>CM033477.1:165299561-166032058 GCA_019447015.1 Hymenochirus boettgeri | reverse complement strand
AGCGCTGTACATTATAACAATACAGATTATACAGTATGTATAATCTGTATTGTTATAATGTACAGCGCTGTTTACCCAAGTGGCGCTATATAAATAAACATATACATACATACTGTATAATCTGTATTGTTATAATGTACAGCGCTGTGTCCCCAAGTGGCGCTATATAAATAAACATATACATACATACTGTATAATCTGTATTGTTGTAATGTACATCGCTGTGTCCCCAAGTGGCGCTATAAACATACATACCGTATATACTCGAGTATAAACCGAGATTTTCAGGCTGAAATAGCAGCCTGAAAATCTGACCTCGGTTTATACTCGAGTCAGACACTTTTTAGCCACTTACTTTGAATTCGGACGCCGCACGCTCGCTTTGTCCCTGCCTGTTCTGGCACACGTCACTGCCCGGCGCAGAGTAGTGACGTCAGACGGTGCGCCAGTAGAGGGAGCCGCAGAGTAGTGACGTCAGACGGTGCGCCAGTAGAGGGAGCCGCAGAGTAGTGACGTCAGACGGTGCGCCAGAAGAGGGAGCGAGCAAGCGGTGGACGGAGTTCTATCTGCCCCAGAGGTCCACATGATGGCAGTTACAAGAGGGAAAAAGGCTTCATTTTCACACAAGTACCGGTAAGTCAGCACTTCCCATCTCCAGCCATGTGCCTATGTGGGAGACTGTTTATAATACATTTATGGAGACCCCCGTTTCAGAGGGACGTGTTCCAGACTTATTGTGATAACTAAAGGCCGGTGTGGCTGAGCCTATAACCTCACTTTTCTGAGACATTCTACCCTCGGTTTATACTCGAGTCAATCATTTTACTACTTTTTTAGGTAAAAATGGGTACCTCGGTTTATACTCGGGACGGTTTATACTCGAGTATATACGGTACATACTGTATAATCTGTATTGTTATAATGTACAGTGCTGTGTACACAAGTGGCGCTATATAAATAAACATACATACATACTGTATAATCTGTATTGTTATAATGTACAGCGCTGTGTCCCCAAGTGGCGCTATATAAATAAACATATACATACATACTGTATAATCTGTATTGTTATAATGTACAGCGCTGCGTCCCCAAGTGGCGCAATATAAATAAACATATACAAACTGTAAAATCTGTATTGTTATAATGTACAGCGCTGCGTACCCAAGTAATTTTAGTTTATAAACGCCACTTGGGGAACGCAGCGTGCTGTAACAGTATAAAATACCGATTTATACAACGTGGATAGTCCAATTATACAGATGTGATAAACCTTAAATAAATACAATTTCATAAATCGTTAAGAAAGCATTTATATAAATTATGTATAAATTATCCAATGCACCCAGCCATGACACATTAGGATGATAAACCCTGCCCCCAAAGAGCTTCCAATCTAATGGGAGGGACAACATAAGTAACAAGTGGGGGGGTGATGAGTTCAAAGTGCTTAAAAAAAAGAGCTAACATCATCTGTTTGTTCTGTTGTTCCTGTCCTGCTATCACTGTAAAGAATGTCCCCCTCTGTAGAAACTATTTCCTTTATTAAAAATAGTTTTTGCCTGAATTTGACTGTGGAGGTAAATGTACATATTCTATTGAATTAACGTTCCATGTTCCCTGTATTTATCCTCCCCCCCCCCTGGAAGGACAGAAGCTTTCTGACGGTGGATTATACAGATATATGTAGTGAGGTACAGGCTTTGATTCACTGCCTTGTGCATGCTAACTAGACAAGCAAACAAGATAAACAAAAAAAAGCAGAACTAACTCTGGGCATTAAATGGTCAGGATTGTTCACAGATTGCAGCTTGCGTCCTAGGCTGGTGTTGGGTCGCCTACCATCACCCAGTTCGCCTGGTTTTGATAGGGTGTTGGTTGATGGTCCGCTGCTCCTGGGTCCTGACGATGCACCATAGTAGCCCTTCTGTAAGCAATAGCTAAAGAACAAGATCATTGTTGCATTGGCTCAATCGGATGACTAGTAGTACACGACCTGCCTATAGCCTGATAGCCCAACAAGATTTCATAGGGGACTGAGCCCATGTGGTGCTTTCCTAATGGGGTTGGTCCATATGGGTGGTAAAGTACAACAATGGGAAGTCATTGAGGGCCATTGTTTACCATTTAAAATCTGCACTTGGCCACATTTACTCAGCGAGTCTAAGTTGTATAACATTACTCTCCGAGTCCGTAAAAGATGCCCATTATTCCGTTCCACCTGTCCCTGAACTTTGTGGATGATAGGAGTGTGGAGGCCTGGTGATATTCCATTTGTTGAGGCGACATCGTCTTATCTTGTCCAGTTGAAATGGGGGACCTCTATCACTTTCTATGGTCTCGGTACATCTTACTACACACACTTCCTGTAACGTAGATGGGCGTGTTCCTAGCGTTGCAGTAGCCACAGGCAACGCCTCCACACACAGCCAGCACGTATTATTACATACCACTGTTTGGAGTTGTAGTCATCATTTGTAACCTCTGAAAGGGATAATCGGGCTCTGACCAAGATGTTTATTGGGCACTCCATGGCATATTGCTGCATGGCATGCATTTATTTACCTACTTTTTGACATTTGCCATATGCATCCTTTCAGATCAACCAGTTTTGTGCTAGCATCTGGGGCCATGGGCATTGGTCTAACATGACCCGGGCCATGGTGCCTCAACGTAAGCATCATTCAGCCTGGGAGGAATATATGGTTCCCCCCTTAGTGAGAATGCATGTAGGAGTTTCCTTGCCCCAGTCCTCTCCCAATTGTTGGCTGCCTCAGGGGAGTGCTCCCTTGGAGGCTTTTTAACCTCAGCTGGTACCCAGAACCGTATCTTTTATCATCCGATTCATCGTTGCCAGATCGTTCCATCGCTTGTCTGTCTGGCTATTGTGTCTTCACTTTTTATTTCCCCGTTCCTCAAGGATATTCCCCTTGTCTGTACTTTGCCTAGACCGTGCGGAGGATAGGTGCCGTGTCTGCGCCGGTGGATGATTTCGGCGGCTTTTCGGCGGCTGCATTTGAATTATCTACGTTAGTGATTGCCCTAGCGTTGATTGGTACCATTTTCACAATGAGGAGAGCTGCTGGGCCGCTCTAAACACCGGTGGGAGCTCCCTGAATAACTGGGTCCAGTTGAACGCGTCTCGTATGCCACACCACTCTTCGCCCCGATGGGGTCTCTTGGCAAAGAACGGCCGTTCCTGTATTTCCTGTAACACTCACACAATTGGAAAGGTTTAGTTTGAGTCGGGTAACTTTAGCTGGGTGCGTGAGTATCGGTGTTTTAGGTTAGAAGCCGGTCGGCATCTCCTCCTGTCCAACTGATGGGTGATCATGCAGCAATAGAGAGGCTACAGGAAGGAGTTTACATCAGGATTGCTGGCGGCAGTATGAAACCGTCCCAATGAAATTCCCGAGTGTTCCTAGATTGGTTCTTTTAGATGATCACTTTTTCATTCCTTCCTAATCCGGATCAATTGTTTGTCTGGGGGCCCAGAACGATAACCTGTGACTTGCACCACTTGTACTGTTTTAACACCCATCGGATGGAGCCCCGCTTGCCACAAACCTTCTTAGTCGTGATGCTCCTAGCTTCAGGCACCCGTTCGGTGCTTTAGAATCTCTGTCGCCTAGCCGATGGACCTTTTTGCGGTTGTGGTAAACACATTCACACACCAATCCACAAGTTTTGTTAGTATTTGACAAATAACAACATAAACCCAGAGTGATTTTCACGCTATCCAAAGGGTTGAGTTCCTCCAACAGGGATAGCTTACAGACGGCCAAAGTCAGGAAATAAAGACACACCAAAGTCTTACCAATGCATTGTGAGAGTCTGCCTGCAGCGTTGCTACCGTCTCTTGCTGAGTAACCCCTCCTGGAACTGGACCCTTTGTTGTCCTCCCATCTGGGGGTGCCATGAACTGTGGTTTCAAAGGGGTACCCTGGTTTGTTACCCTGAAAAATATCACTCTTAGCCAAATTAATAGGTGCATAGGTTTTTTTCTGTGCAGTCACACACGTGTGGTGAACAGCTACGCACAGCAGTTATTGTGAACACGTCCCAAATGACAGAAGGTTTGCTCATGGGTTATATAGGCAAAATGACCTCACAATATGAAAATGTATATAACACATAACACCTTGTATGGATTGCCATGAGAACCAGACTGAATACTTGGGTAGGATACACAGACGGATCTCAGATGTATCTTATAAACATTCTCAGTGGGCTATTTCACACATTGTTTCCTATATCATATAACAAGATCACCGTGAGTTGTAACTGTCTCTCAATATCAGCATCCTAAGTTTGACCCATTTGGTTACTGAAATCTTCCTTACTATTTTTATTATTACTAATTATATTAGGGATCCCCAGGTGACCACCTGTCAATCAGTGTTTAGCTAGTTCATCGGTTATATCAGTTTACTAGGTCTCGTTTATATCAGTGTTTAGCTAGGTCATCGGTTGATAATCCGTGTTTAGCCATGTCATCATTTATAATCAGTGGTTAGCTCGGTCATCGGTTATAATCATGTTTAGCTGTCATCAGTTATAATCATGTGTGTAGTTATCATCAGTTATAATCGTGTTTAGCTAGTCATCAGTTATAATCAAGTGTTTAGTTATATCATCAGTTCTATCATTGTTTAGCTAGGTCCTCAGTTATAAATCAGTGTTAGCTATATCCATCAGTTCTCACCTTGTTTAGCTAGGTCATCAGATTATAATCCGTGTTTAGCTTCTCATTATAATCTGTTTTAGTTAATTTCATCGGTTTAATCAGTGGGTTAGCTGTCATCAGTTATAATCCCGTGTTTAGCCAAGTCATCGGTTATAATCAGTGTTTAGCTATGTCATCAGTTATAATCAGTGTTTAGCTAGGTCATACGGTTATATCAGTGTTTAGCTAGTGTCATCAGTTATAACAGTGTTTAGCTCGGCATTCGTATAATCAGTGTGTAGCTAGGTCATCAGTTCTAAAGCAGTGTTGATCTAGTCATCGGTTATAAATCAGTGTTTAGCTGGTCATCGGTTATACATCAGTGTTTAGCTAATGTCATCAGTTATAATCAGTGTTTAGAGCTATGTCAATCGTTAGAACAGTGTTTAGCTAGGTCCATCGGTTATAATCATGTATATAGCAGGTCACGGTTAAATCAGTGTTATGCTATGTCAATCGGTTGTAATAATCAGTGTTTAGAGCTATGTCAAATCGGTTATCATCATTGTTTAGCTAGGTCATCGTTATAATCCGTGTTTCGCTAGGTCATCGGTTATAATCCGTGTTCTAGCTAGGTATCGGTTATAATCCGTGTTTAGCTAGGTCATCGTTAAATCCTGTTTAGCTAGTTCACGGTTATAATCTGTGTTTAGCTAGGGTCTCGGTTATAATCTGTGTTTTTAGCTAGGTCCTCGTAAATCAGTGTTTAGCTAGGTCATCGGTTATGATGCGTGTTAGGGCTAGGTCATCGGTTATAATCCGTGCTTAGCTAGTCATCGGTTATAATCGTGCTTAGAGGTCATCGGTCCATGATCCGTGCTTAGGCTAGGTCCCTCGTCCATGATCCGTGTTTAGCTAGTCATCTGTCATGATCCGTGTTTAGCTAGGTCATCGTTCATGATCCGGTTTAGCTAGGTCTCGGTCATGATCCGTGTTTTAGCTAGGTCATCGGTCAATGATCCGTGTTTAGCGAGGGCATCGTCATGATCCGTGCTTAGCTAGGTCATCGGTTATAATCCGTGTCTACTAGGTTCATCGGTTATAATCAGTGCCTTAGCTAGTCATCGGCATGATCCGGCTTAGCTAGGTCACGGTTATGATCCGTGCTTATGCTCGGTCATCGTTATGATCATGCTTAGCAGGTCATTCGGTTATGATCCGTGCTTAGCTAGGTCAATCGGTTATAATCCGTGTTTAGCTATGCCATCGGTTATAATCAGTGTTTATGCTAGGTATCGGTATAATCAGTGTTTAGCTAGGTCATCGGTCATGACCGTGTCTTCCGCTGGTCTCGGTTATGATCCGTGCTGACAGTACGCATCAGTATTTATGTTTCCTATTTAAACAATGTGCTACTTCAAAATATAATAGGAGTCTTAAATGTCACATCTGCATCCCATCAATCTTTATAAAGGAACTCTTCCTGTGGTCTCTTATATAGCAAATAACTTCCTATTTACTGTATAAAGGTTATTAAGCTAAGTTATAGGTCCCAAACAGTGCCGTTTCCTAAAACAGTGCGGCCTGATGAAATGTTCCATTTGGTTGCTCGGGAGGTGGTTCCTCAGCCAGGTTGGGTGCCCTAGATCATCATTTAACTGGAGAGCATTGTCTATTATAGGAGAAGTATATTTTTCTATGTTGATTTGTCTGTGAAGTGGCAATGTGTAATGTTGTAGATACTGTAGTTACCAAACACCCCTGTGTTTCTTATCATAGGACTCCCTTCTAGCAAACAATACACAGTTTCTGTGATCAGGAGTCTCCCTATACCAAACAAAAAAAAAGGAAAAAAAGACAGAGGAAAAACTTGCCCATAACAAGTCAGTACTTGCACTCTCACTGTGAGTCCAAACAGATGACTAAAGTCACCACCATATGTCAGGACGCTCGTAAAAACCTGAATGGACCTCGAGTTCTGAGATGACCTTCAAAGGATGAATTTTGAAATATTACAGGTGAAAATAAAAGAGATGACTTGGGCTATGAAGATCGTTGGAATTCAGATGAAGGACTAGAAGATATTTCCACCGATGAAGAGACTCGGGAGCTTACAACCCAACACTCTCAAAACATGAAGTTTGGACACTAAAGATCATTACCCCCCCCAAAAACAAGAGAGTCGATATAGCCAGAAAGTGACAAATAAAGCTGGTAGCAAATGATCTGGAACCGGAGATCATCATCATGGGGACAGCGGCTCAGCTCAGAGATGACCTGCAGATTCTGGTTAGATTCTAGTAAAATAAATAATGTTGATGCTGCAAGTCGAAGCTGATTAGTTTTTTGTGTTTGCAATCGGCAAGAAGTTTCCTGTGGCACAGGGACCTTCGTAATCACCAGTGTGCCCGTGGAAGGATAAAGATTTTCACGAGTCGTGAGAAGGATCTGTAGTTCCGTGTAATCCGTGTGGGATGAACTACTTCAAAAATGAACATCAATTAAAACTGCATCAGTTTATTCCACACAGGGAATGACAATTGCCTGTGGCAACGTGGGAAAGTTCACATGGTAGGGATAACCATTCACTGCACAGTGTGTGGCAAGAGCTTCTCGCACAAGAAGCAGTCTCTACAAGCACCAGTAAAATTCGCACACAGGTGAGGCGGTTTCATGCGTGATTATGAAAAGTTTTACCATTAAGAGTGAGCTGTACAGCACCAAAAGTTCACACAGGAGAAAACCTTTTCATATGTATAGAATGCGGGAAAGGTTTTTTTCAAAAGAATCAGCTTCTAAGACCTCAAAATCTCACACAGGGGAAAAACCATTTACATGTATGAACTGTGGAAAAAGCTTTACTTTTAGAGCACATACTGTTTGCAGTGGGTCATCAGAAGTGTTCATACAGGTGAAAAACCCTTTACATGTTCAGAGTGGTGGAAAGAGGTTTGCTCAATCATGATCTCTACAACCCACCTGGTGTACACACTGAAGATAACCATTCACATGTGGGGAATGCGGCAAAAGGTTTACTCTAAAGACTCAACTTCACACCAGGCACCCACCAGAAGTTTCATACTGGGTGGTGAACCATTTGGATGTACGGATTGTGGGAAGTTTTTCTCTGAAAAGCACTTCACAGGCATACAGAAAATTCACACTGGAGAGAAACCAGTTTTTGTGTTTAGCGTGTGGCAAACGTTTCTCTCAAAA
The DNA here is from genome assembly GCA_019447015.1 of Hymenochirus boettgeri. NCBI lineage: Eukaryota > Metazoa > Chordata > Amphibia > Anura > Pipidae > Hymenochirus > Hymenochirus boettgeri. The sequence goes on along the minus strand of CM033477.1, from coordinate 166,024,176 downwards.
ACTGACTACTCTCATCCACCAAAGTTCTACAGGGAAGAACCTTTTACATGTAACAGAAGTGGGAGAGTTTCAGTCTAAAGAGCACGCTCCCAACCGGCATTTGAAAGTTCACACAGGGGACAAACACATTTCACGTGTTCACGTGTCGGGAAACGCTTTACTTTAAAAGAGCTCTCTAAACTCGACACAAAACCTCACTCATGGATCAGAACCTGCAGATTGACAGAACCAAGGCTTGTTTGAAAATAATAAAGTTTGAAATCTGGTAAGGGTCCCCATTGGAAGAAAATAAAAGCACCAGAGAAGTGTACAGTCTCCCCTTAAAGGTGGCATCTTCTTGGCCAAAATAGACGTAAAGGCTTTCACAACCATCAATGGATGCAATGTCCGAATCTTGCACTTTATTTCTCTATCCCTGTGTTGGGAATACCCAGATGTACTTAAACACCCCAGTGGCCAAGTCCATGGACATATAGAAGAATATCCCTTGTTTTGGAGTTATTCGCTCCAATGGATTCTCACCCAACCTATCAGATGGGCTGCCGTCACTCTCTATGGGTTAGCACAGGAGATATAGATAGCGAAGGTCTTCAGAAGTCTGGGAGGCTAATGCGTTTGTTTATTCTGTATTAGAAGTGACAGTTATTACTGTCCTAAAGGATGCCTACGGCAGTCAAAAGAGTTCCGTTCAGCCATTGATGACCCTATCTAACTTGATCTACAAAGCCATTTTCCACTGGGCTGGTTTGTGGGATCTCCCTGTTTTTTGTACAGTCATTTGGCACTAGCTTTGGACAGAACAGAACTAGTAGTCTAGACATTACTTTATAAACCACCAGTGGAAATTTTTTTTTTATTCAGTCTCAGGTTGGCCTGAGTTTTTGAAGCGCTCCCCATCCCCCATTTTCGTTGCTCACCCAGGTATACTAATTTTACGAATTGGCTCAACGTTAATATTGTGAGATCAGCAGTGTTTTCCGTTGGCGGATGTAGTGATAGTTGTAATCTTTCCTCATCATTTGAAGTTTTGCAGCCGTTCACCCAGGGTGGGACACCTACAATTCCATGCTCTTTCAATCATCTCCTCTTTCATTTGTCCAGTAACTACCGGCTGACCTTACCACCCGTAGTCTGAGCATGCTAATAACTATTGTTCCTCTGTAGGAGTAGGGCTGCATAAGTCAGGAAAGTCCACAACCTTCAGACTACATGTGACTTCTCCCCCAAATATCTTCTTAAAATGTTACTGTGGTCCCTCCATAAACGCCATACCTTCCAAACAAGTCCTTGGATGGGGTGGGGGCTTAAGATGTAGCTGATGATGATCGTCCTAGAGTAGAAATGAGGATCCAATTGCCTTGCTCAAATACTTGAGGGCTGCATATGGTGCTATGATGTCACAGCTCACCGTCTAGCAGGAACACCACCCTTTTACTGGCTTGAACTCTAGATTGATTGCAGCTAGATGCATGATTGTTTAACACATTTTAAGGTAGGGCTCTTCTTTTTAGGGGCAACTTGTATTGAGAAACGCACAAGTTTCCCCTTGTAATAAATGACAGGAGTGGTGTCCTCAATTTTCCCATGCTCACGAGCTGTGCGTTAGTCACCCAGAAGTTTACATGGAATTTGCATTTTGCAACAAGATGTTTATTGCAATTAAATATACTTATTTCCAAGTCTTAAAATGGTGCGGTGGTTTGGCATTGCTAGCAGGAAGACCACTACAGCAAAGCACATGGGGCTGCGATGGTCTCACAGGAAGGTCTGTTATCTCCAATGTAATGAATGTGATTTAAACTGCTGGCCCTGTTCTGTTCCTCTGGTTTCATTAAAGGTGCTCTTAACTAAAGTCTCATTTGCTTAATTATGGCTGGTAAATGGGAATGCACATGGTTCGATCTTCCATTACTGATACAATAAACCTTTGGGCACTTTATTTCCCTGTTACACTTGTAACTGTCCGTGTGTAGCCTGTTATGTGTTTTTTTTTGCAAAGTAAGGTGACATCCCTACCTGTGTGCTTGTTCCAGTGCTTCTTTGCCTGCTCCAGTGTTCTGTCGCCCCTCCCTCCTTTACAAATCTCTTTATTAGCCTGCTTAGCCGAAAGTGCACAGCTTAATGTTTTATAAATTAAGATAAGTGTAAATCACAGTTCTGTTCAGTTGGAAGCTGCAGCTTTAAAAATTACCGTGCGCCCATATTTTTTTTATTCCCTATGTCCCTCCAGAGCAACCGCATGTGCCTTGGAAAGAGCTGGATCCCTTGTACTGGTTGGGCCGAATGTTCGCCTCCGCCTCTCTGAGATTGCCTCTGCTTTCTCCTGCTTGAGCCTCAACAGTTGCCTGTGAGTTCCGTGCACTCCTCCTACTTGAGCCTCAACAGTAATGCTGTGCGTTCTGTGCACTCTCCTGCTTGAGCCTCAAAAGTATGCCTGTGATTCCGTGCACTCTCCTCCGGCTTGAGCCTTAACAGTAATGCCTGTGAGTTCCCGTGCACTCTCCTGCTTGAGCCCAAACAGTAATGCCTGTAGTTTCTGTGGCCCCTCTGACTTGAGCCTCAACAGTAAATGCCCTTTGAGTTCCGTGCACTCTCCTCTTGAGCCCAAACAGTAAATGGCCTGTGAGTTCCTTGCACTCTCCTGCTGAGCCTCAAACAGTAATGCCTGTGAGTTCCTGCACTCTCCTGCGTGAGCCTCAAACAGTAATGCTTTGAGTTCCGTGCACTTCTCCTTCTTGAGCTCAACAGTACTGCCTGTGGTTCCGTGCACTCTCCTGCTTGAGCCTCAACAGTATGCCTGTGAGTTCCGTGCCTCTACCTGCTGGCCCAAACAGTAATGCCTGTGATTCTGTGCACTCTCCCCTGCTTGAGCCTCAAACAGTAAATTCTGTGAGTTCCCGTGCACTCTCCTGCTTGAGCCTCCACTAATGCCTGTGAAGTTCCGTGCACTCTCCTGCTTCGCCCCAACAGTAATGCCTGTTAGTTCCGTGCCCTCTCCTGCTTGAGCCCCAAAAGTAATGCCTGTGATTTTCCGTTGCACAATCTCTGCTTGAGCCCAAACAGTTGCCTGGTGAGTTCCGTGCAACCTATCTCTGCTTGAGCCTTAAACAGTAATGCCTGTGGTCCGTGCACTCTCCTGCTTGACCCCAAACAGTAATGCCTGTTTGTTCCGTGCACTCCTCCTGCTTGAGCCCCAAACGTATGCCTGTGAGTCCTGCACTCCTCCTGCTTGAGCCTCAAACAGTAATGCCTGTGAGTTCCGTGCACTCGTCCGTGCTTGAGCCCTCAAACAGTAATGCCTGTGAGTTCCCCGTGCACACTCCTGCTTGAGCTTAAACATAATGCCTGTGAGTTGTCCGTGCCTCTCCCTGCTTGAGCCTTAACGTAATGCCTGGAGTTCCCGTGCACTCTCCTGCTTGAGCCTTAAACAGTAATGCCTTGAGTTCGTGCCACTCCTGCTTGAGCCTAACCAGTAATGCCCTGTTAGTTCCGTGCACTCTCCTGCTTGAAGCCTTAAACAGTAATGCCTGTGAGTTCCGTCACTCTCCGCTTGAGCCTTAAACAATTAATGCCTGTGAGTTTCCGTGCACTCTCCTGCCTTGAGCCCAAACAGTAATGCCTGTGAGTTCCGTGCACTCTCCTGCTTTGAGCCTCAAACAGTAATGCCTGTGAGTTCCGTGCACCTCTCGCCTGCTGGAGCCTCAACAGTAATGCCTGTGAGTTCCCGGTTCACTCTCCCTGCCTGAGCCTCAAACCTAATGCCGTATTTCCGTGCACTCTCCTGCTTGAGCCTCAAACAGTATGCCTGGTGAGTTCCGTGCACTCTCTGCTTGAGTCCCTCAAACATAATGCCTGTGAAGTTCCGTGCACTCTCCTGGCTTGACCTCAAACAGTATATGCCTGTGAGTTCCGTGCACTCTCCTGCTTGAGCCCTTTCAACAGTATGGCCGGTGAGTTCCGTGCACTTCTCCTGCTTGAGCCCCAAACAGTAAGCCTTGCGAGTTCCGTGCACTCTCCTGCTTTGCCCCAACCCGTAATGCCTGTGGGTTCCGTTCACTCCTCCTGCTTGAGCTCTCACACAGTAATGCCTTGAGTTCCGTGACTCTCTGCTTGGCCTCAAACAGTAATGCCCTGGTGAGTTCCTTGCACTCTCCTGCTGAGCCCCAAACGTAATGCCTGTGAGTTCCGTGTCCGTCTCCTCTTGAGGCCTCAAACAGTACTGCCTGTGAGTTCCGTGCACTTCTCCTGCTTGAGCCTCAAACAGTATGCCTGTGATTCCGTGCACTCTCCTGCTTGAGCCTCAACAGTAATGGCCTGTTTAGTTCGGCACTCTCCTGCTTGAGCTTAAACATAATGCCTAGTGAGTTCCGTGCACTCTCCCTGCTTGAGCCTCAAAACAGTAAAATGCCTGTGAGTTCCGTGCACTCTCCTGCTTGAGCCTTAACAGTAATGCCTGTGAAGTTCCGTGCACTCTCCTGCTTGAACGCCCCAACATAATGCCTGTGAGTTCCGTGCAACTCTCCGCTTGAGCCTCAAACGTATGCCTGTGAGGTTTCGTGCACCTCTTCCTGCTTGAGCCCCCCAAACGTTAATGCCTGTGAGTTCCGGTTCACTCTCCTGCTTGAGCGCAAACAGTATGCCTGTGAATTCCGTGCACTCTTCCTTGCTTGAGCATCACCGTAATGCCTGTGTGAGTCCGTGCACTCTCCTGCTTGAGCTCAAACAGTAATCCTGTGAGTTTTCCGTGCATCTCTCCTGCTTGAGCCCCAAACAGTAATGCCCTGTGAGTTTCCGTGCACTCTCCTGCTTGAGCCTCAACAGTAATTCCTGGAGTTCACGTGCACTCTCCCTCTCCTGCTTGAGCACTCAACAGTAAATGCCTGTGAGTTCCCGTGCACTCCTCCTGCTTGAGCCTCAACAGTAATGCCTGTGAGTTCGTGCATGTGCCTTGTGCTCGGAACTCACAGGCATTACTGTTTGAGGCTCAAGCATAGGAAGATCTGCAGATAAAAAATATGTTAGCAAGTTGGAAGGTCTTCTTGACTTGTAACATATATTATATATATTTTTAAATTCAGCCATGGATATTTTAAAGTTTACTTTCATTCCACAATAGGAGATTAAGACTAAACTGGGATCTAAAGAACTGCAAAAATAACATACAAACCTTCGTTAAAGAAGGTATTTTCAAAAATTATGTGTAGCACTGGAAGCCAACATTCAATGGTTTTAACTGGGTACAGTAAGCAAGTAAACACATCATACAAAAACATAAAGCGGAGACTCCCAAAAGAAAAAGTCCATACAGCTTGATGACAAGTTAACTACATGGGTGGGCTATAAACTGGCTCAACTAACAAGAGATGGGTGACCAAGGACACGTGAACTTCATTGAGATTTGATAAGTTTTATCTATGATCCGAAAGGGATTTTTCACGTAAGTGAAACTCTTCAGAAGTGTAAAATAGGGCCTGTGGCTACTTTTTAAGAGGAGGCTGATTTTTAAAAGTTAAGAATTTTTAAACTTTTGTAATTGCCACCTAATTTTCTGTATTTATAAAGGCAATGAGTGACAAATACTGATATTGAATATTGTAAGGGGAAAAAAAACCCCCACCCCATTTTTTTTACTCCCTTAACCGACTGTCTGCTGATGGTTATTACCGGGTCAGGACTCACCACCAGTTCCCTCTATCTTCTACATACTTGAAGTTTGCTTTGTGGCATCGTCTCCCTTCATTGGCGACTCTAGCCAATCAGAGCATGATTTGTAGAAGCAAAGTCGGATGCGTAAGCTTTAATTAAGGTATTGCAGAGATAGAGGTGACCCAGCTGATGAGGACCTGGTGGTTTAGGTCCTCACCCCGGGTACTACTGACTGCCGGGTCTGGTGGAACATGGTGACGATGAGTATAGTTTGTCCGTTTAATGGAATTAACAACCACAACAATACTTAACCTGTCAGTAATAATCTTGTTGTTCTTCAATTAGATCAACTGGACTTTGAATGTAGTTCTTGAAGACTTTCGCTGTCATCCGACGGTTCTCCAATTCAAATGACTTGTACAAGAATCTGTGGCAATTAATGTACGCCTTGGAAATCCCAATTAGCATATCACAGCCGGTGTTAGGGTGTATTAGATAGTGGCTAAGAGGTTGTTATAGGACCGCCCAGAAGTAAGGTGTCAAAACAGCATTGTAACATGGCAGAGACATTGGTGTCGACCCCCCCCCCAACTCTATTTAGGCTTGTTTCTTGTTTTCACATAAATGTCCCCTTACACCTCTCTTGAACCATTCCACATTCCTTTGCAATATTTTAAACATTACAATCTTCAAGTATGTCCTTATCCTTAAGATGCAGGTACATCCGGCTTAGTCCTGACCGAGGAATTGGGGGGGGGGGGGCTCTTCTGTGCTGGGCCTACGTTGATGCAGTTCGGTTTGGTCTCCCCCACATCCAACTCAGAGCATCTCACTGCCTGCAACTGCATATATGATGTTCGCTTTTTCTTGTGTTTTTGGTATTGGGTACTTTCGATTAAACCAATTGCTGCCTCATTGTGTTTGCTCGGTGTTAAAGCAGACAGAGATAAACGTGTTTTTTGAAAATTCTTCTTAATTTCTCGAGGTATCACCCTGCTACAGATGGATGACCATTTCTTCCGCCTGTCTTCTTGTTTCCCCTTCCCTGTTGGTTCGTGTTCTTTTTTCTTTCCTCTACTTCTTTGACAAAGGCCCAGTCTGGATTCCCACAATTTTAAGGGCTCCTCTGGAGATGTTTAATTTTCTTAGCCTTCGCCGTGTGCTGTGGGGATGTTCTCGCTCTGTGCTAGTGGGGATGTTCTCAGCTCTGTGCTAGTGGGGATGTTCTCAAGTCCTCTGTGTCTAGTGGGATGTTCTCCTCGGCTCTATGTTGCATGTACAATGCTGTTTTAAATAACCCCTTACTCTGGCGTTCCTATAAACACCTATTAGCACTATCCAATCACCACCCTTACCACCTGGCTGTGATATGCTACTTGGATTTTCCAGTGTACATAATGAGAAGACAGCACATATAGGGGGGGGAAAAAGTTCTTGAGTCACAAAGGAGGGGGGGAGAAATCGGATATCTGATTGAGAAAGCCTCAAAAAAGGGGGCTCATGGAAGACTAGATGACAGCGCTCAATCGTGTCTTCCATGTCTGCTGAAGGCATTTCTACATCTCATGTGACTCAAGATTGGATCATGGGGGGGGGGGGACACAGCTTATACCATGACCTGGATGAATGAAGAACCTTCACAAGCATATACCTGTCAGTATTCTAACATGTGGTACTGTCGACCACATAGGGAACCGTCTGCATGTCCATTTAAAAGTTTAGAGACAATTATTTTCTCTTCTGGTGAAAATCTTCATATAAGAAGAAATCCTTCATTGGATTTTTACTTGTGGCACTTTCAGAAAGGTGATGTAATGTAGGTATGTGATGTACAACCAAAAATGTTATAGTGTATCAACATTGGTAAGTGGTTTATTGTCACCATCCTGTGGCAAGATTTTTTGTGGTATCAACCAATATTTGTCATGTAAAATAACTTGGGTTGTCAGGTATTTTGTGAGGTGTTTTTGTGATCGGCCGTGAGAGACGTGCCGGTAATTATTCATGGCGATCGAGCTGGCTTACATTCATCCCGAAACAATTCTAGTGATGAACTGTTGGTCGGTACTAAAAGATTGTTTAGTATAACAATTGTAATAATAACAGTAATAACTATGGGTATATCTGTTGTATTCAATTAGATCAACTGGACTTGAAATGTAGTTCTTGAGACGGTTTCGCTAGTCATCCGACTGGCTTCTCAATTCAGAATGACTGGTTACAAGAATCTGTGGGCAATTATGTCTCCTGGAACATCCCAATTATTCATATCACGCCAGTCGGATCTAGCGAAACGTCTTCAAGAACTACCTTTCATGAGGGGGAGTCCTTGAATCTAATTGAATACCACAGATATACCGTGACTGGATGAATGAGAACCTTCACATATAATTGGTATATAATTGGAAAATATAAAAAATAATAGTAATATAATATAGTAGGCTAATGCACCCCCAATTTAAATTCATAGGATTGTAGCAGTCACCGATGAGTTTCTGTGTCCTATTAAAGGTACAGGACACAGACTTATTCTACAGGGAACTCTGGGTACACCCTCATGTATTATGGGGATAATGCACCCCCAACTGTAATTATAAGTATCTTGAAGTCACCGAGGGAGTTTCTGTGTCTATATAAAGGTACAAGGACACAGATTATTTATACAGGGAACTCGGACCACTCATGCCATTATAAGGGATAAGTATCCCCTACTGTAAATTATAAGGATATTAAAAGTCACAGAGAGTTCCGAGACCATATAAAAGTACGAGGCCGCAGGCTGAGTAACCTTTTATACGGGCCCGGACCTCCAAGTGACTTCTAATATCCCTATATTTACAGTTGGGGGTGCATTATTTATTATACCTACCCTTTTGTGGCTTCTGGTTTCTTCTCCTCCTGGAACTGTAAGATTTATAAGGCTATAATCTTACGTTCCTCCCATAGAAATCCCCTACAGGGGTAGGTTATATCCCTTATTTACAGTTCAGGTGCATTATTTATTATAACCTATCCTTTTATTGTGGCTTCTGGTTTTCCTTCTCCTTCTGGACGTAAAAAAAAAGATTAATAAGGCTATATCTCCAGTTCCTCCCTAAGAATCCACTCACACGGGTAGGTTATAAATTAATAACAGTATAAAATAACCTGCTAGATACAGTTTGTAGGTCACTCCTTTGTCCCCTCTAGTAGAGAAGATAAACACACAGGACAGCTATACATTCAACCTAGGAGGAGACTTGTTCTGAACTTGCGTCTCCTAGGAAAGAGGCCATTTTCCCTCTGCAAAATGACATTATCTCCTGGGAAACAGTGACCTTCCCCCTATTTGATACTGAAGGAAAATGGGTGTGGTGGATGGGCGCGTATTCCACACGTATTACGTTACACACTTATGTAACCACTTAAACTTTGCGCTGCATTTTCCCCCTTTTTGATTGGATCCTGGTTTTCACCCATCATGGAGGCGGTTTTCCGTGGGTGTGATGTCACTGAACTCAGGGATTTGCCAAAGGCCTTAGGTAGAACAGACCACATCCGGAAGGTGGAATAACGCAGGTTCAGGGGGTGTACACTGTGTGTGCTGGTATGCAATTGTGTTGTGCGGGGAGTGGGTACACTGTGTGTTGTTTGTAATAACTGGTGTGCTGCTGGGGTGTGCTGTGCTGGGGGATGTGTACACTGTGTTGTTGTGTGTGTCTGCTGGGGTGTGTGGTGCTGGATGTGTATCCACTGTAGGTGTGTGCTTGGGGTGTAGCACTGTTTGTATACTTTGTCTCTGGGAGTGGTGTGGTTGTGTGCTGGGGATGTTACACTGTGGCTGGTTGGTGTACACTTGTTGCGGGGGATTATACCCTGTGTGTGGCTGGGGTATGTTTCACTAGTGGCTGGGGGTGTGGTGTGTGCTGGGGATGTATACACGTGCGGGGGTGTAACCTGTGTGCTGGTGATGTATACACCTGGTGTGTGCTGGGATTATACACTGTGTGCTGTGGGTGGTGTGTTGCTGGGGATGTATACTGTGCTTGTGGATACACTGTGCTGGGGGGTGTACACTGTGTGCTGGGGATGTACACACTGTGTTGCTGGGGGATGTATACACTGTTGTTTGCTGGGGGTGAGTGCACTGTGATTGGGTGTGTGTGCTGCGGTGGGTACACTATGCTGGAATGGGTACACTTTGTGTGCTGGGTGTGTGTGCACTGTGTGCTGGGGGTGTCGTGTGCACTGTGTGTGTGCTAAGAATGTATACACTGTGGCTGGGGTTGTGGGGCATTGTGTGTGTTGGGGGTATGGTGCACTGTGTGTTGGGGTATGTGCACTGTGCTCGTGCTGGGGGTGTGTCATCTGTGTGTGCTGGGGGATTGTACACTATGAGTGTGCTGGTGTTTTTTTTTTACATGTTTGTTTTATATTTTTACACTTAAGAAAGGCTCTTGTGACTCGAAGCATCTGTATGGAATAAAGTTTCACTTGCAGTTTAACCTGCTGCGTCCTGCTTGTTTATATCTTCTAATACATCTATTTTACTGATCGGCATCCCTAGTATACACTTAGTGTGTTTCCGGGATGTGTATACACTGTGTGCTCTGGAAGTGTATACACGGAGCGTGTGCTGGAGGTGTTACACTGAGCGTGTGCTGAGGTGATTTCTGCTTGTGTTGTTACAATGATATCCAGTAACTAAGGATAATGGTTGTATAGTAACAGTTGATATATTTTAAACGTGTCTTATTTGTCTCTGGTGTTATCGATTTACCGACCTTCTCCTTTCTTCACCACAGGTCTGCCTTTTTGGTGAATCTTATTCTGATACGCTGTAGATGAACGTCTATAAACAACATGGCTCTTATCTCCCCACCAGCTGAGACAAGGAGTAGAAAAATAAATCCAGGGAAAGAGACACTGGAATCGAAAGATATCCAGCTAACATTAGAGAGCAAACTGACTTGCTGTGCCATCTATTACAGATAGACAGAGAAGAGGAATCCACTGCGGGACTGTTGATATGGAGAAACGTACACGTTGTGGGAGTTTCAAGGACCTTACCTGAAGACCTTAACTGGAGAATGTGGGAGTTGAGATTTTAATATGACTTGGACACAAATAAAAATTGAAATAATTACATGTACATAACTAGCCCTGATCCACCTGTATCACGACGGAAAAGGAACTGGCTCTATTCAGCATCGAATGCTTGTGAGAAGTGTGGCATTTATACTGCCATGATGGGAATATCTAGAAACACTAATAACACGATGCACTGAATCAGAAGGGTTTGGCTGCACAGATCGTTGGTCACATGTTTAACGTTCCTGGGGATAAATCTTCCAAGGCTAACCTGAATAGTAAAAGTTAACTAAAAGTAGGAGGACCACGAATGAAGTATCTACGTCATTTTGTCATTGTGATAAATGTGGTAAAGGCTTTTTTGTGAACAGTGATCTTCTCTCGCACATCTTGCCCTAAAAGTAAAAAAGAAAGACTTTATCGATCTTAGAAATAAGTTCCCAATAATAATCATAATAAAACTCGGGTACAGCGTAAACCTTTTACGTGGCCCGCGACTGCGGAAGCCCTTCCCAACAAACATCATTTGAAATACACCATCGGTCCCACACAGGGGAGAAACCATTCACATTTACATAATGTGGGAAAAAGCTTCTATGCCAAGAGCATCCTTCACCGTCACCTGAAATTCACACTGGGGAAAAACCATTCACTGCACAGATTGTGGGAAAGTTCTCTCAGTGTCTAATCTTCCCTCGTCACATAGAGTTCATACTGGAGAAAAAAACCCATTTGCTTGATAGATGTGGAAAAGAGGTTCTCTCAAACTACCGCTCCACACACTCATAAAGTTCACACGGGTGCGAACCGTCACATGTACAGAATGTGGAAGTGCTTTGCCCCGTAAGAGTAGTCTTGTCGTCACCCTTAGAGTCCACACAGGGGAGAAACTTTTATGTTCAGAAGTGGAAAGCTTTTCACAACTGTCAATCTTTACTCTCGACATAAATTTCACACCGGTGTGAGCCCATTTTCTTGTAGTGAATGTGGGAAACAGTTTCACTTTAAAGAACCCACTCCTACCTCACCAACAAGTTCACATGGACCAAGCAATTTCCTGTACAGAATGTGGTAAAATCTTCCTTCTTACCAGCCAGTCTTCATCGGCATCTTACTTGTCCACTAAAAGACACTTCCAAAATGTCCCGAATGAGAAGAGTAACTTCTGTCTAGAAGTCCTGGATCCTCTATAGATAAAAAATTGCACTTTTTTTTTTTTATCAGATAAATTTTCTCTGTATAAATTAATATTTCCCGATTTTAACTAATTTTTGGCAGCTAAAATATTTTTAGAAGGAAAGACGGAGTTTTGCAATGCAAAGGAATTGGAGTTTGTATTTGGATGAAATATTATTGCATCAGCTAGAACATTAACTGGCTCGTTCATGTAGATAATACAGCTTTTTATTATAGGTCTGTACAGGTTCCTTATTCTCTTGTTCTGTTTCTGGTATCAATGACAATCTAACTAATGTCAATGGAAGCCTGCAATTTCTTGTTATCCTCTGGAATCATGGCCTTATTCGAGTGTGATGTTTGTTACTCACCCACATGGAGTGTTGTGTTTTATGTCAATTCTAGTTAAGGGATGATGCCTGGTAGCCTGAAAGACAGTCTTTCATTTTAAATAAGGACACTAAGGGCTAGGCCACACTAGCGCGTTTTTCGTCTAAAATGTCAACCGGGGAACATGACTTTCCGTTGCGCGTCCGTTCGCGTTTTGGTACCGCATGCGTTCAACATTTTTGGTGCGCAAACGCAAAACGCACAAGAAAAGCGCACACATCGCGTGCGATAACGCTCCCTATTTTGTGCGCGGTTCCATGCGTTGCAGTGTGTGCTCATGCCTTACGAGAACTTATTTTTCAGGTTTGTGATGTTAATCCCTCTAGGTTTTATAGGCATTAAACTGTACAAACATAAGGCATTATTTCTAGCAGTAAGCAGACCTACCTTCAACGAGCTACAGTATATGTTTTTAAAAGCATGGGGGGGGGGGGGGGCCTCTCGCGATCTTTGACTTCTTTCCACTCGCTCCCCGACACAGTATTGGCGTCCATCTTTAAAAGCAAATGTTGTAGTAATATAAGAAAAAATGTGTTGCTGATTAATGTTGGACTTGATGGACGTATTCAACCTTAAATCTATACTAATCTAAACCAGTAGTCCTATCCGGTTTCCCTTATCTACCTAAAACAAAAGAGTTAACGAGAACTATATGCGTATTTAATTTTTAAAAACAGTTTAATATACAAAAAGTACTTGGGCAGGGTTGGTACTTTCTACTTCCCCATATCATTTCTGAGAGGAACAGCAGCATGAAGAAAACTGGCTTCTGCAGGCTTCCTAGTGCCTTCAGCACTAGCTTTAATATAAGGAAGGCCCAGGTCACACCTGGCGATGAAACTATGTGCTCTAGTTCCTAAACTAAACCATATTGGAATCATAATCCTAACTCCTGTCCCACTACTTTTCATTTTTAAAAGTTAATTGTTACAGTATAGTTGCCCTTTACGTGTTTTTTGTTACTGCTTGTCTATCACCGCTACCCCCATCGCTTAGTTAGTCCGCAGACTGGACCACGGGTAAAGTAGCTTCTTCTGGAATGTGTCGTTCCATTGTAGATGTCTGGGATGGGGGGCAAGATTTGACCAAGACCGCAGTAATTGCTGCCCAGTTAACTGCTTTGTTTAAGTTACCTAGTACAAACCCCAGGTGAGACTCTAGTGGTTTAGCCTCACCACTCGGTAACTATTAATGTGATGTTTGTTTTGGTGGGCAAAAAAATCTATTATTTAATTTTTATGCCACACCTACTGGAAGCTCTTTCATGGATTAAGTAATTGTATAAAGAGTTTAAACTTATGCCCCCTTCTGCCTTCTCTTTCTACTTATGTTCCATTGTTCTAGAACCTTGCTATACAAGTCACCCTACTGAACTCTCACATTAATATAGTAAGGCCATGAATGCAATTGGGTTGAACCCGTATTTTCAATCCATGCGCCTATGTCTATTAAAATCTTACAGTTAAGCTTTTTATGTGGGGGGGTTGTGTCTGTTGTGGCCACCTTAAAGGACTTATACTCATGGCAGTAACTGACAATTTTCAGCCCTCCCCATCCCTCATTAACATATGTTTCCTCAGTGGCAGGATGGAGAATTGTCAGTGACAATGATTGTGGAGGAGCCATAAAGAAGTCGGATTACTGCATGAGTTAATTGTCCCCTTTAAAAACCGGCTTGCGTTGTCTTCGCTAAACACCTGGTTACCACTTAGAAACCTTGTAACAACCCCTACTTGAAAGTAGCTGAACTGGGAATCAATTGTACTACCAGTTCTAAATCCACCATTTCCCCCCTTTTTTTTTAGGGCTAGGCACACTAGCCGCGTTTGCGCATGCATTTCGGATTGCGCTCGCGGTTTTCCTCTAATGGAAATCGCGGGAACACTAAAATTCCCCGCGATTTCCGATGCGCGTCCGTATCGCGGTTTTGGTACCGCATGCGTTCACGCGAACGCAAAACGCACAGAAAAGCGCACGCCTCAATGTTCCACTGCACTTATATTGTTTACCAACTTTGGTACTCTTGTAAACCTCCCCCACATTGTCATGATTGCAGGCTCAATCTCTCTCTGCTCTGCCGTACAATACAGCAACATGGGATATATGTGGAAGACAACCAATCATGTTTCAGGGCAAATATCCATCGGTCCACTCACCCCAAACCTGGACAATAATACAACTCGCGTCTGTTATCAAGCACTGCTCTAACACAGACACAATCAAACACATGTCGGGTTTATATGAAATATGGATCCATTTTATGGTTTTAATCGTTCTTTTTACATGTCCAGCTGCATTGAACAGCAAAAATTCTTTGAAATCCTACGACCTGTGAAACGTTGACGATTAAAGGGCATGTCCACCCCCAAAACTACCTTTAACTCACTACTGGCCCCACTAAACCTTACACCTCTGCTTCCTTCCCAAGCTGTCTGTGAGCCATCCGGTTCTTGCGGATTCCTCGTCCTCAACAAGGGCTTGTGACATAAGCACCTCACCCCTTACCATCTGGATTTCATCCCTCAGTCATAGTTGCACCTAGTGTGAAATCCTTTTGAGGTAAGGTAGGTACACCGGCCGCCCAACTGCCGCAATATGTCTTTTAAAAAATCCCAGATCTGGTACTACCGAAGCCTTCTCCCTTTGGCATGTCCATGAATGTCATCCGCAGTCTGTAATTGGCTGCCTCTCAGCCAATCACAACAGACGCGGCTTGATGGTCCGGCCCCGCTTGCAAGGGTGAGAAAGAAGTTTCATTGGCACCCTAGGATCACCATTCAAATTATTAGTAATGAGAAGTCTCTTTAAATTATAGCCCATCCCACAGACAACCTTATCCTATTGGTCATAAAATAGAGTTTGGTTATTTGGTGTTTTTTTGTAAAAATAATTTACTGCCACTTACCGTTGGCGTCTAGGGCAAAGGCCCTGAAGATGCCCATATTCCGCTCAAATCGCCTATTATCAAATCACTTTCACTCAATTCATTTTTTACTAAAAATATCGCTTTCTGTCAAATCACCTTTTCTCAAAATCGTTTTTGTCAAAATCGCTTTAAAAATCGCATAAACTCCGAATTCTTTCTTTAAAAACTGTACTAGAGAGAGACAAAGGAAAAGGTTTATATTCAGCAGGTAAGTGACTTCCTTCCACTATTTCTTTCTTACTATATGGACATTGAGAGATCTATATACAGTAATATGTGTAACAACTCCAAAACTGTGTCCTGTAATATTATAGGTTACATTTTTCACTTCATGGGCTGGTTTAAATTGCTGATATATGTATAATATATATATATATAATATACTATATATATTAATGAAAAAATTAGATTAAAGGGCAAGTTAAATCTGCCATTTACTTTATCTTCTGGCTTATATCTCTAGTTTTAAAGGGCACCCCCCTCCTTAAAACATAAAATGGTCAATTACCTGCCCGCAACCTTAGTTGCTTATTTTTTACTGTTTTATTTACATGTATTGAAACTGATATTTCAATGCAATGAAAAATCCAAACACATTTGACAGGGATTTTTTGCATTTTTGATATTTTGGCATAATGCTGAATCAATAACAAACCGATTATATGTAACAGGCATTCACACGGTAAGGTGAATGTAAGATGAAAAAAGGGGCATGTAAGTATTTTTGCTTTCTATTCTGATGGTTACCTAGAATCATTAATTATTCAATCTGCATCAGTCTTGGTATCAAAGTGAACCCAACCAACATAGTAATAACGGTCAAAAGCCAATGGTGACAGCGAAGAACTAACATTGTAGGGGGATAGTGGAACATTCCAACTGCCATGGAAATCACTCAGCCCTATGATTCACCAACTGCCCATTGAAATTACTCAGCCCTATGATGGTCACCAACTGCCATTGAAATCACTCAGCCCTATGATTTTCACCAACTGCCATTGACATTACTCACCCTATGATGTCAGCCAACTGCCATTGAAATTATCAGCCCTATGATGTCACTAACTGCCATTGAAATCACTCAGCCCTATATGGTCACCACTGCCATTGAAATTCCTTAGCCCTATGATGTCACCAACTGCCCTTTCCATACCTTAATTGTAGGCAATAACCAAATGATTTTATATTTATCAAATGTGATGCACAATGGCCAAAGAAAGTTTCCTGGCCAGCTGTGTATTTACTACAGGACTAGTGTTCAATTACCACACACTATACACAGTGATGGTCATAGAATGACACATAGCTCAACATACATAAACTCGGACCCAGTTCTATAATCTATAATGACTCAACTTGGCATCAATGTACCCACTCCTGGATTAGACCTAATAATAATAAATCGAACCTAGAATCCCAATCCATTCTACATTTTCTCACTGGGATTTCTCTCTCTTCCGTCTATTTATTTATGTTACATCATTAGCAGAGTAAAAAAGTGGGAGCTGTCACTCACCTCGAAGTCTAAATGGCCAAGATGACATATTTTAGAATTTGTGTGATGTCCTTGAACGGCAACTTAAATATGCATGAAATGACATATTTTAGAAATGTTTTGTGTAATGTCATTGAAAGCACTGGCGTAACACGCCCCCGCACCCCGCGGGGGTGCCCACGGTAGTAGGGCCCGCCCACAAACCCAAGATCCATTACTCGGTCCCTGTTTTGAACAAACATGCACAATCAGCTGTTAAAAGACCGACCTGCACTTCCATTTTTTAATACGCTGATCGTGTGTATGTTCATTCATACGCGCGATCAGCTGTTTAAAGGGCATGTCCACCCCCCAAACTATAATCCCCCCAACTACTGGCCCCACCAAAATGGGGGGGTATTGTAGTTTACATCCTTACCTACATCCCGCTTCCATAGTGGTTCGCCTGTAGTCCCCCCCCCCAAGTCCCAAACTGACCCACCAGGAGGCTACATAGTCCATATACGGGCTCTGCCTGCTTCCTTGCCTCCATTGATATTTGCCATGCGTAACTGATCCCTTCTCCCTCCCCTCTCCTCCCTGGCCCGTTCTACTATCCCTCCCCCTAGCATTAAAAAACCCCTTTAATTGTTGTTCCCCCCCATTCCCCCAGCCCCAACCGCATATTTTTTATTTTCAAAAAGCTCCCCAACTCTTACTTACCTCTCCTCTTTCCTCCGCTGCACGAACTGACTGGCAGCCGCGTCCGTGATTGCTGCCGCTCACCAATCACAGACGCGACTGGCCGGTCCCGCCCTCTGCTTGCATTTCCTTGCCAAGCAGAGGGCCGGAGCGCATAGGAGAAAGAGGAGAGGTAATGTAATAGTTTGGGGAGCTTTTTTGAAAATAACAAATATGCGTTTGGGCTTGGAGACATGGGGAGCAGCAATATTAAAAGTACATGTAAGGGTGGACATACCTTTAAAACAGCGAAATGGAAGGAACTGGATAGGGAAAGCGGGTCAGGGGCCTCGGCCTTCATTTACAGGGGCCCCGGACCCATGCAGTACGCCCCGCTTGAGCTACTAATATAATGAGATCATTGTCTCCACCAAGCATAAACAAATTTTGATATAACTTGCTCTACGCCTGTCATATAAATGTAATAAACACCAACCGTATCAACCTCACATTGACTTGCATTGGTAAAAACCATATAAATTCCAAGATATCTGGGAATAGCCCGAGTCTGACAAAGATAACGTAAAATAGTCCTTTTTTAAGTGGAGAAGATCTGTCTGGTGGTCAGGAATTATAATTTTAAGCTTTTCCTGGGAGTAAGTGAGCGATTACAGTTAATGGGAGAGGATTAACATGTTTGTGTGTTTGCTGGTCAGGGAATAGTCAATCATTAATAGCGACATTCCTATTACAGGCACATCCATGACGAGACCCCACATTGTATAATGGAACATTTGAGAGTTGTGCAATCAATTCTTGTATCTGATATTGTTCATGATTCCCCCTTTAAATAATTACACTTATAGAAACACATACCATCCAACATTCCCCCTTTAATAAGGAAACTTAAGAAACACCATACCCTCCAACATTCCCCCTTAATAGTGACACTTATAGAAAACACATACCATCAACATTTCCCCCTTTAATAGTACATTATAGATACACATAACCCTCCAACATTCCCCCTTAATAGTTACACTTATGAGAATAAATACCCAAACATTCCCACTTACGTTAATAGTTACACTTATAGGATACACATCCCCTCAACATTCCCTTAATAGTTAAATTATAGATACATACCTAAATTCCCCCTTTAATAGTTACATTATAGAAAAACACATACCCTCAACATTCCCTTTTAATAGTTACACTTATAGATACACATACCCTCCAACATTCCCCCTTTAATAGTACAACTCATAGATACAAATACCCTCCAACAGTCCCCTTTAATAGTTACACTTATAGAGAAACATATCCTCCAACATTCCCCCTTAATGAGTTTAACTTATCTAAAACATACTTCCCAAAATTCCCCCTTTAATAGTTACACTTATAGAAAAATTACCCTCCAAACATCCCCCTTTAATAGTTAACTTATAGAAAAACACATTACCTCCAACATTCCCCTTTAAGGAGTTACACTTATAGAAACACATACCCCCTCCAACATTCCCTGTAATAGGTTAACTATCGAAAACACATTACCCTCCAACATCCCCCATAATAGTTATACTGATAGAAACACATACCCTCCTATTCACCTGTCATAGTTACACTTATAGAAAACATACCCTCAAACATTCCCCCATTAATGAGTTACCAATTATAGAAACACATACCTCCATCTCCTTATTTAAATAGTTACAACTTATAGAAACACATACCCTCCACATACCCTTTAATAGTTACACTTATAGAACACACCCTCCAAAATTCCCCCTTATCGTCACACTTATAGAACAAATTACCTCCAACATTCTCCTTAATAGTTCCACACTTATAGATACACATACCTCCAAAATTCCCCCTTTATAGTTACACTTATAGCAACACATACCCCTCAATATTCCCTTAATAGTGTCACTTAGAGAAAAAATACCCTCCAAATTACCCATTAATAGTTATACCTTATAGAAACCCATACCTCATCATTCCCTTTTAATAGTTAACACGATAGTAAACACATACCATCCAACATTCCCCTTAATAGTTACACTTATAGAAACACATACCCTCCAACATTCCCCTTTAATAGTTGACACTATAGATAAAAACCCTCAAACATTCTCCCTTAATAGTTTACAACTTATAAGATAACATGACCTCCAACATTCCACTTTAATAGTTTACACTTATAGATCACATTACCCTCCAACATCTCTCACTTAATAGTCACATTATAGTACACATACCCTCAAAAATTCTCCCTTTAATAGTTACACTTATAGAAAACCAATACCCTCCAATTCCTTTAATAGTTACCTTATAGATACACAACCTCCAACCATTCAACACTTTAATAGTGACAACTTATAGAAACAATACCCTCCAACATACTACTTTAATAGTTACACTTATAGATACACATACCCTCCAACATTCCCCCTTTAATAGTTACATTATAGAAAAACATTACCTCCAATTTCCCTTAATAGTTTAACTTATAGTACACAAACCCTCCAAAATTATCCCTTTAATAGTCACACTTATAGATCACGTACCCTCCAACATACTTTAAGAGTACCCACTTATAGATAACATACCATCCAAACATTACCATTTAATAGTACACTTATAGAAACCATACCCGCCAACATACTCCTTAATAGTTTTACACTTCTAGATACACAGTACCCTCCAACACTTCCCCGTTAATAGTTACATTATAGAAACAAATACCTCAATTCCCTTTAATAGTTACATGATAGATACACATAACCCTCAAACATCCCACCTTTAATAGTTACACTCTATAGAAAAACACATGACCCTCCATCTTACTCCTTTAATAGTTACACTTATAGATACACATTACCCTCAACATTCCCCTTTCAATAGTTACACTTATAGAAACAAATACATCCCAATTTCCCTTTAATAGTGAACTTATAGATAACACACCCTCCAACATTCTCCCTTAAAGTCACACAAGAACACATACCCTCCAAACATTCCCCTTTAATAGTAAACTTCTAGTACACATACCCTTCCAAACATTCCCACTTTATAGTTACAGGATAGACCACACATACCCTCCAATTTCCTTTTAATAGTCTACACTTATAGATACACACACCCTCAACATTCTCCCTTTAATAGTCACAACTTTAGATACACTACCCTCCCAAATTACCCTTAATGTTACACTTATAGATAAACCAACCCTCCAACATCCCCCCTTTAATAGTTACCCTTATAGATAACAACTACCTCCAACATGCCCCTTTAAAGTTACACTTATAGAAAACACCATTACCCTCCAAAATTCCCCTTTAATAGTTACACTATAGAAAACACTACCTCCACACATTCCCCCTTTAATAGTTACAACTTATAGATACACATACCCTCAAACATCCCCCCTTTAATAGTCACACTTATAGAGGAACGGAACCGCCAGGAGGACGCCTGCCGAGGGGACCGGGGAGAGGGACACACCGAGGAACAGGCCAAGGAGGTATACGGAGAGACGGAAGGAGAGAGGGAGAAGAGACGCAGGGAGAGGCGAGGAGGAGGGGGGAGAGAGAGGAGGGGAGAGAGGGGAAGAGACCAAAGGGAGAGAGGAGGGGGAGAGGCAGGGCGCGGCGAGGGGGGAGGGGGGGGGGGGGGGGGGGGGGTTAGGGGGGGGTAGGGGGGGGGGGGAGGTGGGGGGAGGGGGGGGGAGGGGGGGGGAGGGGAGGGGGGGGGGAGGGGGGGGGGGAGGGGGGGGGGGGGGGGGGAGGGGAGGGAAAGGGGGGGGAGGGGGGGGGAAGGGGGAGGGGGGGGGGGGGGGGGGCGGGGAGGAGGGGGGGGGGAAGGGGGTGGGGGGGGGGGAGGGGGGGGGAAAAAAAGGGGGGGGGGGGGGAGGGGGGGAGAGGGGGAGGATAAGGGAAGGGGGGTAGGGGGGGGGAAGGGGAGGGGAACGGAGAGGGGAATGGGGGAGTGGGAAAGGGAATGGGGGGGAGGGGAGTGGAAAGGGGGGGGGGGGGGGGGGGGGGGGAAGTGAAGGGGAGAGGAGGGGGGGGGGGGGGGGGGGGGGGGGGGGGGGGGGGGGGGGGGGGGGGGGGGGGATGGAAAGGGGGGGGGGTGGGGGGGAGGGGGGGGGGGGAGCGGGGGGGGGGGGGTGGGGGGGGGGGTGGACGGGGGGGGGAGGGGGGGGGGGGGGGGGGGGGGGGGGGGATTGGGGGGGGGGGGGGGTGTTGGGGGGGGGGGGGAGGGGAAAAGGGGATGGAAAGGGGAGGGGGGGGGGGGGAGGGGGGGGAGGGGGGGGGGGGGATGGGGGAAGGGGGTGGAAAATTTTTTTTTTTTAATTTTTTTTTAGTAACAAAAATATATAAGGGACACGGACATTATTTCTAATTCTCTGGTATTATTTTAAGGCACAAGCCGAGCGTAACTACATGTAGTTCTATGTATGTGAGAGGGATGTCATACGAACCCCAGCGAACAAAAAATGGTCTCGGAGAAGCAACTGACTACAAACTACCTCTGCGGTATGTCCACCTATGTACCGCACCGACCCTCCTGTACAGGTGATAACTCCCATGGTATGTACACATATGTACAGCACGACCTCTGTACAGTGATTCACTCCATGGTATGTACACCTGACAGTACCGCACCTACCTCCTGTACAGTGATCACTCCATGGTATGACACCTAAAATACCGCACCTACCTTCTGTACAGTGATCACTCCATGGTATGTACACCTACAGTCAGCACTACCTCCTGTACAGTGATCACATGGTATGTACACCTACAGTACGCACCTACCTCCTGTACAGTGATCCTTCCATGAGTCCACCTACAGTACCGCACCTACCTCTGTACAGTGATCACTCCATGGTATGGACACCGTACAGTACCGCACCACCTCCTGTACAGTGATCACTCCATGGTATGTACACCTACAGTACCGCACCTACCTCCTGTACAGTGATCACTCCATGGTATGTACACCTACAGTACCGCACCTACCTTCTGTACAGTGATCACTCCATGGTATGTACACCTACAGTACCGCACCTACCTCGTTACAGTGATCACTCCATGGTATGTACCACCTACCGTACCGCCCCTACCTCCTGTACAGTGATCACTCCCTGGTATGTCACACCTACAGTACCGAACCGACTTCCTGTACAGTGATCACTCCATGGTATGTACACCTCAGTACCGCACACCTACCTCCTGTAAGTGAGCACCTCCATGGTATGTACACCTACAGTCCCGCACCTACTTCTGTACCGTGATCACTCCATGGTATGTACACCTAACGTAACCGCGACACTACCTCCGACAGTGATCACTCCATGGTATGTACACCTACAGTTACCGCACCTACCTCCTGTACAGTGATCACTCCATGGTATGTACACCACAGTACCGCACCCTACCTCCTGTACAGTGATCACTCATGGTATGTACACCTATAGTACCGCACCTACGTCCTGTACAGTGATCACTCCATGGTATGTACACCACAGTACCGCAACTACCTCCTGTACAGTGATCACTCCATGGTAAGTACACCTACAGTACAGCACTACCCTCCTGTACAGTGATCACTCCATGGTTGAACCTATAGTACCGCACCTACCTCCTGTACAGTGATCACTCCATGGTTTATACACCTACAGTACCGACCTACCTCCTGTACAGTGATCACTCCATGGTATGTACACCTACAGTACTGCCACCGACCTCCTGTACAGTGATCACTCATGTATTGTACACCTACGTACGCACCTACCTCCTGTACAGTGATCAACTCCATGGTATGTACACCTACAGTACCGCACCTACCTCTGTACAGTGATCACTCCATGGTATGTACACCTACAGTACCGCACCTACTCCTGTACAGTGGATCACTCCATGGTATGTACACCGACAGTACGGCACCGACTCCTGTCCACGTGATCACTTATGGTATGTACCCCTACAGTACGCACGACCTCCTGTACATGATCACTCCATGGTAGTACACCTACAGTACCGCACCTACCTCCTGTACAGTGATCACTCCATGGTATGTACACCTACAGTACCGCACCTACCTCCTGTACAGTATCACTCCATGGTATGTTACACCTACAGTACCAGCACGAACCTCCTGTACAGTGATCACTCACATGGTATGTACACCTACAGTACCCACCGAACCTCCTGTACAGTGTGATCACTCCTGGTATGTACACTACAGTACCGCACCTACCTCTGTACAGTGATCACTCCATGGTATGTACACCTACAGTACCGCAACTAATCCTGTACAGTGATCAATCCATGGTATGTACACTTACAGTACCGCAACCTACCTCCTGTACAGTGATCACTCCATGGTATGTCACCTACAGTACCGCACCTACCTCCTGTACAGTTGATCACTCCATGGTAGTACACCTACAGTACCGCTACCTCCTGTACAGAGGATTCACTCCATGTATGTACACCTACAGTACGCCACCTACCATGGTCAGTGATCACGCCGGTATGTACACTACAGTACTGCACGACCTCTGTACAGTGATCACTCATGTATGACACCTACAGTACGCACCTACCTCCTGTACAGTGATCACTCCCTGGTATGAACCTACGTACCGCACAACCATGGTACAGTGATCACTCCATGGTATGTTACACCTACAGTACCGCACTACCATGGTACAGTTCAACGTCTCATGTAAAGAACGTTCCTAACCTGAAGATGATAAACTCTTTACTTCCAACCTTAAAGGACGTCCCGTGTCCTCTGATATGACCTATTAGTGAACAATGTACCAGAGAGTTCATTGTATGGGCATTAAATATTTTGTTATAGGTTATCATGTCCCCACGCAACCGCCGCTTCTCCAATGTTAAACAGCCCCCTAAAACTTGTCTATCTGCTGCATATTCAAGCCCTCATTCCCCTTATTAATTTAGTTATAACTTGTCTACTCGCCTGCATAGTCAAGCCCCTCCATTCCCCATTAATTTAGTTATAACTTGCTATATCGTCTGCATAGTCAAGCCCCTCCATTCCCTTTTTAATTTAGTTATAATGTATCTAATCTGCCTACATAGTAATCTCCTCTTTCCCTTATTAATTAGTTATAATGTATCTAATCTGCCTGGCAAAGTCAAGCCCTCCATTCCCTTATTAATTTAGTTATAACTTGTCTAATCGGTCTTACATAATCAAGCCCCTCATTACCCTTATATCTTAGTTTAACTTGTCATCTGTCTGCATAGTCAAGCCCCTCATTCCCCTTATTAATTGAGTTATAACTGTCTAATCTGCCTGCAATAGTCAAGGCCCCTCCATTCCCCTTATTATTTAGTTATAATGTATCTAATCTGCCTAATAGTCATCTCCTCCTTCCCCTTATTTAATTTAGTTATAATGTATCTAATCTGCTGCGAAAGTCAAGCCCCCCATTCCCCTTAGTACTTTGGTTATAACTTGTCTAATCTGTTACATAGTCAAGCCCCTCCATTAACCCTTATATCTAGTTATAACTGTTTAATCTGTCTGATAGTCAAGCCCCTCCATTCCTCTTATTAATTTAGTTAAATGTCTAATCTGCCTGCAAAGTAAAGCCCCTCATTCCCCTATAATTTAGTATAACTCGTCTAATCTGCCTGCATAGTCAAGCCCTCCATTCTCCTTATATTTAGTATTTGTTTAACTCGTCTAATCTGCCTGCATAGTCAAGCCCCTCCATTCCCCTTATTAATTTAGTTATACTCGTCTAACTGCCTGCATAGTCAAGCCCTCCATTCCCTTATTATTAGTATAAATTGTCAATCATCCTGCATAGTCAAACCCTCCATCCCCTATTAATTTAGTATAAATGTCTAATCTGCCTGCATAGTCAAGCCCCTCATTCCCTTATAATTTTAGTTATAAATCGTTCTATCTGCGCTGCATAGTCAAGCCCCCTCCATTCCCCTTATTAATTTAGTTATAACTCGTCTAATCTGCCGCATAGTCAAGCCCCTCCATTCCCCTTATTATTTAGTTTAACTTGTCTAATTCCTGCTAGTCAAACCCTCCATTCCTTATTAATTAGTATAACTCGTCTAACTGCCTGCATAGTCAAGCCCCTCCTTCCTTATTAATTTTATGTATAACCGTCTAATCTGCCTGCATAGTCAAGCCCCTCCATTCCCTTGTTAATGAGTTATACACTTGTTCTAATCGGTCTGCATAGTCAAGCCCCCCATTCCCCATTAATTAGTTATAATGTCTCTAATCTGCCTACATAGCAATCTCCTCCATTCCCTTATTAATTTAGTTAAATGTATCTAATCTGCCTGCAAGTCAAGCCCCTCCATTCCCTATAATTAGTATAACTTGTCTAATCTGTCTACATAGTCAAGCCCCTCCATTCCCTTATTAATTTAGTTATAACTTGTCTAATCTGCCTGCATAGTTAAACCCCTCCATTTCCCTTATTAATTTAGTTATAACTTGTCTAATCTCATGCATTAGTCAAGCCCCTCCATCCCCTTCCTTATCTTAGGTTATAACCGTCTAATCTGTCTGCATAGTCAAACCCCTATTCCCCTATAATTAGTTATAAACTTGTCTAATCTGCCGCATAGTAAGCCCCCATTCCCTTATTATTAGTTATTAGAACTTGTCTAATATGTCTGCATAGTCAAGCCCCTCCATTCCCCTTCTTAATTTAGTTATTATGTCTAATCTGCCTGCATAGTCAAGCCCCTCCATTCCCCTTATCTATTTAGTTATAATGTATTAATCGCCTACATAGTCACACTCCTCCATTCCCCTATTAATTTAGTTAATGTATCTAATCTGCCTGCAAACTCAAGCCCCTCCTTCCCTTATTAATTCTAGTTATAACTTGTCACTCTGTCTACATAGTCAAGCCCCTCCATTCCTTATTAATTTAGTTATAATGTATCTAATCTGCCTACATAGTCAATCTCCTCCATTCCCCTTATTAATTTAGTTATAATGTATCTAATCTGCCTGCAAAGTCAAGCCCCTCCATTCCCCTTATTACTTTAGTTATAACTTGTCTAATCTGTCTACATAGTCAAGCCCCTCCATTCCCTTATTAATTTAGTTATAACTGTCTAATCTGCCTGACATAGTCAAGCCCCTCATGCCCCTTATTATCTTGTATAACTTGTCTAATCTGTCGGCATAGGGGACAAGCCCCTCCAATTCCCTTTTAATTTAGTTATAACTTGTCTAATCTGCCTGCAAGTCAAGCCCCTCATTCCCCTTATTATTTAGTATAACTGTCTAATCTGTCTGCATAGTCAAGCCCCTCCATTCCTTTAATTTAGTTATAACTTGTCTAATCTGCCTGCATAGTAAAGCCCCTCCATTCCCCTTATTAAGTTTAGTTTATAATGAGTACTAATCTGCCTATCTTATCGTCATCTGCTAATCCATTCCCCTTATTAATTTAGTTATAATGTATCTAATCTGTCTACATAGTCAAGCCCTCCATTCCCCTTATTATCTTAGTTATAACTTGTCTAACCTGCCTGCATAGTCAAGCCCCTCCATTCCCCTTATTATCTTAGTTATAACTTGTCTAATCTGTCTACATAGTCAAGCCCCTCCATTCCCCTTATTAATTTAGTTATAACGATCTATCTGTACATAGTCACGCCCCTCCATTCCCCTATTAATTTAGTTATAATATCTAATATATTGTCTACATAGTCTAAGCCCCTCCATTCCCCTATTATATTAGTTATAACTTGTCTTTAACTGCCTGTAATAGTCAAGCCCCCTCCATTCCCCTTATTATCTTAAGTATAACTTGTTAACTGTCTTATACTCAGTCAGCCCTCCATCCATATCCCCTTATTACTTTAGTTATATAATGTATCTAATCTGCTTACATAGTCAAGCCCTCTCCATTCCCCTTATTAATTTAGTTATAATGTATCTAACTGTCTACATAGTCAGCCCCTCCCATTCCCTTATTTATGTAGTTATAACTGTCTAATCTGTCTGCCAGTCAAGCCCCTCCATTCCCCTTATTAATTTAGTTATAACGTGTCTAATCTGCCTGCATAGTCAAGCCCCCCATCCTTATTAATTTAGTTAAACTGGTCAATCTGCCTACATAGTCAATCTCCTCCATTCCCCTTATTAATTTAGTTATAATGTATCTAATCTGTCTACATAGTCAAGCCCCCCCATTCCCTTTATTATCTTAGTTATAACTTGTCTAATCTGTCTGCATAGTCAAGACTCTCCATTCCCCTTATTAATTAGTTATATAAACTGTCTAATCTGTGTGCATAGTCAAGCCCCTCCATTCCCCTTATTAATTTAGTATAATGTTACTAATCTGCTGCATAGTCAAGACCCTCCATTCCCATAATTTAGTTATAACTTGTCTAATTCTGGTTGCATAGTCAAGCCCACTCCATTCCCCTTATTATTTAGTTAAAACTTGTCTAATCGTCTGCATAGTCAAGCCCCTCCATTCCCCTTTTCATTTAGTTAACTTGTCTATCGCATGCATAGTCAAGGCCCATCCATTCCCCTTATTAATTTAGTTATAACTGTTAATCTGCCTGCATTTCAATCCCCTCCATTCCCCTATTATCTTAGTTATAACTTGTCTATCTGTCTGCATAGTCAAGCACCTCCATTCCCCTTATTAAATTTAGTTATAACTTGTCTAATCTGCCTGCATAGTCAAGCCCCTCATTCCCCTTATTAAGTTAGTTAAAGTATCTAATTGCATACATAGTCAATCTCCTCCATTCCTCTTATTAGTTTATTGTATAACTTTGTCTAATCTGCCTGCATAGTCAATATCCTCCATTCCCCTTATTTAATTAGTTATAACCGTCTATCTGCCTGCATATTCAGCCCTCTATTCCCTATTACTTTAGTTATAATTTGTCTAATCTGCCTGCCACAGCGTGACATTATAACATACAGATTATACAGTATGTATGATATGTTTATTTATAAGCGCCACTTGGTACACAGCGCTGTACATTAAAAATACAGATATTCAGTATGTTGTATATGTTATTTATATAGCGCCACTTGGGTACACGCGCTGTACATTATAACAATACAGATTATACAGTATGAGTATATGTTTATTTATATAGCGCCACTTGGGACGCACGCTGTACATTATAACAATACAGATTATACAGTAGTAAGTATATGTTTATTTATTAGCCCACTTGGGTACGCAGCGCTGTACATATAAACAAATAGATTATACATATGTATGTATATGTTATTTATATAGCGCCACTTGGTAACACAGCGCTGTACATTATAACATACAGATTATACAGTATGTATGGATAGTTGATTTATATAGCGCCACTTGGTACACAGCGCTGTAATTATAACAATACAGATTATTCAGTATGTATGTATATGTTTATTTATATAGCGCCACTGGGGTACACAGGCTGTACATTATAAACAATTCAGATTATACAGTATGTATGTATATGTTTATTTATATAGCGCCAATGGGGACACAGCGCTGTACATTTTAACAATACAGATAACAGTATGTATGTATATGTTTATTTATATAGCGCCACTGGGACACAGGCTGTACATTATAACAATACAGATTATACAGTAGTATGTATATGTGTATTTATATAGCGCCACTTGGGGCACAGCGTGTACATATAAACAATACAGATTATACAGTAGTATGTATTGTTTTTATATTAGCGCCACTTGGGTACACAGCGCTGTACATTATAACAACAGATTATACAGTATGTATGTATATGTTATTTAATAGCGCCACTTGGGTACACAGCGTGTATATATACAATACAGATTATACAGTATGTATGTTGTGTTTATTTTATAGCGCCACTTGGGGACACAGCGCTGTAATATAAACAATACAGATTATACAGATGTATGTATATGTTTATTTATATAGGCCACTTGGGGACACAGCGCTGTACATATAACAATACAGATTATACAGTATGTATGATATGTTTATTTATATGCGCCACTTGGGACACAGCGCTGTACATTATAACATACAGATTATACAGTATGTATATATGTTTATTTATATAGCGCCACTTGGGGACACAGCGCTGTACATTATAAACATACAGATTATACAGTATTATGTATATGTTATTTATATAAGCGCCACTTGGGGACACAGCGCTGTACATATAAACAATACAGATTATACAGTATGTATGGATATGTTTATTATATAGAGCCACTTGGGGACACAGCGCTGTACATTATAACAATACAGATTATACAGTATGTATGTAATTGTTTATTTATATAGCGCCACTTGGGTACACAGCGCTGTAAATTATAACATACAGATTATACAGTATGTATGTATATGTTTATTTAATAGGCCACTTGGGGACACAGCGCTGTACATTATAAACATACAGATTATACAGTATGTATGTATATGTTTATTATATAGCGCCACTTGGGTAACAGCGCTGTCAATTAACATACAGATTAACAGTATGTATGTATATGTTATTATTATAGCGCCACTTGGGGACACAGCGCGCTGTACATATAACAATACAGATTATACAGTATGTATGATATGTTATTATATAGCGCCACTTGGGACACAGGCTGTACATTATACATAACAGATTATACAGTATGTATGTATATGTTTATTTATATAACGCCACTTGGGGACACAGCGCTGTACATTATAACAATACAGATTATACAGTATGTATGTATATGTTTATTTATATAGCGCCACTTGGGGACCAGCGCTGTACATTATAACAATACAGATTATACATATAGTATATGTATGTTTATTTATATAGCGCCACTTGGTACACAGCGCTGTACATTTATAACAATACAGATTAACAGTATGTATGTATATGTTTATTTATATAGCGCCACTTGGGTACACAGCGCGTGTACAATTAAACAATACAGAATACAGTATGTAGTATATGTTTATTTATATAGAGCCACTTGGGTACCAGCGCTGTACATTATAACAATACAGATTATACAGTATGTAGATATGTTTATTTATATAGCGCCACTTGGGGACCAGCGCTGTACATTAACAATACAGATTATACAGTATGTATGTATAGTTTATTTATATAGCGCACTTGGGTACCAGCGCTGACATTATAAACATACAGATTATACAGTATGTATATGTGTTATTATATAGCGCCACTTGGGGACGCAGCGCTGTACATTATAACAATACAGATTTTACAGTATGTAGTATATGTTTATTATATAGCGACATGGGTACCAGGCTGTACATTTAAACAATACAGATTATACAGTATGTATAGTTTATTTATATAGCGCCGATTGGGGGACCAGCGCTGTACATTATAACAATACAGATTATACAGTATGTAGTTAAGTTATTATATAGCGCCACTTGGGGAAACAGCGCCGTACATTATAACAATACAGATATACAGTATGTATATTTTATTTATATAGCGACTGGGACACAGCGCACTGTACATTAAAACAATACAGATTATACAGTATGTATGTATATGTTTATTTATATAGCGCCACTTGGGGACACAGCGTGTGACATAACAATACAGATTATACAGTATGTATGTATATATTTATTATATACGCCACTTGGGTACACGCGTGTACATTAAACAATACAGATTATACAGTATGTATGTATATGTTTTTTATATAGACGCCACTTGGGTACACAGCGCTGTACATTATAACAAACAGATTATACGTGTGTATGTATATGTTTATTTATATAGCGCCATTGGGTACACAGCGTGGACATTATAACAATACAGATTATACAGTATGTATGTATATTTATTTATATAGCGCCACATTGGGGACACAGCGCTGTACATATAACAATACAGATATACAGTATTGTTATGTATATGTTATATAGCGCCACATTGGGTACACAGAGCGTACATTATAACAATACAGATTATACAGTATGTATGTATATGTTTATTATATAGCGCCACTTGGGGACACAGATTTAAATTAAACAATACAGATTATACCGATGTATGTATATGTTTATTTATATAGCCACTTGGGTACACAGCGCTGTACAATTAAACAATACAGATTAACTAGTTATGTATATGTTTATTTATATAGCGCCACATTGGGGACACAGCTGTACATTATAACAATACAGATTATTCAGTTATATGTATATGTTATTATATAGCGCACTTGGGGACACAGCGCTGTACATTATAACAATAAAGATTATACAGTATGTATGTATATGTTTATTATATAGGCCACTTGGGTACACAGCGCTGTACATTATAACAAATACAGATTATACAGTTGTATGTATGTATATGTTTATATATATAGCGCCACTTGGGCGGACACAGCGCTGTACATTATAACAATACAGATTTATCAGTATGTATGTATATGTTTATATATTATAGCGCCGCTTGGACAACGCGCTGTACATTATAACAATACAGATTATACAGTATGTATATGTTTATTATATAGCGCCACTTGGGTACACGCGCTGTACATTATAACATACAGATTACAGTATGTATAATGTTTATTATATAGCGCCACTGGGTACACAGCGCTGTACATTATAACAATACAGATTATACAGTATGTATGATATGTTTATTTATATGTGCCACTTGGGTACACAGCGCTGTACACTATAAACAATACGATTATACAGTATGTATGTATATGTTTATTTAATAGCGCCACTTGGGTACACAGCGTGTACATTATAACATACAGATTATACAGTAGATGTAGTGTTTTTATAAGCAGCCACTTGGGGACACAGCGCTGTACATTATAACAATACAGATTATACAGTATGATGTATATGTTTATTATATAGCGCCACTTGGGGACACAGCGCTGTACATTATACAATACAGATTATACAGTATGTATGTATAGTTTATTTATATAGGCCACTTGGGGACACAGGCTGTACATTATAACAATACAGATTATCAGTATGTATGTTTATTTATTAGCGCCACTTGGGGACACAGCGCTGTACATTATAACAATACAGATTATACAGTATGTATGTATATGTTTATTTATATAGCGCCACTTGGGTACACAGCGCTGTACATTATAACAATACAGATTATACCGTATGTATGTATATGTTTTATTTATATACATACATACTGTATAATCTGTATTGTTATAATGTACAGCACTGTGTACCCAAGTGGCGCTATATAAATAAACATATACATACATACTGTATAATCTGTATTGTTATAATGTACAGCGCTGTGTACCCAAGTGGTGCTATATAAATAAACGTACACATACATACTGTATAATCTGTATTGTTATAATGTACAGCGCTGTGTACCCAAGTGGCGCTATATAAATAAACATATACATACATACTGTATAATCTGTATTGTTATAATGTACAGCGCTGTGTACCCAAGTGGCGCTATATAAATAAACATATACATACATACTGTATAATCTGTATTGTTATAATGTACAGCGCTGTGTACCCAAGTGGTGCTATATAAATAAACATATACATACATACTGTATAATCTGCATTGTTATAATGTACAGCGCTGTGTCCCCAAGTGGCGCTATATAAATAAACATATACATACATACTGTATAATCTGTATTGTTATAATGTACAGCACTGCGTATCCAAGTGGCGCTATATAAATAAACATATACATACATACTGTAGAATCTGTATTGTTATAATGTACAGCGCTGTGTACCCAAGTGGCGCTATATAAATAAACATATACATACATACTGTAGAATCTGTATTGTTATAATGTACAGAGCTAATATACATACATACATACATGTCCATGTAAATTCCTAAATTCTGTTTTAACTGGAATATAATTTAATCTTTGGGGTGGTTTTCATTCATACTTAAATCTATACTTACCTTATTGTGATGATGTGATCTTGCAATTTTTCCATTAAATGTATCTCTTCTCTCTAGTTTTTCTTAAAGGAATAGTTCACTGCAATAGTGAACGATTCCTTTACTACATTGATTGAAGAGTAGGAGGTTAAGGAGCTATGCCTTACCTCCCGTTCTTCAATCAATTAGGTATCTGGTACAAAATTTCGGTACTTTTGTATTCTCTCTCGTTGCCATTAGATCTATTAGAGGTTTGCCCCATCTGTAGGTTAGTTGGTCGAATACAGATTGTTCCAGACTCCATTCTATTGGACTGAACATGTGTCTGCTCAGTCTGTCTGCTTGTATATTTTCTTTTCCTGGAATGTGGATCACCCTCAGTTGTTTTATCTTGTTTTCTGCCCAGTTGAATATTTCCTCCGTCTGGGACCAGAGACTCCTGCTCTTGGTGCCACCCTGTTTGTTCAGGTAGTAAAATACCGCTATATTGTCTGATTGGATTTGTACTGGTGCATTCTTGATCAGGAAATAAAATGCCTTTAATCCCTGGAAGACTGCTCTCATTTCCCTGACATTTTGATTCTGGGTTTTCCAGAACTGGTCCCATACTCCTTGTGTTTGTTGACCTTCGCAGCATGCTCCCCAGCCTAGGGGGCTTGCATCTGCTGTAACTATGATCCAGGTATGGAAGTAAATTTTCATTGGTCTGAAATTTTTTGTATGTGTCCACCATTTCATTTTGTTTCTGACTATTGATGGAAGCAATATTATCTGGTTTGGGGAAGATTGGTTTCTCCATTGTTGAAGGAGGTTGAGTTGCAGTGACCTTATATGGAACATTGCCCATAGTACTGATTCTGAAGTTGCCACTAGTTTCCCCAGAACTCTTTGGCATATCTCCGTCGTTGAGTATGGTCGTGAAATTAGTTTCTTTACCTCCATGATCACATCTATTCTGCGTTCGATAGGAAGTCGAAGTTGAAGGTTGTTCGTCTCTATTGTTGTCCCCAAAAATTTTATTATTTGGGATGGAGTCAGGCTTGATTTCTCCAGGTTTATTTGCCAACCGTGTTGGGTTAGTGTTTCTTGAACATAGGTTGATATTGTCAGTAGATTGGTCTTGTCTTGCGTTTTTATCAGGATATCGTCTAGATATGCAAAAATCTCTATCTTCTGAATTCTTAGGGATGCAATTAGTGGTGATAGAACCTTTGTGAAAGTATGTGAAAAGGATGACAGACCAAATGGTAGACATTTGTACTGAAAGTGACGGTTTAGGATGTAAAATCTTAAGTATTTCCTGTGCTTTGGATATGTCGGTATGTGGTGATAGGCATTCTGTAGATCGATTTTGATCATCCAGTCTCCTTTTTGTATCTGGTTGGTTATTGTTTTGAGGGGTTTCCATCTTGAATTTGGATAGTTTAATGAACTGATTTACAAATCTGAGGTCTAATATCGCCCTGAATGTTCTGTTCTTTTTCTTCTTGAGGAAAAGGGTATAGTAAAAGCCTTGTTTTTCCTGTTGAATTGGGACTTGTTCTATGACTGACCCATCTAAAAGTTCCTGTAGAATTCTGTTCAATTTCAGTGTGGCTTGGATTTTCTTTGGATTTTGTGATGTTATAAACCTTTCTGGTGGTAATTGGGAGAATTCTATCAGGTAACCTTAAGATATTGTTTGTATCACCCAGGTGTCGACTTTTGATTCCTGCCAATTTGTTACAAAATTGGTTAGTCTCCCCCCTAGGTTGTATTGGTAGTCATAAGGTTTTCTTACCTCTTCCTCTTGAAGTTTTTGTGTCGCGAAAGGAACAATCTTGGTTCCAGTTTTGTTTTTGAAAGAATGGTCTGCCCAAGCGATACTGCTTTGCCTGTTGTAGAGAATGTCCCACTGAGGATGTTGACGGAAATTCTTTTCTGAATTTCCTATAGGTTGGAAGAGATTTTTTCACTGAATTCTTTTCTATGACTTCATATAATCTGGTCCAAATAGAAGATTGCCTTTGAAGGGAAGGTTGGTGAGACCCTGCTTTGATTGGTTGTCTACCCTCCATTGTCTTAACCACAATGCACGTCTTGCTACTGTTGACTGAGCCATGGATTTAGCTGAAAGTTTTAGTGAATCCATGGAGGCTTCAGCTATGAAACTGTTCGCTAGTTTGATATCCTGTATTAGTTTAATCAATTCATTTCTGGGTACCCCTTCTGTGACAGCTTCCTCTAGGTCTTTAATCCAAATTAGATTTGGATTGTTATGCCAATAGCAGGACGAATGGCTGCCCCAGCTGCAACATATATTCTTTTTAGTGCTGCTTCCTCCTTTCTTTCCATAGGGTCCTTCAAGGACACCCAGCCGTCTGTAGCCAGTGCAATTTTCTTTGCAATTTTGGCTATTGGGGTATCTATTTTTGGTGGTTCATCCCAGGTTTTGGAGTCTTGTTTGTTAAATGGGTAATTTCTTGTCATATTCTGAGATATATTAAATCTTCTGTCTGGATTTTCCCATTCAGTCTCGATTATTTCTGTCATTTGTTCGTGAACATGAAACAGAGCATTTGACGTAGATTTGTTTGAGAACATAAGGTCTCCTTTGTTTTTATCTGAAGGGTCCGATATCTGAAACGTGGACCTCGTCTTTGTGATTAGATATTCTAATGTGGCTGGGGAAACGTTATCATAGGTTACTTCGTCTGTTTCACCCCCATCTTCTGATACGAGTTCTCCATCTGATTCAATGTCCGGTATGGTTGGTTCTAGAGTTGGTTGTTCTGTTTGTAGAATACCTTGTTCTCTTAACATCTCTGCCACTTTGTTGAAAGTAGCTGAAGTTACTTTAGTAATTAGTGTATCCATGGAGGATTGGAATACATTAGACATTGTTTGTTGAATCTGCTCCTGTGACATTGTTGCAGAAGGGTTCATGCAATTTGTACACATTTTGCTTCCTTGTTGAGCAATATTAGAGCATAGGGCACATTCTTTCCCTTTTGCTTTGCTTGACCTTTCTCCTGGATCTGGAGAGCTGAAAGAACAATTAGTATAGAAACTACACGTAGTTTGAATGCTAAGGGAGACCCCTCTCAGTAGTATTTGCTCACCCCTTGGATGCAGACCTGTGTCTTTTGTCAGGGCTAATAGTTGCACTGCAAGAGACAGAAATAAAGAAATTATCACATTTGTAAGTCCAACTTATGACACTGGTCACCTGCTAGCTGTTGACTTACAACATACTGGCAGAATAAAGGTCTGAAACAGCAGATGCGTGTAGTGGACGAAAGCAGAGCTGGTGCACATACACTGGAGAGCTGCAGGGATACGCTGGCGTTTCCGATGCTGAGGCCCATCTGATACACAAACTGACGGCTTTTTTGAATCTCCCGCGCATTGACGTCATCCGTGCACGCCGGTACAACCTCTCGCGGGTTACAGAGACTGCATGCGCGAGAGGAATAAGGGTCCGCTAGTCCCCATCGCTCTACATGCAGGCATTATTGAGCAGTCTACACTGAGGAGAGGGAGCTCAGTGGTCTTAAAAGTGGGGAGCACTACGATCCGGTCCGTCCATTACAAGAGAAAAAGACACGGAGGTAGGAGGGCGGAGCTAACAACTTTATTGGAAACCGGCCTGTCACGTGGGGTTTAAAGGTATTTAACCCATGCACTCCCACTGACGTGGAAGGACCAGGGAAAAAGCACCTACACACGGGCCGATTATCGCCCGAAATGTTCGTTCGTACACATTGTGCGTCTCAGGTCGGGACCCGTGATCGCATGTGTGTACGAGCCTTTAGCCTGTCTTTTTCATTTTGGCCCCTTATGTGATTGAGTTTGACACCCCTGATATACAGTAAAAACACAGGGGTTCTAATTATATTTTTAGGATTATAGAAACCCCATCAACAACAGACTAGGAACCTACCCAATCTGTTACATGTACTTACATATGAAGGTGAACACACATTTTCCCTCAGTGTAAATCCGCTCAGTTATAAACTTACTGGATGTCAGGATTTCCTTTGAATTGCTATTCAAGAAACAATCATTAAAAGTAGCAGTTCTAAAGAGTAGACAGGGAGCTATTTACAGCACTTATTACACATGTTTCAGTTTCAGTAATGAGAATACCTTTCAACCCAAGACCCTTACCTGTCACTTTCCTCAATGACAGAGGAAACAGCTAATCACTCCAGTCTTGGGGATTTACTAAATGTTCCTCAAATGAGACATAAAGCAGCTTATTGTAGTCCAATAAAGTCTATACTTGATATGCGCACAACTGCCTAGAATGAGGAACACATAACTTATGCCTTATGTGCTTTAGGTAGCCACCCCTGTACATGTTCAATGGCTATGGGGCATTTTGATAATGTGGCAATCTCTACAGTATTTTTCGGTATATAAAAACGGCAAGAAATCAACCTTTCTGTCCCTTTTTCTACTGATCGATGAAATTGATGCCACGTATAACAGATACATTTTTATTGCCATTTAGGCTGCAGACACACTACAACATGCGTTAGTTTACATTTGCGCTGGGATTCCTCTGATATTTTAGCATCAGTGTGCATGAGAGCCACAAAAAAAGTGGTGATCGCATATTCTCCAAAAATGGATTGCAGCGCACAGCAGTGTGGTTACCCACATTCATTGTGCTAGCCTGGCACGTATTTCTCACACGCTAATGGATCGCACAATGTGATTGCGACCATGTGTGATACATGCTAGTGTGGCCTAGCGTTAGTTATAAAATTGAGTGGACATTTCTAAGGCTTTTCTTGAAATCTTTAAATAATCACAAATCCACCGCCGTGTACCCATATTAACCCCCCCCCTTCATTTCCCCCTGGACGTGCTGGTGTAATCCTTCAATTTGTAATGGGATTTCTTTCCACTTTCTTTAGCACCACCTAGTGGCCATTCAGGGTACTGTGCTGGGTCTGGCATCTGCATATATACATCTTTCGATAAGTAAATAGGATATGTCTGTTTATGGAACAAGAAGAAGTGGCTACAGAAAATTAAAAGCCTCGGTGCTATGATGCTCCCATAGGTACAAGGGATGTTTCTATCTTGCCAGTTACTAGAATCCATCCAGGTATATTTAATATTGCTATAGAGTATACATTCATTATATATACTCATTATTTAGTATAAACAGGGAATAGGTTTTCATTTTTCGTATTCTTTTTTACTATATTCCTCATCGCTGTTGTGTTCACTGTGTAAAACTGTACATCTGCATTACATCACTTTTTATTTTGACGTTAGTCCATAGAGTTGCATTAACATACTGTAGATTGTCTCCACTTAAGTGTGAGATGTCAACGGCTGTCCGACCAGTGCCAGGATCCTGCAATGCTCAATAGATGTTTTTTTTTGTAATTTGCTCATTTAATATGTGTCCTAACAATCAAATCAGTGCAGAGACAAGCGAATCAACTCAATATAAAATCCATCTCAGTCAAAACCGCGAGCTGGTATCATGAATACGAAACAAAAACTGCATAAATCTGGAAATTGCAAAGCTTCAATGTGACTATAGAACAGGGTACACTAAGGAGCCATTGTATTATAATCCCTGCCATTCTTGGGAGTTTATGGCGAGTCTACAAGCAAAGTTCAACCCAATTGTGGTTTGAGAGCAAGGCTGATATATTACAGTGCTGATTTCTCTTCTCCTGTGTTCTTCTATGTAATGAGACATTTTATCACCAAATAAAAGGAACATAAGATTAAGGGAGTTAGAGAGGTTTACAGAGAACCTGGTCTTGTAGTAACTAAAAGGATCATTCACAATATGGAAATCAAAAAAAATTTGCAATGTGTAACTTCCTGTTAAAATACGAAAGCACCTGCAAGAAACAGGGACAACACAAGAATATAAAGACAGTGAATGACTTAATAAATAAATACAGTAAGAAAACTAAATTAAAGGAATAGTACACTACAATAGTGAACTTTACCTTTACTACATTGATTGAAGACTAGGAGGTTAAGGAGCTATGCCTTACCTCCCGTTCTTCAATCAATTGTTGGAGAGCCAGGAACGAAAATTCCAAAAGCTTACCTTTCGCGCGATTCAGCATGGCTACTCTTAAATTCCGATCGCTTCCTGCTTGTGTTCCGTTATTATCGGGCATGCGCGTTATAGTGGAACAGAAAGCGGTCAGGACCTGTCAGTGAGGCCATACTGGATCATGCAAAAGGTACGCTTTTGGCATCTTCGTTCCTGGCTCTCCGACAATTGATTGAAGAATAGGAGGTAAGGCATAGCTCCTTAACCTCCCGGGCTTCATCAATGTAGTAAAGGATTAGTTCACAATTGCTGTGAACTATTCCTTTAAAGATTAGAAAATGAGAAATAAATTAAATAAATGGTTAATCCTGTAAAGTTTTTCTAAAGAGTTAGCATAAAAAGATTTAGAAAGTAATTTAGAAAACACGTAGCATTAGCCATCTTAAAGGACATGTCCAACCCAAGAACATAACTCTATACTCATCTTCCCCATCCTTTCCAAACACTGAGAATGTTGTAGTTACTAACCTCTACTCCCTTGTCTTCCCGTCTTCTGTAAGCTGAGAGAGTGTCAGTCATTGGCTGTGACGTTACTGTAATGTAGAAACCGTGGAACAAAAGGAATCCAACATATTATATAAAAGGATACTTTAATTACCTAACTCAGTAAAAAAATAGTGTGCAGTAAATGCATTTTGGATCTAATGCAATAAGAGGTGCAAAATTTTGCCTGTGCTCTTAATCTGCCCCAACCAATCAGGTGTTAGCTTTTTACTGGGTTACTGTAATTAGGAAACATCTGATAGGTTCCTACAGATTGATAGCACAGACAAAGTTTTGCACCTCTTATTGCATCAGCTCCTGTGTTTTTAGAATATAAGGTAGAATATAAGGTGATATAGGAGTTGCTATTTCTACCTTCCTTTCTGGTCTCAGGTTAACTTTAAATCAGATTTCAAGCTACAAGCTATCACTACTATGTTAAAAAGGCCATACACCTAGCGATGGTCTCACAGCGGTGCAACTAAACAATACTCATTAGCAATTATTTTACAACACCTTGCAACATCATTCTTCAGCAGATTAACTGCCTGGAAATGAGGAGCAGTCTAGCAAACAATCATTTCAACACTTACATATTTT
Organism: Hymenochirus boettgeri; assembly: GCA_019447015.1. Classification (NCBI taxonomy): domain Eukaryota; kingdom Metazoa; phylum Chordata; class Amphibia; order Anura; family Pipidae; genus Hymenochirus; species Hymenochirus boettgeri. The sequence goes on along the minus strand of CM033477.1, from coordinate 165,983,678 downwards.
GTTTTTAAACCCATAACCATTAAAGGTAATACTTTTGCAAGACCATTGAAGATTTAGTGATTTCAACAAAATTCTGTCAAAAAAATGCAAATAGATCTACATACTGTAGTAGCACAAAACTTTTATTTATTGCCTCAAGTGCTCTGCATCCAAATGTAGCCACACCCCCTCCACAATCGGCATTTTAACAATGGGAATATTGGGAAGGCACGCTCTGCAAGAAGTGCCATGAATGAATATGGGGGCATGTTTGAATCAAAGTGGTGGGGGAACCTAGAGGCTTAGTGCCAACCTTGGATTGAGGACCTAGTGCTTTAGGCAGGCCCAGATTTAGGCACAGTAAGCATGTTCCTAGGGGCGACTGTCAAACTCCTCCCACCAATTCACCCCCTTTAATGTAAATTTTCATACTTCAAAAAAAGAAACAGGTGTGGCTTAGGGGTGTAGTCTGTGTATAGGGGTGAAGCTGAGGGCACCAGGCTTTTGGGGCCTTAATGGACAACTATACAGTTGTTGCTCCACCCCCCTTTTGGCCCATGGCCTAACCAATGCAAAGACACATTTTGCAAGAAGCGCTTCTTCCCATTGGATACACCCCAGGATTAGGTTGGGGTTGAGCGCAGACTGAACAGTTGTCAAGAGGTCTCCTGAGGTGTAAACCTGTCCCTGGTTTTAGGGGGTGGATTTTTGCTTTAATTCTCCTTTAATCGTATTGTAAATTGTCAGTGTGAATACTTGTTTTTTAGCTGATACATATGGGTCTTTCAGTAATAGACTAAGTACACCTGCAGCTCTTAAATAGATTGAATATATCCAGGTTTGTTTACATTATTGCTTGAAATATATATTAATTACATGTCAAACTGTATGTAAGATAACATATGGCAACTCTCCCACATTTCAACATAGATTTATAAGGATGAAACTTTCTCTTTAAGCAAAAAGACCGTTAAATACAACAACCTTACCGTTAGAAAATTCAAACTAAAAGAAAATGATCATACAGGAGACTAAACATATATTTTGTCTATTCTTCAGCCATAATGGCAGATAGCCATTAATAACTGACCAGGGCTATTTGCTGTCTTCAGCATCCTGCTCAGCTAGGAACTTCGAGAGATTGGATAACACAGCGTGCTCGAGGCAGATTAGGGCAGCAGGAGTAGAAAATGCACCAACTGCACATTTTAATTGTGTTAAATGAGCCCATAGGTCTGATCAATCAAGGGCTGTGCTAACATTAAATCATGGAACAACCAAACAAGCTCACTCAATCAGTATTAGGATTATATTAGTTCCACCCATATTACATCCCAGTTCTAACTAAGCACAGTGGTATTTGTGATTGTTTTCAAAAGTCATTTTAGATCAGATGGTGGATCGAACCTTTGGCTTCATACCTTGGAATAAAACAGGCATGTACATACTACATGCATACAACATGTATGGCTATTGCATACAACAAGTATGACTATTGCATAATATGTAAAGGGCATATATGGTGGAGAGAATATTTCTAACTCTCATTCTGGAGTTGTTAATGAGTGGTGAATTAAACGAGTGGCATGCAGCTATAATAAGAGGTAGCTGACGGGGAGGAGCAGCGAACCTGTCAGCTATGGAAGAGCGGCATCTTTAACCGCTCACTGCTTGTGTTTACAATTGCAGAATGGGAGGTATGAGTATTGTCTCCTACCGCTATAGTAAATCAAGTTAAATTTATGATTATTGTTATAAATGCCCAGTTTATATTTACTATACCATATGGAAACAATAACAAGCTGCAAAATAACCATTTAAATTAAGAAGAGCAGTACTGTACATTAAACCAAAGAGAGGAAAATTATTCTAGGTGACAAAATATCCTCTAATGGGAGGGTAAAGCTGTAATACCTGGTACTATGGTTAGAGGACAGTTGTGTGGTATTGCATGCTAAAAGTACTTTACTTAGTACTGTATTTAAGACCCTCACAATCAATCTGATGTGTCATTATGTTGGACCATATCAAAGGAGATATGAATGTTTAGCCTTTAAACAGCAACTGCATCAATGTATAGCCCAGCACCAGAAGAGCCAATTCCATGGGTCAGGACTCAGCCGTGTACCTGCATCTTAAGGAAAAAGGACATATCTTTGAAAATTGCAATGTCAACATCCTTTCAAAGGAACACGACTGGTTCAAGAGAGGTGTCAAGGAGGCCATTTATGTGAAAATGAAGAAACCAAGCGAGGTAGGGGGGTTCGACTCCAACTGTCTGCCATGTACAATGCTGTTTTGACACCTTACCCTGGGCTGTTTCGATAACAACCCTTAGCCTCAATGCATCCACACCTTGCATTCAGAAGGTCCCAAACACCTGGCTATCATATGCAAATTGGGACTTTCAAGGATACCTATATTGCCAACAGATACTTGTACAAGTCATTATGAATTGAGAAAGTCAGTAGGATGACTAGCGAAATGTCTTCAAGAACTAAACTTTAAGTCCAGTTGATCTAACTAATTACAACAGATATAGCCTTCAACAGAACCAGTCAAATTGCCATTTCTGTGTGTATGATTAACCTTTAAAGGCATCATTAATATGTATATATATAAAACTCAATGTATGTATGGTCCAGGAAAACTTTGGAACAGCTGGGACAATTTTAATGAGACTTGGTTAATTAAATGGTTGTTAAATTAATTGGGGATGAGTGGGGAATTTAGTGATCTCCTAAGTTAATTGGGGATGAGATCTGATCTTTGTATTGTCATCTGGTGGTGATGGGGATGAGATCTGACTTGCTTCCGGTTAAGTACCCAGGGTTTAGCCGATTAGCAGGTCGGGTAAACCACAGTGAGTTTGAATGGGTTGTGGGTCAGATTTAGTTATAAAGCTGCAGGTGTGGGTTGGGATAGGTAGCAGGTGCAAGTTGCAAGTCTGTTTAATTTTGCTTGTGAGTAATGGTTATACCATTGCTGCCATCTATTGGTGAATCAAGTGATTGTCCTGATGAGAAATGACTAGGCCAACAAGGTTTTGATGTAAAAAATAACATGTGACACAGGGTACTCTGCTAGTTCACACTATAAAAAAAAGTTAAGCTTCTGGTAATGGATAATGATGTAATTAGTGACTATTTTTCTTATCACCTGTTAAATTGTTACATCACTTTTATGTTGCATTATTAAGCTGTACACTGTTAGGTATACTGTAGGTACGTACTGTATGCTTTCGGTTTATTCGTAAGTAAAGTTTGTGCCATGCGTCGATGAGCTTACTAGAATTTTCTTTCTGCGTTTCTGTGATTAATGTCATAAGAACTAGTAATGTTTCACTGTACTGTATCGTTTTCTTATGATCCTTTACTTCCTTCCTGCATAGTTTTCTGCTTCTAAAGAAAAATCCTGTACAAAGACCCCGTTTGTTAGAAACCATAAAACAAATGATGAGCAAGTCACATAGATTTGCATTTTTCACACATACGACTCTAAGGATGACCAATCAATGACTGAAACATTATCACAAAGTCAGTCACCTAGTCATATACTCAGCATGTGACATATCTCACGAGTCAGTGCTCCAAATGTATCTATAATAAGTGTTTCATCTTATGGTACATGTCATTGGCTTCTAGAAAATAAACAAGATCACAGTGAAAAAACATAATTGTCAGAACTGACTGACTAAGAAACAAGGCAAAGAAAAATTACAACACATTTTTCTCCATAACTCTCTATTCTTCATATTTGTTACTGAGTTGCCATTGCCAACTACACAATGCATTGACAGTGTCTAAAGGCAAAGTAAGACATTGCACAGCCTCTCATGTGAGGCCACCGATCTACATGCCAAAACAAGGAAGGAGGATCCTGCACACCTAAACTGTAAGAGTAGACAGGTTATATGCAGTGTTCCAGCAGTGCAGCCAGCAGTATACATATGATAAGAGTAGAAATAGAGGGGCACACCAGTCTTAAGAAACCAACTTCTTTATTAATGACGTTTCGGAACATGACTGGTTCCTTCTTCAGACAAACTATTATGGGATAATAAAGTGCAACATGCTCTTATAAAGACAACTTCAAACAATGTAAGATGGCCATCTAGTGGTCAATATCAATAATTGCTAATGAAGTGACAATAATGAAAAAGTGCCAGTATTACAAAGTTGTTAGTGAAAAATCGAAAAATGTATATATATAAGACCATATATATAAGAATGTGGTCTTATGTATATCCATTTTCTAAATTTGTCACTAAGCACTTTGGAAGTAGCAGGGACCGGATGACTCACGGACAGCTCTTGCTCTACAAAGTAGCAGGGACAGGATGACTCACTGACAGCTCCTACTCTACAAAGTAGCAGGGACTTCCTTTAATTAAAAATAATGCTAATTATGTTTCGGATTTTTTTGTCCGTGAAATAAAACAAATCAACAACACTAATATAAGATGCAACATTTCAGTCCAACCTCAATCAAGAACAATAAATGAAATACTGATGAATTCACAACAAACAATCAACAATTGCTTCTTAAAATGCAATTTTAAAAATGACCAAATTAAATCTTTGTATCTGGATAGAATTTTGCATATAAACCGGGCTATTTACAGGTATGACTCTCTACTGCCTCCTGTAGGCGATGCACTGTGCTGATAATGGCCCTCCGTGTATAGCGAATGGAGTTTTCCAATTCCGAAACTTTAACACCAGCAATCTTCTTCTTCTTAAAGAGCCGTTATCAGCTCGGTACATAGCTTGCGAAGTTCGGACATCTCTACTCGGTACATAGCTTGCGAAGGTCATGCTTTAAAGTCACGTTAACCCTCAGTACACGGGTTAACGTGGTTTTTAGACGGAAAAAGGCAGTTTGCAGCTTTCGGTACATGAAAATGTTTTACCCCTTTTCTAATTTAGAGATTTTGGCTTGTTTTTATTTATTTCTATTTTGCTATTAAAAAAACCAAACAAATTGTAACGAACTGTTTAAAACGTCCTTTATTCGTAATAAGAGGATTAAGTCTAATGACGGCAAACGTCTATTCCTAAACGAGAATAGTGGTGGACGCTAATAATGGGATTACAATATCATGTTCTCATTTTTGCATACAATTAAATTTAAGTAAAACACCAAATTTCTGCTGCAAGGACACGGGAAGTGAACAGAACGAGCTGGGCGCACGCAGGAAGAAATCGAAATGTTAAATTAGGTTTGACCTTATCATTATTCATAGCGAGATTACAGAGTAACTTAACCCAAGAAAAATGAAAAGATGTTTTTCTGGATAATAAAGAAATAAGCTGCAATTTATTACCAGAAATTTGCATGTAAATTGATAACAGACCAATATATATAAAACGTTGATATATGTCGCGCATTTAGCAGGAGAGAGACAAATGATGCCGGTGGAATGTACTGGCACATTAGGAATGATCTTGTATATATGCGGAATTGGTAAGTACTAGTTTTTATTTAAATCCTCGTGTACCATGTGATATATAAGGGATAACGCACTGAAGCATTACACAGCAACCAGACCATTCTACCTGGGGACATGGTTCTAACCTGGAAATTGGTTTTATTACTAGGGGAAGGTGTTAGGACACTATTACTCCCTAGTGAGAAGGGGCCCATTTTGTGCTAAGTTTCCAAAACTTCCAGTCTGTGTGCCAACTGTTTTACCAGTGGTCTGTGTGCCAAGCATTTAACCAGTGCCTGGCTGTGTGCTGTGCCAGTTTCCCAACCAGTTTATCAGTGTTTGCATGCCAAGCATTTACCAGTGGTTACATACAAAGCATTTTAGCAATGATTATTTGGTTTGCAGTGCCGTGTAAGGGGGCCCATGCCCAAATTTTGCATCAGGGCCCATAAGTCTGTTGCTACGCCACTGCTAGTGTGGGTTTCCTTATACAAATAAGGGTCATTCCTTTGTTTTCATTTAATGAAAAATAAAATTAACAGGGGGGGGGGTGTCTAAAGACTCACCCCCGCCCCAATCTCCAATGTAACATCTGATTGGTTGGGGGCAAAATTAGCACCATTTATAATGATAAGAACTTTTATTACATGGGCCTGATAGTTTTATATTCATTATTACAGCAAAAACACCATTACCAAATAATATCCCCAACAGCGCAACACTCATTTGGAAACAACCCTTTGAAATCATGGGCATCCATGACCATTAAAGTGGTTTAAACTCCCCACTGGGAGCCAACAGTTCATAATGCATTTGAATGTATTTTTACCTTATGAAACTCTGATGTCTAAAATACATGTATTCTTATTTTCCTACATAACAGCAAATTAAAGACAGATATACTAGCATTGTTAATGCTATCAAATGGGTAGTCTATCAATTTACATACGTTTTTAATGGATACTTATTGTAGATATTCATGCAAACATTGGAAGAAAACAAAAAAAAAAAGGACATAATATATAGTAAATTAAAGTAAAACCACAGGAAATTCTAGGAAAATCCTCTGGCATGTTCACAGTTCAAACCCAAAGCTGCAAGTTTCCTTAGATTTCATTTCATACTTTTGTTTATTTTTTCTTGAAATACACAAAACTTCAAGGAAATAATACTAGAGATTGTAAAGAACATTCCAATGAAGATTCTCTTCCACATAAATTATTGGTGAGTACAGTAGATGCTCTGGGCAGAAGATTCTAAAATTTTTAGTTTTAGAAACTTATCCAGGCCTTTTTTAAAGCTATTTAATGAACTTGCCATTACCACCTCTGCTGGAAGACAGTTCCACAGCTTCACCGTTCTCACTGTAAAGAAACCTCTCCTAACCTGAAGATGAAACTTCTTTTCTTCCAACCTTAAAGGATGTCCACGTGTCCTCTGATATGACCTATTAGTGAACAATGCACCAGAGAGTTCACTGTATGGGCCATTAATATATTTATATATTTATAAGGTTATCATGTCCCCACGCAAACGTCACTTCTCCAATGTAAACAGCCCTAACTTGTCTAATCTGCCTGCATATTCAAGCCCCTCCATTCCCCTTATTAATTTAGTTATAACTTGTCTAATCTGTCTGCATATTCAAGCCTCTCCATTCCCCTTATTAATTTAGTTATAACTTGTCTAATCTGCCTGCATAGTCAAGCCTCTCCATTCCCCTTATTAATTTAGTTATAACTTGTCTAATCTGCCTGCATATTCAAGCCCCTCCATTCCCCTTATTAATTTAGTTGCCCTTCTCTGAACTGCCTCAATTTCCAAGATGTCCCTTTTGTATATGGGATTCCAAAACTGCACTGCATATTCCAAATGAGGCCTTACCAGTGCCTTGTAAAGAGGGAGAATAATATTTTTCTCTCTTGAATCTATTCCCCTCTTTATACAAGACAATATCTTGCTAGCTCTAGCCGTTGCTACCTGGCATTGTTTGCTACAGCTAAGTCTGTTAAGACGTTATGTCAGGAGCTTATTAATTTCCAGGCTTCAAAATTATTATACCGTATGTGGATTTTATTTTGGGAGGGAAATACAGAATATACGAAGTACAGGACGCTTTGAGGAAAAGATGGGAAAGAAACATTGAACAGAGCATCTTCTAATAAGATGTGATTGGTGACAATTATAGATTGTGATGAGTAAGGGTGTGGTCTGATTAATCAAGAAACAAGCTGCAAGTAAGTGGGAATGAAGGATCCTGTAGAGATTTAGGGAGGGTAAACAAATCAGATGTTTGAAAGATGAACTGCAAGATCCTGTCTGTCATTTCTCAGATCATATACACATCATATACACAGCATATACACAGCATATGCACATCATATGCACATCATATGCACATCATATGCACAGCATATGCACATCATATGCACAGCATATACACAGCATATACACAGCATATACACACCATATACACAGCATTTGATTTTTTGGGGTTTTTTTTACAATCATATACACGATATACACACCATATACACAGCATATAAACATTCATAACACAGCATATACACAACCATATACACAGCATATACCCACACACATATAGCACACCATATACACATCATATACACACCATATACACAGCTATACACAATATGCAACACCATATACACAGCATATACACAGCATATTACACACCATATGCACAACATATACACATCTATACACACCATATACACACCATATACATACCATATACACAGCATATGCACTCATATACAGGCATTATACACACCATATACACACCATAGCACACCATTCACACATATACACAGCATATCACACCATATGCACACAATACACAGAAACACACCCATACACACCTATACACACCAAAACACAAACACAACCAATGACACACAAACACACCAATACACACCATACACACCATATACACACCAATACACAAGCAAACCACACCAAACACACCAATCACAAAACCAACACACAAGACACATCATATACACACCAATACACACCATATACACCTCAGAACCCACATCAACACACAGAACACTACAAACACACAACACACCAATAACATCATATTACACTCAAATACACATCATATTACACATCATATACACACCATAACAACATCATATACACACCATATACACATCATATACACACCATATACACAGCATATACACACCATTTACACACCATATACACATCATATGCACAGCATATGCACACCATATACACATCATATACACACCATATACACACCATATACACATCATATACCACACCTACACATCATATACACACCATATACACACCATATACACACCATTACACACCATATACACACCATATACACACCATATGCACAGCATATGCACCATCATAACACACCATATGCACACCCATATGACATCATATACACATCATATACACACCATATACACACCATATACACACCATATACACATCATATGCACAACCTATGCACACCATATGCACATCATATGCACATCATCTTACACATCATTTACACATCATTTACACATCATTTACACAGCATATACACAGCATATACACACAATTACACAGCATATACACATCATTTACACATTTCATTTACACATCATTTACACATCATTTACACATCATTACACAGCATATACACACCATATACACAGCATATACACATCATATACACAGCATATGCACACCATATGCACAGCATATACACAGCATATACACACCATATGCACATCATATACACATCATATACACACCATATACACACCATATACATACCATATACACAGCATATGCACATCATATACACATCATATACACACCATATACACACCATATGCACACCATATGCACACCATATACACAGCATATGCACACCATATGCACAGCATATACACAGCATATACACACCATATACACACCATATACACACCATATACACATCATATACACACCATATACACACCATATACACACCATATACACAGCATATACACACCATATACACATCATATACACACCATATACACAGCATATACACAGCATATACACATCATATACACGGCATATACACATAATATACACGGTATATACACATCATATACACGGCATATACACAGCATATACACAGTATATATATATATCATATGCACAGGCCATCTACCAAAACTCTGGAATGAGTGAAAATATGTATGGTAATACTTTTTTATTGCGGGCAAACTGTTCGTTTTTAGACAAGACTTTGAGAAAAATATTTCTCTCTTCCTTGGGTCAAGCAGTGAGTATAATGTTTATCTCAAAATCTTGTCTATAAATAAGAACTGTTAGTCCTCAATGGAAAGGCATCACCATACACTATAATACTTATCTTTTTACTATATTGGACTGGACTAACATGGCTACATGCTGCTTTCTGGAGCTAATAATAACCATATATTGAAACATATCAATCCCATTAGGATTAAATGAACCATTATGAAACAGCAATACATTAATTCCAAAATAATCTCAAAAAAACTGATTCAGGCAAACGTCAAGCTGAATCTGAATTCTAACATAATAGAGTCAATGTGAAACCTTCATTGATTTGACTGTAATTTAATCCTGGTTCTGTCATTTGATACAGTGTTCTGGAAGCCTAATATTATAATAAAGGCTGTATGAAGGGTATCCTTTTAGAGGAATCGCGCACAAAATCGCGAGCGTTATCGCACGCGATTGTGTGCGCCTTTCGTTTGCGTTCGCGTTTTGCGCATTCGCCATTTTGCGTTATGGAAACGCATGCGTTAACGCACCAAAAATGGTGAACGCATACGTTACCAAAACGCGAACGGACGCGCAATCACATGCACATCGGAAATCTCAGGAATTTTCCTGTTCCCGCGATTTCCATTTTACCGAAAATCGCGGGCACAATCACGAGCGTGAAACGCGTGCGCAAACGCGCGAAAAAACGCTCTAGTGTGGCCTAGCCCTTGATCTGATTACCCACAAATAAGAACATGGATGTCTAATATATAAAATTTCAATTTGCCCATTGAAAACAGAATAAAAACAACAAGCCATTATTATTCATAGCCTATTCACATTATTTATAAGGTCACTTCATTTAAAGCATTGATATTTAGCAAAAGCATTTTAAAGAGAAGGAAGATTTTTCAGGATGATCTATATTCTTTAGTCTATTTAGCAGGATGCACTGTGGGAAATAAATGACTAACACAAATAATGTGAGCAATGTATAACTCTGGAGGTTGCAGACATTGGAGGTTGGAGAGGGCATTGATTACCAATATTACCTGTCTCACACATTCTCGCTGTATATATAATTTAACGTGGCGCAGTGTTTGATCGCAGCAGCTATTGGAATAAAAGATAATAGCCGAAGGCGCGCTATTTATGTTTCAAATCATTTCTATTTGCATTTGTCTAATTGAATGTTAAAAGAGCAGTAAAAGTAAAAGGAACTTTTCAATCAATAAATCGTTTTCCAGCGCTAAAGTATAATTGGTCAACTGTGTGTACAGGATTTTCATTGCATCCAATCCTTTTACTGCAGGAAACAATCAAATGGGAGATTAATCCATTTAATTAACCTTTAATGTCCTGCCATTAGGCTAATGTTGTTAATAAAGTAACAAATTCTTTAAAAACCTGTATCTCATAAAAAATTCTAATAATTATAACTAATTTGAATAACCGCAAACTATTTGTTGAAATTTTCTCATTAAATTTGTCATAAAACTTCCCACTAGCATGTTTCCTGCATCTAAAACTCAACAACTCAATCTCCATCCTGTTTACGTAGTGATAGACATACTAAGAGTATAATTGTATTCCCTATAAGACGGTATTATCATGGAAATGTCTTATTTCTGGAAGTAGTAATGTAAAGCGCTCTGCTTCCTATGTGTTATTAGGATGCAGGAGATAAGACATAGAGATTTGCTAAATCTTCAATTTCAATTCTATCCTCTTAGAATAAACATAATAAGAGTCATAATAACTGGGAGTATAACAGAGGGATTTGTGGGGAGAGACGGTCAACCTTTCCATTTCTCTTTCCCAATGTAGTAAATGTCAGTGGCAAATCCTCAGATTTAGAATCACTCTCAATATTTTTATTATGACGCAAAACCAAATAGCTCTGTTGAAAGCTTACAAAAAGTTTTCTGTTAAGATCAAAATACATGGTAATAATAACATGGCATAAAAGAGTAAAAGAGCTAAGTGATGTTAATGATGGAAACACTACGCTAGGAGAATGTTAAAAAACAAACAAAAAATTAATCACAAATAAGATATTATTTAAGGGATAATGCGCTGCTTACAGGATAATATAAGGATATTACGCCACCTCGGAGTTCCCTGTCCTGTATGGTCAGGGAACTCCTCGGTGGCATAATATCCTTATATTTCTTATTATAATAAGAAATATAAGAAATGAGTCACTTAGTGACATAGCTGAGTGATTTTTATAAGGATATATACCACTGCAGCTCCCATTATAAAATATCACACTTATGTATTATATGGTTTTATTTAATAGCTTAAACATTCTGGTATTGTAAAACACAATGAGACCATTAGGAACACTTTACATGGAACATTTTTGTCACTTTAACCAGGAAAACAAAACTTGTGAAATTACTCAATAAGTTAACAAAAATAAAATTGTTAACCCAAAAAGTTCCAATTATTTCATAGTTTACAGATGAGTTTTGTAGAATGGAGATTCTTCATGAAACATTCTTTCCCTTTAATTTTATCAAATATTTTCTAATCTAATTTTCATCTGGACTGTTGGCTGGCCATGCCATTCAGTTGATTTGCCTTTGATGATACAAAGTCCTACATTATTTACTGTAGGATTACTATATACTTCTAAACAGTAGTTCCAATATTTTTGCCCCAAGGTAGAAGTTGTTGAATACAAGAAGAATGAACACCCAACTAAACTGCATGAAAAGTTTAATTTGGTATCATTATGAGCTGTAAGTCAACTTTATATCATGAATACATTTTTATATCTGCCTATTAAGAATATATATAGGCATTCACTACCTTATTAGTATAGATTACTAGAGCTTAGTGTGGGGGAAAATCATCTTGATTTGCTGGCAAATGTAGACATAAGAGGACTTTTAGGAGTAATATTTAATTAATATTGCAAAATATCTAGACCAAAAGGCTTTTGCTAAATACGTATCTTGCCCAACCTAAAAATGGCTGATTAGCCTTCTCTGACAAAGGATTAGACAGTTCTTAATGCATCTACCAGCATATTTAATATATCATTTTGTGTTGAAATAGAAAATAGTTTGCATTTTAATTGACTTACATGCACCATCAATATTCATAGAAAGTTATTTCCATGTCATTAATATCCTCTCTGAGTCAGCTTATTAACATGACACAGGCATTCATTAATTTATCAATACTTCTCATTAGAACAGAACGTAATGGAAGTACAATTTCCGGCTGCATGCTAATATAAGGAGATACAACAAAATACATTATTCAAATGACCCCTCAGCATTTCCTGAACAAAACACAAGCTAATCTACATCATGTCCATGTTCTGTTCAGTTTCCCAGGAAAAATGAAGATCGTTATTTGATACAATTATTTCTGTTAGAGTAGAGCATGCTATATCCAGGGCAAAAGGCTGCATACACTTTTCTGTGATCAAATAGATATATCGTTAAGATGTCATTTTAAAATTATTTTTAATTTGTCTTATTAAATATTGAAATATTAAAGAAAACGTGGATATAATGAACAGCCTAATTGGCTTAGTTTCATAAGAAAAGGAGATAAACATGACACGATTACCCCCCAATAAATGTACAGAACATCCTAGCCTAGATTTTGTATACTACAAAACTGATTATTCTTCCTTTCTAGTTCTAATGCTATAAATCATTCCAGTTACACGTTCAACATGCAGTGGCTTTTAATTGCAAAGTTTAGTCAAACATGGAAATATTTGGAATCCAACCATGAATTCAAAGGCTTCTGCATGAACAGTAGGCCAACCTATTAACAGAAAGACTTCAATGTTTTGTCTGCCTGTAGACTTTTGCAATGTTATTTGTTTTGTTGAACTGCTTTTCCTCACTGCAGTTTACAAAGTCTTTAAAATCAAAGTCTTTCTTCACAGAGGGAAAGAAGGTCTTTTAAGTCTGAGGACTCTGGCTATAATAACCATAAAGGTTATTTTTATTTAATTTCCTGATCATCCACCTGTTTTTAAGAATGTTGCTGATTGCCAGGAGACATCTCAAAAATATTCTTCTAGTCAAATTGTAATGGGTTATGGAGGTAATCTATGTTAGTCTAGGTTACCAGGGATACTTAGAATTTAACTAAACACCAACAAAGAGAGACTTTACATGTTACCAGCGCGCATTCCCTCTCACCTGGCCCTCTATGCCTTCCAGGATTAACACACCCTAAAACTACACCAGTAAGGGCAATATCTCAAGGATTGCTTCAGAGTAAATAATTTAATCTTAGGCAAAGTAAGTAGTTGTGGAAAACTCTTCCCGATAAAGTGATGGCAGAATGTCTAAATGCCATCTAAAGATGCTTGTATGTTTTCTTGGAAAGGCTGATGCAAGGGTTACAGTTAGTTATATAACACCAAACGGCAAAGCCTATTCAATGTTGGCTAAATTAAGTTTTGTGCTTTTGAATGCATGTGTATGTCTTTACCTGACTGGGATCCTGTGATGCAGTAAGTCTTGTGAGCGACTTGCGACAGCTAAGACGTAAATTATTTTAACTACATTGGCCTGAAAATGTCTGTTGGTCTTCTCTAAAGCCCCTGCTGGTGGGAATGTTGTGCTGCAAGGCCCAGAGAGAATAAATTGTCCCAGAATTAGGAAAGCACTGGAGAGCAGGTATTGTTCAGTTAACCCTCCATAAATGAGCCAAATGTTGAACTCTTGAGGCTAAATATCAAAACTTGGATGAGATCGAAGATCTATAGAAATCTCTGAGTGAACTGAGTGAAAGGAGGAACAGACCAATGGTGAGTCATAACATCAGTTCAAGATATATAAGCAAAGGTCCTCCACGACATGGCCAAAGATACACTTTATCATAATGCTCATTATCTGTGCATCATCTTTTTTGGGTTTAAGATCCTAGTTAATCCCAATGAATGTTCTACCTGCAGTAAAATAGTAATTCAAATTTTTCTTTTACCAGTAGTTTGTGTATTTTACTCAAAGCCTGCACCAAAAACATCATTAAATTTCTTTTGCAAGCAGAAGTTCAATCAAGCGGCACCAGAACAGAAATCATATTTTCATGAAAAATGCTGCTTTTTTTCATTTTGTTTATAGGCTTTTCAACATGCTGATAACTTGGGAACCTTCAAAGCCTCAATAAGACTTGAAGAATGATGCCAAAGTATTTCTTTGTTGTCTCAAATGGGAGTTCAGATGTTATAACCCAAAACCTTTCATTTCTCAAGTGCCCTATATAATTTATCAAAATAAAATATTCCTATTTCCATTGAACAGTCAAATGAAATAAGTCTCTGGCACAAATATATCCATGAATCTTATCCTTTTTTCTCTTCAATATGGCACCTGCGGGTTTCAGTGAATACTTTCAGACTATGCAAATCTAGCAGTATCATTCCTTATCTCATCTTGACTACACAATTCTTCCTGGGATCTCCAAAGTTAATCCCCCCCCCCCTTTAATGTGGAGGAAAGATTCAAAGTTAACATTTTCAAATTTTTTTTTTATATTTGGGTCAATTTTATTTAATACTATTTCAGTCTATTAACAGTACAGTATTCTCTTCATTGAGCTAATGTTACTTTGAACTTGTAAGTTTCCCTGCACATGTAAAGGATTCCATCACAACAATAAGCAGTACTGCTTCTCCTGATCTATTTGTACCATATTCCTTCTATACCTTGTGTGTAAATCTGTCTTGCACCAAATGGAACATTAAAATTGTCCCATTAAAATGTGCCTTGTACATGGCTTGGATTTCAACCCATGTATTAACTTTAACTGTAGGTACTTTTTAGATATCTGCAAGTAGACTAGTTCCATATTAGGTTCTGGACCATATTTCAATGTTAATATGGATAAAAATATCTGATATATGAAAACCTACAGCAAGTTTGTATCTTCACTACCCTCCATAACCCTTCCAGAGGTGAGAATTCCTTTATCAAAAGATTAAGCTGTTACTAAATATATTTATATCATAGCTTTAGGTCAAATGTAAAGGTCTTTATTAAACAGTGAAAATCTATGGTACGACTAATACATGCAATAGAGCTGTACATTGGTTATATTTACAGAGAAAGTATTTCTAAACCAGAGGTATTCCAAACTCTAAATAAAACTATATATATGTTTTTTTTTTGTTTTTCAAATATAGCAAGCAGTGCCAGGCAGAAACAGCTAGAGTCAGTAAAATATTAGATAAAGAGGGGTATGGATTAGAGAGTGCAAATTATTATTCTCCTATCGATCCAAGGGAGAAAAAAAATGTATTCTCCCTCTTTACAAAGCATTGGTAAGGCCTTGTTTGGAATATGGTGTGCAGTCTTGATATCCTGTGTATAAAAGGACATCTTTGAAATGGAAAATGTTCAGAGAAGGGAAACTAAATTAATAAGGGGATTGGGGGAGCTTAAATATGAAGACAGATTGGATAAGTTACAATTATGCACACTAGAGAAAAAGCGATTGCGTGGGGATATGATTACTGTGTATAAATACATTAACGGCCATACAATAAACTATCTGGGGCATTGTTCACCAATAGAACATGTCAGAGGACACGTGGACATCCCTTAAGACTTGAAGAAAAGAAGTTTAGTCTTAAAGTTCAGAAAAGGTTTTTCACTGTGAGAACGGTAAGGCTATGGAACTGTCTTCCAGTGGATGTTGTAATGGCAGGTTCATTGGTCAGTTTAAAAAAAAAGCTGGATGAGTTTCTGCAAACAAGGAATGTTACAAGTTACTGGGATTGATACATAAAGTAGAGTTGGGAAAGGGTTTGTCACTGTGAGAACGGTAAAACTATGGAACTGTCTTCCAGTGGACGTTGTTATGGCAGGTTCATTGGTCAGTTTAATAAAAAGCTGGATGAGTTTCTACAAACAAGGAATGTTACAAGTTACTGGGATTGATACATAAAGTAGAGTTGGGAAAGGGTTTGTCACTGTGAGAATGGTAAAGCTATGGAACTGTCTTCCAGTGGACGTTGTTATGGCAGGTTCATTGGTCAGTTTAATAAAAAGCTAGATGAGTTTCTACAAACAAGGAATGTTACAAGTTACTGGTATTGATACATAAAGTAGAGTTGGGATAGGGTTTGTCACTGTGAGAACGGTAAAGCTATGGAACTGTCTTCCAGTGGACGTTGTTATGGCAGGTTCATTGGATTTTTTCTTTTTTTTATTTTTAAGTTGGACGAGTTTTTAAATACAAGGAATGTTCCATGTCACTGGTATTGGTACATAAAGTTAAAGTTGATCAGGGGATATAGGAAGGAATTTTCCCCCCTTCATACTTTGTTTTACCTTCCTCTGAATCAACTTTTAGACAGGAAATGTGGGCTTTGCTGAGTAGGTTGGACTAGATGGACATTGTGTCTTTATTTAACCTCAAATACTATACTATACTATACTAATTGCTCCAAAACTTCACGAATAAGTAAAGAAGGAATTAATAAAGTGCAAACCAGCCGATCAAACATATAGATTCACCAGACCTGTAAGGAACATGGATTGTTATGGAGCATTAAAGGATATTTTACCTATTGCTAATTAATTTGCACTATGATTTGTTATGGTTATAAGTAGAGATGTAATGTGGGTTTGATTAGAACCCAGTTTCAAATCGAATCTGAGGGTTTTGAAGTCCCAATAAAAATTCGGAACTCTCGAATTTCATGGAACCTGAATTTTCGTTTTTAATGGAATGAAAATTTGAAAACGAAATGAAACTCAACAGTTTTGAACATCTCTAGTTATGTAGGTGTTTGCTAGAATGAATATATCCATATATTGGGCTGATGTTTTACCGAGTGTTTTATTGATTTAGCATTTGTAGCCTTGTAATAAAATGGTGTCACTGTCTGAACATGAGTGTTCCCATTAAAAAATCTGCCAGGAGTTTCCACAAAAATATTTATGGCATAAATACAGAGCCATGTATGAGAAACCCCTTACCTACAAGATCATTTTCACACAGTTTTCTTGATTGGCAGGTTAGTGCATATAATTACAATTGTGTAGGCCACACTGTTTTCAGAAGAGACTTTAAAAAAAACACACTAAAATGTTCTGAAGTACCTAATAAATTAGAGCATGAATTTTTCTATTCCATGCAAAACCATAGTTAATGGTGTGGAAAAGAGACATCTTAGTCTTTGAACATAAATGCAGCAACTGAGGAATTTCATGGGGAATTTAACCCAACATCTTACCACTCAGCAAAGAAAATATTTTCTGAATAAACCAAAACTGTATTTTAGGTGAAAAATCTCCATGAAATATTTTTTACAAATTATACTTTAGGAAAATAACCTTTTTTATTTTTAAAAAATAAAACTACATTGCCTTAAAGTTAATTGTATATATATATTAAATACAGTTTCTCTGGTCCCTCTGTGATCTTTCACACTTAATAGCTAATTGACATTTTCATAGGTTTTCAACTTAGATCTCATTACGAAGCAGAATGGCATTTGCTAAAGGTGAAACAACAATAGGTTTGTGCAATAAGGTGTCTGTCTTTTCTAAAAGGTCAAAAGTCACCATGTCATATGTTTCAACAATTGTTAGAAACAAAATCATAGTATAAAGAATCGGCGCTTTGGAAAATTACAATCTAAAAAAGAATCCACAGAGAAACAGACAAGCACATATATCAAACATTTATTTTTTAGTCAGTTAAAGAAGAATGAGACTGTTTAGTGACCCATATAAAAGCATATTCCAGATTTTTACCTTTCTGAACACTAAATGAATTTAATTGATCGCCTATTTCCCTTTAGCTACTGAACATTTTAGGAATTCACACAAATGTGACCGTGTGAACTCATAATGGGATTGTATAAAGACATCCATCCATCTAGTCCAACCTTTATACCCTACCCATAATGTCTGTATAACAGTTACATAATAGTAACATAGTATTGGAGGTTGTATAAAGACATCCATCCATCTAGTCCAAACTTTATACCCTACCCATAATGTCTGTATAACAGTTACATAGTAACATAGTATTGGAGGTTGTATAAAGACATATGTCCATCTAGTCCAACCTTTATACCCTACCCATAATGCATGTCGAACGTTACATCGTAACATAGTATTGGAGGTTGTAATAAAGATATGTCATTCATCTAGTCCAACTTTATTCCCGCCCATAATTTCATTTTAATGTTACATAGTAACATAGTATTGGAGGTTGTATAAAGACATATTTCCCTCTACTCCAACCTTTATACCTACTTATAATGCCTGGAAACAGTTACATAGTACACTACTGTAGGGAGGTTTAAAAAGACATCATCCATCTAGTCCAATATTTATTCCCTACCCAATATTTAATTTAATAGTTACATAGAACATAGCATGGATGTGTATAAAGACATATGTCCATCTATCCAACCTTTAATGCTGTATAACAGTTACATAGTAACATCGTATTGGAGGTTTAATAAAGACATTCATCCATCTAGTCCAATCTTTATTCCCTACCCATAATTTAATTTTAATAGTTACATAGTAACATAGCATTGGAGGTTGTATAAAGACATACGTCCATCTATTCCAACCTTTATACCCTACCCATAATGTCTGTATAACAGTTACATAGTAACATAGTATTGGAAGTTGTATAAAGACATACGTCCATCTAGTCCAACATTTATACCCTACCCATAATATCTGTATAACAGTTACATAGTAACATAGTATTGCAGGTTGTATAAAGACATATGTCCATCTAGTCCAACCTTTATACCCTACCCATAATGTCTGTCTAACAGTTACATAGTAACATAGTATTGGAGGTTGTATAAAGATATTCATTCATCTAGTCCAATCTTTATTCCCTGCCCATAATTTCATTTTAATAGTTACATAGTAACATAGTATTGGAGGTTGTATAAAGACATATTTCCCTCTACTCCAACCTTTATACCCTACTTATAATGCCTGTATAACAGTTACATAGTAACATCGTATGGGAGGTTTAATAAAGACATTCATCCATCTAGTCCAATATTTATTCCCTACCCATAATTTAATTTTAATAGTTACATAGTAACATAGCATTGGAGGTTGTATAAAGACATAAGACATAGTCCATCTAGTCACTTTATTTTACCACCCTACCAATAAATAGTCTGTCTAACACGTTAAACATAGTATCCAAGTTATTGAATAGGTTGTATAAAGTATTCATTCATCTAGTCCAATCTTTTATTCCGCCCATAATTTCATTTTATAGTTACATAGTACCATAGTATTGGCGGTTGTATAAAAGACATATTTCCCTCTACTCAACCTTTATACCTCTACTTATAATGCTGTAAACAGTTACATAGTAACATCGTATGGGAGGTTTAATAAAGACATTCATCCATCTAGTCCAAATTTATTCCCTACCCATAATTTAATTTTAATAGTTCATAGTAAATCAGCATTGAGGTTGTATAAAGACATATGTCCATCTAGTCCAACCTTATAATGCCTGTATAACAGTTACATAGTAACATCGTATTGGAGGTTTAATAAAGACATTCATCCATCTAGTCCAATCTTTATTCCCTACCCATAATTTAATTTTAATAGTTACATGATAAACATAGCATTGGAGAGTGTATAAAGGACATACGTCCATCTATTCCAACCTTTATACCCTACCCATAATGTCTGTATAACAGTTACATATAACTAAGTATTGGAGTTTATAAAGACAATACGTCCATCTAGTCCAACATTTATACCTACCCATAATGTCTGTATAACAGTTACTTAGTACATATTATTGGAGGTTATATAAGACATACGTCATCTATCCAACCTTTCACCCTACCCATAATGTCTGTATAAACAGTTACATAGTAAAATGTATTGGAGGTGTTTATAAAGACATACGTCCATCTAGTCCAACCTTTATACCCTACCCATAATGGTCTGTATAAACAGTTGCATAGTAACATAGTATGGAGGTTTGTTTAAAGATAACGTCCATCTAGTCCAACCTTTATAACCTACCCATAATGTCTGTATAACCGTTACATAGTAACATAGTATTGAAAGTTGTAAAAAGACTTATGTCCACCTAGTCCAACCTTTGTACCTCCCCTTTTGACACCCAACAGTGATCAAGAGAAAGCACCAACCTTTCTGACTCCAAATGGCAATCGTAAGAATCCCTGGATCAACCAACATAGTATGTTATTTATAACCAGTAATTGTCAAAACTGGATACTAATCTTAATGAACTTGCCATTACCACCTCTGCTGGAGACAGTTCCACAGTTCACCGTTCTCACTGCAAAGAAACCTTTCCTAACCTGAAGATGAAACTTCTTTTCTTCCAACCTTAAAGTAGTCACGTGTCCTCTGATGACCTTTAGTGAACAATGCACCAGAGAGTTTTGTAGGCCCATTAATATATTTAATAAGTATCATGTCCCCACGCAAACGTCGCTTCTCCAATGTAACACCTAACTCGTCCAATCTGCCTGCAAAGTATAAAACCCTTGTATAAAAATTCATTTGATCTATGGGCTATGCCAAGTCAGGCAGATCATCAATGAGGCCTGAAACTTCATACACATAGTGGATTGTGGTCAGCCCCGTAATGCCACATGTATGAGCCATTAGACAAGGCATTGACGTTTTAACATATGGGTTGATAGTTTGATCACCATTTGTATGTGTTTTGCTAAGTCCAATGAGCCTTAAACTAAGACAAAAACATTTTTTAGTGTACAATTCCTTTTAATTTTATAGGTCCGGTAGATAACCTTTTTGTATGTGTGCATTGTATCCCTTCTCTTTACCGGTCCCTCGTTTAATTTATTTGGGGTTGGCATTTCATTTGCATATTATTCTTTGGGCAGATACTATTGTCACCAATAGACTGCATCTCCTCTTTAGTTCGCTCATCATTTTCTCTTCCTTTGTTATTTACATTCACTTTGCCTTGCATTTGAAAAATCCCATTTTTATATGCATATTGATTTATCATATGTAAGGAAAGCTGGGGAAAGCACCAATTTCATTGGGGATTTTTATTTATTTATATCTTTGCTCTGCCATTTGTGTTATCATTATGATGCACGTAAGATTTATAATGTATCCGGCCGAATGGCAACTCGTATTTTTAGTTTGAGCGTCTTAAGTATGGGTGTATCTTTAAATTAATTTTGAGCACACTCGTTTCTCTGCGGAGGACTCAATATACACAAACATTCCAAAACTATGAGAGACCCATAGGATATATGGAATGAACCACACAATGCTTCACTTTTTATCTTGGCTCTTGGATCCCACAGAAGTCAATGAACATTATTTTAGGTTTCTTATTCTTTTTATTCCAGAGAGAGAAATGTTTCTTTTATTAAAAACAATTCAATTGATTTCCTGGATCATTATGTCTTATATAGATTTTAAAGGAGAATTTTAAAAGAAAGATCTATAAATTAAGAAGGTTCTTGACAGGGCCAACCTAATAATATCTTACCAGGGAGGATCATGAATTGCTTTTGTTTATGATCTCTCAACCTTGCTCAATGCATCTGCTAGATAAAAATGTCAATCAGACAGTAGTTTTAGGGAGGCAATTTTTGCATCAAGCAAAGCATGAAGTGAAGACTAAAGGAAAGCAAACAAATATGTAATTTCTTGCCAACAAAGACAAACATAAAAACATATTTTTGCAGATGTCATAAGAATAAAAAAAGGTGTTTTGTAAAGGAAACACAAAATTAATCCCAGAATAACAGCACAATGTAGACAACGAAAATGTTGCTCAGTGTACTTTAAAATTTCTCTCCCTTCATCTGTTCAGAGTGTGTACTTGAATCAGTCTAATCTGAAGACATAGACTTCCATTTTGAATTGGGTAATTTTTCAGTTTCTACATCTTTCTTTCAGACGATGATAATTTTAATATTGAGGATGTTTCTGGAACATTTTTATGAATATAATTTCTGTCATAGGGACATTATTTGTAAGTAAAAGTAACAATGTTAATATTATAATAACAATGGAAAATTTGCAAGTAGCCTTTAGGCCAATTTGTCCCAATTTGTCCCATGAACTTCAATTGCAGTGACTAGAGATGTAGTATGGGTTTGAATAGTACCTGATTTCAAATCTGATCTGAGGGTTTCAAAGTTTTGGTAATCCTCGAATACGGAAACTCAAATCTTTTTGATAATTATTGAAAATCAGAAGACTTTGAATTTTGGTAACCCTCAAATTCAGAATGTATGATTTCGGTAACCGTCAAACACACCTATCGATTTCAGTAACCCTCAAATTCAGAATTTCCGATTTTGATAACCCTAAAATATGGCAATTGATTTTAGTATTAGTATAGAATTCAGAATTTACAATTTTGATAACCCTAAAATATGGCAATTGATTTTAGTATTAGTATAGAATTCAGAATTTACGATTTTGATAACCCTAAAATATGGCAATTGATTTTAGTATTAGTATAGAATTCAGAATTTCCGATTTCAGTAACCCTCGAATATGGCAATCAATTTCGATACCCTGGATTCATCACCATATCGTTAACCCTCGAATCTGGAAGTCAATTTCAGTGACCCTCAAAATATAACGAGAAAGCTAAAAAAATCACGATGGTGAAAAAGTTACAGGGTTATTCAATAAAGTTCTATCATTTTAAATGGTGGTAATTTTGCACCAACTAATTAGAACTTAATTTAACATTTGAAAGCTAACATCTGATTGGTTGGGGCAAAATTAGCACCATTTTAAATGATAAACGTTTCATTGATTTGTGTACTGGTTCGCCGTACCTGTTCCAAGGTCCCTGAGCCCTTTACACTAACCTACTTTGATATTCATACCTTAAATTCACCTGAACTTTCCAATTTTTTTTCTCCCATTGACTTCAATGGGTTAATTTTTCCAATTCAACATCTTTTCAGCATTTACTCCTTACATTGTGCCATTTGAAATTATACAAAAAAATGTGTAGATTAAATAAACCAGGTGAAAGAAGATTATACTAGAATTAATATTAATACAATTTATCTGGCTTTTGGCTTGGTAGAAAAGGAGTCATAAAAAAGGTGAGGATAACACATTTTTTTATAATCATGGCAAGAAACAAAAGGCAAGAAAACCCACAAATTTATGAAGGAAAAAAAAAAATCCCTTCCTGACTCCAAAGCAATGGAAATTTCCCCTGGATCAACTCTCTTTATGTATAAATACCAGTAACTTGTAACATTCTTGTTTGCAGAAACTCATCCAGCTTTTTATTAAACTGACCATGAACCTGCCATTACAACGTCCACGGAAGACAGTTCCATAGCTTTACCGTTCTCACAGTGACAAACCCTTTCCCACTCTACTTTATGTATCAATACCAGTAACTTGTAACATTCCTTGTTTGTAGAAACCCATCCGTCTTTTTATTAAACTGACTCAATGAACCTGCCATAACAACGTCCACTGGAAGCAGTTCCATAGATTTACCGTTCTCACAGTGACAAACCCTTTCCCAACTCTACTTTATGTATCAATACCAGTAACTTGTAACATTCCTGTTTTGTGAAACCCATCCAGCTTTTTATTAAACTGAACCAATGAACCTGCCATAACAACGTCCACTGGAGACAGTTCCATAGCTTTACCGTTCTCACAGGACAAACCCTTTCCCAACTCCTATTATGTATCAATAAGTAACTTGTAACATTCCTTGTTTGCAGAAACTCATCCAGCTTTTTATTAAACTGACAATGAACCTGCCATAAACACGTCCACTGAAGACAGTTTCCATAGCTTTACCCTTTCTCACAGTGACAAACCCTTTCCCAACTCTACTGTATGTTATCATACCAGTAACTTGTACATTCCTTGTTTGTAGAAACTCATCCAGCTATTATTAAACTGACCAATGAACCTGCCATAACAACGTCCACTGGAAGACAGTTCCATAGCTTTACCGTTCTCACAGTTGACAACCCTTCCCAACCCTACTTTATGTATCAATCCCATAACTTGTAACATCTTTTGTGTAGAAACTCATCCAGCTTTTTATTAAACTGACCAATAACCTGCCATAACACGCCCCACGGAAACAGTTCCATAGCTTTACCGTTCTCACAGTGACAAACCCACCTTTCCCAACTCTACTTTATGTTATCAAACCAGTACTTTGTAACATTCCTTGTTTGTAGAAACTCATCCAGCTTTTTATTAAACTGACCAATGAACCTGCCATAACAACGTCCACTGAGACAGTTCCATAGCTTTACCGTTCTCACAGTGACAAACCCTTTCCCAACTCTACTTTATATATCAATACCAGTAACTTTTAACATTCCTTGTTTGTAAAACTCATCCAACTTTTTTAAACTGACCAATGAACCTGCCATAACAACGTCCACGGAAGACAGTTCCCATAGCTTTACCATTCTCACAGTGACAAACCCTTTCCCACTCTACTTATGTATCAATACCAGTACTGTAACATTCCTTGTTTGAGAAACTCATCCAGCTTTTTTATTAAACTGACCAATGAACCTGCCATAACACGTCCACTGGAAGACATTCCATAGCTTTAACGTTCTCACAGTGAAAAACCCTTTCCGAGCTTGAAGCCTAAACCTTTTTTCTTCAAGTCTTAAGGGATGTCCTCGTGTCCTTTGACATGTTCTATTGGTGAACATGCCCCAGATAGTTTATTGTATGGCCCGTTATGTATTTAGCACAGGTACATATCCCCACCAAGCGCCTTTTCTCCAGCGTACATAATTGTAACTTTTCCAGCTCTCTTCATATTCAAACTCCCCCAATCCCCTTATTAATTTAGTTGTCCTTCTCTGAACCTTTTCCATTTCCAAGATGTCCTTTTTTGTACACAGGATCCAAAATTGGCACTGCATTGCCCAATGAGGCCTTACACAATGCTGTGTAAAGAGGGAGAAATAACATTTTCCTCCCCTTTTACATTGCACCCAAATACTACCGGAGACATAAGTTCCAATATCAGTATAAACAGATAGCATAGGTGTATAAACGATAACACAGATGTATAAACGATAAAACAGATGTGTAAATATGACTCATTTTCCACCAGCTATGAAAAAACACCAGTAAAACGCGTTTGCTGAAAATGCTGCAGATCCCTTTGAGAATAATTTATGGATCCAGTCCTGAAAACGTGTCACAAGATTTTATTTTTTATTTTTTTCTTTTTTTTTGCCTCTTTGTCCTGCTGACATAAATTGAATGTTCACAGGATTGAAAGCTGCATTTGCTTTTGGCAATCTCCCATAGCCAGTTACCAGAGCTGCACAGCTATTACCCCCACGTAGGAATTAACGCTACTATCACGTGTTAAATACTCACCCTTGTGCCTAGCTGTAACAGCTTCTGGTAAATAGGCTCACATCGCTGTGCGAATCAACTACACAAACTACAGGGTAAAGTCACACTTAAAACTTGTGCACACTCCTAAGCACTAGAGTATGGGATCTGGGTCCAACACGGACCCTTAGTTCTGTAGTCCGAACGTTCCATCCGAATTGAGTCCTCTGGACTTTGGGACTTGCAAGATTTATTTTCAGGCTACCAAACAACCTTGGTACATTCGGTAAACCCTAAAAAATCCGTTTCGAACCTCAACTACGTTCCATTTTCGGGATTTTCGTTTCATTTTCGTTTTTCTTCAGGTTTTTCCCAATATCTGTAAACTCCTAAAACAGAACTAAACTTACCATTTTCGCCATCTCTACCTGTACTAGCATGTGCTATAGTTTCTAATCCGGGCTGGTATCCGGACTTCCTGCCCACGCTTTTTTAGAAGTATAACAACTAACTTTCACGTGTGGGGTGCTGGGTCTTGAATGAATGATTTACAGTACAGTAATTTTTATTTATTTAGTAATTTCAGCACTTGCCACTCAGATGTTTAGAAACTATACTCCCAACAACAAAGCATGCAGGGATTGTAGTTTACAAACATCTGAGTCAATGGTTACCGGTAAAGAAACCGTGTATTTATTTTGGTAACTACGTATATGGTATCGGGGCTCTTCTTACGTTTTCTTGGTTGTTATTGTTTATTATGGTATCGTAGTGTTTACCCGGTACTTTAATAAAAGTCAATTTTAAAAGGGCAACTAAGCCTCAACAATCTTGAATCAGAAAGCAGAATACCTTGATATAACATTAATCGGTGCCTCGTTTGTAATTTTAATGTGGTTGCTGGGGAATTTTTCTTCCCGGTTCTTCTGTGTTTTTTTATGTAGAAACGGTTGTGTCGTGTAAAAAAATTGCGCAGATCATCCGAGCCTGGCTTTAAACTAAGAAATTTGTGTCAAGAGCAAGGAGAGCATAATTCTGTTGCTGGACGGGAATTTGCGTGGATGAAGGACAGGTGCAGACTGGCGAAAAATATAAGTCAGAATTGAAAGATGCCAAAGTCAAAAAAGGCTCGTCGGGTTTAACAACCTCATATGGGGCTCTAGAGACTGACTTGCATAAATGGTTTATGGAATGTCTCAAAATGGATACTGTGTAACACGCATGGGATCCGATTACATCCCCTTCAAATGGCTGAAAGACGAGCAATAAAAACAGTGGGTATTGAGAAACTTCGTTGCATCAGCTGGATGGTGTAATCGATTCATGAAATCGGTTGGACCTTTGCTTGCGCCAGAGAACGAAGATATGACAAAGCTCCACAGAATCTTGAAGAAAAGGTGATGTCTTCCATCAATTCAATTATAAAACAAAGAGCTTTATAATAATACCTGGAAGTACGGGAATATGATGAGACAGCAATGACTTTTTGATCTTTCCAGAAACAGGACCAGTGGCATCCTTGGGAGAAAAACTCGAACAACCGGAATGAAAAAATCATTTCACCGTGGTTCTGCATGTTTTGGCCAATGGAAGTCAAGCTGCGGCCTGTTTATATATTTAAAAAAGAAGACCTTGCCAAAAAATGCCAAATTCCCCCCACAAATCACTGTCCGTCCACATGTTAAAGGTGATGGATGAACAATGGAACAAAAAATGGCTAAAGAAGATAGGATGGACGACCAGGAGTACTTTAAAAAAAAACTCACTGCTAGTTGGGATATGTTTAGAGCCCATATATGTGAAGATGTTCAAAACAATGGCTAAGTCATTTCAAACCACTTTGGCTGTTATTCCAGGTGGCTTACATCTTTTTTTACAGCCTCGGATGTGTCATAATCAAACCTTTTAAAGACCTGGTGCAAAAAATGTGGCACGAATGGATGTCGTCAGGTCAAGCCAAATTGAACAAAGGTGGATCTTATGAAGCCTGACAAGAAATAGTAGCAAAGTGGGTACGAGATGCATGGGACATTCCACATCATCAAGATTGGCTTTTTCTAAAATGCGGTATAAGTAATGTCCATGGAGTTGTGTAGCGAAAGACGATATTTTTGTCAGCACAGCTCAGATGAGAAGAATGATGGATGTGATTAGGTGATGATAAGTCTATGCAGATGGCATACACCAGCTCAATTTGAGGCACTATTTGGATATACCGATGATAGGAATCCGATTTTAAGGAGTTTAAATGTTTATATGTTTTATATGTTTAAAAGTTTATACTGAACAGTTGTTTTTTATTTAAAATAAATACTTTACTCGACCTCCTGTTTATTAATTTTGGATTTCTAATCATTTTTATTAATAAAGGTTTTGCTTTAGTGTTTCATTTCTACCCTCTGTTTTACTCGAGTCAATCATTTTTTACTGTTTTTTTAGGTAGAATGGGTACCCTCGGTTTTATACTCGGATCGGTTTATCCCGGTATATTACGTATAATGCCACCCTTCAAAGGCTCTGACCTCTGAAATGATTCGCCGTGATTGTCACGTGATTGATAATGGGTAAGGACCCTTATCCTTAACACAGGAATTAGTCTAAAACTTTTTGATAGATAATGTGTTTTATAACAAATTATTAAACAAATTAGTAAAACTCTAATTAAGAATACTTGAATTATTGAAAGAAATAGGAAGGTCAAGTCCAGTGTCTAAATTAGGGGATGACGCTAGATAATCTCCTCTCCAAAGTACTGGACTACACCGGACTGGGAACGCACAGAGCCTTTTCACATTATTTGTTACATATACCAATCAGATTACTTTCTGCATAATCGTACAAGGAGAAGATAGGGTCCTTCTTCCTATATGGATTATTATTAAAGAATAGTCACTGACCCTCTGCCTGACGTTTGTACAGTATGTACACCTGGTTTTGTGTTGATTTCCTTTGGCCACTCCAGTTTCCTCTAACAAATCAAGAAAAATCCAGCACACTATCAGACATCAAACACATTTCATAAACAAACGATGAATAAAATGTAAATTTATAAAACAATTACGCACAAAATAAGTGATGAAATATGAATTTTTATAAAAGGTTTAAACACCACAAGTTATCATCATTTTAACGTGTTTACAGCCTACTACAGAATAACAAATAAATTCCAGGTCATAAGTTTTTTAAAAACAATAACCAAGAAAGATGTTCCTTGTAAGCAGAAACCCTTCAGTATCATATAAATTCATTTCTCTATTTATTACATATTTAACAATTCTTTTTCCCTGTCCACTTAAACGTCCGAAGTAAGATTCATTTTACATAAGTATTGAATTGTAATACGATTGCTAAATAAATGGAGAATTAAAAACCAATAATAAAACAAAGGTGGTGTTCAGGTCTTTATTAGAGATGTATGTGGGTTCGAATAGAATCTCAAGGTTTTCGACATCCCGACAAAACTTTCGGAACCCCTAATTCCAAACCGGAATTTGAATTTTCGATTTTTATCGAAAATAGAAAGATTTTTGAAATTCGAAAATGGAAAGCAGATGATTTTCGAACATTGAAAACCGAAAATAGATGATTTTGAACACTCAAAAACTAAAGTAATGATTTTCGAAAAATGAAAGTAGAACGATTTTCAAAAATTGAAAATCAAACTTTCCAAAAAATTAGAAATTTCAAAGCGGACGAACCTCTACATGTTTCGAACATCTCTAGTCTTCATTACTTGTGGAATACTGTGAATTAAAATTAATTTGTCTATTTTTAGTATTATTAACTATTAATGTTTTATTATTATTATTATTATTATTATAATATTATTATTATTATTATTATATTCGTACAGACAAGATGACGACATGGGAGAATTGTTCTTTACCAAGCGAAGGAACTTTGGAATCCTGTAGTTTTTATAACAGGAATCTTCATCCTCTAGTCCTCCAGATGTTTGCAAACTACACATGTCTAAGACTTGAAGAAAAAAGGTTTAGGCTTCAAGCTTGCAAGGGTTTTTCACGTGGAGAACGGTAAAAGCTAAGACTAACTGTCTTCCAGTGGACGTTGTTATGGCAGGTTCATGTGTCAGTTTAAATAAAAGGCTGATGAGTTTTCTACAACAAGGAATGTTACAAGTTACTGGTATGATACATAAAGTAGTTTGGAAAGGGTTTGTCACTGTGAGCACGGTAAAGCTATGGAACTGTCTCCAGTGGATGTTGTAATGGCAGGTTCATTGTCACGTTTAAATAAAGCTGGTGATTCTACAAACCAAGGAATGTACAGTTACTGGTATTGATACAAATAGAGTTGGGAAGGGTTTGTCACTGTGAGAACGGTAAGCTATGGAACTGTCTCCAGTGGACGATGTTATTGCAGGTTCATTGGTCAGTTTTATAAAGCTGGATGAGTTTTCTACAAACAAGGAATGTTTACAAGTTACTGGTATTGCATCGTAAAGAGTTGGGAAAGGTTTGTCACTGTGAGAACGGTAAAGCTATGGAACTGTCTTCCAGTGATGTTGTTATGGCAGGTTCAATGGTCATTATAATAAAAAGCTGGATGAGTTTCTACAAACAAGGATGTTACCAAGTTACTGGTATTGATACATAAAGTGAGTTGGGAAGGGTTTGTCACTGTCAGAACTGGTAAAGCTATGGACACTTGCTTCCGTGGACATGTTATGGCAGGTTCATTGGTCAGTTTAATAAAAAGCTGGATGAGTTTTTTCTACAAACGAAGGATGTTACAAGTTACTGGTATTGATACATAAAGTAGAGTTGGGAAAGGGTTTGTCACTGTGGAACGGTAAAGCTATGGAACTGTCTTCCAGTGGATGTTGTTATGGCAGTTCATTGGTCAGTTTATAAAAGCTGATGAGTTTCTACCAACAAGAATGTTGACAAAGTTACTGGTATTGATACATAAGTAGAGTTGATCCAGGGGAACTTCCGATTGCCACTTGGAGTCAGGAAGTAATGTTTTCCCCCTTTTTTGTGTTGTTTTTTTTTTTTTTTGCCTTCCTCTGGATCAACAGTTAGGCAGAAATGAAGATATTGCTGGATGGTTTGAACTGGATGGACGTATGTCTTTATTCAACCCAATACTATAACTATAACTACTATAACTAATGTCAGGCCACCTCTTGTTGGCCAAGGTTTAGAGTGTTTTGTATTTAGAGTTTTGCAAATTTCGAACATCTGTCACTGTAAAGCACAACTCCTTAAGTTCACAAACAAAAAAACCTTATCAAAATACACATCCTAATATACACTCCATATCCCAATACCTACCCCACCATTCCATTTTCATGACAACCATAACTTAATTATCCAAAATTTTATGTTTTACTTTTTTTAAATACTAACAACACCACACAGGCCACACAAACTAACAAAGTATACAGTTTTAAACACTAGAACAAACCCACTAACCTCACTCAGACCCAGGAACATACCTCCTGATACACCCCAAAATGCTTCACCATTCCATTTCCATAGCCACTATACAGTAACCTATCAAAATGTTTTACAGTCATAAAGACATAATACATACCCCCTAACACCCACCATTACCCCAACTACTTGATGCACCCCAACACACCACACTCCCTTCTTTTTCCACAACAAACAACAGAATAATAAAAATAATGTTAATAATATTTATATGATCAGAAGGGTCTTGAAATGTAAACTCCCCCTTGGTTTTAAAACCTGCAAGACAGACTCATGCTTCCCTTCTAAAGGGGGACCTTTCAAGCCAATTCAAATTTTAAACCTTAAAACTTCCCTTTCAAGTCCTTATTAGACTTTATCCATTGTTAATGTCACATAGAAACAACAATTTTCGTAAAGTAGAAACAGGACCTTTTCGAAAGCTGCTCAGTTAACAGCATTCACACCACTATAAGACCCTGGATAAAAATCTTCAGCTTCATTCATTGTAGTAAGAGCACTTTCTAACCTCTACATAATGTATTAGGATCCGTCCTTGACAATCTCTATTTGTAAGCATCCCATTGTGGTACTTCCATCTCACGCGCTGATTTCCCTCAATCAACTTACAAATCTATTTTGAAGAACACAATTTGGGTTTTGTATAGAGATCACCAACCAAAACACGACGAGTCATGTTACATAACAGTAATGATTGTAAACACATTGAAACTGTATACTCTATGCATTATGATTGGATGCAATGAAGAATCTTGTATCATTCTTTTATCCACTCTACTGTCTTCCTGTGTGGCTTCCATGACATAACACCCTATCGTGTCCTTCAAACACTTTAAAAACTGAAATATGAATCAGAGTAATTGGATCTTTTGATGGATTTACCCCTTCAACCCGAGAAAACGCACAGTTCAAAGCAAAAAGCATCCGACAAGCAATAAAGGCAACTGTATTCCAACATAAGTCCGGTTTTCCATCATCCTTCCTTAGAATGATGTTTTAGCTCGGATTTACCCTCTTCATCTTTATCTTTTAGCTTTTTCCCTGGTGTGGAAAGCAATTTTGTTAAACAATTGCATATTATTTTGTGGTTGTAGCCGTCTTATAAAGGGCTGTCATTTCTATATAACACACATATGATCTCTAAATCATAATAACATCATCTCTGCCATACCATCAGTAGTGGACACACGAATATGCATTTATATGTTTATTATATAGTAGCACTGGTATGTGCATTGTATCAAAACAAGTACAGATATAAGGGGAAATTGCAATTATACAGATAAATCCAATACCTTATAAATTACATACAACAAAGTTACATAATAAGTTAAGAATATATCTAAGATATGGGCATAAGAATGCCTACTTAAAGGAGAATGAAAGTATTTTATTAAATTTTAGTTCTTGATTCCCACATGATGGTTGACATTATTTGCTATATATTTCATTTTTGAACAGGACAAATCTTTAAAACCATTCTAATAATTGAGGGTTCTTTCTTCCTTTTTCCCATGGTCCTTTTGCTGATGGGTGATGTAAGTCTCCTTTCAGTCTATTATATTATGCCAAATAGGATTTGGCTAACAGGAGTTGTTATTATAGAGCAGGGGAGGTTCGGAACAATAGGAGAGCAACACCAAACAATAACATTACACGCGAGAGTCTCTGAACTTATTTACCCTTCATTCTTCTTTAATGTAATCTGAGAGAGAAGGATATTCTTCATTTCCTGTTTTTTGTTTCCTTATTTCCTAGTTCCTTAGTTAAATGACATTTCTCTATACTGACTGTAAAAGACATTAAAATCAGATAAAATCTTAAATTTCAGAACTTATCAAAGGTAAATCATCAAACCTAAATCAATACCCATGTGTTGTAAGCTTTATAAGTTCCCCAGTCGTCAATGAAGCTTGGCTAGCACCCTCTCCCTCTAGACTCATGTTGGGCCAATGGAGGCCAGGGGTCAGATATGCAAGGGACATTTTGAGTGTGTAAATATACCTAATATTCAAAAATGCCCTTTCAAACATAGACCTATGATTTTTAAATCCGTAATATTTAAGGACACTTTTTATGGAGGAACTTTTTAATTTGTGGGAACCTGTTGACATTAATGGGCTATTCGTCATTAGGAACCGTGATCTCAAACTAAACCATATATTTTATATTTTATTGAATTATTTAGAATCATGTTTTCTTTTGTTTGTATAATTGCTGTAATAACAAATGGTCTATTAAATGACAAGTTCGAGCTTTTATATAGAACCAATTCTGCTGTGTACTTGAATATAATAATAATAATAATAATAATAATAATAATAATAATAATGACACATAAGAAAGAGAGGGAGACTTATATGTCCTGTGACCTGGTACATGGATTTTCGCATATTCCAGATGTAGAATTCTTCTCACCTTTAATGAGGCTCATTCATAGATACAAGAAAGTTAATTAAAGGGAATTGTGTGATTTCTTGGCAGATTCTGTTCCTGTTCCACCTGATACACGATAAGGATGATATACCAATGTACATTTACTTTGTTGACTGGTGTAAAAAATCACTTGGATCATGAGGGTAAATAATTAGTGTGGTTCGGAAGAGGTTATTAAAGGGCAACTGTGGTCTCAAAAAGTTAGGGTTTAAATGATAGCCTGCAAGTATTCTTTTAAAATGAGTCGAAATCACATCTCTGGCTGACCTGTGAGCCTTACATTGGGTGGAATGTACAACTTCGCTGCTTCCAGTAGGTTGAGTGACATCACCTGACCTCTGCCCAACCTGTCCGCCCCCAGGGAGAAGCATGCTCAGTTAAGAATTATATGATGGGAAATCAGGAAGTAATCGGGGGGAATGAACAGTTGAGAAGAGGAGCCTATTAATGCAGGCAGAGACTGGGCCACATGACTACAAGCTGAAACATGGCTGAAAACAGGAAGTGTTCAAGCAGGAAGTAATATTGCTTAACCTTTCCAGCAAACCTTCTCACAATTTTCTAGAGATTGATTTAGGTTTTATTTTTTTGTTCAATAAATTTTTATATTATTATTTTTTTTAACAAACCTAACAAAACAACACTTGCCTTGAATACATTGTAGTTTTTATTTTTAAGGTTGGATGGAAGGCTTTTTTTATATAATCCTGTCTAGTTTGGTAAGATTGGAGACCACAGTTACCCTTTAATGGTAATTTTCACAACTCAGAATTTAATGGAGTGCATTTGTGATTAGTATTTTAATATCTGAAACTACTATACACATACTCCCTCACTTTCTATAAGTAGTTATATGTTTTTAATATATTACTAAGTGTACCAAGTAGTAACCATGCCTGTTAGCAAATAATCAAAAAAGAACCCGTTTAACATTATGTGTGAATTATTTTATGAGCTTTTTCATGCATAGGAAAGAGACTCAAGGAACAGCTGCTTGTCACTGATGTGATGTCAGATATCCTTTAAAACCATCTCCACTGCACATTGCAAGGTCAATAGCTGTATTTACTACTTGATAAGTAACCTTGCTAGAAGCAGTTCTGCAAGTCAAGGCAGTGATGTCCACAAAGTCTTTCATAGTCTTGGTAATAATTGTTTATAGGAAACGCACTCTCTTCAAACCAATTAATTTATTTGGATGTGCTGGTTTACACAACGTTTCGGGGTCCTCCCCCTCCTCAGTGCTTCATGTCTTGTCTACACACTATTCAGCACATTGTAAATGTCCAAACCATTACTTCAGTTGATGCCAGGTGTTTCCCGAAAGATTTTTATTTTTTATTTCCACTGTATGAAAGTTATGCAAGACCTCCCCGTCCGTGACTTCAAAGGGCTTTGATAAACAAATCAACTGAATTCATTGAATTGCACTGGTTTGTCCATCTGTACTGATCACCCAGTGTGGCAGAGACAATTTACATATCGTATACATTTGCCATACAATTTGCCAGTACCATTTTTGCCATTTTTTCATGTTTGTGGCTTCATTAATAGTTTGCAATACGGATTATTCGAGAGCCCCACAAGTGCCAAACCAATTAAAAAAATTAGCAAAAGGTTATTTTTGGTACCAACTTGTATCACATTGTAGCATTTAATTTGTTTTTCTGTAGAGCAACAGCCTTAGCACAGCTGTGGCAAGAACCTAAGATTCAATCTCTTTTAAGCTCTTTTGTATAAATGCAAAAAAAAAAAACTGCTTCCCCCAAAAGGCCCCAGGAAGACAGCAAAAATATCTCTCATCAAACTTCGTTTCATTAGGAACGAGGATTGTTCACATGACCTTTCCCAATGTACAAAATGCTGGCAAGGTTTTTGATTTCCATTCCTTTACAGAAGAGGTTCTTTGGAAGGCTTGGAAAACAGTTTAGGGACGTTTTTCACACCCGGGATTTTGTTACTTCGTTTTTTGCAACTGAAAATCATTTGAAACAAATGTCAGAATAAACAACAATTCCCACAAGATAACTGAATATCAAACATGTTCCTGTAGTCTGCAATAAAGTCCACTAACTTATAGCTGGATATCAATAGCCAGGTCTGTGAATGTGTAATTTTAGGGGAAAAGACCGTCTTTTTCAAACCTTCCTTCTTCAGTAGGTGTAGTGTAGACCAGTGTGGTGAATAGGATGGGCGGTTCGCCAGATCCAAAACCCGTCCGCCGCGGATTTTAGCCCGTCGCGAACGGCGGTGTTTTTCCGATTTTTCCACCTTCCAACTTCCGAACCGCAGATTTCTCGTATTTTCGAAAATTTTTGAATTACGAGTTTTCTCCGTATTTTCTGGAATTTTTGAAAATACGGAAAACACGTATATTTCGAGATATTTTTCCTTTTAATGGGTCCGCTCGCGTATTTTCGTCATTTTCAAATTTTCTCCGTAAATCCGCGGATCCTCAACGGACCGGTATTTTCCAAGTTCGGACATTTTCTAGTGGCGAAACTATATCCACGTGTGGCCAGGGGTGTCACTCAGAGCCCTTTCTGGGGCACTCATGCACAGCAAGATTTCACCAGAGAGGCAGAAAGACTTGGCCTTTCCGGTAACAGAGAGACAAAACAAGTAAACAGTCAGATTCACTCCAAGGCGGAAATCGCCAATAATCAGTCGGTGCCCATCCTAGGGTGATCCAACCACAAATGAAAGTGAGAGGAGCACCCGTATCAGTGTATCAAATTGTATTGTGCATTCAATCAATCATCATTCTTCATCTGTATATGGTATATTTGTTTTCAGTTGTTTCCTCCGTGTAAAAACCTCAGTATTGAACGTTACCTATCGTGTTGGCACTATGCATATATAAGGTGGGTTGGGGCTGCAGTTTGGGAACTCGTCTATAAAGGTTCGCCATTACGGTGTAGACGATGACTGTATCATTGGCATTGGTGTATCACCTCTACGGTACATAACATATAACAGGAGGTGGAATACTCGTTTCGCCCTCTACCACAACCATTATGAAGGAAGCTTTCCACTCTCCTTTTTATGTTAGTTTTGTTGGCCTTTTGAGACAGTTGTTGTATAGGCTGAAAATGATGTTTAAACTTGCATGGGCTCGTTAGAATAAAAAATTTAATTGATTTGCCCTTATATTACATTCTGGCACAACCATTTATTATGATTTATCCAGTCTCACTTCGTTTCAGTTACTTTTCCCTTCCCCATATACTTTTGCTAAAATGTTGTTTACTATAACAGAACGTGTAGACTGATCCCATATGTTAACCTGTGGGAAAGTTTTATTGTTTAATTAATATAAAGAAAACGCTGTGAGGTCGAAGAAACACAAGAATAAACATAGACCTTTGATTCGAATAACATGGACATTACACAACAGCAGAAAGGTTACTTTCCTCAATTTGATACTCTCATATCCTGAATTTTACTGAAATATATATCTGTCTAAAAAATCTTAGCTCTCACGTGTAGACATGCCCTTTTAAGTCCCCCCCGACACCAGAATATAGGCTGCTCAGTGGCAGACATTTCTCCCCTATTTGTGGATAATAGATTTTAAACATGTGTTTGCATCATCAATACCCTTCATTTTTGCTAGACAGGCTGGTCCTCCAGGTTGCCCTCCTTACATAATGACAAAGCTGGTGTTTGGATTGGTTAAATGTATGTCCACTTCATGTGTAGCAAAATGCCCTCCCCTTCACTTCGGTACTATGGTCTTTGCCACTCCCTCTATCCTGGGTTTTACACAAATTGTTATAAGATGTCAGTAAAATGCAATAACTACAGCCTCCTTCACCATATTTAGCTCTCATACATAAATATGAACACTGCAAGTAGATTACCCAATTCAAATGTGGATTTATATTTGGGCAGTAAGTATGGGGTGGGATTGCTTCTGAGCTAGTCAGATGCCACACTTCATTATTTAACTATATTTTTTGGAGCTTACAGTTTCCGTGCTTAGATACCCTTTGTATAAACAGTGCCAAAGAGGTGAAAACTGCCCATCAATAATATTTCTTCTGACATATTCAATGAGTATATGGGTGTTCCCGACCAATGCAAGTAACAGTGTTAGAAGCATATAGCAAATAAACCCCCCCCCCCCCCCCCTGTATTTCAGTTTCTAAATTTTTATGACTGTAACATGTATTCAAATTGATTTAGGCCCCCCAGAAAACACATTATTAGTATGTTAAAGCTTACGGTATATATTGAATTTGGAGAGGGGAAGATAATTCAGGGAATAGGTATAGAATGATAAAAAAGATCTTAAGGATAAACAGTTTTACAACATCTCCCCAATGTAAGTGAGCTCCTATTATGTCAGAAGAAGAGAAGGTTGTAAATAAAAAGTATCACAAATGGACATTCATATTATCAAAGTAAAAATAAACGTCAGGGAGACAGTGGCCATTCGATGTTTAAATATGTGGACGTACAATAACCTACTTTAATCTATGACATGGACATTGCCGGTGATATACAGTGACTGATTCTACTCTTGACAACTCACCCATATTATGTCTTGTAATCAAAAATCTCTGTAATAAACTTTTATAAGGAGACTGTCCCTCATGATTAGTTATCTAAAAGTGACTATTCCAGGGGCATCTTAATAAACCAGCTTGTCTTTCCAGCGAAAAAACAATAAATTATCAAAAACAAAAAAAATATCGCTGTTTTTTTAGATTTTTATCCCATGATATTTATAAAACAGGAATCTTCCAGTGCTGAGTAACAGGGAGCTCTTCTGACGAATCACCAATGAAAAACCATGCGAAACTCACCAATAAAAGTAATAAGCAAATGCACCGCTACATTTTTACCAACCAACGGTCATATTTAAAAAAAAAAAAATTGTTTACTATCTCTAGCTCAGAATTCTCTAAATTTTTTTGTAACTTTATAAAACAGGTAAAATCTGTTTTAATAAAATCTGTGACAAGTTATACAAACATCTTGCAAAAAAAATAGTCTAACACCCAAAGGGTTGTTTTTTTTGCCAATGGTGTAATCGGTTTTGTTCTGTGTTGTGTAACCACATTTGTTTGCCTTTTCTAAAAATAATATCTATTTTTAAAACCCCCAAGACAATTTTTTTTAAATGATTGTTAACTAGGAAATCAGAAAAGACCCCCCAGAAATGGCTTTCTCAGAGAGATTTTGGTTCCTAGTTTATTAGAGATGGGCGAACTTCCTAAAGTTGCCTTCATTTTCGAAACTCTGAACAGTAAAGTGAAAGCAGACTCATTAAGTCTCATTAAAGTCAATGGGACAAATCCTTTACAACAAACTTTATTAATACTAACTTTCCTCGTGATTCCTCGAACTATTTGTGTTGGCTTCCGCATTGAATTTTTCCGGGGCTACCACAAAACATCGACAACCACATTTGAAGGTTAGCACCTAATTCAAGGGTTACCGAACCACCAACATTCTAGGGTTATGGAGCGCTAAGGTGGTGAGATCGCGATTTAAACCGTTCAAAATTATCGATAATTAGCAAAAATTTGAAAATTTCAGAAAGCGTCGAAAGTGTGAAAATTCCGGATATTCACAATAGTTTTGGGTTCCTCAACTATTAAAATTTGGGTGGACTTGAGTTCAAGTTTGAGTTCTAGCTCATCTCTTCTTTTATAAATACCAAAATGTTTTACAGGTTTACACCAAGAAAATGATATTCTATATGTGGTGGTGGAAATTTGTGATTGACCTTAGGCAAGTGGGCACCGACAGCCATGGCAATGATGGTGATTTTGGGCCCTGAAGACGCCTTTTAATTGTGAGGTGTCCTTGCCGAGGCTAAAACAAGAGCTTGTGTGGGTTATTCCAAGAGTCTTTTGGGGAAATGGATTCCTAAGCCTTGACCAGGTCCTCTAAAGGGCGTTCGTGAAACCTTCAGAAAAGTCTTTTTGGCTAAGTTTTTTTCACTGCTTGAAATTAGGAATTGCCGCCTCCTCTACTTACAAACCTTGTGGGCTTAGGGAACTCCTCAACTTAAAAAGATCCCCTTCCCCCTGCCTTAGGACAATGGGTGTAAAATGAGGGTTCTGTTTATGGTAAATGTTCAGTAATAGTTGCTTGTTATGGCAGGTTCATTGGTCAGTTTAATAAAAAGCTGGATGAGTTTCTACAAACAAGGAATGTTACAAGTTACTGGTATTGATACATAAAGTAGAGTTGGGAAAGGGTTTTTCACTGTGAGAACGGTAAAGCTATGGAACTGTCTTCCAGTGGACGATGTTATGGCAGGTTCATTGGTCAGTTTAATAAAAAGCTGGATGAGTTTCTACAAACAAGGAATGTTGCAAGTTACTGGTATTGATACATAAAGTAGAGTTGATCCAGGGAAATTTTGTGGACATTGTGTCTTTATTTAACCTCAAATACTATACTATACTATACTAATTGCTCCAAAACTTCACGAATAGTAAAGAAGGAATTAATAAAGTGCAAACCAGCCGATCACAACATATAGATTCACCAGACCTGAAGGAACATGGATTGTTATGGAGCATTAAAGGATATTTTACCTATTGCTAATTAATTTGCACTATGATTTGTTATGGTTTAATAGAGATGAATGTGGGTTTGATTAGAACCCAGTTTCAAATCGAATCTGAGGGTGTTTGAAGTCCCAATAAAAATTCGGAACTCTCGAATTCATGGAACCTGAATTTCGTTTTAATGGAATGAAATTTGAAAACGAAATGAAACTCAACAGTTTTTGAACATCTCTAGTTATGTAGGTGTTTGCTAGAAATGAATATATCCATATATTGGGCTGATGTTTCGAGTGTTTATTGTGATTTAGCATTTGTAGCCTTGTATAAAATGGTTCGAATGTCTGAACATGAGTGTTCCCATTAAAAAATCTGCCAGGAGTTTCCACACAAAATAATTTATGGCATAAATACAGAGCCATGTATGAGAAACCCCTTACATACAAGATCATTTTCACACAGTTTTCTTGATTGGCAGGTTAGTGCTATATAATTACAATGTTGTAGGCCACACTGTTTTCAGAAGAGACTCTTTAAAAAAAACACACTAAATGTTCTGAAGTACCTAATAAATTAGAGCATGAATTTTTCTATTCCATGCAAAACCATAGTTAATGGTGTGGAAAAGAGACATCTTATTTTGAACCTAAATGCCAGCAACTGAGGAAGTTTCATGGGGAATTTAACCCAACATCTTACCACTCAGCAAAGAAAATATTTTCTGAATAAACCAAAAACTGTATTTAGGTGAAAAATCTCCATGAAATATTGTTTTACAATTAACTTTAGAGAAAATAACCTTTTTATTTTTAAAAATAAAACTACATTGCCTTAAAGTTAATTGTATATAATATTAAATACGTTTCTCTGGTCCCTCTGTGATCTTTCACACTTAATAGCTAATTGACATTTTCATAGGTTTTCAACTTAGATCTCATTACGAAGCAGAATGGCATTTGCTAAGGTGAAACAACAATAGGTTTGTGCAATAAGTGTCTGTCTTTTCTAAAAGGTCAAAAGTCACCATGTCATATGTTTCAAACAATTGTTAAAAACAAAATCTAGTATAAAGAATCGGCGCTTTGGAAATTACAATCTAAAAAAGATCCACAGAGAAACAGACAGCACATATATCAAACATTTATTTTTTAGTCAGTTAAAGAAATGAGACTGTTTAGTGCCCATATAAAAGCATTCCAGATTTTTACCTTTCTGAACACTAAAGAATTTAATTGATCGCCTATTTCCCTTAGCTACTGAACATTTTAGGAATTCACACAAATGTGACCGTGTGAACTCATAATGGGATTGTATAAAGACATCCATCCATCTAGTCCAACCTTTATACCCTACCCATAATGTCTGTATAACAGTTACATAATAGTAACATAGTATTGGAGGTTGTATAAAGACATCCCTCCATCTAGTCCAAACTTTATACCCTACCCATAATGTCTGTATAACAGTTACATAGTAACATAGTATTGGAGGTTGTATAAAGACCTATGTCCATCTAGTCCAACCTTATACCCTACCCATAATGCTGTCTAACAGTTACATGTACATAGTATTGGAGGTTGTATAAAGATATCATTCATCTAGTCCAATCTTTATTCCCGCCCATAATTTATTTTAATAGTTACATAGTACATAGTATTGAGGTTGTATAAAGACATATTTCCCTCTACTCCAACCTTTATACCTACTTATAATGCCTGGATAACAGTTACATGTACACTACGTATGGGAGGTTTAATAAAGACATTCATCCATCTAGTCCAATATTTATTCCCTACCCATAATTTAATTTTAATAGTTACATAGTAACATAGCATTGGAGGTTGTATAAAGACATATGTCCATCTAGTCCAACCTTTAATGCCTGTATAACAGTTACATAGTAACATCGTATTGGAGGTTTAATAAAGACATTCATCCATCTAGTCCAATCTTTATTCCCTACCCATAATTTAATTTTAATAGTTACATAGTAACATAGCATTGGAGGTTGTATAAAGACATACGTCCATCTATTCCAACTTTATACCCTACCCATAATGTCTGTATAACAGTTACATAGTAACATAGTATTGGTTGTATAAAGACATTACGTCCATCTAGTCCAAACATTATACCTACCCATAATATCTGTATAACAGTTATAGTAACA
Organism: Hymenochirus boettgeri; assembly: GCA_019447015.1. NCBI lineage: Eukaryota > Metazoa > Chordata > Amphibia > Anura > Pipidae > Hymenochirus > Hymenochirus boettgeri. The sequence goes on along the minus strand of CM033477.1, from coordinate 165,941,046 downwards.
TAGTATTGCAGGTTGTATAAAGACATAGGTCCATCTAGTCCAACCTTTAACCCTACCATAATGTCTGTCTAACAGTTACATAGTAACATAGTATTGGGAGGTTGTATAAAGATATTCATTCATCTAGTCCAATCTTTTATTCCTGCCCATAATTTCATTTTAATAGTTACATAGTAACATAGTATTGGAGGTTGTATAAAAGACATATTTCCCTCTACTCCAAACCTTTATACCCTACTTATAATGCGTATAACAGTTACATAGTAACATCGTATGGGAGGTTTAATAAAGACATTCATCCATCTAGTCCAATATTTATTCCCTACCCATAATTTAATTTTAATAGTTACATAGTAACATAGCATTGGAGGTTGTATAAAGACATATGTCCATCTAGTCCAACCTTATAATGCCTGTATAACAGTTACATAGTAACATCGTATTGGAGGTTTAATAAAGACTCTCATCTAGTCCCATCTTATTTTTTTTCCACCTACCCATAATTTAATTTTAATAGTTACATAGTAAACAAGCATTGGAGGTTGTATAAAGACATACGTCCATCTATTCCAACCTTTATACCCTACCCATAATGTCTGTATAACAGTTAATCGTATACTATAGTATTGAAGTGTATAAAGACATACGTCCATCTAGTCCAACATTTATATACCTACCCATAATGTCTGTATAACAGTTACATAGTACATAGTATTGGAGGTTATATAAAGACAATACGTCGAGTCTGCTTCCACCTTATTACACCATATTGGTTGATAGTTTGTCAACATTTGTATGTGTTTTGCTAAGAGTCAATGAGACTTAAACTAACAAAAACATTTTTTAGTGTACAATCCTTTTAATTTTATAGGTCCGGTAGATAACCTTTTTGTATGTGTGCATTGTATCCTTCTCTTTAACGGTCCCGTTATATTATTTGGGGTTGCATTTCATTTGCATATTATGTCTGTTTGGGCAGATACTATTGTCACCAATAGACTGCATCTCCTCTTTAGTCTGCTCATCATTTTCTCTTTCCTTTGTTATTTACATCATTCTTTGCCTTGCATTTGAAAAATCCCATTTTTATATGCAATATTGATTTATCATATGTAAAGGGAAAGCTGGGAAAGCCCAGATTTCATTGGGGATTTTTATTTATGTATATATCTGCTCTGCCATTTGGTTATCATTATGATGCACAGTAAGATTTTGAATGTATCGCGCGAATGGCAAACTCGTATTTTTGTTGAGCGTCTATAGTATGGTGTATCATTTAAATTAATTTTAGAGCACACTCGTCTTCTCTGCGGAGGACTCAATATACACAACAAATCCTAAAACTATGACAGGACCCATAGGATATATGGAATAGACACACAATGCTTCACTTTTTATCTTGGCTCTTGGATCCCACAAGAAGTCAATGAACATTATTTTAAGGTTTCTTATTCTTTTTATTCCAGAAGAGAGAAATGTTCTTTATTGATAAAAAACAATTCAATTGATTTCCTGGATCATTATGTCTTATATAGATTTTAAAGGAGAATTTTAAAAGAAAGATCTATAAATTTAAGAAAGGTTCTTGACAGGGCCAAACCTAATAATATCTTACCAGGGAGGATCATGAATTGCTTTTGTTTATGATCTCTCAACCTTGCTCAATGCATCTGCTAGATAAAAATGTCAATCAGACAGTAGTTTTAGGGAGGCAATTTTTGCATCAAGCAAAGCATGAAGTGAAGACTAAAGGAAAGCAAAACAAATATGTAATTTCTTGCCAACAAAGACAAACAATAAAAACATATTTTTGCAGATGTCAGTAGAATAAAAAAAGGTGTTTTGTAAAGGAAAACGAAAATTAAATGCCAGAATAACAGCACAATGTTAGACACGAAAATGTTGCTCAAGTGTACTTTAAATTTCTCCCTTCATCTGTTCAGAGTGTGTACTTGAATCAGTCTAATCTGAAGACATAGACTTCCATTTTGAATTGGGTAATTTTTCAGTTTCTACATCTTTCTTTCAGACGATGATAATTTTAATATTGAGGATGTTCTGGAACATTTTTATGAATATAATTTCTGTCATAGGACATTATTTGTAAGTAAAAGTACAATGTTAATATTATAATAACAATGGAAAATTTGCAAGTAGCCTTTAGGCCAATTTGTCCCAATTTTCCCATGAACTTACTATATGCAGGACTAGAGATGTAGTATGGTTTTGAATAGTCCTGATTTCAAATCTGATCTGAGGGTTTCAAAGTTTTGGTTCCTCGATACGGAAACTCAAATCTTTTTGATAATTATTGAAATCAATAAGGACTTTGATTTTGGTAACCCTCAAATTCAGAATGTATGATTTCGGTAACCGTCAAACACACCTATCGATTTCAGTAACCCTCAAATTCAGAATTTCCGATTTTGATAACCCTAAAATATGGCAATTGATTTTAGTATTAGTATAGAATTCAGAATTTACAATTTTGATAACCCTAAAATATGGCAATTGATTTTAGTATTAGTATAGAATTCAGAATTTACGATTTTGATAACCCTAAAATATGGCAATTGATTTTAGTATTAGTATAGAATTCAGAATTTCCGATTTCAGTAACCCTCGAATATGGCAATCAATTTCGATAACCCTGGATTTCACCATATCGTTAACCCTCGAATCTGGAAGTCAATTTCAGTGACCCTCAAAAATATAACGAGAAAGCTAAAAAAAATCACGATGGTGAAAAAAGTTACAGGGTTATTCAATAAAAGTTCTTATCATTTTAAATGGTGGTAATTTTGCACCAACTAATTAGAACTTATTTAACATTTGAAAGCTAACATCTGATTGGTTGGGGCAAAATTAGCACCATTTTAAATGATAAGAACGTTTCATTGATTTGTACTGGTTCGCCGTACCTGTTCCAAGGTCCCTGAGCCATTTACACTAACATACTATTGATATTCATACCTTAAATTCACCTGAACTTTCCAATTTTTTTTCTCCCATTGACTTCAATGGGTTAATTTTCCAAATTCAAACTTTTTCAGCATTTACTCCTTACATTTGCCATTTGAAATTTACAAAAAAAATGTTAGTAGATTAAATAAACCAGGGTGAAAGAGATTATACTAGAATTAATATTAATACAGATTTTATCTGGCTTTCTGGCTTGGTAGAAAAGGAGTCATAAAGAAAGGTGAAGGATAACACATTTTTTATAATCATGGCAAGAAACAAAAAGGCAAGAAAAACCCACAAATTTATGAAGGAAAAAAAAATCCCTTCCTGACTCCAAAGCAATGGGAAATTTCCCTGGATCAACTCTACTTTATGTATAAATACCAGTAACTTGTAACATTCCTTGTTTGCAGAAACTCATCCAGCTTTTTATTAAACTGACCAATGAACCTGCCATTAACAACGTCCACTGGAAGACAGTTCCATAGCTTTACCGTTCTCACAGTGACAAACCCTTTCCCAACTCTACTTTATGTATCAATACCAGTAACTTGTAACATTCCTTGTTTGTAGAAACCCATCCAGCTTTTTATTAAACTGACACAAATTACTGTATTGATACATAAAGTAGAGTTGGGAAAGGGTTTGTCACTGTGAGAACGTAAGCTATGGAACTGTCTTCCAGTGGACGTTGTTATGGGTCATGTTCGGTCAGTTTAATAAAAAGCTGGATGAGTTTCTACAAACAGAATGTTACAAGTTACTGGGATTGATACATAAAGTAGGGTTGGGAAAGGGTTTTGTCACTGTGAGAACGGTAAAGCTATGGAACTGTCTTCCAGTGGACTTTTGTTATGGCAGGTTCATTGGTCAGTTTAATAAATAGCTGGATGAGTTTCTACAACAGGAATGTTACAGTTACTGGTATTGATACATCAGTAGAGTTGGGAAAGGGTTGTCACTTTGAGAACGGTAAAGCTATGGAACTGTCTTCCAGTGGACGTGTTATGGCAGGTTCATTGGTCAGTTTAATAAAAAGCTGGATGAGTTTCTGCAAACAAGGAAGTACAAGTTACTCGTATTGATACATAAAGTAGAGTTGGGAAAGGGTTTGTCACTGTGAGAACGGTAAAGCTATGGAACTGTCTTCCGTGGACGTTTTTATGGCAGTTTCATTGGTCAGTTTAATAAAAAGCTGGATGGGTTTCTACAAACAAGGAATGTTACAAGTTACTGGTATTGATACATAAAGTAGAGTTGGGAAAGGGTTTGTCACTGTGAGAACGGTAAACTATGGAACTGTCTTCCAGTGGACGTTGTTATGGCAGTTTCATAGGTCAGTTTAATAAAAAGCTGGATGGGTTTCTACAAACAAGGAATGTTACAAGTTACTGGTATGATACATAAAGTAGAGTTGGGAAAGGGTTTGTCACTGTGAGAACGGTAAAGCTATGGAACTGTCTTCCAGTGGACGTTGTTAATGGCGGTTCATTGGTCAGTTTTAATAAAAGCTGGATGAGTTTCTGCAAACAAGGAATGTTACAAGTTACTGGTATGATACATAAATAGAGTTATCCAGGGGGAAAGGATTTCCATTGTTTTTGTCTTTTTGTATTTGTATGTTATTGGTGTTTGTTTTATTTGCGTTTTGTTTTTGTTTTTTGTTGTTTTTTATTTGTATGTTTGGGGTTATGTATTTTTTTTTTTTGTTTTTTTTTGTGCTTTTTATGTTGTTGGTTTGTGGTTTGGAGTATGTTGGTTTTGATTTTTTTGTGTATTTTTTTTTTTTTGTGTGTTTTTTTTGTGTTTTTTTTTGTTTTTGTGTGGTTGTTTGTTTTTTTTGTGTTTTGTTGGTTGTGTTTGTGGGGTTTTTTTTTTTTTTTTTTTTTTTTTTTTTTTTTTTTTTTTTTTTTTTTTTTTTTTACTGCGTATTGATACATAAAGTAGAGTTGGGAAAGGGTTTGTCACTGTGAGAACGGTAAAGTATGGAACTGTCTTCCAGTGGACGTTGTTATGGCAGGTTCAATGAAACATTCCTTGTTTGTAGAAACCCATCCAGCTTTTTATTAAACTGACTAATGAACCTGCCATAACAACGTCCACTGGAAGACAGTTCCATAGATTTACCGTTCTCACAGTGACAAACCCTTTCCCAACTCTACTTTATGTATCAATACCAGTAACTTGTAACATTCCTTGTTTGTAGAAACCCATCCAGCTTTTTATTAAACTGACCAATGAACCTGCCATAACAACGTCCACTGGAAGACAGTTCCATAGCTTTACCGTTCTCACAGTGACAAACCCTTTCCCAACTCTACTTTATGTATCAATACGAGTAACTTGTAACATTCCTTGTTTGCAGAAACTCATCCAGCTTTTTATTAAACTGACCAATGAACCTGCCATAAAACGTCCACTGGAAGACAGTTCCATAGCTTTACCGTTCTCACAGTGACAAACCCTTTCCCAACTCTACTGTATGTATCAATACCAGTAACTTGTAACATTCCTTGTTTGTAGAAACTCATCCAGCTATTTATTAAACTGACCAATGAACCTGCCATAACAACGTCCACTGGAAACAGTTCCATAGCTTTACCGTTCTCACAGTGACAAACCCTTTCCCAACCACTTTATGTATCAATCCCAGTACTTGTAACATTCCTGTTTGTAGAAACTCATCCAGCTTTTTATTAAACTGACCAATAACCTGCCATAACAACGTCCACTGGAAGACAGTTCCATAGCTTTACGTTCTCACAGTGACAAACCCTTTCCCAACTCTACTTTATGTATCAATACCAGTAATTTGTAACATTCCTTGTTTGTAAAACTCATCCAGCTTTTTATTAAACGACCAATGAACCTGCCATAACAACGTCCACTGGAAGACAGTTCCATAGCTTTACCGTTCTCACAGTGACAAACCCTTTCCCAACTCTACTTTATTATCAATACCAGTAACTTGTAACATTCCTTGTTTGTAAACTCATCCAGCTTTTTATTAAACTGACCAATGAACCTGCCATAACAAACGTCCACTGGAAGACAGTTCCATAGCTTTACCATTCTCACAGTGACAAACCCTTCCCAACTCTACTTTATGTATCAATACCAGTAACTGTAACATTCCTGTTTGAGAAACTCATCCAGCTTTTATTAAACTGACCAATGAACCTGCCATAACACGTCCACTGGAAGACAGTTCCATAGCTTAACGTTCTCACAGTGAAAAACCCTTTCGAGCTTGAAGCCTAAACCTTTTTTCTTCAAGTCTTAAGGGATGTGCCTCGGGTCCTTTTGACATGTTCTATTGGTGAACAATGCCCCAGATAGTTTATTGTATGGCCCGTTAATGTATTTATGCACAGTAATCATATCCCCACGCAAGCGCCTTTTCTCCAGCGTACATAATTGTAACTTTTCCAGTCTCTCTTCATATTCAAACTCCCCCAATCCCCTTATTAATTTAGTTGTCCTTCTCTGAACCCTTTCCATTTCCAAGATGTCCTTTTTGTACACAGGATTCCAAAATTGCACTGCATATTCCAAATGAGGCCTTACCAATGCTTTGTAAAGAGGGAGAATAACATTTTCCTCCCTTTTACATTGCACCCAAAATACTACCGGAGACATAAAGTTCCAATATCAGTATAAACAGATAGCATAGGTGTATAAACAGATAACACAGATGTATAAACAGATAAAACAGATGTGTAAATATGACTCAATTTTCCACCAGCTATGAAAAAAACATCCAGTAAAACGCGTTGCTGAAAATGCTGCAGATCCCTTTTGAGAATAATTTATGGATCCAGTCTGAAAACTGTCACAGATTTTATTTTTTATTTTTTTCTTTTTTTTGCCTCTTTGTCCTGCTGACATAAATGTAAATGTTCACAGGATTGAAAGCTGCATTTGCTTTTGGCAAATCTCCCATAGCAAGTTTACCAGAGGCTGCACAGCTATTACCCCCACGTAAGGAATTAACGCTACTATCAGCTGTTAAATACTCACCTGTGCCTAGCTGTACAGCTTCTGGTAAATAGGCTCACATCGGCTGTGCGAATCAACTACAAACTACAGGGTAAAGTCACACTTAGAAACTTGTGCACACTCCTAGCACTAGAGATGGGATCTGGGTCCAACACGGAACCCCTTAGTTCTGTAGTCCGAACGTTCCATCCGAAATTGAGTCTCTTGGACTTTGGGACTTGCAAGATTATTTTCAAGGGCTACCAAGAACAACCTTGGTACATTCGGTAACCCTAAAAAATCCGTTCTGAACCCTCGAACGTACGTTCCATTTTCGGATTTTCGTTTCATTTTCGGATTTTTCTTCAGGTTTTTCCCAATATCTGTAAATCCGAAAACAGAACTAAACTTACCATTTTCGGCCATCTCTACCTAGTACTAGCATGTGCTGATAGTTTTCTAATCCGGTGCTGGTATCCGGACTTCCTGCCACGTCTTTAGAAGTATAACAACTTTCACGTGTGGGGGTGCTGGGTCTTGAATGAATGATTTACAGTACAGTAATTTTATTTATTTAAAGTATTTCAGCACTTGCCACTCCAGATGTTTAGAAACTATAACTCCCAACAACGAAAGCATGCAGGGAGTTGTAGTTTACAAACATCTGAAGTGCAATGGTTACCGGTAATAGAATACCGGGTATTATTATGGTACTACCGTATATGGTATCGGGGCTCTTCTTACGTTTATTATGGTTGTTATTGTTTATTATGGTATACTGTAGCTGTTTTACCGGTACTTATTATAAAAGTCAATTTAAAAGGGCAACTAAAGCCTCAACAATCTTGAATCAGAAAGCAGAATACCTTGATATAAAAGCAGTAATCGGTGCCTCGTTTGTAATTTTAATGTGGTTGCTGGGGAATTTTTCTTACCGGTTCTTCTGTGTTTTTTTAATGTTAGAAACGGTTGGTCGTGTAAAAAAATTGCGCAGATCATACGACGCTGGCTTTAAACTAAGAATTGTGTCAAGAGCAGAGGAGAGCAATAATTCTGTTGCTGGACGGGAATTTGGCGTGGATGAAAGACAGGTGCGAGACTGGCGAAAAATTAAGTCAGAATTGGAAAAGATGCCAAAGTCAAAAAAGGCTCGTCGTGGTTTAACAACCTCATATGGGGCTCTAGAGACTGACTTGCATAAATGGGTTATGGAATGTCGTCAAAATGGATACTGTGTAACACGCATGGGAATCCGATTACATGCCCTTCAAATGGCTAAAGACGAGCAATATAAAACAGTGGGTATTGAGAACTTCGTTGCATCAGCTGGATGGTGTAATCGATTCATGAATCGGTTTGGACTTTGCTTGCGCCAGAGAACGAAGATATGACAAAAGCTGCCACAGAATCTTGAAGAAAAGGTGATGTCATTCCATCAATTCATTATAAAACAAAGAAAGCTTTATAATTATGACCTTGGAAGTATCGGGAATATGGATGAGACAGCAATGACTTTTGATCTTCCAAGAAACAGGACCGTGGCATCCTTGGGAGAAAAAACTCGAACAACCGGGAATGAAAAAAATCATTTCACCGTGGTTCTAGCATGTTTGGCCAATGGAGTCAAGCTGCGGCCTGTTATTATATTTAAAAGGAAGACCTTGCCAAAAAATGCCAAATTCCCCCCACAAATCACTGTCCGTCCACATGTTAAAGGCTGGATGGATGAACAAGGAACAAAAAAATGGCTAGAAGAGATATGGAATGGACGACCAGGAGTAGCTTTAAAAAAAAACTCACTGCTAGTTTGGGATATGTTTAGAGCCCATATATGTGAAGATGTCAAAACAATGGCTAAGTCATTTCAAACCACTTTGGCTGTTATTCCAGGTGGGCTTACATCTGTTTTACAGCCTCTGGATGTGTCTATAATCAAACCTTTTAAAGACCGTGTGCAAAAAATGTGGCACGAATGGATGTCGTCAGGTCAAGCCAAATTGACAAAAGGTGGAAATCTTATGAAGCCTGACATAGAAATAGTAGCAAAGTGGGTACGAGATGCATGGGAGGACATTCCAGAAGACATCATCAAGAGTGCTTTTCTAAAATGCGGTATAAGTAATGCCATGGATGGTAGCGAAGACGATATTTTGTTTCAGCACAGCAGCAGTGATGAAAATGATGGAGATGTTGATTATGGTGATGATAATGTCTATGCAGATGGCATTACACCAGCTCAATTTGAGGCACTATTTGGAGATACCGATGATGAGGAATCCGATTTTGAAGGATTTTAAATGTTTATTATGTTTTATGTTTAAAAGTTATACTGAACAAGTTGTTTTTATTTAAAATAAATACTTTACTCGACCTCCTGTTTATTAATTTTGATTTTCTAATCATTTTTATTAATTAAAGGTTTGCTTTAGTGTTCATATTTTCTACCCTCTGTTTATACTCGAGTCAATCATTTTTTACTGTTTTTTTAGGTAGAAATGGGTACCTCGGTTTATACTCGGATCGGTTTATACTCGAGTATATACGGTAATAATGCCACCCTTCAAAGGCTCTGACCTCTGAAATGATTCGCCGTGATTGATCACGTGATTGATAAATGGGTAAGGACCCTTATCCTTAACACAGGAATTAGTCTAAACTTTTTGATAGATAATTGTGTTTTATAACAAATTAGTAAACAAATTAGTAAAACTCTAATTAGAGAATACTTGAATTATTGAAAGAAATAGGAAGGTCAAGTCCTTGTCTAAATTATGGGATGACGTAGATATCTCCTCTCCAAAGTACTGGACTATACACGGACTGGGAACGGCACAGAGCCTTTTACACATTATTTGTTATCATTATACCATATCAGAATTACTTTCTGCATAATCGTACAAGGAGAAGATAGGGTCCTTCTTCCTATATGGAGTATTATTAAAGAATATCACTGACCCTCTGCCTGACGTTTGTACAGTATGTACACCTGGTTTTGTGTTGATTTCCTTTGGCCACTCCAGTTTCCTCTAACAAATCAAGAAAAATCCAGCACACTATCAGACATCAAAAACATCATTTCAATGAACAAACGTTGAATAAAATGTAAATTTATAAAACGAATTACGACACAAAATAAGTGATGAATTAATGATTTTATAAAAAGGTTAAACACCACAAGTTATCATCATTTTAACGTGTTACAGCCTACTACAGAATTCACAAATACAAATTCCAGGTAAGAGTTATTTTAAAAACGAATAAACCAGAAAGATGTTCCTTGTAAGCAGAAACCCTTCAGTATCATATAAATTCATTTCTCTATTTATTACATATTTAACAATTTATCTTCCTGTTCCACTTAAAACGGATCCGAAGTAAAGATTCATTTTACATAAGTATTGAATTGTAATACGATTGCTAAAATTAAATGGAGAATTAAAAACCAATAATATAAACAAAGGTGTGTTCAGGTCTTTATTAGAGATGTAATGTGGGTTCGAATAGAATCTCAAGGTTTTCGACATCCCGACAAAACTTTCGGAACTCCCTAAATTCACAGAACCTGGAATTTTTGAATTTTCGATTTTTAATCGAAAATAGAAGATTTTTGAAATTCGAAAATGGAAAGCAGATGATTTTCGAACATTGAAAACCGAAAATAGATGATTTTTGAACATCAAAAATCTAAAGTAGATGATTTTCGAAAAATTGAAAGTAGACGATTTTCAAAAATTGAAAATCAAACTTTCCAAAAAATTAGAAAATTTCAAAAGCGGAACGAACCTCTACAGTTTCGAACATCTCTAGTCTTCATTACTTGTGGAATACTGTGAATTAAAATTAATTTGTCTATTTTTATTATTATTACTATTAATGTTATTATTATTATTATTATTATTATTATTAATATTATTATTATTATTATTATTATTCGGTACAGACAAGATGGACACATGGGAGAATTGTTCTATTACCAAGCTAAGGAATCTTTGGAATCCTGTTAGTTTTATAACAGGAATCTTCATCCTCTAGTCCTCCAGATGTTTGCAAACTACAATGTCTAAGACTTGAAGAAAAAAGGTTTAGGCTTCAAGCTTGCAAAGGGTTTTTCACTGTGAGAACGGTAAAGCTATAGAACTGTCTTCCAGTGGACGTTGTTATGGCAGGTTCATTGGTCAGTTTAATAAAAAGCTGGATGAGTTTCTACAAACAAGGAATGTTACAAGTTACTGGTATTGATACATAAAGTAGAGTTGGGAAAGGGTTTGTCACTGTGAGAACGGTAAAGCTATGGAACTGTCTTCCAGTGGATGTTGTAATGGCAGGTTCATTGGTCAGTTTAATAAAAAGCTGGATGAGTTTCTACAAACAAGGAATGTTACAAGTTACTGGTATTGATACAATCAGTTAGAGTTGGGAAAGGGTGTGTCACTGTTGAGAACGGTAAAGCTATGGACTGTCTTCCAGTGGACGATGTTTGGCAGGTTCATTGGTCGTTTAATAACAAGCTGGGATGAGTTTCTAAAAACAAGGAATGTTACAGTTACTGGTATTGATACATAAAGTAGATTTGGGAAGGGTTTGTCACTGTGAGAACGGTAAAGCTATGAACTGTCTTCCAGTGGATGTTGTTATGGCAGGTTCAATGGTCAGTTTAAAAAAAGCTGGATGAGTTTCTACAAACAAGGAATGTTACAAGTTCTGGTATTGATACATAAGTAGAGTTGGGAAAGGGTTTGTCACTGTGAGAACGGTAAAGCTATGGAACTGTCTTCAGTGGACGATGTTATGGCAGGTTCATTGGTCCAGTTTAATAAAAAGCTGATGAGTTCTACAAACAGGAATGTTACAAAGTTACTGGTATTGATACATAAAGTAGAGTGTGGAAAGGGTTTTGTCACTGTGAGAACGGTAAGCTAGGAACTGTCTTCCAGTGGATTTGTTATGGCAGGTTCATTGGTCAGTTAATAAAAAGCTGGATGAGTTTCTACAAACAAGGAATGTTACAAGTTACTGGTATTGATACATAAAGTAGAGTTGATCCAGGGAAACTTCCGATTGCCACTTGGAGTCAGGAAGTAATGTTTTCCCCCTTTTTTGTGTTGTTTTTTTTTTTTTTTTGCCTTCCTCTGGATCAACAGTTAGGCAGGAAATGAAGATATTGCTAGATGGTTTGAACTGGATGGACGTATGTCTTTATTCAACCTCAAATACTATAAACTATAAACTACTATAAACTAATGTCAGGCCACCTGCTGTTGGCCAAGGTTTAGAGGTTTTAGTATTTAGAGTTTTGCAAATTTCGAACATCTGTCACTGGAAAGACAAATCTCTTAAGTTCACAAACAAAAACCTTATCAAAATACACATACCTAATGATACACTCCAATACTCCAATACCTACCCCACCATTCCATTTTCATGACAACCATAACTTAATTATCCAAAAATTTAGTTTTACTGTTTTAAATACTAACAACACCACACAGGCACACACAAAACTAACAAAAAGTATTACAGTTTTAAACACTAGAACAAACCCACTAACCTCACTCAGACACAGGAACATACCTACTGATACACCCCAAAATGCTTCACCATTCCATTTCCATAGCCACTATACAGTACCTAATCAAAAAATGTTTTACAGTCATAAAGACATAATACATACCCCCTAACACCACAATTACACCTACTGATGCACCCCAACACACACACCTCCCTTCTTTTTCCACAACAACCAAACACAGAATAATAAAAATATATGTATAATAATATTTATATTAATCAGAATGGGTCTTGAAATGTAAACTCCCCCTTGAGTTTTAAAACCTGCAAGACAGACTCATGCGTTCCCTTCTAAAGGTGACCTTTCAAGCCAAATTCAAAGTTTAAACTTAAACTTTCCCTTTCAAGTTCCTTATTAGACTTTAATGCCATTGTTAATGTCACAATAGAAACAACAATTTTCTGTAAAGTAGAAACAGGAACTTTTCGAAAGCTGCTCAGTTAACAGCATTCACAACCACTATAAGGACCCTGGAGAAATCTTCAGCTTCAGGTCATTGTAGTAAGAGCACTTTCTAACCTCTACATAATGTATTAGGATCCGCTCCTTGACAATCTCTAATTTGTAAGCATCTCATTGTGGTAACTTCCATCCACAGGCTGATTTCCTCTATAACTTACAAATCTATATTTGAAGAACACAATTATGGGATTTGTATAGAGATCACCAACAAAACACCAGCGAGTCATGTTACATAACAGTAATGTTGTAAACACATTGAACTGTATACTCTATGCATTATGATTTGATGAATGAATGAAATCTTGTATCATTCCTTTTATCACTCTACTGTCTTCCTGTGTGGCTTCCATGACATAACACCCTATCGTGTCCTTCAAACACTTTAAAAACTGAAATATGAATCAGAGTAATTGGATCTTTTGTGGATTTAACCCTTCAAACCCGAGAAAACGCCACAGTTCAAAGCAAAAAGCATCCGACAAGCAATAAAGGCAACTGTAATTCAAACATAAGTCCTGTTTTCCATTCAATCCTTCCTTTAGAGAATGTTTAGCTCATGGGATTTAACCCTCTTCATCTTTTTATCTTTTAGCTTTTTCCCTGGTGTGAGAAGCAATTTTGTTAAACAATTTGCATATTATTTGTGGTTGTAGCCGTCTTATTAAAGGGCTGTCATTTCTATTATACACACAGTAATGATCTCTAAATCATAATAGACTCTATCTCTGCATACCGTCAGTAGTGGACACACGATATATGCATTTAATGTTTTATAAAGTACAACTTGGTATGTAGCATTGTATCAAAACAAGTACAGATATAAGGGGGAAATTGCAATTATACAGATAAATCAAATACCTTTATAAATTACATCACAACAAATTACATAAATAAGTTAAGAATATATCTAAGGATATGAGGCATAAGAATGCCTACTTAAAGGAGAATGAAAGTATTTTATTAAATTAGTTCAGTGATTCCCACATGAATTGTGACATTATTGCTATATATTTTCATTTTTGAAACAGGACAAATACTTTAAAACCATTCTAATAATTGAGGGTTCTTTTCTTCCTGTTTCCCATGGTCCTTTTGCGTGATGGTGATGTAAGTCCTTTCAAGTCTATGTAGATTATGCCAAATAAGGATTTGGCTAACAGGGAGGTGTTATTAGAAGCAGGGGAGGTTCGGAACAAGAGAGGAGAGCAGCACAACACCAAACAATAACATTACACGGAGAGTCATCTGAACTTATTTACCTTCATTCTTCTTTAAATGTAATATGAGAATAAGGATATTCTTCATTTTCCTGTTTTTTGTTTCCTTATTTCCTTAGATTCCTTAGTTAAATGACATTTTCTCTATATACTGACATGTAAAAGAACATTAAATACAGAATAAAATCTTAAATTTCAGAACTTATCAAAAGGTAAATCATCAAACCTAAATCATAGACCATGTGTTGTAGCTTTATAAGTTCCCCAGTCGCAATGAAGCTTGGCTAGCAGCCATCTCCCTGCTAGACTTCATGTTGGCCAATGGAGGCCAGGGTAGATAGATATGAGGGACATTTTTGAGTGTGGGTAAATATACCTAATATTCAAAATGCCTTTCAAACATAGACCTATGATTTTTAAACTGTAATATTTAAGGACACTTTTATGAGGGAACTTTTTATTTGTGGGAACCTGTTGACATTAATGGGCTATTCTGTCATTAGGAACCGTGATCTCAAACTGAAACCTTATATTTTATATTTTATTGAATTATTGAATCATGTTTTCTTTTGCTTTGATATAATGTGCTGTAATAACATAATGGGTCTTATTAAATGACATCAGTTCTGAGCTTTTATATAGAAACAATTCTGCTGTGTACTTAGAATAATAATATAATAATAATAATAAATAATAATATATAATAATTGACACATAAGAAAGGAGGGAGACTTATATGTGCTGTGACCTGGTACATGGATTTCGCATATTCCAGATGTAGATTCTTCTCACCTTTAATGAGGCTCATTCCATAGAATACAAGAAAGTTAATTAAAAGGGAATTGTGTGATTATTCTTGGCAGATTCTGTTCCTCTTCCACCTTGATACACAGATAAGGAGGATTACAATGTACATGTTACTTTGTTGACTGGTGTAAAAAATCACTTGGATCTGATGGGAAAATAATTAGTGTGGTTCAGGAAGAGGTTATAAGGGCAACTGTGGTCTCAAAAAAAGTTAGGGTTAAATGATAGCCTGCAGTATTTCTTTTAAAATGAGTCGACAATAAATCTCTGGCTTGAGCCTGTGAGACCTTACATTGGGGTGAATGTAAAACTTCCTGCTTCCAGTAGGTTGAGTGACATCACCTGACCTCTGCCCACCTGTCCGCCCCAGGGGAGAAGCATGCTCAGTTAAGAATTAATGATGGGGAAATCAGGAAGTATCTGGGGGGAAAATGACAGTTGAGAAGAGGAGCCTATTAATGCAGGCAGAGACTGGCCACATGACTACAAGCTGGACACATGGCTGAAAACAGGAAGTGTTCAAGCAGGAAGTAATATTGCTTAACCTTTCCGCAATAACTTCTCACAAATTTTCTAGAGATGTGATTTAGGTTTTTTTTTTTGTTCAATAAATTTTTATTATTATTATTTTTTTAACAAACATAACAAAAACAACACGTGCCTTGAAACAATTGTAGGTTTATTTTTTAAGGTGTGATGGAAGGCTTTTTATATAATCCTGTCTAGTTTGTAAGAATTGGGACCACAGTTACCCTTTAATGGTAATTTTCACAACTCAGATTAATGGAGTGGCATTTGTGATTAGTATTTAATATCTGACTAACTATACTATACTCCCTGCACTTTCTATAAGTGATTTATATTGGTTTTAATATATTACTAAGTGTACCAAGGTAGACCCTGCTTGTTAGAAATAATCAAAAAGACCCGTTTAAATTATTTGTGAATTATTTTATGAGCTTGTTCATGCATAGAGGAAGAGACTCAGGAACCGCTGCTTGTCACTGATGTGATGTCAGATTTCTTTAAACATCTCCACTGCACATGTGCAAGGTCATAGCTGTATTTACTACTTGATAAGTAAACCTTGCTAGAAGCAAGTTCTGCAAAGTTCAAGGCAGTGATGTCCAGCAAAGTCTATAGTCTTTTGTAATAAATGTTTATAGGAAAACGCATCCTTCAAACTTCAATTAATTATTTTGATGTGTGGTTTACACAACGTTTCGGGGTCCTCCCCCTTCCTCAGGTGTCTTTCAGTCTTGTCTACACACTATTCAGCAACATTGAAATGTCCAAACCATTACTCTAGTTGATCTCAGGTGGTTTCCTGAAAGATTTTATTTTTTATTTCCACTGTATGAAAGTTATGCAAGACCTCCCTGTCCTTGACTTCAAAGGGCTTTGAATAAACAAATCAAACTGAATTCAGTGAATTGCACTGGTTTGTCCATCGTTACTGATCACCAGGGGCAAGAGACAATTTCATAATCAGTATACAATTTGCCGCCGCAGTACCAGTAGTTTGCCATTTTTTCAGTTGTGGCTTCATTAATAGTTTGCAATACGATATTCAGAAGGCCCACACAGAATAGTGACAAACAAATTAAAAAAATTAGAAAAAAGTTATTTGGTACCAAATTGGATTCACATTGATCATTTAATTTAGTTTTTCTGTAGAGCAACAGCCTTAGCACAGCTGTGGCAAGAACCTAAGATTTCAATCTACTTTTTAAAGCTTCTTTTGTATAAATGCAAAAAAAAAACCTGCTTCCCCAAAAGGCCCCAGAGACTACAGAAAATATCTCTCATCAAACTTCGTTTCATTAGGAACGAGGATTGTTCAACATGAACCTTCCCAGTACAAAATGCTGCAAGTTTTTTGATTTCATTCCTATTACAGAGAGGTTCTTTTGAAGGCTTGGAAAACAGTTTAGGAGACGGTTCACACCGGGGATTTTGTTACTTTCGGTTTTTGCAAACTGAAAATCATTTGAAACAAATGTCAGAATAAACAACACATTCCCACAGATAACTGAATATCAACTGTCCTGTAGTCTGCAATAAAGTCCACTAACTTATAGCTGGATATCAATAGCTCAGGTCTGTGATGTGTAATGTTAAGGGTAGAAAGACCGTCTTTTCATACCTTCCATTCTTCAGTAGGTGTAGTGTAGCCAGTGGTGGTGAATAGGATGGCGGTTCGCAGATCAAACCCGATCCGCCGCGGATTTTATCCCGTTCGCGAACGGCGGGTTTTTCCGGATTTTCCACTTCCGAAACTTCCGAACCGCAGATTTCTCGTATTTTCGAAAATTTTTGAAATTACGAGTTTCTCGTATTTTCGTGATTTTTGAAATACGAGAAACACGTAATTTCGAGGATATTTTTCTTTTAATGGTCCGCTCGCGTATTTTCGCATTTTCAAATTTTTCCGTAAATCCGCGGATCCTCAGCGGACCGGATTTTCCAAAGTTCGGACTTTCTAGTGGCGAAACATATACAACGTGTGCCAGGGGTGTCACTCAGAGCCCTTTCTGTGGCACTCATGCACAGCAGAATTCACCAGAGAGGCAGAAAGACGTGGCCTTTCCGGTAACAAGAGAGAACAAAACAAGTATAACAAGTAGATTCACTCCAAGGCTGGAAATCGCCAATAATCAGTCGGTGCCCATCTAGGGTTGATCCAACCACAAATGAAAGTGAGAGGAGCACACCGTATCAGTGTATCAAATTGTATTGTGCATTCAATCATCATCAATTCTATCATCTGTATTGGTATATCTGTTTTTCAGTTGTTTCCTCCGTAGTAAAACCTCAGTATTGACGTAACTATCGTGTTGGCACTAGCAATATATAGGTGGGTTTGGGGCTGCAGTTTGGGAACTCGGTCTATAAAAAGGTTCATTACTGGTGTAGAGCAGGCCTGTATAATCATTGCATTGTTGATCACTCTACAGGTACATAACATATAGAACAGGAGGTGGAAATACTCGTTCGCACCTCCCACAACATTATGAAGGAATGCATTTTCCCCTCTCCTTTTTATGTTAGTTTGTGGCCTTTGAGAAGTGTTGTAGAGCTGAAAATGATGTTTAAACTTTGCATGGCTCGTTATAATATATTTATTATTTGCCCTTATATTACATCTGGCACCACCATTTATATGTTTCCAGTCTCACTTCTGTTTCAGTTACTTTTCCCTTCCCCATATTTATTGCTAAAAGGTTGTTACTATAACAGAAGTGAGACTGAATCCATTGTTTAACCTTTGGGAAAGTTTATTTTTAATATAAAGAAACTGCTGTGAGGTCTGAAACACAAGATAAAACATAGACCTTTGATTCAGATAAACAGGACAAACATAAACAAGCAGAAAGGGTTACTTTCCTCAATTTGATACTCTCATATCTAATTGTTTCTGAAAATATATTTCTGTCTAAAAACATCCTTGCTCACTGTAGACAATGCCTATTAGTTCCCCCGCACACCTAGAAATACTAGGCGTGCTCAGTGCAGACATTTCCTCCCCTATTTGTGGATATAGATTTTAACATGTTTTGCTATTCAATAGCCTATTTTTGCTAGACAGCTGGCTCCAGGTGGCCTCCTTACATCATAGACAAAGCTGGTGTTGGATGTTAAAATGATGTCCAATTCATGTGTAGCAAAATGCCTCCCTTCACTTGGTACTGGTTTTTGCATTCCCTCTATCCTAGGGTTTACAAAAATGTATAGATGTCAGAAAATGCAATAACTCTAGTCCTTCACCATATTTAACTGTCTCATAACTAAATATGAACACTGCAAGTAGATTACCAATTCAAAATGGATTTAATGATTTGGGCAGTAGTATGGGGGGATCTGCTTCTGGAGCATAGTCAGATGCACACTTCATTTTAATTACTATTTGTTTTGGAGCTTACAGGTTCCGTGGCTAGATACCCTTTTTACAACAGTGCCAAAGAGTGAACTGCCATCATAAATATTTCTTTCTGACATATTCAAATTATTAATGGGATGTCCCCACCAATGCAAGTAACAGTGTTAGAAGCATATAAGACAATAACCTGTTATTTCAGTTTCTAAATTTTTTATTGAAGTGTAACAGTTATTCAAATTGATTCTAGGGCCCCCCAGAAAAACACATTATTATAGGTAAAGCTACGGTATATAATGATTGATGGAGAGGGGAAGATAATATCAGGGAATAGGTAATATGATAAAAAGATCTTAAGGATAAACGGTTACAACATCTTCCAATGTAAGGAGCTCCATATATGTCAAGAAGAAGAGAAGGTTAGTAAAATAAAAGTATCACATATGGACATTCATATGTATCAAAGATAAAATAAACTTCAGGGAGACAGTGGCATTTCTAATGTTTAATATGTGGACGTACATACCTACTTTAATCTTATTACATGGACATTGCCGGTGATATACAGTGACTGATTCATTTTGACAACTCACCCATAGTTATGTCTTGTATCAAATTCTCTGTAATAAACTTTTATAAGTGAGAAATGTCCCTCATATTATGTTATCTGAAAAGTGACTATTCCACGGGGCATCTTAATAAACCAGCCTTGTCTTTCACAGCAATATCGCTGTTTTTTGATTTTTATCCCATGATATTTATAAAACAGGAATTTCCAGTGCTGAAACAGGGGCTCTTTCTGACACACACAATGAAAAAACCATGCGAAACTCACCAATAAAATTAATAAAGCAAATTCACCGCTAACATTTTTTACCACGGTCATATTTAAAAAAAAAAATTGTTACTATTCTCTAGCTCCGAATTCTCTATAATTTTTTTTTACTTTATAAAAGGTAAAACTCGTTTTAATAAAATCTCAGTGACAATTTAAACATCTTGCAAAAAAATAGTCTAACACCAAAGGGTGTTTTTTTGCCAAATGTGTGTAATCGTGTGTGGTAACACATGTTTTTGCCTTTCTAAAAATAATACTTTTAAACCCCCAAGACAATTTTTTTAAATGATGTTAATAAGGAAAATCAAGAAAAGACCCCCAGAAATGGCTTCTTCAGAGAGATTTTTTTCTTTTATTAGAGATGCGATAATCCTAAAGTTTGCTTCATTTTCGAACTTCTGAACGATAAAAGTGAAAACAGACTCATTAAAGTCTATTAAAGTCAATGGGGACAAATAATTAAAAAAACTTATTTAAATACTAACTTTCCTCGTGATTCCTCGAAGCTATTTGTGTGCTTCCGCATTGATTTTCGTGGGCTACCAAAATCGACCACCACATTTGAAGGTATCACCTAATTCAAGGGTTACCGAACACCACATTCTAGGGTATGGAGCGCTAAAGGGGGATAGCGATTTAACCGTTCAATAATTATCGATAATTAGCAAAAATTTGAAAATTTCAGAAGGTCGGAAAGTTTGAAATCCGGAATAGTTCAAATAGTTTGGGTTCCTTCAAACTATTAAATTTTGGGTGGAACTGAGTTCAAGTTTGAGTTCTAGTCCATCTCTTCTTTTATAAATACCAAAATGGTTTTACAAGGTTTAACACCAAGAAAATTTATATTCTATATGTTGGTGGAAATTGTATTGACCTGTAGGAAAAGTGGGCCACCGACAGCCATGGCAATGATGGTGATTTTGGCTGAAGACGCCTTTAATTGTGAGGTGTCCTGCAGAGCTAAACCAAGAGCTTGTGTGGTGTTTACAAGAGTCTTTTGGGAAATGGAGTCCTACAGCCTTGAACCAGGTCCTCTAAAAGGGCGTTCCGGCAACCTTAAGAAAAGTCTTTTTGGCTAAGGTTTTTTTCACTGCTTGAAATGTAGTATTGCTCCTGCCTCTACTACAAACCTTTGGGGCTTAGGGCATCCTGCAACTTAAAACAAGGATCCCCTTCCCCCTGCTTAGACATGGGTAAATGAGGGGTTCTGTCTATGGTAAATGTGCAGTAATAGTTGTTTATAATGGCCTCCTTGTTGGACAACAGATTCAAAATGACATTCTGGATTTTGTTTAACTTAACAATTTTGCCTTGATAATATCACTGGCTTCTGTGCTTATTGAAAGAAAACGTGGTTTAGCGTTCGGTTCCACTATGCGCATGCAATCCGTTTGCAACTCGCAGTGCAATTTAAAATATAATAGAAATCGAGAATCAGTTCCCACTGTGTAATTTGCGTTCTGAACTATGTGGTCCATTTTATCTGCATGGTCTGGTGTGGAGAATGCACTTTATTAATAGTCTTTGGGAATGCGACAGCGCACAAAACTTATTTTTCTGTTTTTTTTTTCCTCCAGTGTTTCGTTGATTTTCCAAAAACTGCACAAGAGAAAACGGACTGGAAAGCGGACACACAAGAGCAAATGCATTGAAACCGAATGTCTGTTAACCTGCAAATGAACAGGAACACGGAAAAAATGCTTGTCTAAACGCACTCAAAACAGGACAGCAAAACGCAACACCTAGTGGGACCTAGCCCTTACTGTGGGATCTGACACCCTAATTAGCGCAGAATGATCCTCACACACACAAAAACTATGGAATGGGCGCTGTCCCTTTTAATTAAAGGATGAATTCTAGAGTATCTTTAACCATTTATATGAACACCCTGAGGTGGTTTATTATTAAATTTTGTGGTATAAGTTCCTGTGTGGATATCATGGAAAATAATTTCTTGCTAACAGTACATATTGTAGACGAATTCTTCCAACACCTGAGCGTGGAGAATTATGTGTTGATTAAATGACTGACTGAGCTTATCTTCTACCCATAATGTCTGTATAACAGTTACATAGTAACATAGTATTGGAGGTTGTATAAAGACATACGTCCATCTAGTCCAACCTTTATACCCTACCCATAATGTCTGTATAACAGTTGCATAGTAACATAGTATTGGAGGTTGTATAAAGATATACGTCCATCTAGTCCAACCTTTATAACCTACCCATAATGTCTGTATAACAGTTACATAGTAACATAGTATTGAAAGTTGTAAAAAGACTTATGTCCACCTAGTCCAACCTTTGTACCCTCCCCTTTTGACCCCAACAGTTGATCAAGAGAAAGCACCAATCCTTTCTGACTCCAAATGGCAATCGTAAAGAATCCCTGGATCAACCAGAACTATAGTATGTGTATTTATACCAGTAATTGTCAAAACTGGATACTAAGCTATTTAATGAACTTGCCATTACCACCTCTGCTGGAAGACAGTTCCACAGTGTCACCGTTCTCACTGCAAAGAAACCTTTCCTAACCTGAAGATGAAACTTCTTTTCTTCCAACCTTAAAGGATGTCCACGTGTCCTCTGATATGACCTATTAGTGAACAATGCACCAGAGAGTTCATTGTATGGCCCATTAATATATTTATATAAAGTGATCATGTCCCCACGCAAACGTCGCTTCTCCAATGTAAACAGCCCTAACTCGTCCAATCTGCCTGCAAAGTATTAAACCCTTGTATAAAAATTCATTTGATCTATGGGCTATGCCAAGTCAGGCAGATCATCAATGAGGCCTGAACATTCATAACACATAGTGGATTGTGGGTCAGCCCCGTAATTGCACATGTGTATGAGCCATTAGACAAGGCATTGACGTTTTACATATGGGTTGATAGTTTGATCAACATTTGTATGTGTTTTGCTAAGAGTCAATGAGACTTAAATAAGACAAAAACATTTTTTAGTGTACAATTCCTTTTAATTTTATAGGTCCGGTAGATAACCTTTTGTATGTGTGCATTGTATCCTTCTCTTTAACGGTCCTCGTTTATATTATTTGGGGTTGCATTTCATTTGCATATTATGTCTTTGTGGCAGATACTATTGTCACCAATAGACTGCATCTCCTCTTTAGTCTGCTCATCATTTTCTCTTTCCTTTGTTATTTACATTCACTTTGCCCTTGCATTTGAAAAATCCCATTTTTATATGCAATATTGATTTATCATATGTAAAGGGAAAGCTGGGGAAAGCACCAGATTTCATTGGGGGATTTTATTTATGTTATATATCTGCTCTGCCATTTGGTTATCATTATGATGCACAGTAAGATTTATGAATGTATCCGGCGAATGGCAAACTCGTATTTTTAGTTGAGCGTCTATAGTATGGTGTATCATTTAAATTAATTTTAGAGCACACTCGTCTTCTCTGCGGAGGACTCAATATACACAACAAATCCTAAAACTATGACAGGACCCATAGGATATATGGAATAGACACACAATGCTTCACTTTTTATCTTGGCTCTTGGATCCCATAAGAAGTGAATGAAAATCTAAATATTTTTTAGTTTTCCCTTATTTAATCCCCTTCCACCACCCAAAAAAGCTCTTTATTGATTTCCTGGATTACTAAGTCTTAGATTTAAAAAAAGAAATATAAAAGGAAGATCCATAAATTTGAGAAAGGTTCATGACAGGACCAAACCTAATAATATCTTACCAGGGAGGATCCTGAATTGCTTTTGTCTATAAAATCTGTTCAAAGCATCTGAGATATAAAAATGTTAATTAGATTTTTTAGGATGACTTTTTTGCAGTATGAATTAGGGATTGAACGACAACAAAACAAACAATTGTAAATCTAAATATGTTACAGATACTGCAAGAATGGAAAAAACCAATGTTTTGTAAAAGAAAATGGAAATAAATGCCAGGCTAGAAAAATAATATTAAGTAAGGGGCTACTGAATGTCCTGTCATTTTCATTCATTTTTTTTCTTTCAGATTTCTTGATCTGTCCAAGACGTTAACTTTGTTGTCTTATCTGAAGACATTGACTTCCATCAATCTGTGCCTACATTTATCTTGATGCTGTCTTTCCTTTAGAATATGATTGATTAGATTTCTCCTGAATTTTTCTTCATTTTTCTTTAGTTTGAGTGTCAGCATGGTGACAGGATTTGCAAGGAACGCTATCAGTGTTTGAACGTCCTTCTAACGTATTGCAATTTTTATCTAGAACAATTTTATTTTCTCTTGTGCTTTGGACTCTTTGACTTAAAGTGAACCCTTTGTTTATTTACAATATATACAGGTGGGTTCAATAAAAGTTCTTATCGTTAAAAATTATGCTAATTTTGCCCCAACCAATCAGACTTTATTTAACATTTGAAAGCTAACATCTGATTGGTTGGGGCAATATTAGCACCATTTTTAACAATAAGAACTTTTATTGAATCTCCCAGTTAGTGTTTTAACTGTTGTTAAAATGTTTTGTTTGGTTGCAACTTTGAAATGAACAAAACAGGTCTACTAGTATAATACCAAAAAGGGTCTACATGGCTATGTAAAGACCATTAATGATTTTTCAGTGTGTATTGTTCATGTTTATGTGTATAAAACTGTATATTTGTCTATTCTTTTATAATTACTTATTCACTAATCTTAAAGTGGGTCCTCAACCAACTAGGGTAAGGGATTGTGAGGCAAGTGCAGTTCTTAGTCAGTGCCTCGCCTATTAAGTTTATTTCTATATCAAACCTTTCATACCTTTGTATGACAAAAATGTATACAATAACAGTAAAAGCATGAGGCCATACATTTATTAACAACAGATTTATAAGGAGCAGCAATGATGTTTCTTGTTCCATCTACTAGAACATTTACTCACTTTTTTTCTTAGGAAAGATAATTTAAATTTTTTTTGGCAAATTAAGGGACAAGTCAAGCAGAAAATAAAGATTTCCCCTTGAATACAGGCTAAAGAAAGACAAGGAGACAAAACACACTTTTGTCAGATGTATCATGAAGCTTAACACTGCAATTCTGAAGATTAAAATTTTATATGAAATCAATCAATTTCACTTCTCACTCTCAAAAACAAATGATATTACACAAAATAATCAGAAATAAAATACCAGAGATGAAAACCACTGTATTATCAACATGGCAGACAATTAAAAATATATATGATGTCAATTTAATATAAGTAGTCTACTAGGACAGCAACAATATAACTAACTGGGCAGCTATATAGCTCTGTATTTAGCATAGACATCTTGTACCATTAGATTAAATTCCACCCTAGGCACTATACGCACTATATATCTATATCTCTATTTATCTATATCTATATATCTATAGATATATATAGACATATATATTCTGTATGTTCACCTTGTTCTTGTGTAGATTCCCTGCTGGTAACTTACAATTTAAGATAGACACAGTGTAAGGACTGATTTTCTTGGTTACAATTTCAACATGGCACTGCTTCATCTATGCTCAATAACTTCAATGTACCCAATACAAATGGCAAATAAAATGTCTAAACAAGACATGTAGGAAGTGATGCATTAATTATATGATCAAAAGGTTAAACACAATAAGTTTTCATCATTTTAAAGTTCAAGAAATAAGTTACAGTGCGACAAGCTAACACAGATTTTGCAAATACCGGATATAAATTATTGGTAACATTTATTTAAAAAATTAATAAACCGGGAAGATAATTCTTGTAAGCAGAATTGCAGCAGATTTTCGTATCATTTAATAAATATGTTTCTATCTCTCGCGGATAATTAACTATTTATATTGTCCTGTTCAGAGTTCTTCATAACTGAAGCATTTTTAAAGCAGTAATAAAAGTTATAAACGTGAAAGACTTTGTAAGTTGATACCCACAGCCACAATTCTTTTAATCTAAGTACAATTCTATGAATTAGTTATTTGTTCCATAAAATACTTTGCATATATTTTGTGACAATCAAAATTTTTCTAAATATTTAAATTTTAATTAGGAACTTAAGTCTTTTAAAAGGCATAGCTGCTCAGGTCCTTATATCAAGAATCCTCTAAACTTAATTTATTGTTAGAATTCTGTTCTTTAGAGGAGAACAATGGTACATTAAAAACAGTTAAAATGAAAAGTACCTGGGACCTTGCGGTAGGATCAGTAATTCCCAATATTATTTCTGTGAGGAGAGCCCGCAGGAAGCAAACTGCTTCTGCCAGGCTTCCTCGGTGCTTCAACACTATATTTAATACAGGAAGGCCCAATACACTGACCTGGCAGCATTCCTCAACAAAACGATATTGGTAGCGAAGAATAATCCTACTATCCTTCCCCAAATACTTTTCATTTTTAAAAAGTTACGAGTGTTTAAATCTGATGTTAGTTGACAATAGAAACTGGAACTTTTTAAAAGCTGCTCATTTACCACCATCAACCACCACTATAAGGACCCTGGAGAAATCTTCAGCTTCAGGTCATTGTAGTAAGAGCACTTTCTAACCTCTACATAATGTATTAGGATCCGTCCCTTGACAAATCTCTAATTTGTAAGCATCTCATTGTGGTAACTTCCATCTCACAGGCTGATTTCCTCATCAACTTACAAATCTATATTTGAAGAACACAATTATGGGATTTTGTATAGAGATCACCAACCAAAACACCAGCGAGTCATGTTACATAACAGTAATGATTGTAAACACATTGAAACTGTATACTCTAATGCATTATGATTTGATGAATGAATGAAATCTTGTATCATTCCTTTTATCACATCTACTGTCTTCCTGTGTGGCTTCCATGACATAACACCCTATCTGTGTCCTTCAAACACTTTAAAAACTGAAATATGAATCAGAGTAATTGGATCTTTTGATGGATTTAACCCTTCAAACCCGAGAAAAACGCCACAGTTCAAAAGCAAAAAGCATCCGACAAGCAATAAAGGCAACTGTAATTCAAACATAAGTCCTGTTTTCCATTCAATCCTTCCTTTAGAGAATGTTTAGCTCATGGGATTTAACCCTCTTCATCTTTTTATCTTTTAGCTTTTTCCCTGGTGTGAGAAGCAATTTTGTTAAACAATTTGCATATTATTTGTGGTTGTAGCCGTCTTATTAAAGGGCTGTCATTTCTATTATACACACAGTAATGATCTCTAAATCATAATAGACTCTATCTCTGCCATACCATGTCAGTAGTGGACACACGATATATGCATTTATATGTTTATTTATAAAGTAGCACTTGGTATGTAGCATTGTATCAAAACAAGTACAGATATAAGGGGGAAATTGCAATTATACAGATAAATCCAAATACCTTTATAAATTACATCACAACAAAGTTACATAAATAAGTTAAGAATATATCTAAGGATATGAGGCATAAGAATGCCTACTTAAAGGAGAATGAAAGTATTTTATTAAATTTAGTTCAGGTGATTCCCACATGTAATTGTGACATTATTTGCTATATATTTTCATTTTTGAAACAGGACAAATACTTTAAAACCATTCTAATAATTGAGGGTTCTTTTCTTCCTGTTTCCCATGGTCCTTTTGCTGATGGTGATGTAAGCTCCTTTCAAGTCTATGTAGATTATGCCAAATAAGGATTTGGCTAACAGGGAGGTGTTATTAGAAGCAGGGGAGGTTCGGAACAAGAGGAGGAGCAACACCAAACAATAACATTACACGGAGAGTCATCTGAACTTATTTAACCTTCATTCTTCTTTAAATGTAATATGAGAATAAGGATATTCTTCATTTTCCTGTTTTTTGTTTCCTTATTTCCTTAGATTCCTTAGTTAAATGACATTTTCTCTATTACTGACATGTAAAAGAACATTAAATACAGAATAAAATCTTAAATTTCAGAACTTATCAAAAGGTAAATCATCAAACCTAAATCATAGACCCATGTGTTGTAAGCTTTATAAGTTCCCCAGTCGCAATGAAGCTTGGCTAGCAGCCATCTCCCCTGCTAGACTTCATGTTGGGCCAATGGAGGCCAGGGGTAGATATGCAAGGGACATTTTTGAGTGTGGGTAAATATACCTAATATTCAAAAATGCCTTTCAAACATAGACCTATGATTTTAAATCCTGTAATATTTAAGGACACTTTTTATGGAGGAACTTTTTATTTGTGGGAACCTGTTGACATTAATGGGCTATTCTGTCATTAGGAACCGTGATCTCAAACTGAAACCATTATATTTTATATTTTATTGAATTATTTAGAATCATGTTTTCTTTTGCTTTGATATAATGTGCTGTAATAACATAATGGGTCTTATTAAATGACCATCAGTTCTGAGCTTTTATATAGAAACAATTCTGCTGTGTACTTAGAATAATAATAATAATAATAATAATAATAATAATAATAATAATAATTGACACATAAGAAGAGAGGGAGACTTATATGTGCTGTGACCTGGTACATGGATTTCGCATATTCCAGATGTAGAATTCTTCTCACCTTTAATGAGGCTCATTCCATAGAATACAAGAAAGTTAATTAAAGGGAATTGTGTGATTATTCTTGGCAGATTCTGTTCCTCTTCCACCTTGATACACAGATAAGGAGGATATACAATGTACATGTTACTTTGTTGACTGGTGTAAAAAATCACTTGGATCATGATGGGAAAATAATTAGTGTGGTTCAGGAAGAGGTTATTAAAGGGCAACTGTGGTCTCAAAACAAGTTAGGGTTAAATGATAGCCTGCAGTATTTCTTTTAAAATGAGTCGACAATCACATCTCTGGCTTGAGCCTGTGAGACCTTACATTGGGGTGAATGTACAAACTTCCTGCTTCCAGTAGGTTGAGTGACATCACCTGACCTCTGCCCCACCTGTCCGCCCCAGGGGAGAAGCATGCTCAGTTAAGAATTAATGATGGGGAAATCAGGAAGTATCTGGGGGGAAAATGACAGTTGAGAAGAGGAGCCTATTAATGCAGGCAGAGACTGGCCACATGACTACAAGCTGGACACATGGCTGAAAACAGGAAGTGTTCAAGCAGGAAGTAATATTGCTTAACCTTTCCAGCAATAACTTCTCACAAATTTTATCTAGAGATGTGATTTAGGTTTTATTTTTTTGTTCAATAAATTTTTATTATTATTATTTTTTTTAACAAAACATAACAAAACAACACGTGCCTTGAATACAATTGTAGGTTTTATTTTTAAGGTGTGATGGAAGGCTTTTTATATAATCCTGTCTAGTTTGTAAGAATTGGAGACCACAGTTACCCTTTAAATGGTAATTTTCACAACTCAGATTTAATGGAGTGGCATTTGTGATTAGTATTTAATATCTGAAACTACTATACTATACTCCCTGCACTTTCTATAAGTGATTTATATTGGTTTTAATATATTTACTAAGTGTACCAAGGTAGACCCATGCCTTGTTAGCAAATAATCAAAAAAGACCCGTTTAAATTATTTGTGAATTATTTTATGAGCTTGTTCATGCATAGAGGAAGAGACTCAAGGAACAGCTGCTTGTCACTGATGTGATGTCAGATATTCTTTAAACCATCTCCACTGCACATGTGCAAGGTCATAGCTGTATTTACTACTTGATAAGTAAACCTTGCTAGAAGCAAGTTCTGCAAAGTTCAAGGCAGTGATGTCCAGCAAAGTCTTTCATAGTCTTTTGTAATAAATGTTTATAGGAAAACGCACTCCTTCAAACTTCAATTAATTTATTTGTGATGTGCTGGTTTACACAACGTTTCGGGGTCCTCCCCCTTCCTCAGGTGTCTTTCATAGTCTTGTCTACACACTATTCAGCAACATTGTAAATGTCCAAACCATTACTTCTAGTTGATCTCAGGTGGTTTCCCTGAAAGATTTTATTTTTTATTTCCACTGTATGAAAAGTTATGCAAGACCTCCCCTGTCCTTGACTTCAAAGGGCTTTGAATAAACAAATCAAACTGAATTCAGTGAATTGCACTGGTTTGTCCATCTGTACTGATCACCCAGTGGGCAAGATGACAATTTACATAATCAGTATACAATTTGCCCGCAGTACCAGTAGTTTGCCATTTTTTCAGTTTGTGCTTCATTAATAGTTTGCAATACGATTATTCAGAAGGCCCACAAAGTGACAAACCAAATTAAAAAAAATTAGCAAAAAAGTTATTTTTGGTACCAAATTGGATTCACATTGTATCATTTAATTTAGTTTTTCTGTAGAGCAACAGCCTTAGCACAGCTGTGGCAAGAACCTAAGATTTCAATCTACTTTTTAAAGCTTCTTTTGTATAAATGCAAAAAAAAACCTGCTTCCCCCAAAAGGCCCCAGAGACTACAGAAAATATCTCTCATCAAACTTCGTTTCATTAGGAACGAGGAATTGTTCAACATGACCTTTCCCAAATGTACAAAATGCTGCAAGTTTTTGATTTCATTCCTATTACAGAAGAGGTTCTTTTGAAGGCTTGGAAAACAGTTTAGGAGACGGTTCACACCGGGGATTTTGTTACTTTCGGTTTTTGCAACTGAAAATCATTTGAAACAAATGTCAGAATAAACAACACATTCCCACAAGATAACTGAATATCAAACATGTCCTGTAGTCTGCAATAAAGTCCACTAACTTATAGCTGGATATCAATAGCTCAGGTCTGTGATGTGTAATGTTAAGGGTAGAAAGACCGTCTTTTCATACCTTCCATTCTTCAGTAGGTGTAGTGTAGACCAGTGGTGGTGAATAGGGATGGGCGGTTCGCAGATCCAAACCCGGATCCGCCGCGGATTTATCCCGTTCGCGAACGGCGGGTTTTTCCGGATTTTCCACCTTCCGAACTTCCGAACCGCAGATTTCTCGTATTTTCGAAAATTTTTGAAATTACGAGTTTTCTCGTATTTTCGTGAATTTTTGAAAATACGAGAAAACACGTAATTTCGAGGATATTTTTCCTTTTAATGGGTCCGCTCGCGTATTTTCGCATTTTCAAATTTTTCCGTAAATCCGCGGATCCTCAAGCGGACCGGATTTTCCAAAGTTCGGACATTTCTAGTGGCGAAACTATATACACGTGTGCCAGGGGTGTCACTCAGAGCCCTTTCTGTGGGCACTCATGCACAGCAGAATTCACCAGAGAGGCAGAAAGACGTGGCCTTTCCGGTAACAAGAGAGAACAAAACAAGTATAACAAGTCTAGATTCACTCCAAGGCTGGAAATCGCCAATAATCAGTCGGTGCCATCCTAGGGTTGATCCAACCACAAATGAAAGTGAGAGGAGCACACCGTATCAGTGTATCAAATTGTATTGTGCATTCAATCAATCATCAATTCTATCATCTGTATATGTATATCTGTTTTCAGTTGTTTCCTCCGTAGTAAAAACCTCAGTATTGACGTTAAACTATCGTGTTGGCACTATGCAATATATAGGTGGGTTTGGGGCTGCAGTTTGGGAACTCGGTCTATAAAAGGTTCGCCATTACTGGTGTAGAGCGATGACCTGTTAATCATTGCATTTGTTGATCACTCTACAGGTACATAACATATAGAACAGGAGGTGGAAATACTCGTTCGCACCTCCCACAACATTATGAAGGAATGCATTTTCCCCTCTCCTTTTTATGTATAGTTTGTGGCCTTTGAGAAGTGTTGTAGAGGCTGAAAATGATGTTTAAACTTTGCATGGCTCGTTATAATATATTTATTATTTGCCCTTATATTACATCTGGCACCACCATTTATTTATGTTTCCAGTCTCACTTCTGTTTCAGTTACTTTTCCCTTCCCCATATATTATTGCTAAAAAGGTTGTTACTATAACAGAAGTGAGACTGAATCCATATGTTTAACCTTTGGGAAAGTTTTATTTTTAATATAAAGAAACTGCTGTGAGGTCTGAAACACAAAGATAAACAATAGACCTTTGATTCAGATAAACATGGACAATACATAAACAAGCAGAAAGGGTTACTTTCCTCAATTTGATACTCTCATATCTGAATTGTTCTGAAAATATTATTTCTGTCTAAAAACATCCTTGCTCACTGTAGACAATGCCCCTATTTAGTTCCCCCGACACCTAGAAATACTAGGCGTGCTCAGTGCAGACATTTCCTCCCCTATTTTGTGGATAATAGATTTTAACATGTTTTGCTCATATCAATAGCCTTCATTTTTGCTAGACAGCTGGCTCCAGGTGGCCTCCTTACATAATGACCAAAGCTGGTGTTGGATTGGTTAAAATGATGTCCAATTCATGTGTAGCAAAATGCCTCCCCTTCACTTGGTACTGGTTCTTTGCACTTCCCTCTATCCTAGGGTTTACAAAAATGTATAAGATGTCAGAAAATGCAATAACTCTAGCCTCCTTCACCATATTTAACTGTCTCATACATAAATATGAACACTGCAAGTAGATTACCAATTCAAAATGGGATTTAATGATTTGGGCAGTAGTATGGGTGGGATCTGCTTCTGGAGCATAGTCAGATGCACACTTCATTATTTAATACTATTTGTTTTGGAGCTTACAGGTTCCGTGGCTTAGATACCCTTTTTACAACAGTGCCAAAGAGTGAACTGCCATCATAAATATTTCTTTCTGACATATTCAAATTATTAATGGGATGTCTCCCCACCAATGCAAGTAACAGTGTTAGAAGCATATAAGACAATAACCTGTTATTTCAGTTTCTAAATATTTTTATTGAAGTGTAACATGTTATTCAAATTGATTCTAGGGCCCCCCAGAAAAACACATTATTATAAGGTAAAGCTACGGTATATATATTGAATTTGGAGAGGGGAAGATAATATCAGGGAATAGGTATAATATGATAAAAAGATCTTAAAGGATAAACGGTTACAACATCTTCCCAATGTAAGGAGGCTCCTATATATGTCAGAAGAAGAGAAGGTTAGTAAAATAAAAGTATCACATATGGACATTCATATGTATCAAAGATAAAAATAAACTTCAGGGAGACAGTGGCATTTCTAATGTTTAATATGTGGACGTACAATACCTACTTTAATCTTATTACATGGACATTGCCGGTGATATACAGTGACTGATTCTATTTGACAACTCACCCATAGTTATGTCTTGTATCAAATTCATCTGTAATAAACTTTTATAAGTGAGAAATGTCCCTCATATTATGTTATCTGAAAAGTGACTATTCCACGGGGCATCTTAATAAACCAGCCTTGTCTTTCCAGCAGAAATATCGCTGTTTTTTTAGATTTTTATCCCATGATATTTATAAAACAGGAATATTTCCAGTGCTGAAACAGGGATGCTCTTTCTGACATCACACAATGAAAAAACCATGCGAAACTCACCAATAAAATTAATAAAGCAAATTCACCGCTAACATTTTTTACCAACGGTCATATTTAAAAAAAAAAATTGTTACTATTCTCTAGCTCCAGAATTCTCTATAATTTTTTTTTACTTTATAAAAAGGTAAAATCTGTTTTAATAAAATCTAGTGACAAGTTTAACAATCTTGCAAAAAATAGTCTAACACCAAAGGGTGTTTTTTTGCCAAATGGTGTAATCGGTGTAACACATGTTTTTGCCTTTTCTAAAAATAATATCTTTTAAAACCCCCAAGACAATTTTTTTAAATGATGTTAATAAGGAAAATCAAGAAAAGACCCCCAGAAATGGCTTCTTCAGAGAGATTTTTTTCTTTTTATTAGAGATGGCTGAACTTCCTAAAGTTTGCTTCATTTTCGAACTTCTGAACAGTAAAAGTGAAAACAGACTCATTAAAGTCTCATTAAAGTCAATGGGGACAAATACTTACAAAAAACTTATTTAAATACTAACTTTCCTCGTGATTCCTCGAAGCTATTTGTGTGCTTCCGCATTGAATTTTCGTGGGCTACCAAAATCGACCACCACATTTGAAGGTTATCACCTAATTCAAGGGTTACCGAACACCACATTCTAGGGTTATGGAGCGCTAAAGGGGGATAGCGATTTAACCGTTCAATAATTATCGATAATTAGCAAAAAATTTGAAAATTTCAGAAAGGTCGGAAAGTTTGAAATCCGGAATAGTTCAAATAGTTTGGGTTCCTTCAAACTATTAAAATTTGGGTGGAACTTGAGTTCAAGTTTGAGTTCTAGTCCATCTCTTCTTTTTATAAATACCAAAATGGTTTTACAAGGTTTAACACCAAGAAAAATGTATATTCTATATGTGGTGGAAATTGTATTGACCTGTAGGAAAAGTGGCCACCGACAGCCATGGCAATGATGGTGATTTTGGCCCCTGAAGACGCCTTTTAATTGTGAGGTGTCCTGCAGAGCTAAACCAAGAGCTTGTGTGGTGTTTACAAGAGTCTTTTGGGAAATGGAGTCCTACAGCCTTGAACCAGGTCCTCTAAAAGGGCGTTCCGGCAACCTTAAGAAAAGTCTTTTTGGCTAAGGTTTTTTTCACTGCTTGAAATTAGTATTGCTCCTGCCTCTACTTACAACCTTTGGGGCTTAGGGCATCCTGCAACTTAAAACAAGGATCCCCTTCCCCCTGCCCTTAGACATGGGTAAATGAGGGGTTCTGTCTATGGTAAATGTGCAGTAATAGTTGCTTTATAATGGCCTCCTTGTTAGGACAACAGATTCAAAATGACATTCTGGATTTTTGTTAACTTAACAATTTTGCCTTGATAATATCACTGGCTTCTGTGCTTATTGAAAGAAAACAGTGTTTATTAGCGTTCGGTTCCACTATGCGCATTGCAATCCGTTTTGCAACTCGCAGTGCAATTTAAAATATAATAGAAATCATGAGAATCAGTTCCCACTGTGTAATTTGCGTTCTG
This sequence comes from Hymenochirus boettgeri, assembly GCA_019447015.1. NCBI lineage: Eukaryota > Metazoa > Chordata > Amphibia > Anura > Pipidae > Hymenochirus > Hymenochirus boettgeri. Next base: position 165,906,478 of record CM033477.1, on the reverse strand, counting down.
AATCTATGTGGTCCATTTTTTATCTGCATGGTCTGTGTGTGAGAATCGCACTTTATTAATAGTCTATGGGAATGCAGACACGCGCACAAACTTATTTTTCTGTTTTTTTTTTTCCTCCAGTGTTTCCTGTTGATTTTCCAAAAACTGCACAAGCAGAAAACGGACTGGAAACGCGGACACACAAGAGCAAATGCATTGAAAACCGCATGTCTGTTAACCTGCAAATGAACAGGAACACGGAAAAAATGCATTGTCCTAAACGCACTCAAAACAGACAGCAAAACGCAACACCTAGTGGGACCTAGCCCTTACTGTGGGATCTGACACCCTAATTAGCTGCAGAATGACCTTCACACACACACAAAAACTATGGAATGGGCGCTGTCCTTTTAATTAAAGGAATGAATTCTAGAGTATCTTTAACCATTTATATGAACCACCCTGAGGCTGGTTTATATAAATTTTGTCGGTATAAGTTCCTGTGTCGGTATTCATGGAAAATAATTTCTTGCTAACAGTACATATTGTAGACGATTCTTCCAACACCTGAGCGTGGAGAATTATTGTGTTGATTAAATGACTGACTGAGCTTTTATCTTGTTAATACAAAGGGGTTCTGTAAAGTGGCACTTAACCTTTAAAAGTCAAGCAACAGTCAACACCAGAAGCTACTTCCAGTAAAACATAACTTACTGGTCCTGAAATATGAACAAAGGGTTAATTAATGTTGTTTATATATCTATAAGATGAGAAACATTACGGTACAAAGAATAAACATGCCAAAGGCTCTTTCTATACACACCAGAGTGATAAACAATCGTTGAAGGAATTTAATAAAGTGTTTTGTGTTTGAGGCAACACCGTCCCTTTAATATATATGTTAAGACGTCTCCCTGCTAAGTTCAGTAAGGAAAATGCTAAATTCGCTCCGTTTACAATTATTATTGTTGTTCCTATTACTGTGTATCCAATGACAGTTACTTTATGAAGTAGAAATTTCATTTTACCTGCCTGAGAACCGAAGCCTCTGTCGCACTTTCATTGTGTTACGAATGCAAAATATTAAAAGAAAAACTGCAGCGCCAATGAGTAAAGTAATGTGCATCCAATAAAACACAGGAGACAATATTACCTTTAAAATGAAATTCCTCACAATCCAATCCAGGTTATTTATTCCTCCATTTCTTACGGTTCAGGTTCCCTTTGTGTGTGTGAAGTTTACCAGATTGTTACAGCCCCAGTGATTTCCTTCCACACCGAGACGATATCTCTCATTGATATGGATTAATATTGTTTGCTGGGTGCAATGTAGATAATAGAACCTCTGTCCAGATAAAGGAAAGTTTTACATTTATGAGCCTGTAAAAGGAAAAATTGGCAAGAAAATAAAGGGGAACTTTAGTTCACGTCTACCTTTAAAATGACTCCAGTCTATAAAGGAAAATGTTTCTTTTCCTAAGGAGTCAACAGGCAGAGGTCCCCTCAACTTCATGCACTTGAGTGCCTTTTCAAGATGGTCCCACTTGCACTTGAGGGTCTGGAGGAGTGTGAGGGAACTGACAGAAGGATCATGGTTTGGTAAGTGTTGAGATGTCTATTTTGGGGAAATTTGCTCAGTCTCCAATAGAATTGGCATTAAAATAAGCAATGGTCATTGTTGTAGAGTAGTGGCCTTTTTAGCCCAATCTTTTACTGATAAACTTTATTCCATTTTAACTGGCTGGCATAGCAGTGGATATTGACCTGCATAGATTTAAAAACACATTGGTCTGTGGATATAAAATTGGTTGATAAGTGGTTAACAGAGAATAGTTCTAAATGAATCTTCATCTATGTGGTTCTAACTTATTATGACCAATCACAATAAATCATGATCAATACATTTTACAAACAAGCTAAATAAACCCGGTATTACTGGAAAACCGGATATTCACTTATTAGGGAAACACTGTAAAATGTAAAAACATACAGAGAGAGATATAAGGGTTTTGCTAGTCTTGGTGGCAGTTGAGCAGTTACATGAACATTACATGAACACAATGTTGTTTAATCGGGAATCTGTCGGATATTACAGCATAGACACTAATCCACGGTTGACTGCTTGATTGGGTTTACAGATAATTTCTGAATTTTAAAGAACACAGTTTGTCATAATGTAAACGTGATTAATAAACAAAGAGAACAGTCTGTCAGTTAAAAACATTACTGCAATGCACCTCCTTAATAGAAATGGGACGCATCGTTTGGATTTCGGGACTTCGGAGGGAGTTTTAGATTTTATCGAAAGTTCGCGCCATTTTAGAAAGTTCTCGAAAATCACCTTGAACTTTCGATAATCCTTAAAACAGTCATAAATCAAAATTCGAACAGTCATAAATCCAAGTTCTGACAGATCTGTGGAATCCGCTTTGGAACCGTGTTTGGGGCCATCTCTAACAGGCATTGGTTTAACACAATCATGACTACAATTCATTTTAGGGTTAAATAGATAGCTACATCCTGGCACACTGGGTACGATACCATTGTATTTGATCACTGATGGTTTCATTTGTACTGATGTGAAGACTTATTATCAACCATACCATTAAATCTATTACAAATGTAACCCCCTGTAAAATAAAGGAAAGTGCTGTCAATTCATTGCTGCAGGTTAAGAACTTCAATTTTCTCTTACCTGTCTGGACAACACTAACAAAAGATTTTATTTAAGGTATTCCCTTTCCAATATGGCAGTTGCTAATGCTGTCACATGACTGAGGCAGCCCAATGGGAAGGACTAGTCAATTTAAGGAAGGAGAGCTAAGGAATCCTGGGAGGAAGGGGGGAGGAGACTGCCGTGTGTGCTGAATCAGAGACAGACTGCAAGGAGCTGCTGCTGCTGTGGACTGAGAGAAGAAGACACACGCATTAGACAGTTGCTTTGAGAAAGCTGTGGGAAAAGTGGATGATAAACTGTGTCAAGTTCTGAGTCTGACTGTGTGACTGTCCAGTGACTACCAACTGTGAGTAGTGCAGTGTGCTGCATAGGGTCCTGCTAAGCACAGAAGAGGCCCAAACAGATACACAGGTGTACCTGAGACCCCCTTTCACTGCCCGTCCTCAGAGACCATATTTATCTGCAATACCCAGTTCATTATTACCAGTAAACTGCAGTTGCCTCTGGATATAAGTGTGTTGTTGGGATTCTCCAGTTCAAGTGACTGTGGTGCCAATTAACCCTGTATGGATTACAAACACTGAATGAGCTCCAACATAAGGTCTGGATGCAACCACTATACAGGGATCTTCACTTTAGGGGTGCGCACCCAAATTGCTCTAGAACTATACTTTGTCTAAGGATCTATTAAAGTACCAGTACATTTATATGTTTATAGGAGTATAGAGAATATTGTTAACAATAGGCACTGTTATTTGTTATGCCAATATATGTGTGTATAGAAAGGATTTATATTTACATAATAACTACGTTGTTTAACCATTTTACACTTTTATTATCATTCGAGTAAAGGAAATGCAGACAGTGTCTGTTTGTTATACTACTCCAGTCGTACTGTGTGATTAAAGGGGAAATACGGTGTCATCACTGGGGCTAGAGCTAAAACCCAAATACAGCAAACGTTCGAGTAAGCTGCCTTATATATACTATAGTAAATCAAGTTGGCCAATCCCCAAAATGGGGGGGGGCTACACAATAAAACAAGGAAATTCACTTGGAGAGGTCACATGGAAAATTCGATATTTTCTCACAGTTATCTAGAATTGGTGAAATGATGCCTAGCGGCTCTATGATTTATTTTGGAAGTCAGGATTTTCTAATTCTACTAATTACACTGTCTAATTATTTCTAATTCTGTAAATCCAATAAACCATTCAAGCCTTTGAATAGAATTTCTTTTGTCATTGTGTTAAGTAATAATACAGGTTTATGACTTTTTTTTATTTTCACCTTTTTGCCCTTACTGAAACCTGGTTCTCCCAACACGACTCTGCTATTGAGGCCTCCGTTATACTACGCTATACTATACTATACAGCCTCTCCCCTACACCTCACTCCTCGGGTCGTGGCAGAGGTGTTGGCTACCTTCTTTCCCCCGCCTGTCATTTTAATGTCATTATCCTTTCCACCGGCCTTCTCATTCACATCCTTTGAGGTTCACACTGTACAAATTTCCTACCCTCTGTCGCTACGTGTAGCTGTGGTATACAGGCCCCCAACCACGACTCCCCCAGCCACATTCCTCTTAGACTTTGAGACCTGGCTTGCCTTCTTCCTCTCTACTGATCCTCTTTTGATCTTCATTAGTGGACAACTACTGTTACACATAAGGATGGCAACTTCTTGGATCTTGCCTTCACTAAAATCCCCTACCTGCTTTCAGATCACCATCTTATTACTTTACTTGCTCAACACTCTCCTGTTTCTCTTGACCCTCCTTCTTGTGTGTATGTCCATAATACCCAGGCCATAGATCTTCCGTTGCTGGTTCCTTCTCTCTCTCTAGTCTCTCTACCCTTATGTGCGACTCTGACCCTGACTTACTTCCTAACTCCTATAACTCTGTCCTGACTGATGCTATTGATTCCCTTGCCCCTTGCAACCCCGCAATCGGTGTCTCTCTAATCCTCGCCCCTGGCTCAGTCCCACAACCCGTTTTATATGTAGATGCACACGTGCTGCTGATCGGATGTGGAGAAAGTCTCGTATCTGGGCTGACTTTCTCCATTACAAGTTTATGCTACAATCCCTCAACACTGCACTGTAGGGAGCAAAACAAAAATACTATAAGACGCTTGTAGATAATAACAAATCAAACCCACGCCGCCTGTTCTCCATCTTTAACTCCCTTCTCTGTCCCTCACCCACTGACTTTCCTCTCTCTCCACACTCCCCCCACGACTTTGCTGACTACTTCATAAATAAAATAGAGTCTATCTGTATGCAGATTCCCAACCCTCACCATAGCTCTCAGATTCTTTTACCAACACCCCCAACTGCTCTTGAATCTTTTAGTCCCGTGACCCAGCCAGAGGTCAATGGTTTACAGGTTCCTTATGCACACAAACCTAGGTGGGTGCTGACCTCCTGGACTCTTCCCACTTCCAAGGAAGGTAAGTATCAACCAATTCTGGATATTTGGAGTTGCACAGCGTAGGCAAATTTAAAGTGTTTTATTGAAAGCCACACATCAGATACAACGTTTCGGGGGAACGTGCCCCCTTCTTCAGTCAGAGGTCTTGTATCTGCTTCGGTCGTGTCCGCTCACTACATGTCCCCTCGATCCCATGCCTTCTTTCCTACTGAAGCACTGTAATCAGGCAGTCACCCCTATACTTACCCACATATTCAATGCCTCCCTGTCATCTGGTATTTTCCCTTCCTCCTTTAAACACGCCCATGTGTAACCTATAATCAAAAAAGCCTCCCTTGACCCTAATTGTCTTGCTAACTACTACTCGGTTTCTCTTCTACTGATAGCCTCTAAGCTACTGGAACATCTCGTCTTTTCCTTTATCACTAATTAACTTACTGGGTGGGGATGAGACATAAGGTGACAGATCAGTATCTGTAACTAAGTTGTCAGTGGATTATAACTAGTCGGTCTGTGATGGGTCAGTAAGAGGGGTTGAAGTGTCCAGGTCCAGATTGTACCCTACATCTAGAGGAGATGGGGATGAGACTATAGGTGACAGATCAGTATCTGTAACTAAGTTGTCAGTGGATTATAACTAGTTGGTCTGTGATGGGTCAGTAAGAGGGGTAGAAGTGTCCAGGTCCAGATTGTAACCTTACAGTCTAGAGGAGTTGGGATGGACATAAGGTGAAACAGATCAGTATCTGTAACTAAGTTGTCAGTGGATTATAAACTAGTCAGTCTGTGATGGGTCAGTAAGAGGGGTAGAAGTGTCCAGGTCCAGATTGTAACCTTACAGTCTAGAGGAGATTGGGATGAGACATAAGGTGAAACAGATCAGTATCTGTAACTAAGTTGTCAGTGGATTATAACTAGTCAGTCTGTGATGGGTCAGTAAGAGAGGTAGAAGTGTCCAGGTCCAGATTGTAAACTTACAGTCTAGAGGAGATGGGGATGAGACATAAGGTGAAGCAGATCAGTATCTGTAACTAAGTTGTCAGTGGATTATAACTAGTCAGTCCTGTGATGGGTCAGTAAGAGAGAGTAAGTGTCCAGGTCCAGATTGTAAACTTACAGTCTAGAGGAGATGGGGATGAGACATAAGGTGAAGCAGATCAGTATCTGTAACTAAGTTGTCAGTGGATTATAACTAGTCGGTCTGTGATGGGTCAGTAAGAAGGGTAGAAGTGTCCAGGTCCAGATTGTAACCTTACAGTCTAGAGGAGATGGGGATGAGACATAAGGTGACAGATCAGTATCTGTAACTAAGTTGTCAGTGGATTATAAACGTTGGTCTGTGATGGGTCAGTAAGAGGGGTAGAAGTGTCCAGGTCCAGATTGTAACCTTACAGTCTAGAGGAGATGGGGATGAGACATAAGGTGAAGCAGATCAGTATCTGTAACTAAGTTGTCAGTGGATTACAATTAGAGGGTCTGATCGTTGATTTCCAATTTCTCAGACGATCACTTTTTCTCTATTTTCCTGATACTGGAGAGATCGCCATTACTACCACCCCACAAACTATCAAGATTTCACAAAAGATTTATAAATACGCCAAAAATAACACTCTTTGCCATTGTGATGTCCAGCGATAATGAAATGCAGATAGTTTATAAATATGCCCCTTAGTCAATCAAAATATTTAAACCAGGATTATTTTGGAGTGACTCAACTTTTTCAGGATTCCAAAAGCTAAAAACATAAGCAAAGTGTTTGACTGCAGTGAGTATCAATTGTATTTGTTGATCCTTATGTGTAACAGTGATTATGGATTCGATTGACAGGCACCAAATTATTTAGAGCCTCTAATTATTATAGTCAGTACATGTATATCAATGAAAAAAAAAAATGTACTGTACAGTGAGACCATAGGGCAATCAAAAAGTGGGCTGGATAAGTCATTTTCTAAAATTAAAAAAAATATTGAGAATTACTGGTATTAATACATATACTGTAGTTCTGGTTGGTACAGGGATACTATATAATATTGAGAATTACTGGTATTAATACATATACTGTAGTTCTGGTTGGTACAGGGATACTATATAATATTGAGAATTACTGTCTTTATTCAACCTCAATTACTATTTTACTATGTTACTGGAGACAAGGGAGCTGTCAAGATAAACAATTACAATAAGGTCCGCTTTTAAAGATATATCTGTTGTATTCAGTTAGAATCTGTTGTATTCAGTTAGAGTATAAACCGACCCGAGTATAAACCAAGGTACCACATTTCAGCTAAAAATCCTAATAAAAGTTGTTGACCCGAGTATAAACAGAGGGTAGAAATGCCAACTCACTTGGCATTCAAGATGTTTGGAAACTACAACTCCCAGCATGCTTTATTAGCTCGGAGTTGTAGTTTCCAAACATCTTGAATGCCACCCTCACTTGGCATTCAAGATGTTTGGAAACTGCAACTCCCAGCTAATAAAGCATGCTGGGAGTTGTAGTTCCCAAACATCTTGAATGCCCCCCTCCCCCCAGTTCAGTTTGTACCTGTGGGCTGTCTTCTCCCTGTGGGCTGTCTTCTCCCTGTGGGCTGTCTTCTCCCTGTGGGCTGTCTTCTCCCTGTGGGCTCTCTTCTCCCTGTGGGCTCTCTTCTGGCTCTCTTCTCCCTGTGGGCTCTCTTCTCCCTGTATCGGCATTCTGGCAGGCATTCCGGCAGCCGCGCGCTCATTCCTGTACTGGTGCGCCGTCTGACGTCACTGCCCGGCGCCGTCTGACGTCACTGCCCGGCGCCGGGCTTGGCGCCGGGCAGTGACGTCAGGCCGGCGCGCCAGTACAAAAAAAGATCGCGCGGCTGCCGGAATGCCCAGGTAAGCTCCTGACTCGAGTATAAACCGAGTCCGAGTTTTCAGGCTGATTTTTCAGCCTGAAAAACTCGGTTTATACTCAAGTATATACGGTAGTTCTTGAAGACGTTTTGCTAGTCATCCGACTGGCTTTCTCAATTTAGAAAGCTAGTCGGATGAATTGAGAAATTGAGATGAATTGAGAAAGCCAGTCGGATGAATAGCAAAACATCTTCAAGAACTAAACTTTAAGTCCAGTTGATCTAACTGAATATAACAGATATACCATGACCTGGATGGATGAGAACCTTCACAAGCATGCTGCTTTTACGGAATTAAAAAATCCATTCAGCCTTATTTAGATTTTGTTCTCCATTAAAATAATCATAGTGCAATGCCTGGAGGGATTTTTTCATGGCTAAGTAATTTTTATCTTAATTTGTGCACTGGGAATGTATTTTACGGGTCTAGTTTATGTAGATTTACTAACCATAGCAAGCATCTCATAGGCTATATCTTTTTAACAGTGTAGACATAGGGAATGGCATAGTTAAATAAATTACCTTTTTACAGTGAGTCCTTTTCCCAAAAACAAAGAGTTAAAGAAAAGGAATATTTTAAGCGTTTAATTAACAAGTCTCTGTAGAGGAACCCACAACCTAAACTCCCATATTAGACTATGATGGAAAAAACATGGCCCCTGTTGTTTTGAGAGAAATTATATGCATGGTTTAGGCTTTTATGCCTCTTGGGTTATATCTGGCAATCACCCATTCATAAAGTATTCACATCTCTCGGTTTAATTATTTAGATGTTTAAGGTCAGTTTTGCTCTTTGTTTCTCGAATGTATTGTTTAGTTTTTAGAATCAAATTGTTGAGAAGAAAATATTGGGAGTATGTCATGCTGTTCATTCAAATGTCATTAATGTTCATTATAAGTATTAAAGGTTTGTAGATTAGGTGCATGGATGGGAATTGAGAAGCATAAATCAAATAATAATTAGAACTAATTGTGTATGAGTTAAAGTGTCTTGGAGCATTTTACAGAATGTAGTTAGTGTACAACAATACAAATAGAGGCTTGAAAAGAACAAAGTGATTCTGACTTTGGAGTGAAACTTTCAAGGAATGTTGTAGTGTTTCATCCCATTCTTTTGTAGTTAAAGGATAATTATCATGTACATAAAGTTTTTTTTAAAAATACAGTTAAAATGAAAAGTACTTGGGACAGGGATATTGGACTGGTAATTCCTACCTCCCAATACTGTTTCTGTGAGGAGCAACAGCCCAAAGAAAACTGATTCTGCCAGTCTTCCTTCTGGCTTCAGCACTATCTCTAACACAGGGTTAGTCCAGGACTAACCTGGCAAATGAAAACTGTACGTGTTGTAGCTCCTAAACGAAACAATATTGTGGGGTAGGAATGGTCAAACATACCTCCCTGTCCCAGGTACTTTCTATTTTTTTTAAAGGTAATTTTTATAGTATAGTTATCCTTTAAGTGGCATGGGTAGTTTCCTTTATCTAAAAGATTTAGTTTGAGGGATCTGTGAATGATAAAGATATAATCACTTTGGAGATTCACCAACTTTAAATTTCTGAATTCTTCTTTTGCAGGAGGTTAAAAAGCCACTGGCACATTTTTCTGGCTAAAAGTTATCGTATCATGGACTGTTGGTTGGTATCATCTGCGGTAATTCCCCAACAAGACATGAATGAGTTTTGTCCTGTAAGATAAGGCTATGGTTGTGTGTGTTTTATTTTTTAAAGCATGTTAAGTGAGTTTGTGGACAGTTTTGGTAGAGGGTAAAATAAAATTGTGAACCCCATACCCACTACAAATCAGACCACTTATACTGTACGTTACTTTGGGTTGTTGAAGCTGCCAACAGGCATGTCAATTTTTTTTTTTTTTTAAAGAACACAAATGTGAACATAGATATGGGGGGGGAGTCTACAATCTGTTATAGTAACATAGTAACATAGTAACATAGTAATTAAGGTTGAATAAAGACATTCGTCCATCAAGTCCAACCTATTCACTTTTTTTTTTTTTAACCCTACCTAACAGTTGATCCAGAGGAAGGCAAAAAACCCCAGCTAAAAAAGGGGGGGGGAAATTCCTTCCTGACTCCAAACGGCAATCGGAAAGTATCCCTGGATCAACCAGATCTATATGCATTAATACCAGTAATTCTCAATATTTTTTAGTTTTAGAAACTTATCCAGGCCTTTTTTAAAGTTATTCAATGAACTTGCCATTACCACCTCTGCTGGAAGACAGTTCCACAGTTTCACCGTTCTCACTGTAAAGAAACCTCTCCTAACCTGAAGATGAAACTTCTTTTCTTCCAACCTTAAAGGATGTCCACGAGTCCTCTGATATGACCTATTAGTGAACAATGCACCAGAGAGTTCACTGTATGGGCCATTAATATATTTGTATAAGGTTATCATGTCCCCACGCAACCGCCGCTTCTCCAATGTAAACAGCCCTAACTTGTCTAATCTGCCTGCATATTCAAGCCCCTCCATTCCCCTTATTAATTTAGTTGCCCTTCTCTGAACTGCCTCAATTTCCAAGATGTCCCTTTTGTATATGGGATTCCAAAACTGCACCGCATATTCCAAATGTGGCCTTACCAGTGCCTTGTAAAGAGGGAGAATAATATTTTTCTCTCTTGATTCCATTCCCCTCTTTATACACGACACTATCTTGCTAAGCTCTAGCTGTGCTACCTTGGCATTGTTTGCTACAGCTAAGTCTGTTATCTACCAGAACCCCCAAATCTTTTTCCATTTCAGATGCACTTAACACAGAGTTATTTATGGTGTAGGTGGCACAGGGATTATTAAATCCCAAATGCATCACCTTACATTTATCAACATTGAATCTCATCTGCCATTCTGCTGCCCATTTTGATAATCTATCTAGGTCTGCTTGCAGCACTTGCACATCATTGGAAGTTTCCAAAGCTCTGCATAATTTAGTGTCATCAGCAAACACAGAGACCTTGCTCTCAATGCCCCCTTCTAAGTCATTTATAAACAGATTAAACAGAAGCGGCCCCAGTACAGAACCCTGAGGAACTCCGCTTAGAACTTTAGCCCACATAGATGTAGCTCCATTAACCACCACTCTCTGTTTGCGGTCCAATAACCAGTTCTCTATCCATGAACAAATGTTTTCTTCAAGGCCAACAGTCCTCAGTTTATACATTAGTCGCCTATGTGGCACAGTATCAAAGGCTTTTGCAAAATCCAAATATACCACATCCACAGCTGTGCCTGAATCTAACTTCTTACTCACTTCTTCATAAAAACCAATTAAATTTGTCTGGCATTATCTATTTCTCATAAATCCATGCTGACTACTACTAATAAGATGATCTCTGGAGACAAAGTCAAGGATATGATCCCTTAACAAGGTTTCCATCACCTTCCCTACCACTGATGTTAGGCTTACAGGTCTATAGTTACCAGGCTGTGAACGACTACCTTTTTTGAATATTGGTATTACATTGGCTTTTTTCCAATCCAGCGGCACATCCCCAGACAAAAGCGAATCTGAAAAGATATACTTTTTTATCTTGTTTTCACAGCTGTATTTTCTGACTAGTGGTGAATACCAGTTTCTAAATCAACCTAGTTTCGAAGGGATGTTTCCGAAAATCCGCAGATACAACAGATTTTTCGAAACTCAAGCAGGCTCATTTACTCAGAGCTGCTATCGCTGTGAGTAAATGCTCCTTTTGTGATATGCGATTGCGAATGGATAAATTTAGCTGGCATTAAAATCCAGTGCTTAAACTAGCACAAACACAATATAGAATGCGAGTGTCAAATGCGCGGGGGGAGGGTTTGCCTAACAAATGCATCCGATGCTTATATGGATTTAAAGTCACGCTAACCGGCACTTGCCCAGCGAGTCTGTAAATTGAAAAATAAAAACATTTTCCAGTTAAAAATTGAAAATGTTTATAGAAAAATCGAAAATGCGAAGAATTCAGATTCGGATTTTCGGAAATTTAATTGGTTCTGCAAACTGCTATCAGATCATTTTTTAAATATTTTTGATAGACATTTTTAATTTTTGAATGTAATTTGCAAGGTTTCGTAACACAAGGTGAGAAGACAGGATTGAAGTCTGTAAGTAGTGGAAGCCATGTCTTTAGTAAAGTAAATATACAGTAGGTGAATCTGATTATGTGGGGTGTCTGACTGATAGACAGATTAATATTTAGAGGCTGGACATGCCCTTTAAGATGTATAAAAACTGCATTTTCAGTAATAAATATGTAACAATTAGAGGTGGACTAGAACTCGAACTTGAACCCGAGTTCCTATGGACTCAGACTTCTCAAACTATCCCGGATCCGGATTTTTTCGGTCTTTCGAACTTTCCGGATTTTCGATAATTATTGAATCTTCTAGTCGTTTATGGGATAATCATCGAAAATCGAACATGGGAGCTCGAAAGTAGCGTGCGTAAGAATAAAATTGAATTTTAGAAAGTCCTGGATATTGGAACATGTTCCCCAGACCATTTCCCAGGTCCCACAGCCATTTACATTAAGTTACCATTGATATTTTATTTGTATTTCATTGGAACTTTTCAAACTATTTGACTCCCATTGACTATAATGGGTCTGATTTTAAACTTTTGAGCTTTCCATATAGTTCGACATTTCGAAAACGGACCGAACTTTCGGAAGTTCGTCCATTACTAGTAACAACATGCAAAAATGTTATATTTATTCCCAAATAATTGAACTACAGGTACCACCATCCTTACCACTTGCTTAAAGCCCCAATTTACAGTTTGTTTGTTTTTTAAACATATGCAGACCCTTCAACATTCATTTATTTATTCCCCTTTAAAATGTTTAAAAACGAGCTGCAGGTATATTTAATTAGCCAATTAACACTAAACACTTGCATTGAAACCTACACAGTGTGTACACCGTTCATGCAGAGTTGTCACTAGCGTTGCTAGTAGAAAAATGCTGCATGCAACGTTTTCCTAGCGGCAAACATCTGGAACCGCTAGTGAAAACAGTGCGCGAATGGTGAACAGACGTTCTCAATCTAGCCTTAGAAAAGTTATGAATGTGTTAAATGATTGAAAATGTTTTACGGCATCTAAGGAACTAATCACCATGGATAATTCAAAGATACTGAGCTAAGGAGTCAATAGCTAGAAATAGTAAAATGGAGGTCAATATTGTCACTATGAAACTACAGTACTAATGCATCTGTAGGTTAGTGAATACAATGTAATGTTGAGGGGGTATAAGCCACAAGGTAGCATTTATTTTACATTCATTTGTATATTTATAAAATACAGGATCTTTCTGCTCCTCAAATATTTCCTTTAAGCTACTTGCAAGAAAGTGGATAACAAAACAAAAATAATGTAGCAGAAAAATACAATTTGATGAAGTCTGAGACAAGTTTCGAAGATCCTTTCAAATTTCTTTCGAAAGTTTTTTTTTGTTGTAGCATCCCCGATCCATACAGATTCCTGTACTAATGTCTTTCAACTTCCCCATGCAAGGTAAATTCTAAAGAGTTTTCATGTCAGAATAAATTAAATTCATCCCATTTGATCTCAAAAAAATAGAAGAAAGAATAAAAAAGAGAAAAGAAAAGACCAACTAAACAAAAAGACTTATTTATCTAATAAAGCTCTGAAAAGAAAATGTCATCTCTTAGCTCTAGCCTCGGAAGAATGATTAAACTATTGACGCATTTCAGAGCATCTCACAAGACCCCATCTCATTGCAGGCAATATTACAATATGCACAAGTGTATTTTAGTTCATTTAAATGACTCTAGTTGCCTATGAGTTTCAGAATAGAAGCAAATAAAGTGATTTGCAGAGAACAAAAAAACAACAACTCAGCTCGCAAACAAAATGGACTGAAAGGTGAGTAACTCAATGCTTAAAAAGGATGCCATAGAAGGTCATTTATTTTCTTTTTTAATTGTCAATTCTCCAAGAATTCTCAATGAATCAAGGACACTCAGTGTTTCTCTCTCTGGCTCCAACTCCATCACTCTCCACATCCCTGTGAGGGTACCACAAGGCTCAATACTACTTCTCCGTTTACACCTTTGGGTTAGGTCAGCTCATTAGTTCCTTTGGATTCCAATACCACCTGTAGGCTGATGATACCCAAATTTACATCTCCGCCTCTAATCTTGTTACTCTGACATCCCAGGTCCCTGACTGCCTAAATGCCATCTCTGCTTCTATGTCCTCCCGCTTCCTTGAACTCAACATGCATAAGGTCGAACTTGTTATTTTCGCACCCTCTCGATCTACCTCTCTACCAAACACTACTATCTACATCAATGATATCATCTCCCCAACATCTTACATGTGATGTCTGGGAGTAACTTTTGACTCAGAACTTTCATTTAAACACCGCATTATTACCCTGTCCAACTGCTGTCGATTACAGCTGAAAAACATCTCACAAATTTGGCCCCTCCTTTCACAGAATGCCACCAAAATTCTACTTCATGCTCTTATCGTCTCTCAGCTGGACTACTGTAATACCCTAATGTGCGGTCTACCAAGAAAATGGCTGGCACCCCTTCAATCAGTCATTAACTCTGCTGCCAGGCTCATCCACCGCTCTTCCCGCTTCTCACACGCTGCCCCTTTCTGTCAATCTCTCCACTGGCTTCCCATTACCCAAAGGTTTCCAATTTAAGCTGCTAACCTTATCTTACAAGGCTCTCTCCAATACAGCTCCCCCATACATCTCCGATCTGATAAACAGATACTACCCAAAGTGTAACCTCTGCACTGCTAATGATCTTCTCTCATCCACTCTAATCACCTCTTCCCACTACCCAAATTCAAGATTTTTCTCATGCTGCCCCTTTGCTCTGGAACTCCCTTCCTAGCTTTAAACACCACTCGCCATCACTTCATATCTTCAAACGCAACCTTAAAACTCACCTCTTCAGGCAAGGTTACAATCTGGACCTGGACACTTCTACCCCTCTTACTGACCCATCACAGACCGACTAGTTATAATCCACTGACAATTAGTTACAGATACTGATCTGTCACCTTATGTTCTCTCCCCATCTCCTCTAGACTGTAAGGGTACAATCTGGACCTGGACACTTCTACCCCTCTTACTGACCATCACAGACCAACTAGTTATAATCCACTGATAACTTAGTTAAGATACTGATCTGTCACCTTATGTCTCATCCCCATCTCCTCTAGACTGTAAGGTTACAATCTGGACCTGGACACTTCTACCCCTCTTACTGACACATCACAGACCGACTAGTTATAATCCACTGACAACATAGTTACAGATACTGATCTGTCACCTTATGTCTCATCCCCATTTCTCTAGACTGTAAGGTTACAATCTGGACCGGACACTTCTACCCCTCTACTGAACCATCACAGACCGACTAGTAATCCACTGACAACTTAGTTACAGATACTGATCTGCTTCACCTGTGTCTATCCCCATCTCCTCTAGACTGTAAGGTTACAATCTGGACCTGGACACTTCTACCCCTCTACTGACCCATCGCAGACCCTTATAGTATAATCCACTGACAACTTTGTTACAGCTACTGATCTGCTTCACTTTATGTCTCATCCTATCTCCTCTAGACTGTAAGTATAGTATAGTATAGTACAGTATAGTACAGTACAGTATAGTACAGTACAGTATAGTATAGTACAGTATAGTACAGTATAGTACAGTACAGTATAGTATAGTATGGTGTAGTGTAGTATAGTATAGTATTTGAGGTTGAATAAAGATATACGTCCATCCAGTCCAACTCATCTAACCATATCCTCATTTCCTGCCTAACTGTTGATCCAGAGGAAGGCAAAAATTTATGAAGGGGAAAAAAATTCCTTCCTGACTCCAAGTGGCAATGGGAAATTTCCCTGGACCAACTCTACTTTATGTATCAATACCAGTAACTTGTAACATTCCTTGTTTGTAGAAACCCATCCAGCTTTTTATTAAACTGACCAATGAACCTGCCATAACATCTTCCACTGGAAGACAGTTCCATAGCTTTACCGTTCTCACAGTGACAAACCCTTTCCCAACTCTACTTTATGTATCTAATCTGCCTGCATATTCAAGCCCCTCCATTCCCCTTATAAATTTAGTTGCCCTTCTCTGAACATTTCCAAGATGTCCCTTTTGTATATGGGATTCCAAAACTACACCGCATATTCCAAATGAGGCCTTACCAGTGCCTTGTAAAGAGGGAGAATAATATTTTTCTCTCTTGAATCTATTCCCCTCTTTATACAAGACAATATCTTGCTAGCTCTAGCCGTTGCTACCTGGCATTGTTTGCTACAGCTAAGTCTGTTATTTACCAGAACCCCCAAACCTTTTTCCATTACAGATGAACTTAACACAGAGTTATTTATGGTGTAGGTGGCTCAGGGATTATTAAATCCCAAATGCATCACCTTACATTTATCCTCATTGAATCTCATCTGCCATTCTGCTGCCCATTGTGATAATCTATCTAGGTTTGCTTGCAGCACTTGCACATCATTGGAAGTTTCCAAAGCTCTGAATAGTTTAGTGTCATAGGGGTTAGGGGTTTTGAACCTCATTTAAGGCACTTCCCATGAGCGATTAGCTCTGAGCGATTTCCTGTTTTAAAGAGATTTTTCTGTTTTTAAGAGAATTGACAGCGTTAAAAAACTAAAGCGTTTAAAACAAGAAAGCGTTTGAGAACAACACTATTTCTCTGCTGTGTCTCTGCTGTGTATTGCTGTTTAGTATGGACAGTTTTGTTGGGGCCGCGCAATGTGCATCCTGCCGCATGTATGGGATCTTGGAGCAGCCGCCCCAGGGGACCTATGTATGTGTCAGGTGTGAGTGGGTTGCCCATTTGGAATCTGAGGTACAGAGTCTAAGGGGTAAACTTGCAGCATTGCAGGACTTGGCAAACCTGGGGGAAATGCAGGTACTGGCAGGGGCCAGTAAACTGGTGGGTGGAGATGGGGCAGATAAGGTGGAGAAGGAAGATAGATTTGTAAGGGTCACCAGGGGAAGTAGGGGACGGAAGGATAGGGGGGCTTCTTCCCAGCTGGTCGATCCCAACAGATTTGCCATTTTAGGTGAAGATGTGGAGGACGATGGCTCAGAAGCAGCATGTATGGAGCGGGCCTTTCCCTTGAGCACCCAGGGGACGGCCATCTCCAATACAAGGGAGGGAGAACTGGGGGCTAGGAAGGATAGACAGGTGGTAGTGGTAGGGGATTCTATTATTAGAAGGGTAGATAGGGTAATCTGTCGCCAGGACCCTGCATGCCGAACAGTGTGTTGTCTGCCTGGTGCTAGGGTTCGACATGTGGTGGATCGTGTAGACAGATTATTGGGTGGGGCTGGGAGTGACCCGGCGGTCTTGGTTCACATTGGTGCCAATGACAAAGTTAGAGGTGGAGGTGAGGTCCTTAAAAATGATTTCCGAGAATTAGGGGCCAAGTTAAAAGCAAGGACCTCCAGGGTAGTGATTTCAGAAATACTACCGCAGCCACGTGCTACGCTAGGGAGGCAACGGGAGCTCAGGAGTATAAATGCGTGGCTAAGAGAGTGGTGTAAGGAGATGGGGTTTGGGTTTTTAGAGAACTGGGCTGACTTTTCTGTTGGCTACAGGCACTTTAGTAGTGACGGATTGCACCTCAATGGTGGTGGTGCAACTGTTTTGGGGGAGAAGATGGCTAGGGGGTTGGAGGAGATTTTAAACTAGGTATGGGGGGGGAGGGAACGTTTAACTACACAGGGGTAGATAGAGAAGTTAGGGATCTGGGGGCTAGTAACACAACGGAGGGAGTGTTACTAGCCTTTTTACAGGTAAAAAGGGAAATGGAAAAAAAGAAAAGGGCTTTTAAAATTTTGAAAGCAGAAGGCACAGAACAGGCTTACAGGGACTTCAAAAGTTGTAATAAAGAGTGCAAGAAAGCAATTAAACTAGCTAAAATAGAAAATGAAACACGGATTGCCGAACAAAGCAAGTCCAACCCCAAGATGTTTTTTAAGTATATAAATGGTAAAAAAATGAGGACTGAGAATGTGGGACCATTAAATAATGGAGCTGAGGTGGTTGTAGAGGATGCCGAAAAGGCTAATCTGCTAAACCGTTTTTTTACATCGGTTTTTACTGTTGAGAATCCTTACAGTAGGGATTGTAACAATGTGCAGGGAGGAAATGAAGAGTCTTCACATTGGATAACAGAGGATATGGTACGGAATCAATTAGACAAAGTTAATATCAATAAAGCACCAGGACCAGATGGATTGCATCCTAGGATTTTAAAAGAGCTTAGTGCAGTTCTAGCAAGACCACTGTGTCTCATCTTTTCAGATTCGCTTTTGATCCACTTTGTTTTCCCTCTTGATAGTGTGGCTTGTATATTTTCCCTACTTTTTGGAGCTTGTACTAAGTCTATACCCGTAAAATATATGACTGGTCTGTCTGTATATATACAGCTGAAAGTGAGGCCTTTCTTCCTGGGTATATCATTAATATGTTCTCTCACCCTTGTTTTCAAGGTTCCGCCCATGTAACCTATATATTGTTTGCCACATTTGCATGTTATTATATAGTATAGTATTTGAGGTTGAATAAAGACATACATCCATCCAGTCCAACCCATCTAGCAATATCCTCATTTCCTGCCTAACTGTTGATCCAGAGGAAGGCAAAAAAAACCCACTAAATTTATGAAGGGGGAAAAAATTCCTTCCTGACTCCAATCGGAAATTTCCCTGGATCAACTCTACTTTATGTATCAATACCAGTAACTTGTAACATTCCTTGTTTGCAGAAACTCATCCAGCTTTTTTTTGAAAATGACCAATGAACCTGCCATAACAACGTCCATTGGAAGACAGTTCCATAGCTTTACCGTTCTCACAGTGAAAAACCCTTTCCGAGCTTGAAGCTTAAACCTTTTTTCTTCAAGTCTTAAGGGATGTCCTTGTGTCCTTTGACATGTTCTATTGGTGAACAATGCCCCAGATAGTTTATTGTATGGCCCGTTAATGTATTTATACACAGTAATCATATCCCCACGCAAGCGCCTTTTCTCCAGCGTACATAATTGTAACTTTCCCAGTCTCTCTTCATATTCAAGCTCCCCCAATCCCCTTATTAATTTAGTTGCCCTTCTCTGAACCCTTTCCATTTCAAAGATGTCCTTTTTGTACACAGGATTCTAAAATTGCACTGCATATTCCAAATGAGGCCTTACCAATGCTTTGTAAAGAGGGAGAATAACATTTTGACCTTAGAAATGGATTGTCTGGATGTAGCCCCTTTTCTGGTTGTGCCATTAAATGTTTTTCTATTTCATTTCTTAAGCTTGGGGGCATATTCTGAATGTATGAAATACCTAGAGAAATAATGAACATCAGTCCTTTTGCCTTTATTTATCACAAATAACATCGTTTTGTGTTTAGTGCCCCATTGCTACACACATCCATTTCCATAATTATATTATGTTGAAGCGCAGACTGGTCCTTAGAATGACAATTGCACACAATGCGCTTATATATAAACAGTCAACAGAACCAGATGGAGTTTTATTTCCTTTTCCATATGCAGAAGGGAACTTGATTTAAAATACAAATCAAGTAATTTATTACTGCCATTCCTCCTGCTGTTCTAAGAAAGCCCTCGATTCAACAGTGATAATTACCTAGTTCCATTCTCACATGTCTCTGCAATCTCATCTTCATTTGTAACTTTATATTCACAAGGCTCAAGATGGGTTTGGAGTTAATTAACTGGAAGGAGCAGTAATACTCACATCTGCAATGTACCTGAAAAGTCTAGAGACTTCCGCAATATAATCACAAGTGAATTACACCTCAATCTAAAAAAATGAATCCAATGTATTATACCCAGTTGCAGATTAGACATGTTTTCAGCTATGCAGTAAATTAGTCTTTCTTTAACCTCTCTCTTCTCACGTGTCCTTAAGCTGGGTACACACCATACAATAATTCAGCTCCGACAGAGCGGACAAAAGCACAACTATCGGGGGTGGATGCTTTTGCCGCGATCGACAGTCCTTCCTCCTGGCTGCCCGGTCAGAAGCCTCGAATTGTATGGTGTGTACCCACCTTTAGATTCTTGAACATCTATCTAGACCTCTCGGTACAAGGTGGAATGTCTCTTTGTATCTTTATCTCAACATCAAACTAGACATCAAGGTACATGATGGGATGTCTCTTTCTATTTTTTATCCTAAAATCTAATTAGACTTCCCAGTACAAGGTAAGGTGTCTCTTTTTGAGTGATAAACTTTTTCTCTTGATATAAATAATTATCCTCACCACAAATAGTTTCCAGGGAGGATTCAATGTGTTGGGCTTTTTTCTTGCATTAAAAATAGCAATTTGACTAATTAAACAGGGATGGCTTGGATGTGCTATTAATCTTTTGAACTTCTGAGAACATTCTATGGTTACGTAACATATCAGTCTACAGGAGATTGATGCTAATGTATTTGTAATTAAAGCTAGTTATTTAAACTGAAAACCTTTAAATAAAAGGTTTTTTTCAGGCTTTGTTTGATGTGTTATGAATTACTTGTAACAGTAGCAGTAAATTAAAATATGGCTGTAACAAGGCTGATGAAAACACAGAAAAACATTTAATGTAGTTAACTGGACACAACATGACAAAATGTCAAAAGTACAATTACATTTTTTTAATGCTTAAAGAAGTATTGGGTAATTTTTTTCTATAACAAGCCCTGCAATGAAATAACTTTCATTTAACTCCACCTTCCCCTTCATAGAGGGAGGTAAAAGGTAGGTCATAGGATGGCTCATCACTCTCTTCCTGGGAGAAGCAATGTGAGCATGTGTAAAGCAGTGGTTAAAGAAGGAGGAGGAGTTATAAGTGATTGGAAGTTTTGAATCACATAGAAAGACAAGAGATATGTTTTTAATCAACATTTTTATTTAGTTGAAATGGAACTGTGGTCAGGTTCATACATTTAAAATGAGCCATCAACCACCTCTCTATGTGCTGCCCAGCTCAAGATATGAAGAAATCAATGATCAGAAAGTTAGGGGTGGAAAGTTCTGAATCTGTGGTCAAAAATACAACCTCCTCCTCTAATCTGCGGTTGGCACATGCTCAGTGCAGGAGAAAGCAGAAGAAACCAGAAAGAGATTGAGTTACAGTGAGGACTGAAGGGGAGGTGGGGTGGAGAACAGCAGAGCCCACAGCATGGCCATGTGTATGGTGTGTAAATATTTGCCTTTATTATGCCTCCCACTCTCTGGCCCCCCTGGCCCTTTCCACTCATAGACCACACTCCCTTCCACCTCATGGGGCACCCATTGCCCCTTCCCCACTTGCACCTCAGACCTATTCCCCCTACAGAAAACTGTAAAAGCCGTGTTTTCAGGCAGAGGCAGAATCAGACAGAATCATTGGTGATTTTGCCTCTGCCTGAAAAGGCTGTTTTTACACAGTTTATGGTTCTGAGTTGCCAGAGGGTGAGGAGCTACAGGGCCCAAGAGTTGGAGTGGCCACAGGTGGCTCTAAGGGGAGGGGCCAAAGGGGGACTGAAAGAGGGGGGGGGCATGAGGAGGAGACACAGGGAGGAAGTGCAGGGGATCTGGTGATGCTGCTACCATATCACACACAAAAATGAAAAATAAAAGTAAATTAAAAATTTACTCAAGAAATCAATTTCTGTCAATTTACCTAAAGTCATTTTTGGACCACAGTTACCCTTTAACTTGGGGGGGGGGGGGGGGGGAGATTTAGCACAAACTTCTGTTGTAGAATGTTCCTTTTAAATTAGAGTGAATTTGATAATGATGTGTGAGAGACTATAACACAGGTTAAGTCACATGTACTGTATGTGATCATTAGAGATGGCCAAACTTCATAAAGTTCATTCCGTTTTAGAACTTTCGAACTTCGGAAAAAGTCTGAAAGTTCGAAAACTCCCCATTAAAGTCAATGGGGAGAGATAGTTTGAAAAGTTTGGATGTGATAAACTACAGCTAAACTAACAATGGTAACTTACTGTAAATGGCTGTGGCACCTGGGAAATGGTCTGGGGAACATGTCAAAACCTTTTTAATTCATGATCGGGCAATTGTCAGATTTGAGCAAGCTACATTCGAGGGTTACAGCCAATTCGAGGGTCACCAAATGATACTTACCGAAAATACAGAGATATTCAATAAAAGTTCTTATCGTTTAAAATGGTGCTAATTTTGCCCCAACCAATCAGAACTTATGTAACATTTGAAAGCTAACATCTGATTGGTTGGAGCAAAATTAGCACCATTTTAAACGATAAGAATTTTTATTAAATATCCCCCTTAGTACAATAAATTTGAGAATTATTGAAAATTGAATTATTGAAATTGAACAATACATTTGAGGGTTCCCGAAAGCCGAAGGCTACATTCGAGGTTTAGCAAACTATACATTCAAGGGTTACCGAATGATACATTCTAGGGTTAGCGAAAATTAATGATACATTGGAAGGTCACAGAAAATGAACAATACATTTGAGGGTTAGCGAACGGCCCGTAAATTCAATAATTATAATTATCGAAAAAACAAACTAGTTCGAACCTGAACTAGTTCAAATAGTTTGAGTTCCTTCGAACTTATAAAGATATATAAGGGTTCAGGTTCAGTTTTGTGTCCACCACTGGTAATCATACGAATGTCTGTGTGTACACAGATACTGCCAGGGAAGTGCTTTGTTTCTAGAAATGTTTTGTCGAAATCAAACAACTTCCACAAAATGTAACTGTAATTCTGCCTGAGGTCTCAGTGCCCCCACAGTCCCCTGTGTGTCCCTATGAATCAAGCTATAGAAAGCAGAAATTCTAATTTACGGTAAATCAACTGATTTTGATTGACTGCTCCCTGCCTACATTGGCTGGATAGGACCCCAGCAAGTCACCGTACGTATATAATCTATTCCTTTACGTGCTTAGGTCTGTGAACTTTTACAAACTTTAAACAGTTGGCTGTGTGAAAACGAACATGTAATTAGATTGTATTCTATATAAATAATAATATATATTGTCAATTCCCTTCGTTCTCTCGCTTCTATTATTTAATTCCGGGTTATAATATTTAATTACTGCATTCCATTTTTCAGTTAACGTTCCCTAGTCAGTACAAAGGCCCATTTTGTGCCGTATATAGAGACGGGGAGAAGAGACTGAATTGTTCTAAATTTTACTGAATTACAAGGCCGTAACCTTCCCTTATTGCTGCATGGAAGGAACAGAAGGGTAAACCCACGTACATGAATGCAAATAAACCAAGATTCTATAAATATTCCAGCTCGGAGGGGGGAAGTTTTCTCTGACTTGAAAGTATGAGATATTTCGTACGGCACTTTAAAGTTTATAAATTGCTCATGTCTGCACACGGGGGATCACTTTACATTAACGCAAATATGTCTGATCATTTCTTGCCAAGGGAACTAATCCTGTCATACTATCTCCGTTTGACACTGTAGTTGCATCGAACTTAATTTCCAGCAGGTTTCTTATTCATAGATTTATTTATTGCTGGAGAAAGAGAATGTCTACTTCATTATACTAAATTCAGCCATCTGCAACGCTTAGGAAATGTTGATAAAACTTTCTAAACTGTGTCAGGAGCAACTCTACAAGCCTGTGCACAAAGGTTAAAGTGCACACACAAAAATCTGCTGGGAAATAAGTGATGTTCGCATCACACACAAAGTATCACCCACAGTAGCGCATTCCAAAAATTCCTGCATGCGCTGCTGTGTGTGATAGTGGGAGCCCTAACAGGCTGAGACTGCAATACTGCCATAGTGTGATTTAGTGTAAGGTGCGATACACACTGCACATTGTGTTGGATTGATACCATAGTGTGATTTAGTGTAAGGTGCTATACACACTGCAGTGTGATTTAGTGTAAGGTGCGATACACGCTGCACATTGTGTTGGAATGATACCATAGTGTGATTTAGTGTAAGGTGTGATACACGCTGCACATTGTGTTGGATTGATACCATAGTGTGATATAGTGTAAGGTGCGATACACACTGCACATTGTGTTGAATTGATAACAATGTATTGTCACTTCCAGTTATTACAGACAGATCTCACACAGGGGAAACAGCTTTTTCTTTTTTTTAAAAGGCCATGTCTGACATAAAAACTAAATGTTATACATTCGTTTTACACACCTTACTCGCTGTTATGTCATATTCAAACGTTTCCAAAAATGTATTACCCCCAAGATATACCTCCCGTTCATTACCACACCTCTCCTCTGGCTTGCTGTCAATCAAATGGCTGACCTCACATACCATCCAAGACGTATATTCATTTGCATTAGTGCTTCTTCCGTGACTCGGTAATGGCTCATGTAAACAGCAGGGTCTTTGCTAGCACAGATCCATTCTACTGCATTACATACATTTTGTACCCAACAAACAATGTGTAGTGTTGTAAAATAAAGTAATGTAGGCAGGCAGATTAAAAGCAGTCCGTGTACACTACGAGAATGCAGTGATCCTATTGGCTG
Organism: Hymenochirus boettgeri; assembly: GCA_019447015.1. Taxonomy (NCBI): domain Eukaryota; kingdom Metazoa; phylum Chordata; class Amphibia; order Anura; family Pipidae; genus Hymenochirus; species Hymenochirus boettgeri. The sequence goes on along the minus strand of CM033477.1, from coordinate 165,881,959 downwards.
GTTGTGGTGTCCGTAACTTTAGTGCTTTGTTTAAGTAACAACAGGGGGGCTAAGTGATCCTGACTGGTAACGAGCGTGCATTGCTTTGCTTGAAACCAGCTTGCAACAGAAGGGCAGGGGAATGGTCTTTCTCTAAGGCTGGGTACACATGCGATGCATGGGTAGGTAGAAGTTGTGGAGAACAGAGGCCCATGGTAAGGTAGAAGTTGGGGACAGTAGAGGCCCATGGGTAGGTAGAAGTTGTGGACAACAGAGGCCCATGGGTAGGTAGAAGTTGGGGACAGTAGAGGCCCATGGGTAGGTAGAAGTTGGGGACAGTAGAGGCACATGGGTAGGTAGAAGTTGGGGACAGTAGAGGCCCATGGGTAGGTAGAAGTTGTGGACAATAGAGGCCCATGGTTAGGTAGATGTTGGGGACAGTAGAGGCCCATGGGTAGGTAGAAGTTGGGGACAGTAGAGGCCCATGGGTAGGTAGAAGTTGGGGACAGTAGAGGCCCATGGGTAGGTAGAAGTTGTGGACAATAGATGCCCATGGTTAGGTAGAAGTTGGTGACAGTACAGGTCCATGGGTAGGTAGTACTGGCAAAAACTTGTAGGTAGGGTCTTGGGTATGAAGCGGATAGCGGGTCTGGAAAATAAGACCCATGCAGGACTCAAGGCCTCAAGCTGTTCCTCTAAATGGATTTCCGATTGTTGCACTCGAAATCTGATTAGAAGAACATCTTTCTGTGTATGACCAGCTAAAGACAGGAGATTGGCTACATGAAATGTGATTGCCCCATTCATTTAGATCTATTAACCTTTAGCAGCTATCCTGGATATTCACATTGTTTAGTACATGAAAATAAATAAAGGGGCATATTTATAAAAGTTTACATATTTCACCTAGTTAATAACGGCGAACCTCGCAGTGAAAACATCGCTTTTTGGGACTTCTTTTCGTGGTATTTATAAAAAAATCAGAAAAAAAAGACTTCGCGAACAGGCGCGATAAAGAGCGAAAAGTATTGCAGCAAAAACTTAACGCGTCTACAAGATGGCTGCATTGCGAAAACCATTAAACATAGCCAAACAAAAGTAGCTCCTCCTCACTCATTTTCTCTAGCCACAATAATCAGCTTAAGCTGCTTGTTTAAATAGTATTTGTTATCAATCAAACTTTATTGTTCCTGTTTTTTAATTATGGGAAATTTGGAGCAAAAGAAGTGAAAACCACATCCAATCATTGTTACCGGGTAGCCAGCTGTTCAACGTTCTTGGCACTATATTTCAAATTAATAATAAAGTTGACAACACGACTATTAACAACATAAACGCGCATTAAAATGCGATCGGCGATTAGCAAGGCGAACGCGCATTCGAAAGGCGAACTCGCATTCCAAGGTTATCGTCGATTAGCAAGACGAACACGCATTCCAAAGGCGATCGGCGATTAGCAAGACGAATTCCAAAGGCGAACGCGCATTCCAAAGGCGATCGGCGATTAGCAAGACGAACACGCATTCCAAAGGCGATCGGAGAGGCGAGTTGTTGGAACACTACCAAAAAGCAGAGCATAAAGCACACACCCTGAATGCTAACAATTGGCCTCGCATTGGAAATGCAAAAATGAGCCTACATTGCGACCGCTAAAACGTCCCAAGAAAAAAGGGGGTGTAGGTGCGTTCACGTGAAAGACAAAATAGCAGACCTCATTTAAATTCCAAGCTAATTTCTTACTGTGTATTGGTATAATAGACATTTTACTCACATATTTGAACGTTCGAACATTCGTTAATTTTCGAAAGTCTGGAAAATATCAAAAATCCGGGTCTGGGATAGTTCGAGAAGTCCGAGACTGTTCAAACTCGAATAGTTCGGCTCGAGTTCGAGTTTAGTCCATCTCTAATTAAAATGGTGCTAATTTTGCCCCAACCAATCAGATGTTAGTTTTCAAAAACTAAATAAACATCTGACTGGTCGGGGCAATAAGAAAGTCGGGATTTGAACCATATCTCTCAATCATGGCCAGCATGCTGGTCTATCATCTAACAGAACCCTCAACCACATGTCCTGTACTGGTCCCTGAGTGTTTCACTCTATAAAAAGTAAAGGACCCTGACAAATACCATGGCAGGTACCATGACAGGTAGGGCAGACAGACCTTTAAATGCATAATGTACTTTACACCAGCATTTTTTAAACTGACCCAATCAACTAACCCAAAAGTCAATTCCCCAGACTCAATATTGATAATTATACTTTCATTTCCATTTGGCAAAGAACGGTCATTTTCTTCGTCTGTAACATAATAACATCCCAAGGCAGGAGAAAGGGAAAAAACAGAAAATAAACATTTATTAGAAGACCAGAATTCAGACAGAAATAATGATAAGAATTAAAGTTACACTTGGAAGATTCTTTTTCCAGACCTGAAATGGCGCCTTACTTCTTAATATGAAAGCACAACGCCTGGTTCTTTATTTTATAAATAATAGTGGATTTCCAAAGTGAATAAGGCTCCACCGCTCAGATAATATATCTGGTGTATCGTCTTTTTTAAATAAAGAGTCTGAAAGACCATCGAGCATGCAGATAATTAAAATAATTTATGAACAGTCGAGGTGGGTAATTGAGGACACAAAGTAGAAAATGCCTAAATTACTACGTATGTATCATAAATGATCTTTCACAATTCAGTGGGTTATTTTGAAAGGAAAGACATTTTTCATTCCTTAATATGTTTATGAAATGGAGACATACGGATGGAACATTCGGTGTTATGAATGGTTTGTTGTGCTACGGTATCCCCAGATATGTTTTACAAATACAGGGGGTTATTCAATAAACGTTCTTATCGTTTAAAATGGTGCTAATTTTGCCCCAACCAATCAAATGTTCAAATGTTACATTCTGATTGGTCCTGATTGGTTGGGGCAAAAGTAGCACCATTTTAAACGATAAGAACTTTTATTGAATCTCCCTGATAGTTTTAAAGGCTGATGACCCATACGGCATTTTGGAAAATGTGTCAGTTATAATGTTGACTGAGTTTTATCATTGGGAAGTTGCTTTTCTATGGACCACCTTCCATTAATTTCCATTATAGCAGAGAAACACGAGGGATCTGTAAGCACTGGCATACCGGATTTAGATAGATAGATGCAGTTTAGGGTTTGTCTGAAACGAAATTTAAAGGCACATTTGTTTTACTGCTTTGAAGCCTGAAAAGACCTAATGGGCAGTAAATGTAGCATTAGAGGAGCGGAGGGCAGTAAATGTAGCATTAGAGGAGCGGAGGACAGTAAAGGTGCATTAGAGGAGCGAGGACGTTAAATGAGCTAGAGGAGCGGAGGGACAGTAAAGTAGCATTAGAGGGCGGAGGACAGTAAAGTAGCATTAGAGGAGGGAGGACAGTAAATGTAGCATTAGAGGAGCGGAGGACAGTAAATGTAGCATTAGAGGAGCGGAGGACAGTAAATGTAGCATGAGGAGCGGAGGACAGTAAATGTAGCATAGAGAGCGGAGGACAGTAAATGTGCATTAGAGGAGCGGAGGACAGTAAATGTGCATTAGAGCGAGAATAAATGTAGCATTAGAGGAGCGGAGGGCAGTAAATGTAGCATTAGAGGAGCGGAGGACAGTAAATGTAGCATTAGAGGAGCGGAGGACAGTAAATGTAGCATTAGAGGAGCGGAGGACAGTAAATGTAGAATTAGAGGAGCGGGGGACAGTAAATGTAGCATTAGAGGGAGCGGAGGACAGTAAATGTAGCATTAGAGGAGCGGAGGGCAGTAAATGTAGCATTAGAGGAGCGGAGGACAGTAAATGTAGCATTAGAGGAGCGGAGGACAGTAAATGTAGCATTAGAGGAGCGGAGGACAGTAAATGTACATTAGAGGGAGGGGACAGTAAATGTGCATTAGAGGAGCGGAGGGCAGTAAATGTAGCATTAAAGGAGCGGAGGACAGTAAATGTAGCATTAAAGGGAGGAGGGCGTAAATGTAGCATTAGAGGAGGGAGGACAGTAATGTAGCATTAGAGGAGCGGGGGCAGTAAATGTAGCATTAGAGGAGCGGAGGACGTAAATGTAGCATTAGAGGAGCGGAGGACAGTAAATGTAGCATTGAGAGAGCGGAGGACAGTAAATGTAGCATTAGAGGCGCGGAGGACAGTAAATGTAGCATTAGAGGAGCGGAGGACAGTAAAGTAGCATTGAGGAGCGGAGGACAGTACATGTGATTAAAGGGAGCGGAGGACAGTAAAGTAGCATGTAGAGGAGCGGAGGACAGTACAATGTAGCATTAGAGGAGCGGAGGACAGTCAATGTAGCATTAGAGGAGCGGAGGGCAGTAAATGAGAATTAGCAGGAGCGGAGGACAGTAAATGTAGCATTAGAGGAGGCGGAGGGCCAGAGTAAAGTAGTAGCATTAGAGGAGCGGAGGGCAGTAAATGTAGCATAGAGGAGCGGAGGGCACAGGTAATGTAGCATTAGGGAGCGGAGGACAGTAAATGTAGCATTAGAGGAGCGGGGACGTAAAGTAGCATAAGGGAGCGGAGGACAGTAAAGTAGCATTAGAGGAGCGGAGGACAGTAAATTGTAGCATTAGAGGAGCGGAGGACAGTAAATTAGCATTAGAGGAGCGGAGGGCAGTAAATGTAGCATTAGAGGAGCGGAGGGCAGTAAATGTAGCATTAGAGGAGCGGAGGACAGTAAATGTAGCATTAGAGGAGCGGAGGACAGTAAATGTAGCATTAGAGGAGCGGAGGACAGTAAATGTAGCATTAGAGGAGCGGAGGACATAATGTAGCATTAGAGGAGCGGAGGACAGATAAATGTAGCATAGAGGAGCGGAGGGCAGAGTAAATGTAGCATTAAGGAGCGGAGGACAGTAAATGTAGCATTAGAGGAGCGGAAGGACAGTAAATGTAGAATTAGAGGAGGGAGGACGCTAATGTAGCATTAGAGGAGGGAGGACAGTAAATGTAGCATTAGAGGAGCGGAGACAGTAAATGTAGCATTAAGGAAGCGGAGGAAGTTAAATGTAGCATTCACGACGGGCAGACGGGAACTAAGTAATGGATGCATTAGAGGAGCGGAGGACAGTAAATGTAGCATTAGGAGGGAGGCAGAAATGTAGCATTAGAGGAAGCGGAGGGACTAAATGTAGCAATAGAGGAGCGGAGGACAGTAAATGTAGCATTAGGGAGCGAGAGGACAGTAAATGTAGCATTGAGGAGCGGGAGGACAGTAAATGTAGCATTAGAGGAGCGGAGGACAGTAAATGTAGCATTAGGAGGAGCGGAGGGACAGTAAATGAGCATTAGAGGAGCGGAGGGACAGTAATGTAGCATTAGAGGAGCGAGGACAGTAAATGTAGCATTAGAGGAGCGGAGGGCAGTAAAATGTAGCATTAGAGGACGGGAGGGCAGTAAATGTAGCATTAGAGGCGCGGAGGACAGTAGAATGTAGATTAGAGGAGCGGAGGACAGTAAATGTAGCATTAGAGGAGCGGAGGACAGTAAATGTAGCATTAGAGGAGCGGAGGACAGTAAAGTAGCATTAGAGGGAGCGGAGGACAGTAAATGTAGCAATTAGAGGAGCGGGGGACAGTAAATGTAGCATTAGAGGAGGGGAGGGACAGTAAATGTGCATTAGAGGAGCGGAGACAGACATGTAGCATAGAGGAGGGAGGACAGTAAATGTAGCATTAGAGGGGCGGAGGACAGTAAATGTAGCATAGAGGAGCGGCAGGACAGTAAATGTAGCTTAGAGGAGCGGAGGACAGTAAATGTATCATTGAGGAGCGGGGCAGTAAATGTGCATTACGAGGAGCGGAGGACGTAAATTAGCATTAGAGGAAGGAGGACAGTAAAATGTAGCATTAGAGGAGCGGAGGACAGTAAATGTAGCATTAAGGGAGCGGAGGACAGTAAATGTAGCATTAGAGGAGCGGAGGGCGGTAAATGTATCATTAGAGGAGCGGGAGGGCAGAAATGTAGCATTAGAGGAGCGGAGGGCAGTAAATGTAGCATTATGAGAGCGGAGGGACGTAAATGTAGCATAGAGGAGCGGAGGGCAAAGTAAATGTGAGCATTAGAGGAGCGGGGGAGGGGACAGTAAAATGTAGCATTAGAGGAGCGGAGGGCAGTAAATGTAGCATTAGAGGAGCGGAGGCAGTAAATGTAGCATTAGAGGAGCGGAGGGCAGTAAGTAGCATGAGAGCGAGGACAGTAAAATGTAGCAGAGAGGAGCGGAGGAGTAAATGTAGCATTAGAGGAGCGGAGGACAGGAAAGTAGCATTAGAGGAGCGGAGGACAGTAAAGTAGCATTAGAGGAGCGGGAGGACAGTAAATGTCTTAAAGGAGCGGAGGACAGTAAATGTAGCATTAGAGGAGCGGAGGACAGTAAATGTAGCATTAAAGGAGCGGAGGACAGTAAATGTAGCATTAAAGGAGCGGAGGACAGTAAATGTAGCATTAAAGGAGCGGAGGACAGTAAATGTAGCATTTAAAGGAGCGGAGGACAGTAAATGTAGCATTAGAGGAGCGGGAGGACAGTAATGTAGCATTAGAGGACGGAGGACAGTAAAAGTAGCATTAGAGGAGCGAGGACAGTAAATGTAGCATTAGGGAGAGGAGGACAGTAAATGTAGCATTAAAGGAGCGGGGACAGTAAATGTAGCATTAAAGGAGCGGAGGACGTAAATGTAGCATTAGAGGAGCGGAGGACAGTAAATGTAGCATAAAGGAGCGGAGGACAGTAAATGTAGCATTGAGGAGCGGAGGACAGTAAATGTAGCATTAAAGGAGCGGGGGACAGTAAATGTAGCATTAGAGGAGCGGAGGACAGTAAATGTAGCATTAGAGGAGCGGAGGACAGTAAATGTAGCATTAGAGGAGCGGAGGACAGTAAATGTAGCATTAGAGGAAGCGGAGGACAGTAAATGTAGCATTAAAGGAGCGGAGGACAGTAAATGTAGAAAAAGGAGCGGAGGAAGTAAATGTAGCATTAGAGGAGCGGAGGACAGTAAATGTAGCATTAGGGGGGAGGGCAGTAAATTGTAGCATTAGAGGAGCGGCGAGACAGTAAATGTAGATTAAGAGGAGCGGAGGACAGTTAAAATGTAGCATTAGAGGAGCGGAGGACAGTAAATTAGCATTAAAGGGCGGAGGACAGTAAATGTAGCATTAAAGGAGCGGAGGACAGTAAATGTTAGCTTAGAGGAGCGGAGGACAGTAAATGTAGCATTAGAGGAAGCGGGGGACAGTAAATGTAGCATTAAAGGAGGGAGGACAGTAAATGTAGCATTAGAGGAGCGGAGGACAGTAAATGTAGCATTAGAAGGCGCGGAGGACGTAAATGTTAGCATTAGAGGAGCGGAGGACAGTAGAAATGTAGCCATTAAAGGAGCGGAGGCAGTTAAATGTAGCATTAGAGGAGCGGAGGACAGTAAATGTAGCATTTAGAGGAGCGGAGGACAGTAAATGTAGCATATAGAGGGAGCGGAGGAACAGAAATGTAGCATTAGAGGAGCGGAGGACAGTAAATGTAGCATTAGAGGAGCGGAGGACAGTAAATGTAGCATTAGAGGAGCGGGAGGACAGTAAATGTAGCATTAGAGGAGCGGAGGACAGTAAATGTAGCATTAGAGGAGCGGAGGACAGTAAATGTAGCATTAAGGAGCGGAGGGACAGTAAATGTAGCTAGAGGAGCGGAGGACAGTAAAGTAGCATTAAAGGAGGGAGGACAGTAAATGTAGCATTAGAGGAGGGGAGGACAGTAAAGTAGCATAGAGGCGGAGGACAGTAAATGTAGCATTAGAGGAGCGGAGGACAGTAAATGTAGCATTAGAGGAGGGAGGGGACAGTAAATGTAGCATTAGGGAGCGGAGGACAGTAATGATGCATTATAAGGAGCGGAGGACAGTAAGTAGCATTAGAGGAGCGGAGGCCAGTAAATGTAGCATTAGAGGAGGGAGGGACAGTAAATGTAGCATTAGAGGAGGCGGAGGACAGTAAAGTAGCATTAGAGGAGGGAGGACAGTAAATGTAGCATTAGAGGAGCGGAGGACGTAAATTAGCATGAGGCGGAGGACAGTAAATGTAGCATTAGAGGAGCGGAGGACAGTAAAGTAGCATTAAGGAGCGGAGGACAGTAAAGTAGCATTAGAGGAGCGAGGACAGTAAATGTAGCATAGAGGAGCGGAGGGCAGTAAATGTAGCATTAGAGGAGCGGGAGGGCAGTAAAGTAGCATAGAGAGCGGGGACAGTAAATGTACATTAGAGGAGCGGAGGACAGTAAATGTAGCATTAGAGGACGGAGGGACAGTTAAATGTAGCATTAGAGGAGCGGAGGACAGTAAATGTTAGCATTAGAGGAGCGGGCGGGACAGTAAAATGTAGCATTAGGGAGCGGAGGGACAGTAAATGTAGCATTAGAGGAGCGGAGGCAGTAAATGTAGCATTAGAGGAGCGGAGGACAGTAAATGTTAGCATTAGAGGAGGGAGGAGGACAGTAAAATGTGAGCATTAGAGGAGCGGAGGGCAGTAAATGTAGCATTAGAGGAGCGGAGGACAGTAAATGTAGCATTAGAGGAGCGGAGGACAGTAATGTAGCATTAGAGGACGGCGGGACAGTAAATGTAGCATTAGAGGAGCGGAGGACAGTAAATGTAGCATTAGAGGAGCGGAGGACAGTAAAATGTGCATAAAGGAGCGGAGGACAGTAAATGTAGCATTAGAGGAGCGGAGGACAGTAAATGTAGCATTAGAGGAGGGAGGACAGTAAAGTAGCATTAGAGGAGCGGGAGGCAGTAAATGTAAGCATTAGAGGAGCGGAGGGCAGTGTAAATGTAGAATTAGAGGAGAGGAGGGAGTAAATGTAGCATTAGAGGAGCGGGAGCGACAGTAAATGTAGCAGTAGAGGAGCGGGGACAGTAAATGTAGCATTAGAGGAGCGGAGGACAGTAAATGTAGCATTAGAGGAGCGGAGGACAGTAAATGTAGCATTAGAGGAGCGGAGGACAGTAAATGTAGCATTAGAGGAGCGGAGGACAGTAAATGTAGACATTTAGAGGAGCGGAGGACAGTAAATGTAGCATTAGAGGAGCGGAGAGGACAGTAAAATGTAGCATTAGGGAGCGGAGGACAGTAAATGTAGCATTAGAGGAGCGGAGGAAGTACATTGTAGCATTTGGATGAATATTACAGATATACCGTGACCTGGATGAATGAATATTACAGATATACCGTGACCTGGATGAATGAATATTACAGATATACCGTGACCTGGATAGATGAATATTACAGATATACCGTGACCTGGATAGATGAATATTACAGATATACCGTGACCTGGACGAATGAGAAACTTCACAAGCATTCATTAAAATAGTTATTAAAATAGAATACAATACAGCCAGTTGGAAATTCGTTGTCTTCAATATTTCAATGTCTAGATATACATTAGGGGATTGAGCAATAAAAACTTTCCCTTACTTCAATGCAATTATCCAGGTTTGGGATTTATTACCTTATTGCTGGACATAGGATGTTATCTACCTTTCTAAAGGGAAGATTATTGTCAACTGCAAGCAACTGCTTTGGATTATCATCTGAAACATTTGTTTGGAGCTTTGGCTGACAGCAATGTTTTAAAATTAAAATAATAAAATACTGTAAAAGGCAACAGGAATTACAGAACAGTTTTAAAATGTAAGAAAAAGGCGAATAAAGTATACCAAACATGGTAAAAAGATGCCTTGTCGCTACCTGCAAGTTGGCGACAATATTCCGCTCCATTTAAGCGAAAACACACTTTTCGCTTTTTATAAATCGCGTTATGCCTTTTCACTCACTTTTTGCTCAAATTACTGTTGCGAAGTATAGTGAATTATGGCGAAAAGGGTTTTAGCGATAGGCCGCGGAAGAGTTTTCGCCACTCGTTAACGCCACCTTTTAAATCGTGTTAACTAGCTTTTTGGTGAAAAACCATGCAACTTTTTGCGATTTTCTCCCTTATAAATATGCCCCAAAGTCAGAAACTTAGGGGCATATTTATAAAGGTTCGTTAACTTTCGCGGCCGTTTCGCGGCCATTACGCATGAATCGCGTTTCCGCGATTTATAAAGGCCCGAAAACGGCGCGAAAAGTTAACGAAGCGTTAACCTTTCGCGCCGATACTTACCCGTTACCGCCGCTTCTATTTATAAAGCGGCGGTACTGGTTTCGCTCGGCTAGTATCGGCTGTTTTACTTCGCCACCTGAAGGAGGGGAAGTCAGCCGATACTAACCTCCCGCGGCGGGGATGGGCAGGCAACCCGCGGCGGGTGGTCGACCAGCCCCGGGAGACACGCCACCCCGCCCACACCCCCCGCGGCGGCAGCGGCGACCCCGCCGCCGCCGCCACTTCCCAGCCACTCCCAACCCGTTCCCCGTTCGCGGCAATCTCGGAACGGGAGGTAGAGGGGGCTGCCGGGAAGGGGCGCAGCAGGTGGTCGCGACCACCCGCCGCCACCCCCTCCCCGGCAACCCCTCCAAGCCCCTGCCCCGGCTGCTCCCGGGGGGGGACGGAGGGAGCCACTGGGGGGGTGGAGGCTCCCTCCAGCGGGGCCCTGAGAAGGGCCTTTTGGGGCTTAGGGGGTCCGCAGCTCGAAACGGGACCCCCCTCCCCGGCCCTACAAGGGGCCTTGCGGCACTGACAAGTGCCTTTGGCGGGGGTCCCGCAGCTGAACCGGGACCCCAGTGCGGCTCTTAAAAGAGCCCTGGGCGACGCTTCTTTCTTCCAGTCCCGGCGACACCAGCTCCGCCGAGGCCGCCGACCCCCGAGAGGTACCCCTGCGGCCGCCAGGGGTACCCCCGGCGGGCGCCGGCGACCTCAACGAGGCCGATGTTGCCGGCGTCTTGATCCGACGCAACGTCTTCGGGCTGGCGACACCAACCCCACTCAGGTCGCCGATGCCAGGCAGACTCACTGCGGCCGCCAGTGAGCCCGCTGGCACCGCCGGCCTCAGCGGAGCCGATGTTGCCAGCCGCTTCTTTCTTCTTTCTTCAGCCATCTACTGCGATGGCATCTGAGTTCCGCGGCGGAAAGCTCTCTTTATATAGGTTTGCAGAAATCCATAATCCGTTTCTGATTGGTCAATTTTTAATACTTGCTACATTAACCATCAGATTTCTGGAAAGTTTGAATATGATTGGTTAATGTAAAGCAAGTATTAAAAATTGACCAATCAGAACGGATTATGGATTTCTGCAAACCTATATAAAGAGGAGCTTTCCGCCGCGGAACTCAGATGCCATCGCAGTAGATGGCTGAAGAAAGAAGAAAGAAGCGGCTGGCAACATCGGCTCCGCTGAGGCCGGCGGTGGCAGCGGGGCTCACTGGCGGCCGCAGTGAGTCTGCCTGGCATCGGCGACCTGAGTGGGGTTGGTGTCGCCAGCCCGAGAGTCGAGTCGGATCAAGACGCCGGCAACATCGGCCTCGTTGAGGTCGCGGCGCCGCCGGGGGTACCCCTGGCGGCGCAGGGGTACCTCTCGGGGGTCGGCGGCCTCGGCGGAGCTGGTGTGCCGGGACTGGAAGAAAGAAGACGTCGCCCAAGGGCTCTTTTAAGAGCCGCACTGGGGGTCCCGGTTCAGCTGCGGGACCCCCTAAGCCCCAAAAGGCCCTTCTCAGGGCCCGCTGGAGGGAGCCTCCACCCCCCCAGCGGTCCCTCCCGTCCCTCCCGGGAGCGGCCGGGGCGGGGGGCTTGGAGGGGTTGCGGGGGGGGGTGCGCGGCGGGTGGTCGCGACCACCTGCTGCGGGCCCTTCCCGGCAGCCCCCTCTAGCCTCCCGTTCCGAGATTGCCGCGAACGGGGAACGGGTTGGGAGGGGCTGCTGGGAAGTGGCGGCGGCGGCGGGTGGTCGCCGCTGCCGCCGCGGGGGGGGGTGGGCGGGGTGGCGGTATGCCCCGCCCCCTTAGGAGCGGCGTCGGGAAGGGATTTTAAGTCCCTTGCGGCGATACTATATAGTATCGCCGCGAAGGGGCTTAAAATTACCGCAGCACATCGCGGCCGCGATAGGTTATCGCGGGAATAGCGCTCGCCGTTTTAAATACGGCGATAGCGCTATTTTCGCGGCCGCGATGTGCGGCGGTAATTTTTTTGCGCTAACATCGTTCCTTTATAAATATGCCCCTTAGACAATAGTACCACCATAAACTGTTCTGTAATTCTGGTGCCTTTTACAGTATTTTATTATTTAATTTTAAAACATGCTGTCAGCCAAAGCTCCAAACAAATGTTTCAGATGATAATCCAAAGCAGTTGCTTGCAGTTGACAATAATCTTCCCTTTAGAAAGGTAGATAACATCCTATGTCCAGCATAAGGTAATAAATCCCAAACCTGGATAATTGCATTGAAGTAAGGGAAAGTTTTTATTGCCAATCCCCTAAGTATATCTAGACATTGAAATATTGAAGACAACGAATTTCCAATGGCTGTATGTATTCTATTTTAAACTATTTAATGAATGTTGTGAGTTCTATTCAGTACGATTGATATCATCTATCCAGTTACAGTATATCTGTAATATTATCTATCCAGGTCACGGTATACTGTAATATTATTCATCAGTACGGTTATCGTATATCATCATCCAGGTCACGGTATATCTGTAATATATCTATCCAGGTCACGTAGATCTGGAATATCATTCATCCAGGTCACGGTATATTCGTAATATTCATTCATCCAGGTCACGGTATATCTGTAATATTCATCCTCCAGGTCACGGTATATCTGTAATATTCATCAAGTCAACGGTATATCTGTAATATTCATCATCCAGGTACGGTATTATGTAAATCATTCATCCAGGTCGGTATATCTGTAATATTCATCCATCCAGGTCACTGGTATATCGTAATATTCATCCATCCAGGTCAGTGTATATCTGTAATATTCATTCATCCAGGTGCATGGTATATCTGTAATATTATCCATCCAGGCACTGTATATCTGGAATATCATTCATCCAGGGTAATGGTATATCTGTAATATTCATTCATCCAGGTCATGGTATATCTGTAATATTCATCCATCCAGGTCACTGTATATCTGTAATATCATTCATCCAGGTCATGGTATATCTGTTAATTCATCCATCCAGGTCATGGTAATCTGTAATATTCATTCATCCAGGTCACGGTATATCTGTAATATTCATGCATAGGTAACGGTATATCTGTAATATCATCCATCCAGGTCATGGTATGTCTGTAATATTCATTCCAGGTCACGGTATATCTGTAATATTCATCCATCCAGGTCATAGTATATCTGTAATATCATCTATCCAGGTCACGGTATATCTGTAATATTCATTCATCTAGGGTCACGGTATATCTGTAATATCATTCATCCAGGTCACGGTATATCGTAATATCATCCATCCAGGTCACGGTATATCTGATATTCATCCATCCAGGTCATGGTATATCTGTAATATCATTCATCCAGGTCAGGTATACATCTGTATATTCATTCAATCCAGGTCACGGTATATCTGTAATAATCATCATCCCAGGTCATGGTATATCTGTAATATTCATCCATCCAGGTCATGGTATATCTGTAATATTCATCCATCCAGGTCATGTTATATTGTAAATTCATTCATCCAGGTCACAATATATCTGTAATATTCATTCATCCAGGTCACGGTTTATCTGTAATATTCATTCATCCAGGTCATGGTATATCTGTAATATTCATCCATCCAGGTCTCTGTATATCTGTAATATCCATCCAGGTCACGATATATCTGTAATATTCATCCATCCAGGTCATGTTATATCTGTAATATTCATTCATCCAGGTCACGATATATCTGTAATATTCATTCATTCAGGTCACGGTATATCTGTAATATTCATCCATCCAGGTCATGTTATATCTGTAATATTATTCATGCAGGTCACGATATATCTGTAATATCATTCATTCAGGTCACGGTATATCTGTAATATTAATCATCCAGGTCATGGTATATCTGTAAATCATTCATCAGGTCATGGTATATCGAATATTCATCCATCCAGGTCATGGTATATCGTGAATATTCATTCATCAGGTCATGGTATATCTGTAATATTCATTCATCAGGTCATGGGTATACTGTAATATTTCATTCATCCAGGTCATGGTGTATCTGTAATATTATTCATCCAGGTATGGTATCGTAATATTCATTCATCCAGGTCATGGTAATCTGTAATATCATTCATCCAGGTCATGGTATATCTGTAATATTTATTCATCAGGTCATGGTATATCTGTAATATCATTCATCCAGGTCACGATATATCTGTAATATTCATTATTCGGTCACGGTATATCGGTAATATCATTCATCCAGGTCATGGTATATCTGTATATTCATCATCCAGGTCACGGTATATCTGTAATATTCCATCCAGGTCAGGTATATCTGTAAAATTCATTCATCCAGGTCACGGTATATCTGTAATATTCATCCATCCAGGTCACGGTATATCTGTAATATCATTCACCCAGGGTACGGTATATCTGTAATATTCATCATTCAGGTCATGGTGATCTTAATATTCATTCATCCAGGTCATGGTATACTGTAATATTCATCCATCCAGGTCATGGTATATCTGTAATATCATTCATCAGGTCATGGTATATCTGTAATATTCATCATCCAGGTCATGGTATATCTGTTAATATCATCATCCAGGTCATGGTGTATCTGTAATATTTCATCCAGGTCAGGTATATCTGTAATATTCATCCATCCAGGTCATGGTATATCTGTAATAGTCATTCATCCAGGTCATGGTATATCTGTAATATTCATCCACCAGGTCATGGTATATCTGTAATATTCATCCATCCAGGTCATGGTATATCTGTAAATTCATTCATCCAGGTCACGGTATATCTGTAATATTTCATCCATCCCAGGTCCGGTATATCTGTAATATTTATCCATCCAGGTCATGGTATATCTGGTAATATTTCATTCATCCAGGTCATGGTATATCTCTAATATTCATCCATCCAGGTCACGGTATATTTGTAATATTATCCATCCATGTAAGGTAATATGTAATATTTATTCATCAGGTCATGGTATCTGTAATATTCATCCATCAGGTCATGGTAATCTGTAATATTCATCCATCCAGGTCATGGTTGTCTGTAATATTCATCCATCCAGGTCATGGTATATCTGTAATATTCATTCATCCAGGTCACGGTATATCTGTAATATTCATTCATCCAGGTCATGGTGTATCTGTTATATTTAATTAGATCAATTGGACTTGAAGTTTAGTTCTTGAAGACTTATCGCTAGTCATCCGACTGGCTTTCTCAATTCAGAATGACTTGTACAAGAATCTCTGCATAGTTTAGTGTCATCAGCAAACACTTAGACTCTGCTCTCCAATGCCCCCTTCTAAGTCATTTATAAACAGATTAAACAGAAGTGGCCCCAGTACAGAACCCTGAGGCACTCGCTTAAGAACTTTACCCACATAGCTATCTCTTTGGTAAGCCATACAACACACAAATAAGCGCCACCTTTTATGCTAACTGGACCTCTGTTACTTTCGCACGCACCTCACACGTACCACATGGTATCGAGTATTGAATCCACGAGTAAAATGTCTATTATACCAATACACAAGTAAATATCGAGTATTGAATCCACGAGTAAAATGTCTATTATACCAATACACGAGCATCGAATCTGAGAGTAAAATCTCTATTACACCTATATGCGAGTAAATATCGAATATCGAATTTGCGAGTAAAATGTCTATTATACCAATACGGGAGTAAATATCGAATATCGAATCTGCGAGTAAAATGTCTATTATACCAATACGGGAGTAAATATCGAATATCGAATCTGCGAGTAAAATGTCTATTATACCTATACGGGAGTAAATATCGAATATCGAATCTGCGAGTAAAATGTCTATTATACCTATACGCGAGTAAATATCGAATCCGCAAGTAAAATGTCTATTATACCTATACGCGAGTAAATATCGAATCCACAAAGTAAAATGTCTATTATACCTATACGCGAGTAAATATCGAATCCGTAAGTAAAATGTCTATTTTACCTATACGCGAGTAAATATCGAATCTGCAAGTAAAATGTCTATTATACCTATACGCGAGTAAATATCGAATCCACAAGTAAAATGTCTATTATACCTATACGCGAGTAAATATCGAATCTGCAAGTAAAATGTCTATTATACCTATACGCGAGTAAATATCGAATCCGTAAGTAAAATGTCTATTATACCTATAAGCGAGTAAATATCGAATCCGCAAGTAAAATGTCTATTATACCTATATGCGAGTAAATATCGAATCCGCAAATAAAATGTCTATTATACCTATATGCGAGTAAATATCGAATCCGCAAGTAAAATGTCTATTATACCTATATGCGAGTAAATATCGAATCCACAAGTAAAATGTCTATTATACCTATACGCGAGTAAATATCGAATCTGCAAGTAAAATGTCTATTATACCTATATGCGAGTAAATATCGAATCTGCAAGTAAAATGTCTATTATACCTATACGCGAGTAAATATCGAATCTGTAAGTAAAATGTCTATTATACCTATATGCGAGTAAATATCGAATCTGCAAGTAAAATGTCTATTATACCTATACACGAGTAAATATCGAATCTGCAAGTAAAATGTCTATTATACCTATACAATCTGCAAGTAAAATGTCTATTATACCTATACGCTAGTAATATGAATCGCAAGTAAATGTCTATTATACCTATACGTGAGTAAATATCGAATCCGCGAGTAAAATGTCTATTATACCTATACACGAGTAAATATCGAATCTGCGAGTAAAATGTCTATTATACCTATACGTGAGTAAATATCGAATCTGCAAGTAAAATGTCTATTATACCTATACACGAGTAAATATCGAATCCACAAGTAAAATGTCTATTATACCTATACGCAAGTAAATATCGAATCTGCAAGTAAAATGTCTATTATACCTATACATGAGTAAATATCGTATTATCGAATCCGCGAGTCGTTCATGGGATAATTATCGAAAGTTCTAACTCGAGAGCTCGAAAATAGCACCATTGAGAGTAAAATAGATTTTTCGAATGTCCTGGATTTTGGAACATGTTCCCCAGACCATTTCCCAGGTCCCACAGCCATTTACATTAAGTTACCATTGATATTTTATTGTATTTCATTAGAACTTTTCGAACTATTTGACTCCCATTGATTTTAATGGGTCTGGGACTTTCCATATAGCTCAAAAGTTCGAAAATGGACCAAACTTTCGAAAGTTCGTCCATCTCTATTTTAAATGATAAGAACTTTTATTACATCTCCTTGTTAGTTTTTCATTTTTCCTCAAATTTTTAAAGCAAATAAACCACAAAGATGTTTTTTTTTTTGTAATGCAAAGGAGTGTCAACATCAATAAATAGTTACTCACTGTGGGGAGCTATACCGCAGACGGTCTCTTCCTCGTGGTGATCCCAGGCTAACTCTGGGGTCGGTCCGACCTCTTCCGAAATGCAAATGTCTATAAGTGTAAAGTAAGCGGGTATCTCCGGGACAAAGACTCCTGTAGACAATGTCTTCCATAAAACTTCCAAATTTATTAATACATGTTAAAACACATACAGTGTCACACTAGAGAGGAACGCCGAGGGAAAGGGGGCGTGGCCTGACGCGTTTCAGGAGTGTGTGGAAAGGAATTCAAACACCGTGTTAGTAGAAGGATCTTTAGTATGGGGGCCCCATAGTGCTGCATTGTCATCTGTCAACCGGGCCCCTGCCTAAATTGGGCCCTAGGTACCATAGGCCTTGCTGGTAAGAAATGGATTTTATTACTATAGAAGGCTTCCATGATGTTGATTCTACAATTCTTAGCCCATGTTGTCTTCAAAGATACGTGTGAGCATGTTCACCTATTACCATGTTTCTGACCCCAGTATTCACTGTCTCTATACAGATCTTTCCAAACCAATATGAAAGTCCCTGATAAGACAGTGAAATCTTCTTGTAAACCTGTAGTCTATTTTTCAGCCAGCATAAATATCTTGACAACCTTCCAGGCAGATTCTTCTGTTCCTAGTAAAAGAAAACATTTCTAAATGCTCCTATTGTCATTGTGTATGCTGTGGTGGTTAAGCAGTCTAAATTACTCCTTTTAGAACCACACAGCCCAAACTTACCTAGGATTCTTACAGGGAGATTTCATAAAAGTTCTTATCGTTAAAAATGGTGCTAATTTTGCCCCAACCAATCAGAGGGATAGATAGATAGATAGATAGATAGATAGATAGATAGATAGATAGATAGAAAGATAGATGATAGATAGATAGATAGATAGATGATGGATAGATAGATAGATAGATAGATAGATAGAAAGATAGATGATAGATAGATAGATAGATAGATAGATTAGATAGGATGATAGATGGATAGATTGATAGATGATAGATAGATAGATAGATAGATAGATGATAGATAGATAGATAGATAGATAGATAGATAGATGATAGATATGATAGTATAGATAGATAGATAGATGATAGATGATAGAATAGATAGATAGATAGATAGATAGATAGCTGGATAGATAGCTATGATAGATAAGATAGATAGTATAGATAGTTAGATAGATAGATAGAGAGTAGGATAGATAGATGAGATAGATAGCTGATAGTAGATAGATAGATAGATAGATAGATGATAGATAGATAGATGATAGATAGATAGATAGATAGATAGATTGATAGATAGATAGATAGATAGAAGTAGATAGATGTAGATAGATAGAGAGATGATAGATAGATAGATAGAGATAGATAGATAGATAGAGATGGATAGATAGATAGATAGATAGAGATAGATAGTAGCTGAGTGGATAGATAGAATAGATAGATAGCTAGATAGAGACGATGATGGAGTAGATAGATAGATAAGAGATAGATAGATAGATAGATAGATAGATAGATAGATAGATAGGATAGAGAGATAATAGGAGTAGATAGATAGATAGAAGATAGATGATAGATAGAGAGATAAGATTAGATAGATAGATAAGATAGATACGTAGATAGATAGATCGAAGAATCTTATTTAACATTTGAAAGCTAACATCTGATTGGTTGGGGCAAAATTAGCACCATTTTTAACGATAAGAACTTTTATGGAATAACCCTGATAGTTTTTCTTTCTTCTCCAAATTATTAAAGGAAATAAATGGCAAAGACAACTTTTTGGGGTTTTTGTATAAAATGCAAAGAAATGATTGGAACGGAATTAAAACACGGTTATTAACACTGCTAAATCTCTGTTCTGTGTCTGAGAGGCAGGATTGTCTGTAGCATGATCTGGGACCTACAGAAGTGGGTCCCAGGTCATATGTATATGATTGCACTTTGAGTCCTTTAGGAGAAAGGCGCTTTACAAATGAAGAACGACTCTCAACCGAACGCATACACGGGCGATTATCTCCCGAAATGGACGTTCGTCACGTGTAGCTCTTGGCCGTTGGAGGGGTTGTTCCTCACAGATTGAACGTGTGTACGAACCTTTAGACTTCAAACAAAACAAAGAGGTGTATTATGGGAGCTGCCCCCTGGTACCCACAGGTTAATTTCATAAATCAACTAACAGCCACAGCAAAGGGAGAGGTGAGACATAGCTTGTTGTATC
This sequence comes from Hymenochirus boettgeri, assembly GCA_019447015.1. Taxonomy (NCBI): domain Eukaryota; kingdom Metazoa; phylum Chordata; class Amphibia; order Anura; family Pipidae; genus Hymenochirus; species Hymenochirus boettgeri. Next base: position 165,862,219 of record CM033477.1, on the reverse strand, counting down.
TTTGCTTATCTCCTTTGTCTATTGGGACAATGTTGTCTGGAAAACTTAGTTCCCCTTTAAAAAAACTAGTAGATGAAGAGAAGTCAAATCAGCTACTTATATAAATAAAATAGAATCCTGTACTGGGGTAAATGTACTAAATGTGATTAGAGATCATCGCTCAGTCACGGTGCTAAAAATGCTTTTGATTGTCACATGTAACCTACTGGTACCCTACTGGGCAGACCTAATAATTATCAGTTTCCATTGCAGTTACAGAATTAATGTAAATGTTCGAATTTAACAAACTGTGAATAAATGACCTAAACTAAATGTTAATTCTGACCTTTCATAACAATATCAACCTCCACTGCATCAGGAACACGATGACTAATTAATATTTTCAATGGGAGGTTGGAAAAACTAATGGCAAATGAAAGTGTAATTTGTCCCATTTAAGCAGTTTCTAAGCTTGCCAGGGATAATGGCAATATGATTGGCTTTCCATTATATAATCAGTTCACATAAGGTAATCATGGCTGAGGAATGTCAGGGGTCTATCCAGAGTGTCGAATATGATGTAGGTAGAATACCTTATGAAAAATGTGTTACCTCCCCCTTATATAGTTCCCTTGAAATATTGTTATCATGTTGTTGTAACCTTTGTATTTATAAGGGGTTGATCTCAAATTGCAATGGATTGCACCAAACCTGCCATTTTGAAAAGAAAGTGAGCTCAGTTGCAAGGGTTTTTTGACCCTAATAAATTGTAGTTAAATGTTTGTGTTACATAGCAGCGCAAAACGTAACTCAACCTTTAACAAATCAGTTTCACTATTTCCCAAAAATTTGGAATTTGGCACTGGCCCTACTAAAGGAAAAGCTGTGCTAACCTAATATTACATCAGTTAGCCGGTTTCTTAATAAATGTATTTAGCCAATAGTGCCCTTTAATGCATTACCCAACAAATGCACAGTAACTGCTGCTACCTGTAAATAACAAGATGGAGGATTCTCTAATTACCTTTGGGGAACTGGTTACCGTTTATGGCAAGAGTATCATGTACCCCAATGGACTGTACAGAATATTGCACTTGGTTTAGATACTTTTTCTAATAATTATTAGATTTGCTAAATGATCTCCATGATGTTTACCTACAATCAACTTAGTTCTTAATTACTACATGAGAGAGATAAATCCCATGTGGGCAATCTGGATTCACTTTTATCTGCAGTAGTGGAAAAGAACTAATATATGGAGCAATATGGATCTACACTGAGCTCCACACAAGCTCTGGAGTCCAATGTAAACTGAACCCAATCGAGGTCAAGTTAATATTGTTTCTGGAACGTGTACCAAGGTTTCGATGGAGAGATCAAGTTCTGACCATAGAAGATGTCCAGGTAATGTCCAGGTGTTATTTCATCTGTAGGTAACAATTCCACTCTCCTGTCTACTTTGCTGCACTTTTTAAAAAGCTCAGTGAGCTTCCACAATGTCACTTTAAAGGAATGTTAAACGAAATGTTCACAGTGGCACCAAACCAAAATCAGTGAATAGATTAAAATCATCTTCATCTCCTTGGATCCACTTCTCAGAGGAAATTATTAAATCTGGACTGATCCAAACCCTACGATTAAAATAATTATTTACCTTGATCCTGGCATTCCTGAACACACATATTAAACACCGAATCTGACGATTCCTCTCCTTGCATGCAGTCTTGTTACACACGGTCTCCTTACACACAGTCTTCTTACACACATTCTTACACGCGATCCTTCCAGGTGTGTTAACAGTCAGTCACATCTGTGATGAGGATGTCAGAACCACTGAGCTGCCTCCTCTGTGCTTGTAAAGAGATTGTAAAACCATCAGAGGAGGCATACACTATGAAGGGGGGAGTATCGTCGTTGTGTGGTGAAAACATCCTCAGAAGTGCCAGGGACCAAGGAAAGTATTGGGATCTCAGAGTTATTCAATAAAAGTTCTTATCGTTTAAAATGGTGCTAATTTTGACCCAACCAATCAGATTTTAGCTTTCAAATGTTAAATAAGATCTGATTGGTTGGGGCAAAATTAGCACCATTTTAAACGATAAGAACTTTTATTGAATCTCCCTGTAGGGTTGTGGTAGGTCTGCAGCTCTAAGATATTTGTAAAGTTGACACCATTGTGTGTTCCTTACTATTTGTTTCCATGTAATTGAGAGGGAAGAAGAATTTGCAGAAGTTTCACAATAAAGTAAAAATGCCGTACGACATCTGTTTGTGTTCCGTATGAGAATGAGACATATGTTCATTCTATTTCTGTATATTGCAGGACTAATCATATCCCAGGCCAATGTGCTGTGCAAGGCCGCTAAGGAAACATTGGTTTGCTAATCCTGAACACTTTAACGTTAACTCGGTCACTTGTTAACACAGACCCCTGAGACCATGGAAGAGACTGGGTCATGTCAAGGAATAGCAGAGATACCGTTGGGACACTCAGTACAACAACATATCAATATCTCATACAAGTTATAAAGAAAGATATGGGCTATCCACACATCTCGCATCAAAGGAAGACAACAAGAACCAGGAATAAACAATCAATAATACACAGGAGATGAAGGAAAATAAGAGCAGTTTATACAACTTGCAGTTATGGCTCATTTACCATGAATCTTATTTTTATTTAAGCCACAAACCATGAAGAAATATCAAGTAGCCGTCTCTACTGTGGACGCTCTTCACAGTTACCAGCACAGTGCAAAGTAATTCCCTTAATTGTGAGCTTTACGCTAAGATGTCCTCTGAGAGTCAGTAAGTTGTACAAAGCAGATGACAAACATGTCTCCTCTCTCTTCTTTACTAACCACAATGACAATGGTGCTATGACCTGTAACTTCACTTTAAAAATCTATAACTTTTTTCATAACCAACTTCCGCAATTCCTTTCTCCTCCGGGATACTGTGACCTTAAATTCTGCTGCTTCCATTGTTTGCTCTCTCCAAAGAAGGAACTCCCAACTTCCATCTTTCAGCCCCAGATATAGATGGTTCCCCATACTTACAATCATCTTTAACCTTAACCTAAGTCTTTACATTCTGTAAGACCTGTCTAATTTCTTCTTCTCTAGTTGAGTAGTTCCCTGTCTCCTGGGTAGAACCCCTCCATTCACACTGATTCTCTTTCTTTCTGTGTGCTTCCAAACTCTAAATATTTCTAACTCTTTCTCCACCAACAAAACCTTAATCAGTAGGTTCACATCTTTATTTACCCCTGTACTCTCAGAAACCAGCACAATATGGGATTAAATACTTTAAAATGTCAAATTACAGAACTTTCTACTTTCATAGTGTCCTGTATATTACCCACCATACTAGATTAAAAATCTAAAACTATTTAAATTTATTCTCAAATAAAGTACACACCTACTGATCTACTTATCCCTTACAGTGGAAGCCATATTTAAAGGGTAAGCTAAAGCAAAAAAAATAGATAGATTTATCCTCATAAAGTAAGTTTTATGGTTGTAACAAAAAAGACATACCCCCCTCAACCAGACCCAGGTAACACACCTACTGATCTACTTATCCATTACTGTGGCAGCCATACTTAAGGGTAACTAAAGTAAAAAAAACTAATTTTAGATTTATCCTCAAAAAAGATGTTTTATGGTTGTAAACACAAAAAGACATACCCCCTACCGACCCAGATACCACACCTACTAATCTACTTATCCATTACTGTGGCAGCCTACTTAAAGGGTAACTAAAGTAAAAAAAAAAGAGCAAATTTTGATCAATAATCAAAAAACTTTTGTTTTTAAACCCCAACGTGATACAGGTATTCACAGCTACTGACCTAAACCTCCATTACTGTTGCAGCCATACTTAAAGGGTAACTAAAGTCAAAAAAACGTATTTTGATCAATCATCAAAAAAAAAATTTAACCCCCAACCCGACCAGGGTAACACACACTTACTGATCTACTTATCATTACTATGGCGCCATACGTAAAGGGTAACTAAAGTAAAAAAAAAACTCATTTTGACCAATCATCAAAAAAAGTTAGTATTTGTCCCCCAACCTTATATGATACCACACACCACAATGACCTACCTTTAAATGCGTGTGACAAATTTAAAGGGTAAGTAAAAAAAAACAATGCCCTCTTCATTGACATTATTGAGTTTTAAAATCTGCAGCACAACACACAAATTCCCTTCCAAAATGCAGTCTTTCAAGCCAATTCAAAGTTATACTTAAACTTTTCCTTTCTAGTTACGTTTAATGTACAAAATGTATAAAATTATAATGTTAACAGGAAATAATCCACTAACCCAGCTGGTCCAGATGTTTTTTTTGTTTTTCATAATTACCATGCAGCACTGAAGTCTTGAGTTCGATTCCACCCTGGACACATCTGCAAGGAGTTTGTATGTTTTTCCTCCGGGCACTCCGGTTTCCCCCACAATCATAAAGACATACTGATAAGTTGATGTGTATATATGTGCTTAGATTGTAAGCTCTTTGGGCAGGGCCTGATGTGAATGTATACATGTAATTGTAAAGCGCTACGGAAGATGTTGGCCGCTATAAAATCCACAATAATAATAATCATCTTACTAGGAATACGACAGCCAAAGGCCATTACCCCAATATGATATAATTTCTACTAACATGCCCCTTTTTAGCTTTAAAATCAGTTCCCCAATTAAATGCCTTAATTTGTCATGTCATATTCTTACTTTCTGAAGACTTTTAACATTTTTAATCAAAGACAATGGGCTCCTATTTATATTTGGATTTAGTATCAATAATCTTTTAAACCTCTTACAGGCAATTAAAGGGGAAATGCCTGTGGCCTGACCATTCTGTCTACAAAATGATAGCAATATATTGACTACAGTACATACGGTATGAATCTTGTATTAGTTGTACAAAGGTTTGGGCCGAATTGTTTTTAGATTTCTGGTAAACAGAATAATGTGAATTTTAGTTGTTTTTCCAAATTAAAAAAAACCAAAAGAATGTTTTAAAAGGCTACGAGTCTCCTTAGTGAATCACCAATAGGAAGTTACAGCGTAAGAAACTACTACCCCTTTAAAAAACTGTTACCCTTATTATTCCATCACTAATCTGTATATCCACTGACCTTTATAAACCTAATTATAGACCTGAGCAAACGATGCCTTTGTGCTATAGAGATTATAAATAATATATGTTTATATTTGTGTGAAGTGTTAACATATCCACAGTAGCTCTCCCGAAAAATGGAAAACAATAAAAAAGTCTGATATATAAACCTGAGGTAGCACGCAGTAGTGTGCCGGCAATGACAATTTGTAGTAGGTTTTATTCCTCTTTTTCTTACTTGCACGACGTATTATAACAAGAGTCCAGGTCTTATAAACTGAAGTTCACATGTAGACCCAAACAGTAAGTTCCCCCCCCAAAAAAATTGCCTGGTAAACGATATTGGACAGAGACGTGATTGCTAATCCCTAAAAATTTTAAGAATGGAGAACTATAGACAGGAAATTACCTGGACCATACAGTAAAAGACGGAATGGTGCCAACATAATCCTCATGTTGAAGAACATAAGGTTTTTTTTTAATACCTGCAATCCTTTAAGGTATAAAAGTGTAAAAAAGGATAATATAATCTGGCTTGGAACTTTATGTTAACTAGAAACAAATAGATTTGATGCATCTAAAGTATCAAACGAGGATAGATATACAGGCAGACAAATAGATAATAGGCAGATGATAGATAGATAGATAGAGGGAGGAGGAGAGAGAGAGAGAGAGAGAGAGAGGAAAGGATGAGAGATGATGATGGATGAGGGAGGGAGGGAGTAGGGAGGGAGGGATAGATAGATAGATAGATAGATAGATACGATAGGATAGAAGATAGATAGATAGATAGATAGATGAATAGAGATAGATAGATAGAAGATAGATAGATAGATAAAGTCAGATGTAGATAGATAGATAGTAGATAGATCGTAGTAGATAGATAGATAATAGATAGATAGATAGATAGATAGATAGATAGCTAGTAGATAGATGATAGAGCTGTAGATAGATAATAGGCAGAGTGATAGATTAGATAGATAGATAGAATAGATAGATAGATAGATAGATAGATAGATCGATGAGAGATAGTGATGATAGTTAGATAGTAGTGATAGATAAAGGCAGATAGATAGATATGATAGATAGTAGATAGATAGATAGAGGGAGGGAGGGCGGGAGGGAGAGAGAGAGGCGAGGCGAAGAAGAAACGAGAGAGAGGAGAGCGGGAGAGGAGAGGAGAGAGGAAAGAGATGGATGGAGGGGGGGCAGGGAGGGAGGAGTAAGGGACCGGGCGGGATAGATAGATGACTAGATAGATAGATAGAAGACTAGATAGACTAGATAGAAAGATGATGATTAGATAGATAGATATGAAGATGAGATTGATAGATAGATAGATAGATAGACTAGATAAGAGAGATGATAGTATGATAGAGATAGATAGATAGATAGATAGAAGATAGATAGATGGATAGAACTGATAGATCGGATAGATAGATAGATAGATAGATAGATAGATAGATAGATAGATAGATAGATATATCGCTCGATTAGATGGATAGATAGATAGTAGATGGGATAGTGATAGATGATAGATAGATAGATAGATAATAGGCAGATAGATAGATAGATAGATAGATAGATAGATAGATAGATAGAGGGAGGGAGGGAGGGAGGGAGAGAGAGAGAGAGAGAGAAAGAGAGAGCGAGAGAGAGCGAGAGAGAGAGAGAAAAGAGACGCGCTCGGAGCGGGACGAGGCGGGACGGATCGTGACGGCGGGAGGGATAGATAGATAGATAGTAGATAGATTAGATAGATAGATAGATAGATAAAGATAGATGATAGCTAGATAGATAGTTAGATGCTGGATAGATCGATCAGATAGAAGATAGATAGAAGATAGATGATAGATAGATAGATAGATAGATATAGATAGATAGATAGATGGATGATGAAGATAGAAGATAGATAGATACGATAGATAGATAGATAGATAGATAGATAGATAGATGATAGATGGTAGAGGATAGATAGATAGATAGATAGATACGATGATAGATAGATAGATAGATAGATAGATAGATAGATGGATAGATGATAGATGTAGTAGATAGATAGAAGATAGCTAGTAGTGTATAGATGATAGATATATGTGATAGATAGCATAGATAGATGATGATAGATGATAATGAATAGATAGATAGATAGACTAGACTAGTGTGATAGATAGATGATAATGATAGATAAAGAGGAAGATAGATAGAGAGATAGATAGATAGACTAGATAGATAGATAGATAGATAGATAGATAAGAGGATAGTAGATAGATAGATAGATAGATAGATAGATAGATAGATAGATAGAGGAGGGATAGATAGATAGGATAGATAGAGATAGATGATGCGAGAGATAGATAGATAGATAGTAGATAGCTAGGAGATGATAGATCGATAGATAGAAGATGATAGATAGAATGGCAGATGATTAGAGAGATAGAGAGATAGATAGATAGATAGATAGATAAGAAGATAGATAGATGATAGATAGATAGATAGATAGATAGATAGATCGATAGATAGATAGATAGATAGATAGATGATAGATAGAAATAGGAGATGATAGATAGATAGATGATAGATAGATGATAATAGATAGATAGGTAGATAGATAGATAGATAGCATAGATGATAGATAGCATAGAAGATGATGGAAGATGGGTACCTCAACTTATTCGGATACGACTTATATTCAAGTAATACACGTAAATAGAAGAGCGCTTATAGGTGTATACCAGGGTTGTATTGGTTAATCAGTTCAGGAGCAGGAGCCTTTCCTATGCCTAGTTAACTCTAATTATTAATATTATACATTTAAACGTGTTTGTACTCATTGGGATAGGTGGAATTGTATCAGGCTTCATGAAAATTATGTTTTTCCCCTTAAAGCTAATGATCTTTGAATGAACAGTGACAGCAGGTCCCTAAGGGAGCAAGGAAGAGTAGAAATGCCATCTTGTAATAAAAGAATTCAAGCGTAACGTAGCTTCCAAAATTGTGTCAATTATCTGCCGTCTCTTCACTTGCAGGTGAAAAGTAATTTTATGGGAAGAATGGATAATTACAGCAAAAGAAAAACGATTACTGACTGTAACCAAAAAAACTTCTAATCTTCAGCAGAAATTAAATAAATTGCACAGGAACTTTTAAATGAAAATCATGAGAATGGTCTAAATATTGTTAATTTATATTCAATTATGTATTTTAGCGTTTCATCTAAGAGCAGAAATGTTAGGACTGGAAAGAAGGGATGAATAATCTACCTACATATAACCTCTCCAGCCAAGGCACTCCCGCAGATCACATTTATTCTACCCTATAATCATTCAGGAGGTCCCTGACCCCTTGATTTATATGGAGTCCCTGACCCCTTGATTTTATATGGAGGTCCCTGACCCCTTGTGTTATATGGAGGTCCTGACCCCTTGATTTTATAGGAGGTCCCTGACCCCTTGAGTTATATGGAGGGTCCCTGACCCTCTGAATATGAGTCCCATGGAGGATCCCTGACCCCCTTGCTGTTATATGGAGGGTCTTTGACCCCTTGCTGTATATGGAGGTCCTGACCCCTTGTTTTTATTTTTATGGAGGGTCCTTGACCTTGCTGTTATATGGAGGGTCCCTGACCCTTGGTTATCACTGGAGTCCTGACCCTTGTGTATATGGAGGTCCCTGACCCCTTGGCTGTTATATGGAAGTCACTGATCCCTGCTTGTTATATGGAGGTCCCCTGACCCCTTGCTGTTTATAGGAGGTCCTGATCCCTGGCTGGTTGTTATATGGAGGCCCTGACCCCTTGACTGTATATGGAGGTCCCTGACCCCTGCTGTTATATGGAGGTCCTGACCCATTGTGTTATATGGGGGTCCCTGACCCCTTGCGTTATAGGAGGTCTTTGACCATGCTTATATGGAGGTCCTGCCCTGCTGTTATATGGGGTCCCTGACCCTTGCTGTTATATGGAGGTCCGACCCTTGTGTTATATGATGGAGGTCCCTGACCCCTGCTGTTATATGGAGGTCCTGGCCTGATCCATTGCTGTTATATGGAGTCCACTGATCCTTGCTGTTTAGGGGTATGACCTGTGTTATATGGAGTCCCTGACCCTTGCTGTTATATGGAGGTCCTGAACCCCTTGCTTTGATATGGAGGTCCCTGACCCCTTGCTGTTATATGGAGGTCCCTGACCCTTGCTGTATATGGAGGTCCCTGACCTCAATGACCGGAAATGCTGTTATGGAGGGTCTTTGACCCCTTGCTGTTATATGGAGGTCCCTGACCCCTTGCTGTTATATGGAGGTCCTGACCCCTTGCTGTTATATGGAGTCCCTGAAACACCCTTGCTGTTATATGGAGTGTCCCTGATCCCTTGCCTGTATATGGAAGTCACTGATCCTTCTGTTATATGGAGGTCCCTGGACCCCTTGCTGTATATGGCGTCCTGACCCTTGCTGTTATATGGAGGTCTAGATCCCTGTGCTGTTATATGGAGGGTCCCGACCCTTTGCTGTTATATGGAGGTCCCTGACCCCTGCCTGTTATATGGAGGTCCCTGACCCTTGCTGTTTATAGGAGGTCCCTGACCTTGATGTTATATGGAGGTCCCTGATCCCTTGCTGTTATATGGAGGTCCTGACCCTTTGCGTTATATGGAGGTCCACTGACCTTTGTGTTATATGGAGGTCCTGACCCCTTGATGTTCATATATGGACGGTCATGACCCCGTGCTGTTATATGGAGGCCCTGATCCTCGATGTTATATGGAGGGTCCCTGACCCCTTGCTGTTATATGGAGGTCCCTGACCCTTGTGTGATATGGAGGTCTGACCCCTGTGGTTATGAGGGCCCTGATCCCTTGCGAGTTATAGGAGGTCCCTGACCCCTTGCTCCTGCTGTTATATGGAGTTGAACCCTGCTGTAAAATCGAGGTCCCTGACCCCTTGCTGTTATAACTCTAGAACTAATTGCTCTATCCTGGCCATCTATTTTCTTCAATTAACATCCTCATTTGATCTTCCCTAGTGGAGGCTATCCGGTACCCATGGGATGGCCACTTGGATCTTCTCTTCACACAGAAACCTCTCCTGTTCATTTTTGGAAGTACCCCTACCTGCTTTCAGATCACATCTTATTACTTTTCTTGATCAACAATCTCAGTTTCTTTGACCCTCCTTCTTGTGTGTATTCAGTAATACCCAGAGGCCATAGTTTGCTGGTGCTGGTTCCTTCTCTCTCTCTAGTCTCTCTACCCTTTGGCGACTGACCTGACTTGCTTCCTAACTCCTAAACTGTCCTGACTAATGCTATTGATTCCCTTGCCCCTTGCAACCCCGCAATCGGCGTCTCTTAATCCTCGCCCCTGGCCTCATATCCCAAACCCGTTTTATACGTGGATGCACAATGCTGCTCAGCGGATGTGGAGAAAGTCTCGTACCCGGGCTGACTTTCTCTCCTTACAAGTTTTTGCAAACAATCCCTCAACACGCACTGTAGGGAGCAAAACAAAATACTATAAGCACGCTTATAATAAAAACAAATCAAACCCACGCCGCCTGTTCTTCTCCATCTTTAACTCCCTTCTCGTCCTCGCATCACTGACTCTCCTCTTCTCCACACCCCCACCCCCGACTTTGCGGACTACTTCAAAAGAAATAGATCCATCGTATGCCAGATTCCCACCCTCTCCATAGCTTCAGATTCCTTTCCACCAACACCCCCACTGCTCTTTAATCTTGTTATATGGCTGTTATATAAAGACTACCATACCTACTGAGAGACAACCCTACCATACTAGAGACAACCCTACCATACTGAGAGACTAACCCTACCATGACTGAGAGACTAACCCTAACCATACTGAGAGACTACCCTACCATACTGAGAGACTAACCTACCATACTGAGAGACTAACCCTACCATACGGAGAGACAACCAGTACCATATGAGAGACTAACCCTACCATAATGAGAGACTAACCCTACCATACTGCAGAGACTAACCCTACCATACTGAGAAGAGACTAACCCTACCATACTGAGGGACAACCCTACCATACTGAGAGACTAACCCATGAAGTACTGGAGACTAACCCTACCATACTGAGAATCACTGAAGAGAACAATCAATGTAGTCTATCGGTATCCATTGGATAATACTGTAGGTTTCTATTACTCAACTCAAATCTTTCGCAGCCAAAACCATATTACTCTTTGGTTAATTGTTCGCGAGACACATTAATATTTCACTTTTTAATAGATTTTATGACTGACATAGGGAATAATCACGGTATTCATGAGACACTCCATAAACTCTTTTGTAAACTATCTATTATCTGTCCTATTTTCCTTCTGAAAATAGGCTACTAAAGGCTTTGGATGTTTTCCAGTTTGCTCTAGATTTTGTTCTATTACTAAATCTCTTTCAGTGCTAGATACCGACGGCGAGCTTTCTTTGAATGGAAAAAACTACAGAATTTGGACCTTGACAATGTATCGGTTTATGTAAACTGTTTCACGCACCCTTTGTGAAAATGTCCGGTTGGAGTTGGAATAAGGGAGGTTATCTCGAAATGAACAGCTCGGGGGAAAGAGGAAAGCCACCTGGAATTTCTTTTGATAAGTAAATGTCAAACAAAGCAACTATCAATGATTTATGGCTGAATAACTCTTTCCTCAAAGGAAGAGAAAAATGTTTCCTTTTCATATCTATCTTATCTGCAGCCAATCTATCAAAGGTTTACCGTATATACTCGAGTAAAGACGACCGATATAAGCCGAGGGGTAATCATTTTTGCCTCCAAAATTAGAAAAAATGATTGAATCGAGTATAAGCCGAGGGGTATACAGTAAACCCTAATACCTTTCCACTGTAGATGTTTGGAAACTACAAACTCCAGCATGCTTGGTTGCTGGGAGTTTGTAGTTTCCAACCACCTATAGTAGAAAGGGATTGGGGGTTACTGTATGGCATACCTGTCCCCCACCCTAATACCTTTCCACGGTAGATGTTTGAAACTACAACTCCCATCATGCTTGGTTGCTGGAGTTGTAGTTTCCAACCACCTATAGTAGAAAGTTAGAAAGGTATGGGGGTTACTGCATGGCATACTGTCCCCCCAGCCCTCCCCCACAGTACCCCCCCCCCAGCTCACTTACCGTACCTGGTCTTCAGTTTCATCTCTCTGCCGGTGCCGCTCGCTCTGTGCAGAGCCGGCAGATCCAGTACTGCTTCGGGTGCGCGATGACGCATCCCACCAGCGTGCGCGATGACACATACGCGCCAACCGTGAAGAAACTACTGGAACTGCCGGCCTGACTCGCAGTGCTTCTGGATTGAAGGGTAAGTGTCTATTGACTCGAGTATAAGCCGAGGCAAGGTTTTTGGTGATTTTAAACCTAAAACCTGGCTTATACTCGAGTATATATGGTAGTCTTAGAAATCTGCAATCCTAATACCCAATACAAAGAGGGAATTTATCCCACCAAAATGCAATTGACTTTTTTTTTTTTTAGTCTGGTCCATTTGCAAATTGATAGTTTTCTCTCTTATACCTTCTGTGAAGGTTTGGCTAAGATATGGAATGTGTTTTGAATGTGGGTCATTTAGAAGGATCAAAGTTATTTACAGGAAACCAGGTTTGTTTATACTACTGGTGAACACCAACATCTCAGTCCCAAAACTGGTTACTGGGTGTCTTCAACACTTTCTTTAAAAAATCTTCACAAGACTCGTCAACAGAAAAAAAAACTGAACATCTGCTCACAGGAGGGAACAGAGGAACGCTACAGACAATAACGAACAGTGGGAAATAAGTGTTTGTTGTTTGTTGCACGAATTAGACGATCAGAGGTGGTAGTAGAACATTTGACTTAAAGAGGAATTTTTATTGACGTTTTAAAGGTTAAGAATGAAGAAGAGCAAAGAGAAGGGCCATGCTATGCTATACAGACCCAACCCTCCAAAACTAACCTCCTCCCCTAATAGTACCAAGGTGGATGACTAGAAAGTGCAGGGTTTCGTTCTGTTTTCGCGATTTTGGAGATCCGAAAACTCCGAAAAATGGAACTTAAATCGGGATTTGGAGTGCATTTTCGATTTTTTATCAATGTTTGTGTATTTCGAAAATTTTCCAAAATAGCATGAACGTTCGATAATCCTTGAATATAACAACCCCCCTTCCGATACGCCGCACACCACATCTATCGTGATCAGACGTCTCTTTTCCCCAGCCGTACCTCAACCCTCCCCAGTCACTTTTGTGTTCACCAACCCGTCTATTATCCGCCACACCATTCCAACGCGTTTTTTTTCGGGCATATATGTTCCTTTTACCCGATATCACTTTCGATTTTTTTTTATCTTTCCCAACACCTCCGACACTACCCACTTGCCAACTCTCAAATTTTGTCCAAAAAACACCTCCCTTTTCCCCCCCGACCCCACTGATCATGCTCCACGCTCTCCTTCCGCCTCTCATCCTTCGCCACGATAGATAGATAGATAGATAGATAGATAGATAGATAGATAGATAGATAGATAGATAGATAGATGATGGATAGATGGGTACCTCAACTTATACTCGGATCGACTTATATTCAAGTATATACAGTAAATAGAAGAGCGCTTATAGGTGTATACCAGGGTTGTATTGGTTAATCAGTTCAGGAGCAGGAGCCTTTTCCTATGCACTAGTTAACTCTAATTTATTAATATTATACATTTAAACCGTGTTTGTACTCATTGGGATAGGTGGATAATTGTTATCAGGGCTTCATTAGAAAATTACTGTTTTTCCCCTTAAAGCTAATGGATCTTTGAATGAACAAGTGAAGCAGGTCCCTAAGGGAGCAAGGAAGAGGTAGAAATCGCATCCTTATGTAATAAAGAATTCAAAGCTGTAACGTAGCTTTCAAAATTGTGTCAATTATCTGCCGTCTCTTCACTTGCAGGTGAAAAAGTAATTTATTATGGAGAAGATATTTGGATAATTACAGCAAAAGAAAAAACTGATTTACTGACTGTAACCAAAAAAAACTTTCTTAATCTTAGCAGAAAATTAAATTAAATTGCACAGGAAACTTTTAAATGAAAACTCATGAGAATGGTCTCTAAATATTGTTATATTATATATTCATTTATTATTTTAGCGTTTCATTCTAAGAGCAGAAAATGTTAGGACTGGAAAGATGGGATAATAATCTTACCTACAATATAACCTTCCAGCCAAGGCACTCACCCAGCAGATCACATTTATTCTACCCTATAATCATTCAGGAGGTCCCTGACCCCTTGATTTTATATGGAGGTCCCTGACCCCTTGATTTTATATGGAGGTCCCTGACCCCTTGCTGTTATATGGAGGTCCCTGACCCCTTGATTTTATATGGAGGTCCCTGACCCCTTGCTGTTATATGGAGGTCCCTGACCCCTTGATTTTATATGGAGGTCCCTGACCCCTTGCTGTTATATGGAGGTCCCTGACCCCTTGATTTTATATGGAGGTCCCTGACCCCTTGCTGTTATATGGAGATCCCTGACCCCTTGCTGTTATATGGAGGTCTTTGACCCCTTGCTGTTATATGGAGGTCCCTGACCCCTTGCTGTTATATGGAGGTCCCTGATCCCTTGCTGTTATATGGAGGTCCCTGACCCCTTGCCGTTATATGGAGGTCCCTGACCCCTTGCTGTTATATGGAGGTCCCTGACCCCTTGCTGTTATATGGAAGTCACTGATCCCTTGCTGTTATATGGAGGTCCCTGACCCCTTGCTGTTATATGGAGGAGTAAATATCGAATCCACAAGTAAAATGTCTATTATACCTATACGTGAGTAAATATCGAATCCACAAGTAAAATGTCTATTATACCTATACACGAGTATCGAATCCACAAGTAAAATGTCTATTATACCTATACGTGATTAAATATCGAATCCGCGAGTAAAATGTCTATTATACCTATACGCGAGTAAATATCAAATCCACAAGTAAAATGTCTATTATACCTATACGCGAGTAAATATCGAATCTGCAAGTAAAATGTCTATCATACCTATATGCGAGTAAATATCGAATCTGCAAGTAAAATGTCTATTATACCTATACGCGAGTAAATATCGAATCTGCAAGTAAAATGTCTATCATACCTATACGCGAGTAAATATCGAATCCGCAAGTAAAATGTCTATTATACCTATACGCGAGTAAATATCGAATCCACAAGTAAAATGTCTATTATACCTATACGCGAGTAAATATCGAATCCACAAGTAAAATGTCTATTATACCTATACACGAGTAAATATCGAATCCACAAGTAAAATGTCTATTATACCTATACGTGAGTAAATATCGAATCCGCAAGTAAAATGTCTATTATACCTATACGCGAGCATCAAATCCACAAGTAAAATGTCTATTATACCTATACGCGAGTAAATATCGAATCCACAAGTAAAATGTCTATTATACCTATACGTGAGTAAATATCGAATCCGCAAGTAAAATGTCTATTATATCTATACGCGAGCATCGAATCCACAAGTAAAATGTCTATTATACCTATACGCGAGCATCGAATCCACGAGTAAAATGTCTATTATACCTATACGTGAGTATCGAATCCACGAGTAAAATGTCTATTATACCTTTACGCGAGCATCAAATCCACAAGTAAAATGTCTATTATACCAATACGCGAGCATCGAATCCACGAGTAAAATGTCTATTATACCTATACGCGAGTATCGAATCCACGAGTAAAATGTCTATTATATCTAGGCACGAACATCGAATCTACGAGTAAAGTGTCCATTAAAGCCAATACGCAAGCATGATAGCGTAACAGCACTAGAAAATTTATTTTTCGAATGTCCTGGATATTCAAAGATGTTCCCCGGACCATTTCCCAGGTCCCACAGCCATTTACATTGAATTACCATTAATATTTTAATTGTATTTCATTTGAACTTTTCGAACTATTCGACTCCCATTGACTTTAATGGGTCTGTTAATGGGTCTGGGACTTTCCATATAGTTCGAAAATGGACTTTCTAGTTGTGGGAAGGTTGTGTGCCTACATTAACATACCGTTGTCACAAATTCTATGAAGAGTTAAAGGAACACTTTCACAGGGTAATTGTTAACAATGGATCTTTTTAATTATATTAAATGAATAAAATAATCAAGCAATAACGAACATAATTTTGGGTCAGAATGTTTGGGTTAAAGGGTATGTCAATTGCTTTTTTAAACTATACTTTTTACTGTTTTACTGAAGAACAGTAGGTAAATGTGATATGCCTTACCTCCCATTCTCCAGTAAAAGTTACAGGAGCAGAGGAAGGAACTTAACTCGATCTAGCGCTGCTCAAAGACTCGGACGCAGGTAACAGTCTCCGATGCGTCCCCAGTCCTTACCACAGTTCTTTAGTAAAACAGTAAAAAGTAAAGTTAAAAAAGCAACGGACATCCCCTTTAATAAATCATATACAGTATATCTTCAAAAAAGGTCTGTAAAGCATATTCATTGACTTTATCATCTGTTAAAGTTTTAAAATGGTCAAACAGATGCAGGAATCAAATTCTAAAGAATGTATATTTGGTTCGGAATGTTTGCACTAGTAAAAGGTGTATATTTTCTTGCACCCACCCCTGTCTCTCATAGTCACATACGTCCACCCCATTTACACAAGCAGAATCAAAGAAAATACCTTTGGTCTAGCTAATATTAACTGGAAGGAGTTAATAACAATATAAATGTACATGAAAAAATAGATGTAACAGGTCAACTGAAGTGAGCTATCATAGTTACCTAGTTTTGTACGTACAGTATTACATAATTCATTACTTACAGTAATTTCCTTTGTTTTCCTCGAGGCATTTTCTGTTAAGCCTACAGCTCTCGCCATTCCCAGGTAATAAGTAAGTACCCAATAAGTGGAATTTTTAACATTTTATTTTCTTCTACCGATACTTTGATTTATCACCATGGGACACCCAAGTTTTTTTTGCCTTGGTTAAAACATTAAATTATTAAGACAAAAAGAACAGTCAAGTTTCCCCTATGAAATGATTTTCTTGCCTTTGTGTTGTTAAGATGATTTGCCTTTTAAACCCATACATCAGTGAATGCAAAGATACCATGGGTGGTATTTATAAGGCTGTAACATAATAACAAAATGATACCACATGTCATTTATCGTGATTATGTCACAATCAGAAAATAACATAACAGTTTGTAAGAAGGTCAAAGTAGGGAGAAAATAAATGAATAAGAAAACATGGAGACCCAATATAAGGTCATCATCTAAACTTTCTTTTTGATAGCCTGTGCCTCGTGAACTTTCTATCTGTGCAGCCATAAATCATTAAAGACATTAGACACTTGTCAAGAGAAAGATATACCATAGGTTTCAATTTATTTCAATTTACTGAAATGAACAAATGTGGAGAGCCGGCAATGAGGACTTGTTGGGTGGAATCTAGCAGGTCATCTGTATAGTAGCTCTAGCTATTGCGTTTGGTTTACAAAGGATATTACTGTATCTAACTTTGTCACTTTCATTGCAAATTCAACACAAAGATTCAGATCCCAGTCAGAATAGGATCCCCAACACACGTTAAGTTTTGGCTTGCGTTAGCATGTGTTTCGTGTGTATGCAAGTTATAAGGTGAGTTTGCTTTTATCCCTACAATGACCTTTACATACATGTATTTATTTTGTGTTTGTGCACCTCTGTTTTTCTGCACATATTGTGTTTATTTTATGGGTCTATAGATAGCAGATGTATTGTTAAAATCAGTAGAACTTGACAGCGCACTATTATCGGCTAGTAAAGGAATCTAGAAAATGTTCACTGTCTGTAATATAAAGTCTATAAGGTTTTCTCTCAAAATAAGACATATACTTGTATGATATGTAAATATAGTATACCTGTCTATAACTGGTAATGAGTAGAGAGAAAGTTCTGGTTTGAATAGTACCAGGTTCTGATTCTGAAGTTCCAACTGCACCGTTCTAAGCTTTTAAGGGTGACCGGATATGTGAATACTGAATACAGTAAAGTATATGCAGAAAATTCGAAAATCATCTAATTTTGTTACATGTTTTGCTGTTAGGATCTTGAGAGGTAGAAAACGTTGTCTCATTATTGTCGTGACTAGAGATGGGCCAGGACTCAAACCCGAGTTTGACCCGAACTTTAATAGTTTTGACTAACTTAGAACTTCTAGAAATACAAACTTTCGGGTTTTCCGAACTCACGGATATATTTTCGCTAATTATCAAAAATATGATAATTTTCGAATCGATAACCCTCAAATGTACCATTCGCTAACCCTCGATTTCACCCATAACCCTCAAATGTACCATTCGCTAACCCTCAATTTCACCCATAACCCTCCAATGTACCATTCGCTAACCCTCGATTTCACCCATAACCCTCGAATGTACCATTCGCTAACCCTCAATTTCACCCATAACCCTCAAATGTACCATTCGCTAACCCTCAATTTCACCCATAACCCTCGAATGTACCATTCGCTAACCCTTGATTTCACCCATAACCCTCAAGAGTAGTTTTTCGGCAATAACCCTCAACTGCGACCATAACCCTCAAATGTATCATTCGGTAACCCTCAAATATATTGTTCCGTTACCCCCAAATTCGTTGATAACCCTCAAATGTAGCAAAAACTCAATGCGGAAACCCAACAATTGTCTGACCACCGTTTCCCAGGTACCAGAGCTATTTACAGTAAGTTACTATTGCTATTTTATCTGTATTTTATTAGAACTTTTCAAACTATGTTTCCCATTGATTTTAATGGGTTCGTTTTTGAACAATAGAACTTTGGGACTCACTAGTCGTAACCCACACTTCCTGCACTATTCTAATGAATGTACAGTCATATAAACTGAGTATACTCACTTGAAATTCATTTAATTGTTTATAATAAATAATTAAAGGACAAGTAAATGATTACAGATACTTTCAAAGTCAGTGACACCATGGCAAAGTGCTTGTGGGCAGAACAAAAAAAGTTATAAGTGATGATAAGTGAGTCAACATCTTTACAAACTTTTCGTTTTGCTTTAATAGAGTTCTAGAGTTTGGCATCATAAAGTGCTTAAACCGAGAGATTTTACTGACGTGAACTTTATTGCCTGAACGCATATTCATCAGTCTTGAAAGTAAAAAAAAAAAATGAAGAGTGAACGAACGCCTTGAAAACAACATCCAGCTCAGGAAGAAATGCAGGACAACACCAAAGGTGCCTCAGAAGGACCTTGGAAACCAATTAAGACAAAGTAAATTCAGCTGACTCTCCGGATTTATTTGAAGATCGAGACGTTTAGAACGTTGAGTCTCTGGAGGAAAAGTAATTTGACTTGTAACGTTTTCTTGCACTTGATGAGTTTGTCACCGTGAACCGGTGTTAACTAAGACACAACAGCTGTGCCTTTAATGACTATAAAAGTCCAATTAAATCTCCAATGTTGGCCGTAAATCTTAACATTTCAAAAAGAGCAACAGAGAACGTTCAGGAATAACTTACAGTAAATAAAATGGTGACATTTGTAGGCGTAAGTGGAGGGTCTTCTTGATATAAAGAGACCAAATGTCATTAATAACCCAAATAAAGTTCACAATGGATAATCACATCAATGAAGATGGTTAAACCGCCCATAGCTCTTCCCCATCAAGGGTTCAATAGTAATAAGATTCCGCATAGTATTAGTTACTTCCACAATGCAATATGCTTGTGATGGTTCTCATTCATCCAGGTCATGGTATATCTGTAATATTCATCCATCCAGGTCATGGTATATCTGTAATATTCATCCATCCAGGTCATGGTATATCTGTAATATTCATTCATCCAGGTCATGGTATATCTGTTGTATTCAATTAGATCAATTGGACTTGAAATGTAGTTCTTGAAGACATTTCGCTAGTCATCCGACTGGCTTTCTCAGTTTTGAGAAAGCCAGTCGGATGACTAGCGAAACGTCTTCAAGAACTACATTTCAAGTCCAATTGATCTAATTGAATACAACAGATATTCCATAATGCAACAAATAAAATAACAGTATGTTGCTGTCATTTCCTGTCCAGTCACCTAGAATCTGAAACACAATGGTGCCGGTTTACCCAGTCTCACTTGGCAAATATATAGAGTTAAAGTCACGCCAAACAGTTCGCTACCAGTAAGTGCGACTTTAACTCCATATTAGCGTCAGATGCGTGGGTTACACAAAAATCACCAGCGCATCCGATGCTTGCGATTCAATATCATGTTTGCGCTATTTTTAGTGCTGGATTTTTTAGCGCTGCTATTCTCTAAGTGCTAATAAAGTTTATCCCATCCGGGGCTCACCGACTCCCTCTTCAATCCATTACATCCTAACTGGTGACCAGAGAGACAAGTCAGAATGATCGATTTCCTACTGTGACTCCTGCTCTGTCCCGTAACTTGGCTTGGAGAAATGAAGAAAGATTTCAACTGTCACAACACAATGTTCAACACTTGCCGGCTAAGTGGGATTTGGTTTACTTTGAAGATCATAATGTGAATTATCAAACTTCAACTCAACCAAACGCATCCACATGGGCAAACGCCATTTGTGGTCAGGAATACGGAAGAGAGTCACCAGAAAATAAAAATGTCTAATGAGCAGATGAGCAGATCAACCAAGGGAACTGGTTATTATTAAATGACTGAAAAGAAAAAACTTAACAGAATGGAAATAGAGATGGGCGAACTTTCAAACTATATATGGAAAGTCCCAGACCCATTACCGGACCCATTAAAGTCAATGGGAGTCAAATAGTTCAAAAAGTTCTAATGAAACACAATTAAAATATCAATGGAAACTTGATATATATATATCCAGGACATTCGAAAAATCTATTTTACTCTCACTCGCGCTATTTTCGAGCTCGTTCGCGCCTATATACCATGTACATTTTACTCGCGGATTCGATGCTCGCGTATAAGTTTTAATGGACACTTTACTCGCGGATTCGATGCTCGCGTATAGGTTTTAATGGACACTTTACTCGCGGATTCGATGCTCGCGTATAGGTTTTAATGGACACTTTACTCGCGGATTCGATGCTCGCGTATAGGTTTTAATGGACACTTTACTCGTGGATTCGATGCTCGCGTATAGGTTTTAATGGACACTTTACTCGTAGATTCTATGTTCGCGCCTAGATACCATGGACATTTTACTTGCGGATTCGATGTTCGCGTATAGGTTTTAATGGACACTTTACTCGTACATATAAAATAAGTCAAGAATAAGTTAGTACAAATAAGGGTTAAGTACTAGAATAAGGGGCTCTTTTACTATAAAGGTAGGTGAGTCAATAAGGAAGTTAGGAAACCCACCAAGCATAAACCGGAACACAATCGCGAAATAAATCTAACGAAAAAGAATAAGTACATAAAACGGTATTACAGAATGAAGTAAGTACGATGGTAAGTACAGATAGAGGGTCAGAATAAAGAAGTACAGATAATGAATACGAATGAAATTAAGTAAGAAAAAAGAATACATCTAGGTTAATTCGAATACAGGAAATACAGAATGAAGGAATACTCAGAAAGTACCAACCAGAATAAAGTAGTACAAATACAAATAACTACAAATAAAAAGGAGTACGCATACTAGTTTCATTCCAGACATAAAGTAAATACATAATCCCAAGGAATCACCTCAAAAGTGAATTTGCCCTAATAGGGAGTAAGTAACTTCTAGAAAAAAGTACGTCACAGAAATTGGTAGTCCATAATAATAGGCCTTACAGGATTATAAAAAGAAAGATATCCAACCCATACCATAAAAGTTAACAACTACGTACTACAGACTATCTTAGCTGTCCTAGCTATCTCTTAAGTTAGAAGTTACAAAATCAAAGGAATAAAAGGGGGGTCTCGTATCCATTAATGAAGCTACCGAAATGCAATGTAAGTACGAGATATAACAATTGGTAAGTACCAATACTAAGGTATATTTTCTAGCATATTAATGCATATTATAATGTTGGCAAGGTAGTGCATGTATAAAGTTGGATTGATCACTGGAATAAAATGGGACTTCTTATCACCCTGGACATGATAAAACGTCATGTCTACATATCCTTACTTAGTGGTCATTGGATCCAGACATGCCTAGTTCCTCTCTGCAATCAAACACTAAGACTAAGTGGGCCATCTTACCGATCTATATCTTAGATTATTTATATTTAATATGATAGGTGTGTTTCCAACCAAACCAGACAAACCCTGTAGTACATACAATAAGTAGAAGTGGATTTCCTGAACAGAAAAAGGCTTTTGTGTTTTTGTCATACATCCCTCTTCTCCGTGTAGTCTTCATCAAACCTGCAGCACTTGTATATTTTACAATGCCGCCATTGGCCAAGTAATAAAAAGTCACATGTTTCTATAGAGATGTCTCACACCAAGATGACACCCTGATAAGACTTGAAAGCTGATGATAACCTACATTGTTTTGTTGTTGTGTGTTTTTGTTTTTTGTTTTTGCGTTTGATTCGGTGTCCTTTGCAAAAGATACACGAAGGGGGATCTCAATACTTATGCCGAGCTCTTGCAATAACCGTAGGGGTTAACACATCAAACGCACCTATCGTGAATTGATGCACGACTTTTCACCTCTAAAGAAAGAGTCTTGCAAAGATGCTCAACCTTTCCATAATTATCCTGAATGTTTCTAAATGTGCCTACATTTTTTGTGTTTGCTCGGGGGTTTAGTGCATTAATGTTCTAATTTTAACAAAAAAACGATCCACAAGGTTAAATGTTCAATTCTCATTATTCTTATTGTCATTTTCTTAATGCATCCATGGCACATGCATAATACATAAAGGTTTCTTTCTTTGTTTTGTAAAAAGTGAGGAGAAGTCAGTTTGCTTTCAAGATTGTCTGTCCCAGCAATGACAGGACGGGGGCAGGCAGTTTCCTTGTTTTTGATCTGCTGAATATATAGAGCATGTGTCAAGTGTCAGCATCGTTTTAGATTCCCGAACAACAGCAGATGAATTATAGGGCTGCCCACGATACCCCAGCCAGGTTAATTTTTAAAGTAAATTACCAACAGCCAAGACAAATGTGCTCTGTTCTCATTCGGGCTCTGATTGGGGGTTTCCTATGGGAAGATGTGTACTTTCCACCCACAGTTGGTTCAAGTGTTCGCTTATAGCTGGGAGTTAGTCCAAAAAGCAGTGAAGACCATCAGGTCTTCCATCTCATAAAAGCCAATACCGTATAAAGACCAAGTTTGAGAAGTTACTCTCCTAAGAGGTAAAAGTTTACTAAGGTAAAAAAGGTTGAAAGTTAGTGACCCAGCAGAATAAAGTCCACCGTGAAGTGGGTTGCTGGCTTAAAATAATTTGTTTATTGAACTAATTGCTTTAATCTATCCAGAGAGAATGGGCAGGCTTATTAAGTCGCATTACACTTGGGTAAGGTATAAATATACGGAACTTCCATTCGGATGTGAACTAGGATTCTATTTTTTTATGTATTGAACTGCATTTGGTCACTAGGTGCACTCTACCTGGATCTATATATGTCATTTTTCTATAAAGATTTGGGACAAAGTTGTCTGGGGATCTTTAATTCCCTTACTAATCTACTTCCTTTTCTTACCCACTGCTCTATTGCCATACCCAATATTTATTGCTATCCAGTCTGTCTTCAAAAAACACGACTAAAAAACATCGTTTTTAAATCTAGTCTGGACAGAATGCAATTGATTCAAATCTCATTCCTTGCTGTTTGGAAACAACGTACAATAATCCTTGAATAAGGACTAATGTGAGGTGTCCATGTGTGCCCCATCGGGCTGATGATCCTCTAACTGGGTTAAGCCTTGGTTTTGTACAAAAGACGTAATTTTCTATGACAGAGCTCATCTCTTGCTGTGAAAAGAAGGTGATTGTGCATTTTTGTGTGTTTATTTTTATTTGTGTGTCCATTGTCTCCCTCCAGCTTTAACTGTGCTGATAATAAGGGTTCCATATTCCCCTATGAAAAAATGCTGCCTATGAAAAAGTGATATAGACATCGTAAGGTGAAAACTAGTACATGTTTCAATAAACTTCAAATTGTTTAAAATGGTGCTAATTTTTGTTGCCCCAACCAATCCGATCGTATTTAACATTTAAAGCATCTGATTGGTTGGGGCAAATTAGCACCATTTGTAAATGAAAGAATTTTATTGAATATTAATACCCTGTTTGTTTGTATATGAATTACCTTCACCTCATTACCTTACAAAGCACTGAGGTTCTACTTTTGTGGTGTATTGTGTTAATCGATATCACATTTTTTGATTGAACATTTTCGACATTCAATTAAAAGCGCATACAAATCTTTAGACATTTAACTCACACCGCCCCATGTCAACTTTTCCCCGCAAACTTATCTACACCCCTGTGATCAGCAGTTCGCTATCAATTATTGCAGACCTGTCCTCGTAAATTATTCAAGGACAACTAAAGCCTAGAACGTCTTGGAATCGAAGAGAGATCTTGAATATAAACATCATTTAGTGTCTCACCTCTCATTTTGATACATGTGTTGGGAAATTAGTCGTCTTTTACAACATGGGGTTTGTGATTTATTTCCCAGCATTCTGGTATCATCAGTGTGGTCACTGACCATTACGTTCTTTACACATTCTCAGTCCTAAGATTACTGCAGAACTTGTTACTAAGTTGTCCACCCCACGAGTAGCCTCTGCATCATCCTTTTACCTAGCAGATTACGACGGAGCAAATTGCTGGAGATCAGGGGTGTGGCCAGTCCACTGTACACACACACAGTTATTTCATCTATTGTTCCAAGGGATCCATTTACTTAAGCCCTTTACTGTGTAGTATTTACCGTTTGTTTGGTGTTTTAAAGGGGATGTCAATTCCCTGTATTTTAGTTAAAGAATGTGGGGGTAGTTTTCCTTTAAACAGGCACTAGTTGTGTAAGAGTGTGAAGAACTATTCTCTCTGCAATATAACAATGATCTGTGACCATTACTATACGTAATACAAGTACACATGAATTTATATACTCTCCACGCGGTATTATATATATGGAAATAACAGGTAGTACAGTTTATTAATCGCTCTCTAGTAGGATGTTTGGCTGCTTGTCTCTTTGATGTCCCTTACTAGTTTGGGATTGATTAAATAACCTATATTACTCAACCAATACATTGACCCTAATTAGAGCCTTGTTAAGAACAAAATTCTCAAAATCTGCTACATTTTAGCTGAAGACCCCACTATCGCTCAATTTCTAGTACAGATGTCTCCACCAACTTGAGGTCCCCGATAAGACTTAATGGCTTTTACCCTGCCGTTTGTTTTGTTCCTGCCAGCTTGCATTGGCAGACAAGCCTATACCGGAACATAAACAACATAACGGCTGATTTTACATGCCTCTTTTGTTTTTTGCGGGTCCATCCTGTTCCGAGCAAAATGATACACATTTCTAAAGTAGCTACCCTGTTTTTCTGCATGTTAGCTCTCTTTTGTGAAGAAACCACGCACCAGGGTTTACAGCTTCACATCCCACAGAGAATATTTGTTTTTCTTCATCCTCAATTTTTTTTTTTTGTTGTTTTTTGATGTGAAATGGTAACGAATTTTGGAAAACAGGTTAAAAAAAATCTCTGATCTGTGTCGGAAAAGAGGCATGACCTGCTGGACACAGTTGTTGTATTTTTTGTGAATGTGGCGTCTATATGACCATGTTTGTCCTGGTGACTTTAGTTTCCCTTTAAGTGTTACTATATCAACAACATTTTTTGAACAATATATTTATTTCACCTTTCATTGTATAGTTTTCTTTTTAATTTTCTTTAATTTCTCACACAACAGGAACAAACTTAGGACATCGAATAAGCAAACTGTAATTGGAATATAAGGCATTGGTAGGACTTTTAAAATAACTGAAGAAAATAACTACAATTATTCGTTCTATAAAAAAATGAGTTTTTACAGACAATTAAAACAAAATAAAAATATTTTCTTTCGCTCGTTCTCTTTTTTTGTGTAGAACAGAGCTTATTACCACATTGCAGATTTCTTATTTACTAAATAACAGTCTTACTTGTTAAGTGTTAAATTAGTTTGACACTGTGTACGCTCAATTCAACTTACATAATACTGTCTCGCTTTATGAACAACTATCTATTATAGAAACAGGAGTGCACATTCAAAAGGAATTCGAGATGCGTTCTTTAATCTGCATTTCGCTGTAGTAATGATGAAAGTGTATTCTTTTATGTGTTTGACATATATATTATAACTAATAATCATTTTACCATCTATGTTGGCATTTGGTCATTTTCCTTAAAGGTACCGGTATAATAACCATTATAATGTAAATCAATATATGTGTAAATAACACATTCAGCAGGATTTGTTACCTCTGAATAACATGCCCCCATTGAAAATGTCAGTAGAATTGGCATCATTTAAAAATACAAGACCACCGTCAGACATTATTTTTCTCAAAAACCCTCTTCTGAATTGGCCTCCAACAAACTTCCGCCCTCACAGAACTCAAATCCCGCCCGCCACAAACTCCCCAATACTGCGCTAAAATCCTAAGGTTTCTGTATATCCCTCTTATTAATTCCATATCCTTTAAAAAAAACAACCCAAATCCCAGTGGATACCTCCATTCTTAGCAACAAACAAAAAATTGCTTGTTTCATAGGGCCATGTGTAGCATTCTGTAATCAATTTATGCCCGTTTTCATCCTAGTAATTAGTTTGTTTAGCAAAGAGATTCTTGAAAAGTCACAACGTGTTTCATTAAAAAGAGTGGGACACAGAATAATCTTGAATATTTTTTTTTTTTTTGAGGATTTTTAAAACTGAAAGTTTTATAGATTTTTCTCTCTTATTGTAAATGGAAATATTTCCACATGCTAAACTTAGGCAGCCAGTCATATCAAATGCTTCACTTTCGGAATATTTCTACATAAATCACTGGGGAACTTAAAAGTTAATATTCTGTCAGTCGCACATAATGGGAAAGTTTATTTTAACGGATAGCGAGTTCTTTCCACTTTACACCACCCACACGCCCTCCGAATTCCTGGAAATATAATACCTGCTAAATATGTGTCCTTTAAAAAGAAGTAAAATTATAGTCAATAAATTGTGTCAATAAATGAATTAAAGGACATTCCCACCGTACTATTGAAATGTTTTCTACTTTGCTTAGATGGTGGTGAGTTGAGGCCTGAAACAATTTACAAACAAGGTAGTTTAAAGTATTATTAATATTATATTAAGATAATTTAGTTATAAAGTGTAAAAACCACATTACAAATTACCAAACCAAACCGATCAAATACAACATCACAGCTACAAATCTTAGTATATATGTAGATGTTCAATATTAGATTAGTTGACTATGTAAAATCTTAACACACACCACCCAGCCCCCATGTTTAAGGACCCCCCAACCTTTAGACCCTTTCTCAGGCTCCCTGAAATGTTATACTTACTCCTTCCTTTCAGGTTCTGTTTCCTGGTTGTACTTACCTTGCGTCTGAGTGACCTCTCTCACTTAGGGACCCCATGCAAAAAATGTGGAAAGGGGAAATACTAACATAATTTTCATTGGTCGCACCACCCATAACATTTTAGGAAAGGTAAATTAAAATATCTATTAAAACTTGGAATTTAGCTTGAAATACCAACTTTGTTTGTCTGTTTGTGTGTTTTATTATTGAGTTAAATTTTTAACTCATATTTTTTGCTATGGAAAAGGGAGAGGGTATTTATATATATTTAAGATCACTAAACCCAATTTTTTAAACTCCAGAATCTGAAAACAAACCCCCCCTAAAAAACCCCAATAACTATAAACTCCCACGTCAGTAATTGTAATTAAGTAAATGTAAGCCTGTTAAGAACTGATGAAGTATCCGTGTGTATGGACAGTTGTCAGACCCACCCCCTAACCTCAGTCACATGCTTCCTTTCTTTATCTGTCCTGTAAAGATTGGCTAGAGATTATTATTGGTGTGACCAACTGGAACACGTTTGTGCCATACCTAAGACTGAGCATGTCAGAACATAATGGTCGTTGACCAAACTGTGTGATACTAGAATGCTGAGAAGTGAGCACAAATCATATGTTATTTAGGTAAATTTCCAGTGCCCAGATCAAAATGAGAGGTAAGACACAGATACTGGTTATATATCAAGGTGTTCTGCCTTCTGGTTCAGTGTTGTTCTGTGGCTTTTTCCTTTATAATTACTTCTGCTTAAATTCATTTATTATTAATATTGTGTGTTGCTACCATGGAACAGAGTGGTGTTGTGGGGTGTATCAGTAGGTTTCTAAAGATAACACAGCAATTGGGACCATGAAAACATTATTAGGCAAAAGGCCATGGGCTGGAAGTTGTAGCTCAACAATAGATTGAATGGTCTCAAATGCAAAATAATCCAACGTTATACAGAATGCATTATAATACTAGACGAGCCTTTCTGGATAAGAAAGACCTAAAACTGGGTTCCTCGAAAAATATGACAGATAACTACTCTAATACCTATATGAACCTACTCTGTATATATATATATAAAAACAAGACTCCTAGTGCACTCCTCCGCTTGCGAACGGCCCAGGTGCCATACCGGAAAATAAAACATCCACTTCCTCAGAACCCAGGCACTCAAGGACTTGTCTGTATTAACAAATAAAATGTTGGAATCTGATCAACGCGTTTCAGCCAGCTATCGGCTGTCCAGGATCCGGAGGACAGCCGATATGAGCTGAAACGCCGTTTGACCGCCAGTTCCGACATTTCTATTTGTTATATAACACAAGTCCCATAGTGCCCTGGGTTCTGAGGAAGTATATAATTATAATATATTTATATTTCATTTCCCTTTTGTCATAGATCCCATTAATATGTTAATATAATCATGGTATGATAACTGCAAACACAATGCCTGTTAACCAAAACACACAAAACTCATACAGGCTACCATTTTGAACAGATAATAATAGAGCGAGTTTATTTCTCAGACCTAATACTAACTTGACACAGAGCCATTTATTTAGCACTAGGGCGCCGAGTGACTGTAAAAGGCTGAACAAAGCCGTGATTTCAAACAACAAATATGTTCTTTTTTCACTAATTACAATTATATTTAGAATCTTTGTGAGCCTAAACAGGCAGTGATCATTAAATGGCAGATTAGAAAGCAAAACTATGTTTGGGAACCATCTGGGACCTCAAACTGAGAACAGGTGAAAAATGATGTCCTTTCCAATATTTATAAAAAGGTTCAGTAGGCTTTGCATCACTTTTTGTTGAAATTGCACCGTGCACGTATTGCTATATAGGCAGCAATAAGTTGTACGCTAACCATGTAGCCTTTTGCACTTTTTTCCCGACCCCAATCCCATGATCCAATTAAACTGCAGGGGGTTTACTGCATCGCGGGATCTCTAAGTAATACTGCTTTTACTTTCTGCATTGGCCTCTTATTATCTTGTTATCAGTGTTAAACATACTCAGGGATATTCAATAAAGTTCTTACCGTTAAATTAGGGCTGATTTGCCCCAACCAATCTATGTAGCTTTCAATGTTAAATAATATCTGATTGTTGGTGCAAAGTTAGCACCATTTTTAATGATAAGAACTTTAAATTGAATCTTCCCTGATTGTATCAAGAAGTACATGGAATGGGTTACACATTTATATGCATTTTGAATTGGGGGGATCATATTTCATCTCACATGGAGTATCTACCTGCAAAGAACCCACAAAGCCACATAATAATGAGACACAAATATTGTATGACAGAGAATCACTATCACTTATATGAAATGCAGAATTACCTAATATACTGCATCTATCTGTAAATTCTCTTAAGGGCAACTATATAATGGAAAAAAACGAGTTTACCTCCCTTAATTTCCCATCATGCAGTTAACATGTACACACGGTCACCATTCCAGTTACAGTGGAAACTAGCACACAGTAGAAGAGTTTATGTAAATAAGGCACTTGATTGACTTTGAATATCAATTGGATATCTAAAGAAATAGGGGGCAGATCAACAAATGAGTCATAGTTGGGAAAAATTACTTTACTGAGAGATCAGATCCTAGAAGAGATTAGCCAACCAGCCTATACACACAATCTAGGTTAAGGTTACACTTTGATCCTGTGACCACACAGACATAGGATGTTACTGTCTTAAGTGCTACCTCTTTCTTATAAATACCATGTAACTCACACTGGCTAAACCCAAACAAGTAACATTTTTATGAAATGAGCAAGTCTTAGATACATTATAACTACATAAGTGTTTTTTTACTTTCAGGATTCACCAAAGAAACAAAGACAAATAAAGACACTAACATATATGAAAGGATCTAGCTAAGTTTTAATTGGAAATTTAAAGGAAATAATGTGTTGAAGCCTTTATATAACTTGATGTTCTGTCTACGCAGGTTTTTCAAACTAATTTCACTACAATAACATACAGGTTATCCAACAAAAGTTCTTATCCTAAAAATGGTGCTAATTTTGCCCCAACCAATCAGATGTTAGCTTTCAAATGTAAATAAACATCTGATTGGTTAGGCAAAAATAGCACCATTTTTTAAACGATAAGAACTTTTATTGAATCTCCCTGATAATGTCTCCAGTTTCCAAGTAGACATACCCTGAAAATAGCATTTTGGGGGTTAAAACATAGAGAGAAAATAAGTTTAATTGTAAGGGAGTTTGGTGTATTTTTATGATGCCCTTCTTGTAGAATTGTTACATTTTTAATTATTGCTTGATATGCTCAAAACATGCAGGGCACCTTTCTCTTAGGAGGCAGAGGAAGACTTGTCTCAGGGCTGTGCCTCTGTGGGTAAGGGAGAAGGTGGCAGAAAAAAAAACCCTGCCCCTTAAAAAAAAAAAATTGCATGTGCTAGAGTGTCTCCAGGGGACCATTCAAGTGCCCACTCGATCCCCTCATTTCACCCCATACCCCAAAACCGATGTAGGGATTACTGTTTTTTTACCCCTTTAGTGCTGGGAGCCTGATCAATTGCAGTCTGCAAATCGGCAGTGAAAGAAGTGCCCATGACTCAGAGGACTTTCTCTCTTATGCCAGAGACGCCTATGGTATTCCCCTGATGGTTCAGTGAAGTAAGTTGAACTGGAAATCACACTGTACACCGGCTTACTATAATATTTGTAATGGATCAAAGAGATCCAGTCACAATTGACTTTCCTGGTGGTCCAGTTGTAAGGAACTGAACTGGGAATCTCCATTCAGATTGCTTTCAGTCCCTTCTATAGTAAGCTGTCGTGTGGGACACTTACTATAGTATTTGTGAATGGACATGGAGATTCAGGGCCCTTTGGTGGTCAAGTTGGATACTGCACTGTGATCAGCTGTTTGATTACAGTTCACTACCTTCTCTTAGTACGTTTAAGTATTTGCAAATTGATCAAAGAGATCCATCCATCAAATTCTAAGGGCCTGATTTACCCACATGTGCTGTGTTAAAAAAATAAGGGTAAAATTGTGATAAACCTATTTAATAGATTGTGCAGTTAATTGCACTGGCTGCACCAGTTTCACAAAAGACCCCCGTGCACCAGCTAATGGCTGGTGTTGGGTAAATACTATCCAAAGCAGGTCAGGGAGACAACCTTCCCATGAAATGCAACAAGCAGGAATGTCAGCCCAGATAATGACCCAAGGGAACTGTTAGAACCTTCCATACTGGGGTTACCTTTGACTTGGTTGGAAGGCTTTCCACTTTTAGCATAAAATTGTAACTAAATTTGCGGGGTAGAATGCCCTTTAATGTCTCCTATTGATTGAAACAAAGTAATCTGGGCTCTACTGTAAGGCCAAGGCACACAAAATGTGGTAATTAAATGCAGCAGAACCAAAAATTGTCATCTATAACTTCAAAAACATGGGACAACTGACCGTTAGGTGTCACTTGGAAAATCCTTTTATAAATCCATTTGTTCTATCCAGAGCCCCTTCCTGCGGATTTATATGACCCCAAAACTTAATTGCCTATTTCATTAGCCAGAAGACCTTTATAATGCGTATGCCAATAATATGTTCAGCGTATCGTGTTTATTTTACTGTAAATAAAATTAAATAAATCACACTGGCTCCATGTGTAAATAAATGTTCCCCAATGGCGAGGTCCTTTCAACCGGATTTATTTCAAACCGTAATATTTACCTTTGTTTTCCGTTGAACATGAACCTCTCCAGACTTCACTCACCTTCCCTATTATTACTCATGAACAATCTAGTCAGGGGACGTGGAAACCGGAACACTCCAACAGAGATTAACATTAGAAGAGACAGTGGAGCGGAACGCTAGATGTGGATCTACATTTCGTAGCTGACGTCTGTGCTTGAAGACACCGGATCATCAGTCTGCAATGATTCACACAACTCTCAATCTCCTGTAATTAGATGGCCCTCCCGCTACATCAAGTACAATTTTTATAGATCTTAAATGGTGTCGAATATGTAATGATGAATGAGGGAAGATCACGCTAATGTTTTTGTCATATGGATGTGCATGACAAGTAACTAAACAACTGAGTTCTTGGAAATCTACGCAGACAGTTCACTGTTACATTGGGCTTGCCTAGGGATTATTAGGGAGGGAAGGACATTCCCTGGGACTCCAGGGTCCGAGACGCCCCCCTAACCGGATGATATTCAGGGAATCTTTCTAGAAATATTTTTTGGACTAATTAGTCCTGGAATTTCTTCTAGAACTTATAGACATAGGGAGGAAGATTGTGCTGTATTCCTTTGTGTGTGAATTCCAATAGCCGCCTGGGTGGGGGCTGCCATACTATTTACCCTTTGACCATCCTTGGAAATAAATATTTTACTATTGGGACATTTTCCCCCTTTGCCATTCTCCAGTTCATTTAATTCCCTTAAATTCCTTTTAATATCCAGGTGTCCTGTGTATCAAATGCACTTTTATTATATATACTGGCAACACGGTCAAATCTATATTGGATATTGATTATTTTATGGTTGATTCCCTTTAAGGTCGCTGCCCTATTATACGCTATTATCGAGCTATTATACGAAGGTTCATCTGTCGGAAGAGTAGTCCCATGTCCAGATATTCCACCTTCGGTTCACTGTTTTCTCTGCCGGTCATTGCAATGTCAGAATTCCAACCCTGTAATTGGGTTTGCACGTGACACACATTACACTTTTGCACCAGTAAGTTGGCTATTTGGTTGAAAGTGGCTATTGCTGGTTCACCTATTTAAACTTCCCTAATGGATCTTCCTTGCTTTCATTAGATCAGCTTCTTGGTTTAGCTTTTGCCTGTTTTCTGATCTCCTGTTGCCAACCTTGCTTGGTATCTGTTCTTTGAAGCCTTCAACACCTATTGCCTAAATTAATACCTTATAATACACAGTCTCTGTATTTTTCAATGGAGAGCTGCAGGGGAGAATCCTTATTATAAGAATCACTCAGTGATGTCACTGAGTGACTATTTCAATATTAGTGCCACTGCAGCTCTCCATTCCTATATAACATAAAAATCAGTGTCCTAACCTCTTATCCAGCCACCCCGGAATCGAACTTTCCAAAATCACAATCCAAGAGCTGGACAGGAACGGACAAGCCGGTATACATCACGGCACAGAACAGCCTGGCGCGCATCGCAATTAACCGTCCATTATGGCACATGAGAAAATCAAATAACCACACGTATTATGCAAACAAAAAAGAGGGCGAACACAAACGAATAAACCAAATTAACAAACAGTTGAACTAAAGCCTAAAAAACAAGTGTGAAATAAACACCTAACACAGAAATCTGATCGACTAAATTACTATACATTTGAACAATGAACATCTAAATAACATACACATATTCTAAGATAACGATTTAAATATAGTTAAATGTTTAACAATGTTTTTTTAATGTATATCTAAAAGAAAAAAAACATTACATCAACATGCAATTGAAAAACTAAACAAACTTGGGGGAGAAAAGTTAAATAAATTCTTTTCACCAGCTATTATCACTGTAACTTATTTAAAATAAAAACTTGTGTATATAAGAAATAATTCGCCCCTTACAGTGTAATATAACGCCTATTATCCACCTCGGAGTTCCCTGACCTGTATAAGGCACTCAGCCTACGGCCTCGTACTTCTATATGGTCAGGGAACTCCTTGGTGGCATAATATCCTTATATTACACTGTAAGGGCGTCATTATCCCTTATATAATACATAAGTGTGGTATTTTATAATTGGGAGCTGCAGTGGTATAATTCCTTATAAAAATCACTCGCTATGTCACTAAGTGACTCATTTCTTATATTTCTTATATCCCACTACTCCGCCCATCCCGTGGTTCAGCTGGACAATGACTCAGCATTTTTTGCCGTGTTTAACTTCACTAACAGAACTTGCTGGAGCTGCTTCCTGTCACTTCATAACCAATGTCTCTCTCCTCCTCCACAAAGATTTGTTTAACCCCATAGATGCTGGGCTGGGATGTTCCTTTCTACTGGTTTAAGTTACAGAAGAGCTTGGGGGATTTAAGGTGAAAATAGGGAAAGGCTAGGAATGTAAATGTGAAATGGGGTGAAGGAATCCAATACTTATGTATTATAAGAAATAATGCGCCCTTCACTATAATATAATAAGGATATTACGCCACCTCGGCCTACGGCCTCGTGCTTCTATATGGTCAGGGAACTCCGAGGTGGCGTAATATCCTTATATTACACTGTAGGGGGCGCATTATCCCTTATATGATTTCTGAACCTGCTAGGTCGTAAACTGATTGTCCATGCACAAACCGATTCTTGACACAGATTAATCTTCCCGTCTGTGCCCAGCTTTAGCCTCTGCACCCAGGGGAGTTTCTAACCTCCAGCAACAGTTTGTTACAACAGGTTTCAATATTTCTAATGTGCCACAAGAGGCGAATAAGACAAGAAGAAGACAAGTCTCGGCCCCAGATTTCCAAAACTTTCATTTATGAAGCCAAGATAGCAGCAATGTCACATAGTGTACGGTGCTAGAAAATATCCAAGCGTCTTCAGCAAAAAAGAACAAAAAAAAATGAATTTCCCTTTGCCTTTTAAACACATTCAGTAGTCGTCTAAATTTAGACAGATCCCCTGGATCACAGCGTATGTTATCTATGTGTGTGTGATATTTTTATTTACGGATTTACCTGGAAGCTCTGATCAAAGTCTGAGTCTCTGTCTTTGTGGTTATTAAACAAACATATATTCAGATTTTATGCTGTACCTGCAAAGTCAACGGCAGTGATTGTCTTTGTAATGGTAAATAATGTGGTGATGTATGTCGAACATTTTAAAATAGAAGGATATTTTGGATATATTGTAATTTTTTTTGTTATGAAAATGGTTTCTATAAATTTAGTTGCCATATATGTAATTGGTCAATGATTGTCTCCTGAAGTTCAAACAACCGAGACCCCCCTCATTGTGAAGTACCTAGAATGAGGATTAATGCACTAGCAGGAGATTCAATAAATTCTTTATCATTTAAAATGGTGCTAATTTTTGCCCCGAGCCATCAGATCTTATTTACATTTGGAAAGCTAAACTCTGATTGGTTGGGGCAAATTAGCACCATTTGAGCATGTCCGGCCTGTTTCTAAACACTGCTCTCTGAAAAAAAAGCTCAATAACCATTACATCACCAAACCACTTAAAGATAGATGACATATATGATATGATGACAATCATCAAACCACTTAAAGATCCATAAAACATGCGTAGTTAAGGCAACAGAATTAGAAATGCTACAATGGTAATTTTTATAAAATCTTTTTTTACAGGAGAAAAGTAATGGTGTGGAATCCCTTTAAATGAATACCCTTCTATCAAATGATGCCCTTTTCCAGTTAGGTCACTCAATAGTTATTTTACATTAATTTACATTTTTTAGCTTGTATTGTTAGCCTGGTAAGAAATAGGTGGATAGAGAAAAAGATAAAACGATTATTGAGAAGGATTGACAGAGAAACAATCCACCTAACGAGCCTTTGGTTGGTACATTGGGCTGCTAATTGCTGTGTTGCATGCGTTCAAATGGTCTAGAAAGTTGTTTATTTGGGATTCCAATCAAGACAACTGGGCATTGCCCCCACATGTCAATCACTATCACGGCGCCTGCTAATAACATAGAGATGGTTTATTTTGAGATTCTATTCCGGTTGTTCTCTGCTAAACTGTCCTATATAGCTGGAGGTCGATATCAATGAGAGATCCCACAGTTTCGAGACTTGCAGCTCCAGTAAGCTCCACAGCATAATTTTCTTTAGTGACATTATTAAAATCAAGAAGATTTTATACCCATTAATACACCACAATCGCTATAGCCTGTGACTAACGGAATAGTTTCAGAACACGTAGGAAATAATGATGCACGCTTATTTGTTGTAGTCAAAAGTTTTTTTGTGAGGTTCCAGACACTTTATATTTCATGCATATATTTTTATTTATTTCTATTCTATTCTTATTCTCTATATCTGCTCTCTATTTTATTTTCTTACTTTACTTCTTGATAATTAGTCTAAATTTCTTTATATTTCACATTCCAAGCATTGGGTTGCTGACCAATTGTGACCATATTATAGATGGCCTTACCAGACTTTCCATTTAGAGATGGACTAGAACTCGAACCTGAGTTAGAGCCGAACTTTCGAATTTGAAACAAATTCGGACTTCTCGAACTATCCGGACCCGGATTTCGCTATATTTTCGGACTTTCGTAAATATCGAATGTTCGACCATTTGAATTTGCGAGTAAAATGGCTATTATACTCTGATACACGAGCATCTACCCTCGAGTAAAGGGTCCATTAAAACCGATACGCAAACATCAAATCCCGAGTAAAATTTCGATGGTATCTAGGCCGAACGCGAGCATCAAATCCGCGAGTAAGGTGTCATTAAAACCTATAGCGAGCATCGAATCCGCAAGTAAAATGTCCATGGTATCTAGGCGCGAACATCAAATCCGCGAGTAAAGTGTCCATTAAAGCCTATACGCGAGCATCGAATCCGCGATAAATGTACATGTACCTAGGCACGAACATCGAATCTACAGTAAAGTGTCCATTAAACCTATACGCGAGATCGAATCCGCGAGTAAAAATTACATGGTACTAGGCACAAACATCGAATCTACGAGTACAGTGTCCATTAAAGCCTATACCGCGGCTCGAATCCGCGAGTAAAATGTCCATGTATCTAGCGGCAACATCGAATCCACGAGTAAGTGTCCATTAAAGCCTATACGTGAGCATCGAATCCGCAAGTAAAATGTCCATGGTATCTAGGCGCAACATCGAATCTACGAGTAAAGTGTCCCATAAAACCTATTGCGACCATCGAATTCGCGAGTAAATGTCCATGGTATCTAGGCACGGACATCGAATCCACGGATAGTGTCCCATTAAAGCCTATACCGCGAGCTCGAATCCGCAACTAAAATGTCCATGGTATCTAGGCGCGAACATCGAATCTACAAGTAAGTGTCCATTAAAACCTATACCGAGCATCGAATCCGCAAGTAAATGTCCCATGGTATCTAGGCGCGAACATCGAATCTACAAGTAATGTCCTTAAAACCTATACGCGAGATCAATCCGCAAGTAAAATGTCCATGGTTCTAGGCGCGAACATCGAATCTGACGAGTAAAGTGTCCATTAAAACCTATACCGCGAGCATCAAATTCACGAGTAAATGTACATGGTATCTAGGCGTGAACATCGAATCCACAAGTAAAGTGTCCATGTAAACCCTATACGCGAGCATCGAATCCGCAAGTAAATGGTCCATGGTATCTAGACGCGGAACATCGAATCATACCGTAAAGTGTCCATTAAAACCTATACGCGAGCATCGAATCCGCAAGTAAAATGTCCATGGTAATCTATCGCGAACATCGACTCTACTAGTAAAGTGGCCATTAAAACCTATACGCGAGCATCGAATCCGCAAGTAAATGTCCATGGTATCTAGGCGCGAACATCGAATCTACGAGTAAAGTGTCATTAAAACCTATACGCGACATCGAACTCGCGAGTAAAAATGTCCATGGTATCTAGGCGCGAACATCGAATCTACAAGTAAAGTCTCCATTAAAACCTATACGTGAGCATCGAATCCACACGTAAAATGTCCATGGTATCTAGACGCGAACATCGAATCTACAAGTAAAGTCTCCATTAAAACCTATACGTGAGCATCGAATCCACACGTAAAATGTCCATGGTATCTAGGCGCGAACATCGAATCTACGAGTAAAGTGTCCATTAAAACCTATACGCGAACATCGAATCCGCGAGTAAAATGTCCATGGTATCTAGGCGCGAACATCGAATCTACGAGTAAAGTGTCCATTAAAACCTATACGCGAGCATCGAATCCGCAAGTAAAATGTCCATGGTATCTAGGTGCGAACATCGAATCTACGATAAAGTGTGCCATTAAAACCTATACGCGAACATCGAATCCGCAAGTACAATGTCCATGGTATCTAGGCGCGAACAGAGAACTACGAGTAAAGTGTCCATTAAAACCTATACGCGAGCATCGAATCCACGAGTAAAGTGTCCATTAAACCTATACGCGAGCATCGAATCCGGAGTAAAGTGTCCATTAAAACCTTACGCGAGCATCGAATCCGCGAGTAAAGTGTCATCTAAAATACGCAGCATCGAATCCGCGAAGTCCATACTATACGCTACATCCGCGAGTAAATGTCCATGGTATCTAGCGCGCAACATCGAATCTACAAGTAAAGTCTCCATTAAAACCTATACGTGAGCAGTCGAATCCCACGTAAATGTCCATGTATCTAGACGCGAACATCGAATCTACAAGTAAAGTCTCCATTAAAACCTATACTGGAGCATCGAATCCACACGTAAAATGTCCATGGTATCTAGGCGTCGAACTCGATCTACGAGTAAAGTGTCCATTAAAACCTATACCGCGACATCGAATCCCGCGTATAAAATGTCCATGGTATTAGGCGCGAACATCGAATCTACGAGTAAAGTGTCCATTAAAACCATACGCGAGCCTACGAATCCGCAAGTAAAATGTCCATGGTATCTAGGTGCGAACATCGAATCTACGAGTAAAGTGTCCATTAAACCTATACGCGAACATCGAATCCGCAAGTAAACTCGCGGATTCGATGCTCGCGTATAGGTTTTAATGGACACTTTACTTGTAGATTCGATGTTCGCGCCTAGATACCATGGACATGTTACTCGCGGATCGATGTCTCGCGTATAGGTTTTAATGGACACTTTACTCGTAGATTCGATGTTCGCGCCTAGATACCAGTGGACCATTTTACGGTTGGATTGATGTCAGTATAGGTTTTAATGGAGACTTTACTGTAGATTCGATGTTCGCGTCTAGTCCATGGACATTTTAAGTGTGGATTCGATGCTCACGTATAGTTTAAATGGAGACTTTACTTGTAGATTCGATGTTCGCGCCTCGATACCATGGACATTTACTCGCGGATCGATGCTCGCGTTATAGGTTTTAATGGACATTTACTCGAGATTCGATGTTCGCCCTAGATACCATGGACATTTTACTGCGGATTTCGATGCTCGGTATAGGTGTAATGGACACTTTATCGTAGTAGATTCGATGTTCGCGCCTGATACCAGTGGACATTTTACTTCGGATTCGGCTCGCGTATAGTGTTTAATGGACACTTACTGTAGATTCGATGTTCGCGTCTAGATACCATGACATTTTCTTGCGGATTCGATGCTGCGTATAGTTTTAATGGACACTTTACTTGTGGATTCGATGTTCCGCCTAGATCCATGTGACATTTTACTCGGAATTGATGCTCGCGTATAGGTTTTAATGGACACTTTACTCGTCGATTCGATGTGCGCCGCTAGTACCATGGAATTTTACTGCTGGATTACGATGCTCGCTATAGGTTTTAATGGACATTACTTGTAGATTCGTGTTCCGCCTAGATACCATGGACATTTTACTGCGGATTCGATGCTTCGCGTATAGTTTTAATGGACACTTTACTGTTGATTCGATGTTCGCGCCTAGATACCATGGACATTTTAGTTGCGGATTCGATGCTCGCGTATAGGCTTAATGGACACTTAACGTGGATTCGAGTGTGCCTAGATTACCATGGACATTTTACTCGCGAATCGATGTCGCATAAGGTTTAATGGACACTTTAATCGTAAGATTCGATGTTCGCGCCTAGATACCATGGACATTTTACTTGGGATTCGATGCTCACGTATAGGTTTAATGGACACTTTACTGTGGATTCGATGTTCGGCCGCTCGATAACATGGAAATTTTACTCGCGGATTCGATGCTCGCGTATAGGTTTTAATGGACACTTTACTCGTAGATTCGATGTTCGCACCTAGATACCATGGACATTTTACTTGCGGATTCGATGCTCGCGTATAGGTTTTAATGGACACTTTACTCGTAGATTCGATGTTCGCGTATAGGTTTTAATGGACACTTTACTCGTAGATTCGATGTTCGCGCCTAGATACCATGGACATTTTACTCGCGGATTCGATGTTCGCGTATAGGTTTTAATGGACACTTTACTCGTACTTTACAAATGCATTGTCAGAAAGGTGACACGTAATAAACAAAACATCCAAGTCTACTGAATTAGCAATATACAACACGAAAAATGGTAATTTTCACCTTAGTCCTGCTATTAATTCTGAGCTCCATTTTACAGCCTCTCTGCACAACTGCCAACCCCAATTAGCTATACAAACAGGGAATTTATTTACTTTAGGTGCACAAACAGTCCATTAATATGGTATCTCTCAATTCGAATATGTTATACCCTCATATTACCTTTTAATTAATTAAAAGTAAAAGGAAATTAACCGTAGAAAATGATGCAGCAATCCAGCACTCTGGATAAATGCTTAAAAAATTTCTAAATCATTTAAAATCATTTTTAATTGATAAAAGAAATGCAATGTTTGCTGTTGATAAATATTTCCAATATGCCCCAAAATCTAGTACTTAGACCGTGTTCTGTCCGCTATCTGAAGGATATCTCAGATATTTACCAAAGACCTCTGATCACAAATGGATGGATCCATCGACACATTGCTTTCCCTTCTGGAATCCCCAAGCACATGTACAGAATCCAAGCAAGGGGAACTCTTCGGGGTCGGCATTGGGGTGGCGGCAGTGCGCATTATGATGGGAGGAGGCATTGCGGTTCGAGGATCAAGATGTCCATTAGGTGTCACTGCGAGGGAATACATCTTCAGTTCTGGAAAAGATTAAACACTAAATAAAATCCTTCCCCAAATGGGAAGGTCTATGAAGGCCGTACAGCCTTAATGTTCTAAGTCATGAACAAAAATGATATGAAACCTACAGCCTCTAATCCATCTGTCCATTCACACTTCCATCTATCAAACCATCTAATCACTGAACTACACCATTGTCCAATCTACCCCTTGTATAGGTGTTCATCCATCTACCCTTGTCTATCCAATATTGTGCTAGCATACCCTCTATCAAGCTACTAACCCAAGGGGTAAGATGCATGTTTACACGTTTATTCATCCACTAGTCTATTTATCAATCATTTGCCTACTCATCTAATGATCTATCCATCATCATCATTCATCTTTACTAAACTATCCATCTGCATATGCGTGTTCGTGTGCATATCAGTATGTGTGTTTACATGTACAGTATGTATATGTATCCTAGGCTGAGAGTATACATATTATTAATGTGTACACATGATCATCAGGTGTATCTGTTAGATTTGATCCTAGAATGCCCAGATCTTTGTATATGTCATGCAGTGGCGTAACTCAGAATCACTGGGCCCCCCAGCAAAACTATGATGGGGCCCCTGTCCCTACTTCGCCCACAGAGATTTCCTGGGAGGAGGCAATGGCATAACTCGAATCACTGGGCCCCTAACAAAACTATGATGGGGCCCCTGTCCCTACTTCATCCACAGAGATTTCCTGGGAGGATGCAGTGGCATAACCCGAATCACTGGGCCCCCCAGCAAAACTATGATGGGGCCTCTATCCGTGCTTCATCCTTAGTAGTTTTCTGGGTGGAGGTTGTATCTGTCATAGGTAAAATAAGAAGATTGGGCTCCCAGGGGCCCCCTGCGGTTACAGGGTCTGCTTCTCTTGTACGCCCCTGATGTTGTAGCTGTGTATGTTTGTAAATGATATCTAAAGGTAAAATGTGGGAATCAGGAAAGGATAGAGGACATTGAGGATTATAATTAGGAGGGAGCAATTCTTTCATTTGCATTAATCTGACAGTCCCACTACAGCTCAGGAATACAATAGTATAATGCAATGGTCACTACAAATAGGCACAAACTACATTCGCTTTGATATCAATAAGCCTATGAAATATATTACCCCTGGCTGTATGCTGCGCAGGGATGAAACCCAAACCTGTTTAGAGCAGTTGTTTCCCTGCTGTAAAGAGAATGTGGGGCAGATAATACAATTTGCTCTTGTCCTGACCAGAGTT
Source organism: Hymenochirus boettgeri (assembly GCA_019447015.1). Lineage (NCBI taxonomy): Eukaryota > Metazoa > Chordata > Amphibia > Anura > Pipidae > Hymenochirus > Hymenochirus boettgeri. Next base: position 165,819,462 of record CM033477.1, on the reverse strand, counting down.
CGATAATTAGGCTCCTGTTTAGAGCCCAGGATACTTTATAAGTCTTCTGGCAATATGGGATCTCTGCCTAACATTTACCTAATATTTATATAAAATGTTTAATGTTTATGTAACAAACATAAGGTATTTGACCTTTCCCCATAAACAAAGACATCATTTTAAATCTCTGCATCCAACAACTTATCATTGTCAGCAGTTAAACCGTATAACGTATACACATGGTCAGGAATGTTTCACCAGCACCTGCAGCACGAAGATCCTTCATCTTCTGTACATCTTCATCAAAGTTGCCCGATGCTTTGTCTTCCTCTGTGTCCGACCTTGTGGCGTCCCCCTGGGGTGAAATAAAAGGGATTAGAGGAGAATATTAAAAGCCCCTTGGTAACCATGAAGATCCTCTATTTATTATTTTCATCGGTCTTGCACAGTCTGTTTGTCTATCTGTGTTTGCAAGCTAAAGAATTTCCAATCCATTGTACCTGGATTACAGTCCCTGGGAAAGACACAATGAACCTCTTCCAATAGAGTGTCAGTTCCTCAGAAACAAGTGAATTACCAAGGAGGAAATAGCGAACAAGCATTTTCTTTGATAAATACGTATTTAATAACCCTCACAATAGAGCACAAAGAAAACTGCACATACGACAGGAAGCCCTTTAAGGTTTAGGGATGGCCGGTTCGCGGATCCGAACCCGGATCCGCCGCTGATTTATCCCGTTCGCGAACGGCGGATTTTTCCAGATTTTCCGCCTTCCGAATTTCCGATTCGCGGATTTTTTGTATTTTCGAAAATTTTCGAAATTACGAGTTTTCACGAGTTTCGGGAATTTTCGAAAATACAAGGATTTCTCTTAATTCCTTACATACGTATTTTCGAAAATATTCGAAATTATGAGGATTACTTGTATTTTCAAAAATACATATCTTCGAAAATACATGAAAACTCATAATTTCGAAAATTCCCGAAAATACGTGAAAACTCGTAATCTCGAATATTTTCGAAAATACGAAAAATCTCGTTATTTCAAGGGTATTTTTAATTTTAACGGGTCCGCTCGCGGATTTTCGAATTTTTTAGAAAATTCGCGGATCCTCGAGCGGACCGGATTTTGCGAAGTTCGGACATCTCTATTAAGGTTAAGGCCACACCAATGTAATATGGGTGGCAGACAAATATATTTCATAACTTAATTCTGATTTCCCAATCAAGACTACAGAGTCTAAAAAAAGAGTTTGCCTGTCTATATCATCAATGAGATGCTCACAAACTAACAAATCACCTGGTGCATTTTGGGACAATATCTACTGTATAATTTCCTGACTGCCAAAAACTAAAACTGCTGTCGTGAGCCAAAACTAAATTTGCCAAAGAGCCGCCAGAATGAAGCTGTGTGGTTTGGTGGACCTCTATTAACAACAATGCAATGCTTTGCATCTAGCGAGAAGATAGTACTTTCAAGTCACATAATGCAACCAAGTTATTGTAAAGTCTGTTGTCCTTAAGGAACATTTACCCTGAAGTGTGCCTCCTGGAACCTACTATCAGTGTTTCCATGGAATATTAGCCGGCTGCTGGCATATGCTTATTCTCAAGAGAAACCTTGGACCACACATTAGGGGTTGACCACATGGATGAAAGATTTCAAGAATGTAACCATCATGCATTCTTTTAGCTAACAACTCAGCCCATAACTCTTAACCCAGATGGATTTCCATATATGATGAACAAAGTGACCCAATGCAAAGTCCTAACACTTCCTATAATGTGATTTTGCCGTAAAGTTCCCATTTTGGACCTTCCTATAATTGCCCATCTGGGCAATTTTTGGCAAATTAATATGTATATTGACAGGCTTTATGGCACTGTAGTAAAATGTTATTAACCATCTTTAATTTATGGCATGTTGTAAAGACCAAAAAAAGAAAGAAAAAAAAAGAAATAAGGAGATAAAAACTCCAAACTACGACATTAATGCTCCAAATATGATAATTTATGGTTGGAAGATAAAAAGAGCATATGGGCTAGAAGGAGCCATGAGACTCTCCTAAGGACAAGAAACATGTTTAAGTATCTGTGCATCTGCAGGTTCTCAGCATCTTTGATTACATCCTGTAACTCAGAAATGTCAAATGTGTCGGTCCATCATCTACCCGGAGAAATGTAATTACTAGGGAGAGTGGAACAAATAGATGGGGGTGACTTACATAAGAGGTTTGGATATAATACTGTCAAATCAATGGTATGAGTGGAATAAAGAGCTCACGTGAATTGGTGAAGGAAATTCACATACATTAAAGAATCTACTTCACCACAATATAGTAATAAGGGCATCTTGAGGACACTAATTCTGCTAGAGGAGGAGGAAAAGCATCAATCCTGTTTAAAGGACAACTAAATGTAAAAAAATAAAGCTTTGGTTGTTCTTTGCCCACAATAAGGAGATAATGGTGAATAGAGATGGCCGAACTTTCGAAAGTTCAGTCCGTTTTTGAACTTTCGAAATATATAGAAAGTCAAATAGTTTGAAAAGTTCTAATGAAATACAAATAAAATATCAATGGTAACTTAATGTAAATGGCTGTGGGACCTGGGAAATGGTCTGGGGAGCATGTTCCAATATCCAGGACATTCGAAAAAGCAATTTTACTCTCACTGGCGCTATTTTCAAGCTTGTTCGCGCCTAGATACCATGTACATTTTACTCGCGGAATCGATGCTCGCATACAGGCTTTAATGGACACTTTACACGCGGATTCGATGTTCGCGCCTAGATACCATGGACATTTTACTTGCAGATTCGATACTAGCGTATAGGTTTTAATGGACACTTTACTTGTAGATACGATGTTCGTGCCTAGATACCATGGACATTATACTTGCGGATTCAATGCTCCAGTATAGGTTTTAATGGAAACTTTACTCGTAGATTCGATGTTCGTGCCTAGATACTATGGACATTTTACTTGCGGATTCGATGCTCACATATAGGTTTTAATGGACACTTTACTCGTAGATTCGATGTTTGCGCCTAGATACCATGGACATTTTACTTGCGGATTTGATGCTCGCGTATAGGTTTTAATGGACACTTTACTCGCAGATTCGATGTTCGCGCCTAGATACCATGGACATTTTACTTGTGGATTTGATGCTCGCGTATAGGCTTTAATGGACACTTTACTTGTAGATTCGATGTTCGCGCCTAGATACCATGGACATTTTACTTGCGGATTTGATGCTCGCGTATAGGTTTTAACGGACACTTTACTTGTAGATTCGATGTTCGCGCCTAGATACCAAGGACATTTTACTTGCGGATTTGATGCTCACGTATAGGTTTTAATGGACACTTTACTCGTAGATTTGATGTTCGTGCCTAGATACCATGAACATTTTACTTGCGGATTCGATGCTCACGTATAGGTTTTAATGGACACTTTACTTGTAGATTCGATGTTCGCGCCTAGATACCATGGACATTTTACTTGCAGATTCGATGCTCGCGTATAGGTTTTAATGGACACTTTACTCGTAGATTCGATGCTCGCGTATAGGTATAATAGGCATTTTACTCGCACATTCGAACAGTCGAACGTTCGATATTTATCGAAAGTCCGAAAATATCAAAAATCCGGGTCTGGGATAGTTCGAGAAGTCCGAATTCATTCGAATTCGGATAGATCGGCTCGAACTCGGGTTCGAGTTCTAGTCCATATCTAATGGTCAACAGTATATACAGGGATAATCTTAAAGCGACCACAAAACAACTGGAAAATAGGTAAAAATGCACAAAAAAAGTAAATCTAGCAGCTAAAGAAGAAAATTTAAAAAAAAGTTTTTAACTTTTGTGTAAGACAATCCAGCCATCTAGAACCCAGGATCACTGACATAAACTGCCCATAAGTTAATATTTTAAACTTGCCATGAAGCAAACTGAAATGTTTGTTAACAGCATGCCCCTGTAATACACTATAGAAGCGGCATTCATTTCTGGTGTAAAGAAAAAAAAGCCGCACTACGTGGAGCTTCTGAGAAGTTTCTCCTGCACTCACCCACATGCGCGGGTGTGTGTGTCTGTGCAGAACATGCAGCAGCATCTCGGGCCCTGCTCATCCCGTCTAGCTTTCAGTGACTCAGTAACTGTAAGTGGCTCTGTTATCTGTGGAGGCATTTCTTATTTTCAAGTCTGTGTGAGCTGTGGATAGGGGCATCTTATATTTTTAATTCTGTGTGGACTGGGCATGGGGGCATCTTATATTTGAAATACTGGGTGGGCTGGGTATGGGTCTATCTTATATTTAAAGTTTGTGTGGGCTGGGCATATGGGCATCTTACATTTGCAAGTCTGTGCGGGCTGGGAATTTTATATTTACACCTCTGTGTGGGCATCTTACTTTACCAGTCTGTATGGGCATTTATTTACCAGTCTGTGTGTGCTGAGCATATTCTATTAACAAGTCTGTGTGGGCATCTTATTTTACCAGTCTGTATGGGCATCTTATTTTACCAGTCTGTATGGGCATTTATATACCAGTCTGTGTGGGCTGAGCATATTATATTAACAAGTCTGTGTGGGCATCTTATATTTACCAGTCTGGCAGTCCTCCAGTTTACCAGCCAGTGTAAAGTCAGACCTTCAGTTCACCAGGCAGTGTTAGTCAGTCCACCACCATGACAGGCCTCATTTATATGCATGAATGTAATATTCATATTTCACTTTATTTGTAAATGATATATAAGTGGCTGATTTTTAGGTTCATATAAAACTTACATTGCGCAATCTACCAGGTATGTATAATAACGACCAGTTATAATAATACTTGTTGCAATAATAAAATTCCCAGCATCCACCAAAATTCCCAGAATCCTTCAAAAAGCTGTTGTGTAAGCCAAAGCACGCACTTGATGCATGAACGATGGGCTCAGACACAAAAGTTTCAGAACTGTTCCATTTAAACATATAATAGATTCCCATCATTGAACTATAAAATATTGTTATCATCTTAGCCATTTCCACTAATTGGAAGCCTCTAAGAACTGCTTGGAAAGCATTTTTTTTTTTTAGTGGGGCTTTTTTTTCACACGATAATCTGTATATACTAATGACCTTGTAAAAACGTCAAAAATTTATGATGACTTTCATTTTTTTAACATAATAAACGAAGACTCGCGTGAGGGTAATAAAATCAAAAAGGCGATAAAATAAAATTCCTATCAAATGCTTTGAAGGTTATTAGAAATCTGAGATCAACTTTTGGCAATGTTTCCATTAGGGAAAAAAATGGGGATAAGCTTTATGGGAAAGAAAAGGGAAAGCGAAGGCGAGAGGCATTGATTTCCAGGAAGCACTATTTAGTTTTATTGCTCATTTCAAGCTCCATATCGAAACCATAATTCAACAAAGAGTCAGACATTACTGTTCCGGATGCTCAGCAGCTCGTATCATGTGAATGTAGATCACCACATTAAAATGACATGGATATATCATGTCTTCTATTTATTTAACAGCTTTAGCTTGCTCTTTGAAAAGTCTGTCTTGGAAATCTGCCATTAAAACAAAACGCGGTTTATAGATCTATATTTTTTGGCATGGTTTGCAGTGAATGATTTCCCGTAGTCTGATGTTGGAGAGCTGGTGTTATGAACTCTACTAAGTGTATCTTGGGTTTCTTTTACATTGTATTGTTCACATTAACATCTTATTGTATTGGTTAGGTAACACTAATAACACTAACCAATACAATATGATGTGATGGTTAGGCATTAGGACCCTCTTAATGCATGCAGTTTGCAGGGATGCACTTATTACAAACTGATTATAATGAACACCCTCTGATCTTTTTTACTGATCTGGAAAACCCCAACTGCTATAAAAATATTCACATATTTCTCTATATAGACATTGGGCTAACTTACATGGTACAAGATTTGTCCGAACTGACCGTTCGCCACTAGCGACTGGTCAGCTGGGACAAATCACTGTTGGTCAATGGCACAAGTAGGCGCGGGCAGCAGTTTGTCGTGCCCACACCATTTAATATTTCTGGCCAACCGACCGTTACAAGATACCATCGGTCAGTCAGCCGAAAATATTGTATGGTGTGTCCCCAGGCTAACCCAGTTTCTAAAATCTTGCTTCTCTACAAACCAAGTTCTATCCCCTTTCGGTGATTCTACTCATGTGGTAGAGGCAATAAGAACCCTGCCCTTTTGCTTCCTTCTTAATCCAGTGGTCAGAACTAATAATGTGTTGGGGGAAAAAACTGCAGCTGGTCTTCTTTTCCATTCAGTCAAATGGGCCATTTGTAGTCAACTATATAACATTTCCATTTCAGAAACTCTGCTTGCATTAACATTTCTGCCTAATAATACCAACCATAGAGGAAGTAGACCAAGATGTCATCAGCAGGCTATATGAATCTAGGCATTTCCATAACACAGGCCAATAAGTTAAACAGTTAGCCATTATAGTAGTACAATAGTTTTTCTTCAGTCTTGTTTTTTCTCTTAAAGTATAGGTTCACATAGTAACATAGTAATTGAGGTTGATTAAAGACATACGTCCTTCAAGTCCAACCTATTCACCCTCTTTTTTTTTACCCTAACTAACAGTTGATCCAGAGGAAGGCAAAAAAAAACACCAAAAAAGGGGAAAAAAATCTTTTCTGACTCAAAATGGCAATCGGAAATTATCCCTGGATCAACCAGATCTATATGCATTAATACCAGTAATTCTCAATATTTTTTAGTTTTAGAAACTTATCCAGGCTATTTTTAAAGCTATTCAATGAACTTGCCATTACCACATCTGCTGGAAGACAGTTCCACAGTTTCACCGTTCTCACTGTAAAGAAACCTTTCCTAACCTGAAGATAAAACTTATTTTCTTCCAACCTTAAAGGATGTCCACGTGTCCTCTGATATGACCTATTAGTGAGTAATGTACCAGAGAGTTCATTGTATGGCCCATTAATATATTTCTATAATGTTATCATGTCCCCATGCAAATGTCGCTTCTTTAATGTTAACAGCCCTAACTTGTCTAATCTGCATGCATACTCAAGCCCCTCTATTCCCCTTATTAATTATTGTATTTCCACAGTTGGCCCATGGAAAATTGTCCAACAATGGAACCAGTCCGTGGTGGTAAAAAGGTCACTGCTCTTTATTATCTATCATCACCAAAATCTGCTCTCTACAACCATGTCTGTATCTTCTTCTTTTCATGACTGCACCATTGGTAGATCTTATTAGATTAGTTTACAGTAGATTAGTTTAGTTCATAGATTATTAATTTAAAGCTGTAACCCCTTTTAGACATCTCTTACAATCTCGGCCCTTATACTAAACCAAGCAGGGTGATCTGTGGCCTATGCACCAAAAGATTAAAATCAATTTGTCCTTAATATGCCTCATCGAGTACAACTAGACTATGTCCTTACATCAATGTACATTTTCATTTGAACACATTACAATAATACAATTCCACGTCAATGCATTTGATGAACTCGTGTTCAGTTCAATATGATTTGCCTGAGGGAAATCAACAACAAAAGACTGTTTGAATGAAATAAGAATTTGGTGGCAACATTTATTGCAATACAGTTTGTTATTCTTATCATTGTACCTCTGCTTGGAATCCTTCCACCAAGATGGCCACAAGTAAGTTGAAAAGAACATAGTTTCCGAATGTCATCAGAGCTACAAAGTAAAGTGCTGCCCAAGAGGACGTAGATGCCATTCCATTATAAAGCACCATGTTCCAGTCTTCCTGGGTAAGTATCTTGGAGGAGGAAAAAAAGGGGGGAAGTAGGTTTAAATAATTATGTAAATGAAAAACTAAGATTGTTTTCACAAACAGAAGTATTACTAGTTTATTTTTATAATTTGTAAAATGAACAAGAAGTCAACAGAATAGAAATTGTAATCAAATCAATATTTGGTGTGACTACCCTTTTCATACATCATTATATAGTAATAGAGGTTGAATGTAAACAGCCCTAACTTGTCTAATCTGCCTGCATAGTCAAGCCCCTCCATTCCCCTTATTAATTTAGTTGCCCTTCTCTGAACTGCTTCCATTTCCAAGATGTCCCTTTTGTAAATGGGATTCCACAGAGGAACTAACCAGTGCCTTGTAAAGAGGGTGAATCTATCTAGGACACAGAGACCTTGCCCTTAATGCCCCCTTCTAAGTCATTTATAAATGGCAGTGGCCCCAGTACAGAACCATGAGGTACTCCACTTAGAACTTTAGACCACATAGATGTAGCTCCATTGACCACCACTCTCTGTACATGATCTAATAACCAATTCTCTATCTATGGACACGTGTTTTTTTTCTAGTTAAACATTCCGTTTTCTAAAGGAACTAGACAGCCCCAAGATATATAATAATATATAATTATAAGCAAACACTTATTATTGTACCACTAAACTACCTTATTCTATAGCTACTCATCAGTCCAGACCACCTGCTGTCATACAAGGTCTCCATGCATGGTTTGGTCTTTTGACCGTGTTTCCACGGTATGGCTTTGGCCACAATTCTTCCACAAAGACTTTTATGGCAGTTGGGAAATTGATGGGTGTTCCCCGGCTCCCCAAGCTTCTGGAAAATTTAAGCTGATGGTTATCCTGGACAGTGGAAGTAAGCCTGGCATGTTTGCTGTTCATGTTTCTGTGCCTGTCCACTGCATCTAAGATCCTACACATTGCCTGATTATTTATGCTTCATCAAAGAAACACATTTTACTTTGGACATATTTTTACGTTGGAGAACAGTAAAAGTAAAAGTGGTGATTACAGACATCTCACCCTACCCTTTCAGGCTTCCAGGTAGGGTGGGAAATGGGGTGGGGCAAGGTGGGCATGATGTCACGAAGGGTCAGGGCATGACGTCACGCGAAGGAGGAGCTAAGTACACTCTAGAATCAACTGATTTGTATTTGGAAGCTGCAGCTTTAAGTAATCTGTTCCTTTTTTCCCCCCTAGGGCCCTCCTGAGAAAATCTGAAGTTCCTGATATCTTGGATTATGCGTGCTGTGACCTCACACGCACAGGTGCGGGCCGTGCTTTCTCTAACCCACAACAGGAGAGGCAGGAAATCTTGGGGGCGGAGCTATATACACTGCAAGCAAAACCCAAGATGTCAGGAACTTCAAATCTTTACAGGTAGGCTCAGGAGGGCCCTAGGAAAAAAACAGATTACTTAAAGCTGCAGCTTCCAAATACAATTCGGTTGATTTTTGAGTGTACTTATCCTTTAATAAAGAAATGTAGGTTGAACAAGTAGGAAGAGAGATTTACAAGCCTGTAACTTTGGATTGACAACACCTCAAGATATCATCCTAGCCTTGTTTGAAAGGTATGAAAGAACTCTTTTCAATCCAAGACCACAGTGATTGTGTCAGATAACAGAAATGCATTTTGGAAGTCAAGTAACTTTTTTTTAATGGAAAAGGTTAATTAACAGTTTGAGAGGTCAAGACAGATTTTATGGGGCATTTCTAGGCAGGAGTTTGTAAAAAGCCTCTTAAGAAAGATATTGATTTCACTTGCTATTTCTCTTCGCTTGAAAAACCCTTCCTTCTCCAATAAAGACATTGTAGAAAGGTGGTACATATTTTCTTTGCTGTTATTTGACACTGTATCCAGAACAGGTGACCTATGAGCCAATCATCAATTGGCGTTAAAATTACAACACTGAACTCAATTAGCCCAAAGTTCTATTAGATATAACAATCATTGTGGATGATGATGCTCCACTTTCTAGCTACTCTGTCTGTAATTTCCAAAGGCTGAGGATAAGAACTTTGCTGGTAGCTAGAAGTCAATTTGACCTAACTTCCAATCGGCATTGAGATCTCAGGCTTATTTAATATTTACAGCTATTGCAGGTGAATTTTGATTATGCAGTTAAATCTTTAGGCTAAAATACATTAGTTCCATAAAAGCCAATCTAAACGATAGCTCTCCTATCAGCTACGCCCCCCCCCCCCCCCCGTGTGTGTGTGGGGGGGGAAGTAAAAAGCTGTTTGGGACAGGAAGTGATACACAATTGATTTAATAAGCAGTTCCTTGGCTATATAAACATAACAACTCTCTATTAACTACCTGGAAAGACTTAAAAATTGGTGGTTATTGGGGTTAAAAATTGATGGACAAATGAGGGATTAAAACTACATATCTAAAAAAATTCTAAATTTCCAAAACAGGCAGCATTACATGACCTTCCCAAAATACTCAAACATCTAAATTATTCACAGAGATGTGTGCAAATACAGTAGTATCAAAGAAAAGAGCTGCAGAGAGTTCTAGAGTAGAAGAAACTATGGCTTCCTAACATAGCGTAATGGGGTGTAGACAGGACAGGAGATTGTTCTTATTGGTTTATAATTAAACAGTACAGGCCCCATTTACTGCTATTGGCAGTTATACAGTTCCAGGTTAGGACTAACACAAGGTGATGTTTTTACCTGGAACACAGTGACAATAGCCCATAACAAGGAATCAAAGTTCTTCCGGTCCGTGATGGTCTCCCCAGAGTCTGCAGTCCAGGTGAACTTACACCCAAAGAGGTGCATACCCAAGATGCTTAACATGTTATAAAGAGAAAAAGAGAGATGAGGTGGAACCACAGAGGTATAAAAGTACAATTTGTACTTCACTGATCTCCTTCAACAGACCATTGACACTCTTCTGGAAAGTCTCTAGTATACAATATGTAGAGAAGGACCAGAAACAGCAATTCTTAAAGGAGAACTAAGATTTAAAAGGTCAAACCTTGTATTCTTCCCTTACCTGACAAGCTATCCAAATAGAAGAGGAGAAAAAAGGGATATACACTATCCCCTTCTTTTATGGAGGTAATATAATATTTAAAGCAGCAAACTGCTTGTTTTCCACTTAACTGTTCCTTTAATATCCTTGTAACATTCTGCACAGAATTGTTAGAAAAAATGTGTTGCCTGTGTTGAGGTCTGTAGGATTCATATAGACAATAAAATACTAAAAAGTGTAAAGAATACCTGAAGATAAAGATGAAGAGCATAAGAAGCATACAAAAGGTCGCAACATTGTCCATGGTCTTCATCAGGACTACCAGCTGGCGACGTAGTGCTGGCATAAAGCGAACCAGCTTTAGCACGCGTAAGAGACGGAATGTTCTGAGAACAGATAGACCCCCATTCGACTGCCCGATAATCTCCCATACACTGCAAGGGAGAAGAGCAATAAATCTACTATATATTACCTATTGACATGACATAATATTTTACATTTTAAGACACATAGATATATGCTAATATCATGCAAAACTCTATAATATAAAGAGACTGTTCTTTTTATTATGGCAAAATATATTCCATAATACAAGAAATTGGACTGAAAACTTCAGTCATTTAAATGTCTCTCGGAAGATAGAACATTATTGTGAGAAATCAACTGGTACAATGAATTCAAACATTTACATCCCCAAGACATCTGTATGGCAGGGATCCCCAAGGGCTTACAATTCTGATTGCACCTATTAAAGTCAGGCACCTATCCAGTATAAAAGAAAATGAACAGGTCGTATTATACAGGAAAGGCCTGAGCCTGAATTGACCCTAAGCTGCACAGAAGAAGATTGCATTGAGGTACAATGGGGACATCCCGGAGTTTTGGTCATGCATGAGCTGTCAGGTGACAGAGTTTCTAACAATGACACATTGATTACATGAAGATGCAAAGGACAATTTCTACTTTGCAGAGCTCTGAGAGATTACCTTAAACCTGCAACTGGCAAATCAATTTTAAAAGCCAATTCCTCTCAAAGTTCTACTTAATTAAATAATCTTTGAATAGCCATCTGGCACAGCCACGGAAAATGAGTATTGACTTTCCTCTTCTTTTCCGAGTCAATCTCGTTAGCGGCCAGAGGACGGGTGGGGGGAGTGGCTAAATTGAGAGGTTAGGAATATGTTGAACTGCAGTGGTTTGTCTTATACTTCCTTTTACTTGTCTTGTATGACATTTAATGGGTTTAAATTACACCTCGTCCCTCTGTCTAACCTCCCAGACCAGCAAATCCAGAATTGCTCAATGGATTAGAATTAGGACTAAGACATTTTATTCAACTTTCACAATGTTCATTGTGGGGAATCCTATAGCTCTCTGCTAAGTTGAAATCTTTATCTCCCAGAACCCGGAGGGCTATAGTTTCATATATTTTATAATGGGTTATATATCTTGTGTGGGAGTGTCGGATTAAAGCCCAAGTATTGAAAAACCTAGGTTTGGGCAGTTCATATATTTGTATATACATTTTTTTACTTTTAGGGTGAACATGCCCTTTAATATAATCTCATTGTGTATGGTAAATGTAACCACTTTTTATAAACAGATCAAATGAATGCCCTGGTTTTATTGTGTGTAAGAATAAGACAAGTGAGTTTTTACTTTCAGATCCATTCATCAATATTCATTAACCAATTGGCCATCTTTTTTTTAATAAAATAAAAAATAAACTTAATAAAAAATAAATCAATTCACCAGCATAAACCAATCAATTAATATTGTTTTTCATCTCTGGAAGGCATGACGGCTAGTGAGAGTTTGGTTTGTACACCGTTACATTTTGTATTTAGAAATAAATGCTGCACATGTAACGTAATGGGTGAGGCGGACTGCTGGTATAAGCATGGGTTTCCATCCACCATCCAGAGGATATTCCAACGGTCCCCTATAAACGTAGTCCAAAAATAGAGGATGTGGAGAAATCAAAATGGAACACAGGCTGCGCTGTGTAAAGTATTAGTGTTTATTCCCACAGGTATACACACAGGTATCAAGGCACTTGATAAAGGGCGCATGTCACTCGTGTGTATACCTGTGGGATAAAAACCAATACTTTTTCACAGCGCAGCCTGTGTTCAATTTTGGTTTCTCCAAATGCTGCACATGGTTAGAGATGTTTGAAAGTTTTGTTCCATTTTCAAATTTTTCAGAATTCTGAAATAATTCAAAAATCAGAAAAAGACGGACTCAAAGAAGTCAATTGGGAAACATCTGAATGTTCTGCGTAAAGTAGGGGTATATAAGCATGGTAACAGGGCAGCACGGTGGCTCAGTGGTTAGCACTGATGCCTTGCAGCGGTGAAGTCCTGAGTTCGATTCCACCCTTGGACACATCTGCAAGGAGTTTGTATGTTCTCCCCGTGCATGCGTCGGTTTTCTCCGGGCATTCCGGTTTCCCCCACAATCATAAAGACATACTGACGGGTTGTATGTCAAATAAATGTGCTTAGATTGTAAGCTCTTCGGGGCAGGGCCTTGATGTGAATGTATAGATGTAATTGTTAAGCGCTACGGAAGATGTTGGCGCTATAAAAATCCACAATAATAATAATAATAATAATAATAACTTACTGTAAATAGCTCAGGCACCTGGGAAATCGTCAGAGGAACACGTACAAATCCCCAAAACATTAATAAAATCAAATTCCCTTCATCCAGGCTATTTTAGAAAGTAGCCTCGGATTTTCGGTATCGACGAATGTCTACTTGCGAGAGTTAACACGAGTAGCTCCATACTTTCGAGGGTTAGCGAAAGTACGGAAAGAAATACTGAAAGTTCCGATTAGTTCTGAATGGATCTGATTCGGAACTGGGTCCATTTCGGACAAGGATTCAATCTCTACACAATTTGGGAGAATTGGTGCTTGCAGCATTTCCAATTGGCCTGTGGAGAGGGGGAGTGGGTGGAGCTTCTGTTGTCCCTTTAGAAGAGAAAAAGGGATTTTTCCTGGTGTAGGAATAGTAGCAGCAGGCCAGCCAGGAGCAGACAATAAACTTGGATGTAGCCCCCAGGCCATAATTCGCCCACGGGATATATAAAATGTGGATAGTCAAGTAAAGCAGGATATCAATCCAACCTGAAATTATTTTTGAATGGAGAAGCAAAAAGCCTTACACATAAAATTCTGTGAAATAACTAAGAGGATTACGCATAAGGAGCTTATGAGATGTTACAATTGTCTCAAACACTTTACTGCTTGCTAAGAAAGAACATGGACATCTTGGTGTGTAGGGGAAAAGCTCTCTCATTATACAGTATACAGAGGTATTCTCCATTTTATAAAACTGCCAGCATTTCTACGGAACAAATTGAAATTCTAAAAATCCAATTCAAACCCGAATTGTGCCAAATTAGATTTTTGATTGGGAACCTTTGGTAATTTGATTTTTTTTTTTTTGGCATGTTCTGATTTTTGTAAATTTCCGAAAATTGCTTCAGATCGAAACTGCCACTTACGAACCCAAACCAGCTTCGCTTTGAAAACCATGAATCATTTTTTGTATCTATGGCATTTAGTATTAATAAGCAGTTACCTGATGACCACGATGATTCCATCAAAGATGTTGTATGGATTCTTAATGTATTGAAATAACCCAAAGGCCAAGAGTTTGAGGAGCATCTCCAGGGCAAACATGCTGGTGAAAACGATATTGCTGATTTCTAGAGCATTGGTCAGTTCTTCCGGCTGGAAAATGTAAGCATTTTGTTAGTCATAATTAATCCAAACCAATGGTGTAAACAGTTAATAAAGATCCAAAGACAAACTTTAATCCAGACATTTTTCTTTCTTTTTTTTTTTTTTAGAAGAAAAACAAACAATTATTATTGAAAACCCAGGTAAAATGCCAACAAGTATAATAGCAGTGAATGAAGAATCCCACACGTAGATAACTATATTGCCCTTGCCTGGCACATCGAAATAATACAGTATTATTTGGTCTGAGGAAGGAACCGCATAGGTACCATGTACATTTTACTCGCGGATTCGATGCTCGCGTATAGGCTTTAATGGACACTTTACTCGCGGATTTGATGTTCGCGCCTAGATACCATGGACATTTTACTTGCGGATTCGATGCTCGCATATAGGTTTTAATGGACACTTTACTCGCGGATTTGATGCTCGCGTTCGCGCCTAGATACCATCGAAATTTTACTCGCGGATTTGATGTTTGCGTATCGGTTTTAATGGACCCTTTACTCGAGGGTTAGATGCTCGTGTATAGGTATAATAGCCATTTTACTCGCACATTCAAATGGTCGAACATTCGATATTTATCGAAAGTCCGAAAATATCGAAAATCCGGGTCCGGGATAGTTCGAGAAGTCCGAATTTGTTCAAATTCGAATAGTTCGGCTCTAACTCAGGTTCGAGTTCTAGTCCATCTCTAAATGGAAAGTCCTGGTAAGGCCCATCTAAATATGGTACAATTGGTCAGCACCCAATGCTTGGAATGTGGAAATATAAAGAAATTTAGACTAATTATCAAGAAGTAAAGATAAAGAAAATAAAATAGAGAGCAGATAGAGAATACAGAGAATAGAATAGAAATAAATAAAAATATATGCATGAAATATAAAGTGTCTGTAACCTCACAAAAACTTTTGACTACAACAAAATAAGTCGTGCATCATTATTTTCCTACTGTGTCTGAAACTATTCCTGTTAGTCACAGCTATAGCGATTGTGTGTATTAATGGGTATAAAATCTTCTTGATCTTTAATAATGTCACTAAAAGAAAAATTATTGCTGTGGAGCTTTACTGGAGCTTGCAAAGTCTCTGAAACCTGTGGGATCTCTCATTGATATCGACCTCCAGCTATATAGACAGTTTAGCAGAGAACACGGAATAGATCTCAAAATAACACATCTCTATGATTTATTAGCAGGGCGCCGTTATAGTGATTGACATGTGGGGGCAATGCCAGTTGTTCTTGATTGGAATCCACAAATAAACAACTTTCTAGACCATTTGAACGCATGCAACACAGCAATTAGCAGCCCAATGTACCACAAAGGCTCGTTAGGTGATTGTTTCTCTGTCAATCCTTCTCAATATCGTTTTATCCTTTTTCTCTTTATCCACCTTATTTCTTACCAGGCTAACAATACAAGCTAAAAATGTAAATTAATGTAAAATAACTATTGAGTGACCTCACTGGAAAAGGGCATCATTTGATAGAAGGGTATTCATTTAAAGGGATTCCACACCATTCATTTCTCCTGTAAAAAAAGATTTTAAAAAATTACCATTGTAGCAATTTCTAATTCTGTTGCCCTTAACTACGCATGTTTTATGGATCTTTAAGTGGTTTGATGATGTCATCATATCATATATGTCATCATATCTTTAAGTGGTTTGGTGATGTAATGGTTATTGAGCTTTTTTCAGAGAGCAGTTTATAGAACAGGCCCTGGACACTGCTCAAATGGTGCTAATTTTGCCCCAACCAATCAGATGTTAGCTTTCAAATGTTAAATAAGATCTGATTGGCTGGGGCAAAATTAGCACCATTTTAAATGATAAGAATTTTATTGAATCTCCCTGCTAGTGCATTAGATCCTCATTCTAGGTACTTCACATGAAGGGGGGTCTCGGTTTGTTTGAACTTCAGGAGACAATCATTGACCAATTACATATATGGCAACTAAATTTAATAGAAACCATTTTCATAACCAAAAAAATTACAATATATCCAACATATCCTCCTCTATTTTTAAAATGTTCTGACATACTCACCACATTATTTACCATTACAAAGACAATCACTGCCGTTGACTTTGCAGGTACAGCATTGAAAATCTGAATATATGTTTGTTTAATAACCACAAAGACAGAGACTCAGACTTTGATCAGAGCTTCCAGGTAAATCCGTAAATAAAAATATCACACACACATAGATAACATACGCTGGTAAACACCAACACCGAGCTGTATTTCAACCTACAACCAGCCCATTGATGGAAACTATCCAGTCATAAAATAGGATAATGAGAAGTATTTTACGCCTGCTTTGTTACAGCTGCAATAATAAATGACGATAATCATAGAATAACATGAGGCCACAGGCCGAGTGCTTTTATACAGGGCAGGGAACTCCCAGATGACGTAATATCCATATAATACATAAGTGTGATATTTTATAATGGGAGCTGCAGTGGTATATATCCTTATAAAAATCACTCAGCTATGTCACTAAGTGACTCATTCCTTATATTATTATAATCCATAAGTGTGATATTTTATAATGGGAGCTGCAGTGGTTTATATCCTTATAAATATCACTCAGCTATGTCACTAAGTGACTCATTTCTTATATTATTATAATCCATAAGTGTGATATTTTATAATGGGAGCTGCAGTGGTATATATCCTTATAAAAATCACTCAGCTATGTCACTAAGTGACTCATTCCTTATATTATTATAATACATAAGTGTGATATTTTATAATGGGAGCTGCAGTGGTATATATCCTTATAAAAATCACTCAGCTATGTCACTAAGTGACTCATTTCTTATATTTCTTATATCCCACTACTCCGCCCATTCCAGTGTTCATGCCTGGACAATGACTCAGTGTTTAACTTCACTAACAGAACCTGCTGGAGCTGCTTCCTGTCACTTCATAACCAATGTCTCTCTCCTCCTCCACAAAGATTTGTTTAACCCCATAGATGCTGGGCTGGGATGTTCCTTTCTATTGGGTGTAAGTTACAGAAGGTACCTTGGGGGATTTAAGGTGGAAATAGGGACAAGGCTAGAATGTAAAATGTGAATGGGGTGAAGGAATCCAATACTTATGTATTATAAGAAATAATGCGCCCCCTACAGTGTAATATAAGGATATTACGCCACCTCGGAGTTCCCTGACCATATAGAAGCACGAGGCCGTAGGCCGAGGTGGCGTAATATCCTTATATTATAATGTGAAGGGCGCATTATTTCTTATAATACATAAGTATTGGATTCCTTCACCCCATTCACATTTTACATTCTAGCCTTGTCCCTATTTCCACCTTAAATCCCCCAAGCTCCTTCTGTAACTTAAACCCAGTAGAAAGGAACATCCCAGCCCAGCATCTATGGGGTTAAACAAATCTTTGTGGAGGAGGAGAGAGACATTGGTTATGAAGTGACAGGAAGCAGCTCCAGCAAGTTCTGTTAGTGAAGTTAAACACGGCAAAAAATGCTGAGTCATTGTCCAGGCATGAACACTGGGATGGGCGGAGTAGTGGGATATAAGAAATATAAGAAATGAGTCACTTAGTGACATAGCTGAGTGATTTTTATAAGGATATATACCACTGCAGCTCCCATTATAAAATACCACACTTATGTATTATATAAGGGATAATGCGCCCCTTACAGTGTAATATAAGGATATTATGCCACCAAGGAGTTCCCTGACCATATAGAAGTACGAGGCCGTAGGCTGAGTGCCTTTATACAGGTCAGGGAACTCCGAGGTGGCATAATAGGCGTATATTACACTGTAAGGGGCGAATTATTTCTTATAATACACAAGTTTTTATTTTAAATAAGTACAGTGATAATAGCTGGTGAAAAGAATTTATTTAACTTTTTTTCCCCCAAAGTTTGTTTAGTTTTTCAATTGCATGTTGCATGTAATGTTTTTTTCTTTGTTATACATAACATTAAAAAAACATTGTTAAACATTTTAACTATTATTTAAAATCGTTATCTTAGATATATGTTTATGTTATATATGTTTCATTGTTCAAATGTTAATAGTAATTTAGTCAGAATCAGATGTTTGTTTTAGGTTTATTTCACTTGTTTTTTAGGCTTTATGTTCACCCCTGTTTGTTAATTTTGGTTTATTCCGTTTTGTTCGCGCCTCTTTTTTGTTTGCATAATACGTGTTGGTATTGATTTTCTCATGTGCCATAATGGACGGTAATGCGCATGCGCGCCAGGCTGTTCTGTGCCGTGTATACACGGCTGATCCGTTCCTGTCCAGCTCTTGGATTTGTGATTTTGTGAAATGTTCGATTCCGGGGTGGCTGGATAAGAGGTAGGACACTGATTTTTATGTTATATTAGGAATGGAGAGCTGCAGTGGCACTAATAATTGAACTAGTCACTCAGTGACATCACTGAGTGATTCTAATAAGGATTCTCGCCCCTGCAGCTCTCCATTGAAAATACAGAGACTTGTGTATTATAAGGTTATAATTTAGGCAATAGGTGTTGAAGGCTCAAAGAACAGATACCAAGCAAGGTTGGCAACAGTAGATCAGAAAACAGGCAAAAGCTAAACCAAGAAGCTGATCTAATGAAAAAGCCAAGGAAGATCCATTAGGGAAGTTTAAATAGGTGAACCAGCAATAGCCACTTCAACCAAATAGCCAAACTTACTGGTGCAAAAGTGTCAATGTGTGTCAACGTGCAAACACAATTACAGGGTTGGAATTCTGACATTGCAATTGAACCGGCAGAGAAAACAGTGAACCGCAGGTGGACATTCTGGACATGGGACTACTCTTCCGACAGATGAACATTCGTATAATAGCTCGATAATAGCGTATAATAGGCCGGACCTTAAAAGGGAATCAACCATAAAATAATCAATATCCAATATAGATTTGACCGTTTGCCAGTATAATATAATAAAAGTGCATTTGATACACATGGACACCTGGATATTAAAAGGAATTTAAGGAATTAAATGAACTGGAGAATGGCAAAGGGGGAAAATGTCCCAATAGTCAAAATATTTATTTCCAAGTATGGTCAAAGGGTAAATAGTATGGCAGCCCCCACCCAGGCTGGCTATTGGAATTCACACACAAAGGAATACAGCACAATCTCTCTCCCTATGTCTATAAGTGTAGAATAAATTCCAGGACTTAATTTAGGTCCAAAAAATATTTCTAGAAAAGATTCCCATGAATATATCCGGTTAGGGGGTGTCTCGGACCCTGGAGATCCCAGGGAATGTCCTTCCCTCCCTAACTAATCCCTAGAGCAGCCCAATGTAACAGTGAACTGTCTGCTGTAGATTTCCAAGAACTCAGTTGTTTAGTTACTTGTCATGCACATCAATATGACAAAAACATATGCGCTGGATCATTCCTCATCTCATCATTACATATTTCGACACCATTTAAGATCCTTATAAAATTGTACTTGATGTAGCCGGGAGGGCATTTAATTACAGGAGATTGAGCGTGTGTGTGAATCATTGCAGACTGATGATCCTGGTGTCTTCAAGCACAGACGTCAGCTACGAAATGTAGATCCACATCTAGCGTTCCGCTCCACTTGTCTCTTCTAATGTTAATCTCTGCTTGGAGGTTTCGGTTTCCACGTCCCCTGACTAGATTGTTCCTGAGTAATAAATAGGGAAGGTGAGTGAAGTCTGGAGAGGTTCATTGTTCAACGGAAAACAAAGGTAAATATTACGGTTTGAAAATAAATCCGCGTTGAAAGGACCTCGCCATTGGGAAACACTTTTATTTACACATGGAGCCAGTGTGTTTATTTAATTTTATTTACAGTAAAATAAACACGATACGCTTGACATATATTTTGCATACGCATTATAAAGGTTTCTTGGCTAATGAAATAGGCAACTTAAGTTTTGGGGTCATTATAAATCAGCAGGAAGGGGCTCTGGATAGAAACAACTGGATTTAATAAAAGGATCTTCCAAGTGACACCTAACGGTCAGTTGTCCCCATGTTTTGAAGTTCTATAGATGACAATTTTTTGAGTCTTGCTGCATTTAATTACCACATTTTTAGTGTCCTTGGCCTATACAGTAGAGCCCAGATTACTCTTGTTTCAATCAATAGGAGACATTAAAGGGCATTCTACCCCGCAAAATTTAGTTACAATTTTATGCATAAAAGTGGAAAGCCTTCCAACCACGTCAAGGTAACCCCAGTATGGAAGGTCCTAACAGTTCACCTTGGGTCATTTATCTGGGCTGACATTCCCTGCTTGGTTGCATTTTCATGGGAAGGTTGTCTCCCTGACCTTGCTTTGGATTAGTATTACCCAACACCAGCCATTAGCTGGTGCACGGGGGTCTTTTGTGAAACTGGTGCAGCCAGTGCAATTAAACTTGCACTAATCTATTAAATATAGGTTATCACAATTTTAACCCTTATTTTTAACACAGCACATGTGGGTAAATCAGGCCCTTAGAATTTGATGGATGGATCTCTTTGATCAATTTGCAAATACTATAAAGCTTACTATAGAGCAGGTAGTGAACTGTAATCAAACAGCTGATCACAGTGCAGTACCTCAACTTGACCACCAAAGTGCCCTGAATCTCCATGATCCATTCACAAATACTATAGTAAGCTGTCACACTGACAGCTTACTATAGCAGGGACTGAACTGCAATCTGAATGGAGATCCCAGTTCAGTTCCTTACACTGGACCACCAGGAAAGTTCAATTTGTGAATGGATCTCTTTGATCCATTTACAAATATTATAGTAAGCCGGTGTTCAGTGCTGATTTCCAGTTCACTTACTTCACTAGACCATCAGGGGGAATACCATAGGCGGTCCCTGGCATCAGAGAAAGTCCTCTGATGTCATGGGCACTCTCTTTCCACTGCCGCTTTGCAGACTGCAATTGATCAGGCTCCCAGCACTACAGGGGTAAAATACCAGTAATCCCTACATCGGTTTTGGGGTGAAACTGATGGGGGATCGAGTGGGCACTTGAATGGTTCCCCTGGAGCACTCCTAGCACATGCAATTTTTTTTTTTTTAAGGGGCAGGGTTTTTTTTCTGCCACCTTTCTCCCTTACCACAGAGGCACAGCCTGAGACAAATGTCTCCCTCTGCCTCATAAGAGAAAGTGCCCTGAATGTTTTAGAGCATATCAGCAATAATTACAAATGTAACAATTCTACAAGAAGGGCATAAAAATACACCAAACTCCCTTTACAATTAAACTTATTTTCTCTCTATGTTTTAACCCCCAAAATGCTATTTTCAGGGTCATGTCTACTTGGAAACTGGAGACATTATCAGGGAGATTCAATAAAAGTTCTTATCGTTAAAAATGGTGCTAATTTTGCCCTAACCAATCAGATGTTATTTAACATTTGAAAGCTAACATCTGATTGGTTGGGGCAAAATTAGCACCATTTTTAAGGATAAGAACTTTTGTTGGATAACCCTGTATGTTATTTGTAGTGAAATTAGTTTGAACACCTGCGTAGACAGAACATCAAGTTATATAAAGGCTTCACACATTTATTTTCCTTTAATATTTCCAATTAAAACTTAGCTATGATCCTTTCATATATTGTTAGTGTCTTTATTTGTGTCTTTGTTTCTTTGGTGAATCCTGAAAGTAAAAACACTTATGTAGTTATAATGTATCTAAGACTTGCTCATTTCATAAAATGTTACTTGTTTGGGTTTAGCCAAGTGTGAGTTACATGGTTATTTATAAGAAAGAGGTAGCACTTAAGACAAGTAACATCCTATGTCTGTGTGGTCAGACAGGATCAAAGTGTAACCTTAACCTAGATTGTGTGTATAGCTGGGTTGGCTAATCTCTTCTAGGATCTGCTCCAGTAAAGTATATTTTTCCCAACTATGACTCATTTGTTGATCTGCCCCCTATTTCTTTAGATATCCAATCTGATATTTCAAATGTCAATCAAGTGCCTTATTTACATAAACTCTTCTACTGTGTGCAGTTTCACTGTAACTGGAATGGTGACCGTGTGTACATGTTAACTGCATGATGGGAAATTTAAGAGGAGGTAAACTCGTTTTTCCATTATAGTTGCCCTTTAAGAGAATTTACAGATAGATGCAGTTATATAGGTAATTCTGCATTTCACTAAGTGATAGTGATTCTCTGTTCATTACAATATTTGTGTCTCTTATTATGTAGGCTTTGTGGGTTTCTTTGCAGGTAGATACTCCATGTGAGATGAAATAATGATCCCCCAATTCAAATGCATATACATGTGTAACCCATTCCATGTATTTCTTGATACAATCAGGGAGATTCAATTAAAGTTCTTATCATTAAAAATGGTGCTAACTTTGCACCAACCAATCAGATATTATTTAACATTTGAAAGCTAACATCTGATTGGTTGGGGCAAAATCAGCCCTATATTTAACGGTAAGAACTTTTATTGAATATCCCTGAGTATGTTTAACACTGATAACAAGATAATAAGAGGCCAATGCAGAAAGTAAAGCAGTATTACTTAGAGATCCCGCGATGCAGTAAACCCCCTGCAAGTTTAATTGGATCATGGGATTGGGGTCGGGAAAAAAGTGCAAAAGGCTACATGGTAGCGTACAACTTATTGCTGCCTATATAGCAATACGTTGCACGGTGCAATTTCCAAAAAGTGATGCAAAGCCTACTGAACCTTTATTATAATATTGTGAAGATGACATCATTTTTCACTGTTCTCAGTTGAGGTCCCAGATGGTTCCAAACATAGTTTTGCTTTCTAATCTGCCATTTAATGATCACTGCCTGTTTAGGGCTCACACAGATTCTAAATATAATTGTAATTAGTGAAAAGAACATTTTGTTTCTGAAATCACGGCATTTGTTCAGCCTTTTACAGTCACTCGGCGCCCTAGTGCTAAATAAATGGCTCTGTGTCAAAGTTAGTATTTAGGTCTGAGAAATAAACTCGCTCTATTATTATCTGTTCAAAAATGGTAGCCTGTAATGAGTCTTTGTGTGTTTTGGTTAACAGGCATTGTGTTTGCAGTATCATACCATGATTATATTTAACATATTAATGGGATCTATGACAAAAGGAATGAAATATAAATATATATATATATATATATACTTCCTCAGAACCCAGGGCACTTATGGGACTTGTCTTATATAACAAATAGAATGATCGGAACTGCGGTCAACGCGTTTCAGCCATCATATCGGCTGTCCTCAGGATCCTGAGGACAGCCGATATGATGGCTGAAACGCGTTGATCACAGTTCCAACATTTCTATTTGTTATATAAGACAAGTCCCTTGAGTGCCCTGGGTTCTGAGGAAGTGGATGTTTTATTTTCCGGTATGGCACCTGGGCCGTTCGCAAGCGGAGGAGTGCACTAGGAGTCTGTTTTTATATATATATATATAAAGAGTAGGTCATATAGGTATATAGAGTAGTTCATCTGTCATATTTTTCGAGGACCCCAGTTTTAGGTCCTTTCTTAATCCAGAAAGGCTCTTTCTAGTATTATAATTGCATTCTGTAATAACGTTGGATTATTTTTGCATTTGAGACCATTCAATCTATTGTTGAGCTACAACTTCCAGCCCATGGCCTTTTGCCTAATATGTTTTCATGGTCCCAATTGCTGTGTTATCTTTAGAAACCTACTGATACCCCCCAACACCCACTCTGTTTCCAGGTAGCCACACACCAATATTAATAATAAATGAATTTAAGCAGAATTAATTATTAAAGGGCAACTAAAGCCACAGAACAACACTGAACCAGAAGGCAGAACACCTTGATATATAACCAGTAATCTGTGTCTTACCTCTCATTTTGATATGGGCACTGGGAAATTTACCTAAATAACATATGATTTGTGCTTCACTTCTCAGCATTCTAGTATCACAGTTTGGTCAACGACCATTATGTTCTGCACATGCTCAGTCCTTAGTTATGGCACAAACGTGTTCCAGTTGGTCACACACCATTAATAATCTCTAGCCAATCCTTTTACAGGACAGATAAAGCAAGGAAGCATGTGACTGAGGTTAGGGGGTGTGGTCTGACACTGTCCATACACACGGATACTTCATCCAGTTCTTAACAGGCTTACATTTACTTAATACAATTTACTGACGTGGGATTTTATGTTTATTGGGGTTTTTAGGGGGGGTTGTTTTCAATTCTGGAGTTTAAAAAAATGGGTTTAGTTCTCCTTTAAATATAAATACCCTCTTCCATTCCATAGCAAAATTATTGAGTTAAATTATTTTAACTCAATAATAAACACACAAACAGACAAACAAGTTGGTATTTCAAGCTAAATTCCAAGTTTTAATAGATATTTTAATTTATCCTTTCCTAAAATGTTATGGGTGTGTCGACCAATGAAAATTATGTAAGTATTTCCCCTTTCACCTTTTTTTTTGCATGGGTTCCCTGAAGTGAGAAGAGGTCACTCAGACTCAGTAAGTACACCAGAAAACAGATACCTGAAAGGAAGGAGTAGTATAACATTTCAGGGAGCCTAGAAAGGGTCTAAAGGTTTGGGGGGTCCTTAACATGGGGGCTTGGGTGGTGGTGTAAGATTTTACATAGCACCTACATCTATATTGAACATCTACAATATACTAAATATATTGTAGGCTGTGATTTTGTATTTGATCGTTTTGGTGTAATGTGTTTTAGACTTTATAATAAATAACTTAATATAATATAATAATACTTAAACATACCTTGTTTGTAAATTGTTTCAGCCTCAACCTCACACCATTAAGCACAAGTAGAAACATTTACAATAGTCGGTGGTAATGTCCTTTAATTCATTTCTATTTACACAAATTTATTGACTATAATTTTACCTTCTTTTTAAAGACACATATTTAGCAGGTATTTCATTTTACAGGAATTCGGGTGTTTTGTGTGTAAGTGGAAAGAACTCGCTATCTCGTAAAATAAACTTTCCCATTATGTCGACTGACAGAATATAACTTTTAAGTTCCCCAGGTGATTTAGTTAGAAATATTCCGAAAGCTGAAGCATTTGAATGACCTTGGCTGCTAAGTTAGCCTGTGGAAATATTTTCCATTTACAATAAGAGAGAAAAATCTATAATAACTTTCAGTTAAAATCCTCAATTAAAAAAAAAAATATTCAAGAATTTATTTTGTCCAACTCTTTTTAATGAAACACGTTGTGACTTTTCAAGAAATCTCTTTGCTAAACAGAACCCTAATTCTAGGAAATAAAGGGAAAATGATACAGAATGCTACCACTGGCCCTTGAAAAGCAATTTTTTTGTTGTTGCTAAGAATGGAGGTTATCCAATGGGATTTTGGGTTTTAAAAGGGATATTGAATTTAATAAGAGGGATATACAGAAAACCTTAGGATTTTAGCGCCAGTATTGGGGAGTTTGTCTGGAGGGCGGAGTTTGTCTGGAGGGCGGAGTTTGTCTGGAGGGCCAATTCAGAAGAGGGTTTTTGAGAAAAATAATGTGAGGTGGTCTGTATTTTTACATTGATGCAATTCTACTGACATTTTTCAATGGGACATGTTCTTCAGAGGTAACAATATCCATCTGAATGTGTATTTACACATATATTTATTTACCTTATAATGTTATTATACCGGTACCTTTAAGGAAAATGACCAAATGCCAAACATAGATGGTAAAATGATTTATTAGTTATAATACTATATGTCAAACACATTAAAAGAATACACTTTTCATCTTATTCTACAGAAATGCAGATTAAAGAACGCATTCCTAATTCCTTTTTGAACTGTGCACTCCTGTTTCTATTAATATGATATCTGTTCTAGAAGAGACATGTATTATGTAAGTGAAATCTGCTACACAGTGTCAAACTAATTTAACACTTAACAAGTAATGCACTTTATTCAGTAAATAAGAAATCTGCAATGTTAAGCTTGTTCTACACAAAAGAGACCGAGCGAAGAGAAAATTATTTTTTTTTAAAGCTGTAAAAACCTCATTTTTTTATAGAACTGAATTGTATTTATTTTCTTCATTTATTTTAAAATCCTACAATCCTTATATTCCAATTACTTTTGCTTATTCGATGTCCTAAGTTATGTTCCTGTTGTGTGAGAAATAAAGAAATAAAAAGAAAACTATTACAATGAAAGGGAATAAATATATTGTTCAAAAAATGTTGTTGATATAGTAACACTTAAAGGGAAACTAAAGTCACCAGACAACATTGTCCCTATAGACAGCACATTCACAAAAATACAACAAACTGTGTCCAGCAGGTCCTGCCTCTCAGACACAGATCAGAGATTTTTTTTAACAATGTTTTCCACACATTCGTTTACATTTCACACAAAAAAACAAAAAAAAAAAATTGAGGATGAAGAAAACAAATATTCTCTGGGGATTTGAAGCTGTAAACTCCTGGGCTGCGTGTTTCTAAAAGTAGAGCTAACATGCAGAAAACAGGTACTTTTAGAAATGTTATATTTTGCTCGGAACAGGATGGAAGCAAAAAATAAAAAGAGGCTGTAAAATCAGCTGTCTATGTTGTATTGTTCCTGGTAGGCTGTCTGCAATGCAAGCTGGCAGGAAAAACAACTGCAGGGTAACAGCATCTTAAGTCTTATCGGGGACCTCAATGTTGGTGTGGAGACATCTGTATAGAAAATATGTGCATAGTGGGGTCTCAGCTAAAATGTAGCCAGATTTTGAGAATTTTTGTTTCAACAAGGCTTCTTAATTAAGGTCAATGTATTTGGTGATTAATATAGTTTATTTAAATCAATCCCTAAACTATCAAGGGACATCAAAGAGACAAGACAGCAACATCCTACCTTCTAGAGGCGATAAACTGTACTACCTGTTATTTTCCATATATATAACATCACAGCAGTTGGAGAGATAATAAATCATTTGTCTTGTAATACTATAATAATGTTCACAGATCATTGTTAATATTGCAGAGGTAGAATAGTTCTTTCACAACTCTTTACACAACTAGTGCCTGTTTAAAGGAAAACTACCCCCACATTCTTAAACTACAGAATCTGAACATATCCCCTCTAAAACACCAACAAACGGTAAATTACTACTACAGTAAATGGCATTTAAGTAAATGGAATCCCTTGAACAACTAGATGAAATAACTGTGTGTCTGTACAGTGACTGGCCACACCCCTGATCTCAGTCACATGCTCCCTTGTCTAATCTGTCCTGTAAAAGGATTGGCTAGAGGCTACTCGTGGGTGTGGCCAACTGTAACAAGTTCCTGCAGTATCTTAGGACTGAGCATGTGTAAAGAACGTAATGGTCAGTGACCACACTGTATGATACAAGAATGCTGGGAAATAAATCACAAACCCCATGTTAAAAAGCTAAATTTCCCAACACATGTATCAAAATGAGAGGTGAGACACTTAAATATGCTGTTATATCAAGATGCTCTACCTTCTGATTCAATGACGTTCTTAGGCTTTAGTTGTCCTTGAATAACTCTTACTGAGGACAGGTCTGCAATAATGATAGGAACTGTGATCACAGGGTGGTAGATAATTTGGGGGAAAAGTTGACATGGGAGGGTAGAATGTCTAAAGATTTGTATGCCTTTTAATTGAATGTCGAAAATGTTCAATCAAAAAATGTATATCGATAACACAATTACCCACAAAAGTAGAAACCTCAGTGCTTTGTAAGTTAATGAGGTGAAGGTAATTCTATACAAACAACCAGGGTTATTCAATAAAAGTTCTTATCATTACAAATGGTGCTAATTTTGCCCCAACCAATCAGATGCTTTCAAATGTTAAATACGATAGGATTGGTTGGGGCAAAATTAGCACCATTTTAAACAATTTGAAGTTTTATTGAACATGTATAGTTTTCCCTCTAGATGTCTATATCTTTTCTCATTGCAGGCATTTTTTTGGTCCCCCCCATAGGGGAATATGGAATCCCTTTTATTTCAGCACAGTTAAAGCTGGAGGAGACAATGACACACAACATTAAATAAACACAAAAAAATGCACAATCACCTTCTTCTTCACAGCAAGAGCTGAGCTCCTGTCATAGAAAATTACGTCTTTGGATTGTAAAACAAACTATATATACTACACTATACTGTACTGTACTATACTGTACTATACTATACTATACTATACTATACTGTACTGTACTATACTATACTGTACTGTACTGTACTTTACTATACTATAATGTACTGTACTATACTATACTATACTATATTATACTGTACTATACTGAACTATATATACTACACTATACTGTACTGTACTATACTATACTATACTATACTGTACTATACTATACTGTACTATACTATACTATACTATACTGTACTGTACTGTACTATACTATACTGTACTATACTATACTATACTATACTATATTATACTGTACTATACTGAACTATATATACTACACTATACTGTACTGTACTATACTGTACTATACTATACTGTACTATACTATACTGTACTATACTGAACTATATATACTACACTATACTGGAGCTGAGCTCCTGTCATAGAAAATTACGTCTTTGGATTGTAAAACAACAGGCTTCAACCCCGTTCTAGAGGATCATTCATGCCCTTGTGGGCACACATGACACCTCACATTAGTATCAAGGATTATATGTACTTTGTTTCCAAACAGCAAAGAAATGAGAATTTGAATCAATGCATTTCTGTCAGACTAGATTTAAATAAGATGTTTTTTGTAGTTGTTTTTATGAAGACAGACTGGATAAGCAATAAATATTGGGTCTGGCAATAGAGCAGTGTTGGTAAGAAAATGGAATGTAGTTAAAGGGGAATTAAAGTCCCCAGACAACTTTGTCCCAATCTTTATAGAAATTACAATTATAGATCCAGGTAGAGTGCAAATAGTGACCAAATCTATTCAATACATACAAAAAATAGAATCCTAGTTCACATCCAATTAATTTCCTTATATTATACCTTACCATTGTAATGCGACTTAATAAGCCTGCCCTTCTCTCTGGATAGATTAAAGCAATTAGTTCAATAACTTAAATTATTTTAAGCCCAGCAACCACTTCACGGTTTACTTTATTCTGCTGGGTCCTAACTTTCAACCTTTTTTACCTTAGTAACTTTTTACCTTCTTAGGAGATGTAATTCTCAAACTTTGTCTTTATATCGGTATTGGCTTTTATGAGATGGAAGACCCTGATGGTCTTTCACTTGCTTTCTTGGGACTAACTCTCCAGCTCTAAGCGAACACTTGACCCACTGTGGGTGGAGTACACATTTCCCATAGGAAACCCCCAATCAGAGCCCCGATCGACAGAGCACATTTGTTCTGGCTGTTGGTTAATTTATTTAATTAACCTGTGGGTACTAGTGGGCAGCTCCTATAATTCATCTGTCTGTGTTTCTGGGAATCTAAAAGTATGCTGTACACTTGAACATGCTCTCTACTATTCAGCAGATCAAAACAAGGAAACTGCCGCCCGTCCTGTCCTGCTGACAGACAATCTTAAAGCAATCCTGACTCTCTCACTTTTTACAAAAAACAAAGAAAAGTAAACCTTATGTATTATGTCATCTGCATGGTGCATTAAGAAAATGCAATAAGTATAATGAGAATTGAACATTAACCTTGTGGATTCTGTTTTTTTTAAAATTAGAACATTAATGCACTAACCCACCAGAGCAAACACAAAGAATGTAGGCACATTTAGAAACATTCAGGCTAATTTATGGAAAGGTGACGCATCTTTGCAGCACTCTCTTTAGAGGTTAAAGTCGTGCTAATCAATTCACGATAGGTGCGTTTGAGTTTAACCCCTACGGTATTGCAAGAGTTTAGCATAAGTATTGAGATTCACCCCTTGTTATCTTTTGCAAGGAACAGAATCAAAGCAAAAACAAAAAACAAAAACACAACAACAAAAACAACTGTAGGATATCATCAGCTTTCAAAGTCTTATCAGGGATGTCCATATTGGTGTGGAGACATCTCTATAGAAACAGTGAATACTTGGGCCAAGGGGCATTGTAAATTATTACACATGCTTGCAAGGTTTTATGAAGACTACACGGATAGAGGCATGTACTGACAACAACACAAAAGCCTTTTTTAGTTTCAGAATCCACTTCTTACATATATTGTATGTACTACAGGGTTTTCTGGGGTGGAAAGCCATCATATTAAATATAAATAATCTAAAGATATAGCTGTAATGTGGCCACTTTAGTCTTAGTGTTTTATTGCAGAGAGGAACTATGGATGTCTGGATCCAATGACCAAAGTAAGTATATGTAGCATGACGTCTTTATCATGTCCAGGGTGATAAGAAGTCCCCATTTTTATTCCAGTTTATACAATCCATACTTTATTCTGTACTTCCTTTATTCTGTACTTATTTTATTCTGCACTTACCTTATTCTGTACTTACTTTTTTCTGTACTTACTTTATTCTGTGCTTATTTTATTCTGTACTTTATACTTCCTTTATTTTGTACTTCCTTACTTTATTCTGTACTTCCTTTATTCTGTACTTACCTTATTCTGTACTTACTTTATTCTGCACTTCTTTTATTCTGTACTTCCTTTATTCTGTACTTACCTTATTCTGTACTTCCTTTTTTCTGTACTTACTTTATTCTGTACTTCCTTTATTCTGTACTTCCTTTATTCTGTACTTCCTTTATTCTGTACTTACCTTATTCTGTACTTCCTTTTTTCTGTACTTACTTTATTTGTACTTACTTTATTCTGTACTTCCTTTATTCTGTACTTCCTTTATTCTGTATTTCCTTTATTCTGTACTTACCTTATTCTGTACTTCTTTTTCTGTACTTACTTTATTCTGTACTTCCTTTATCTGTACTTCCTTTATTCTGTACTTCCTTTATTCTGTACTTACCTATTCTGTACTTCCTTTATTCTGTACTTACCTTATTCTGTACTTCCTTTTTTCTGTACTTACTTTATTCTGTACTTTATACTTCCTTTATTTTGTACTTCTTACTTTATTCTGTACTTCCTTTATTCTGTACTTACCTTATTCTGTACTTACTTTATTCTGCACTTCTTTTATTCTGTACTTCCTTTATTCTGTACTTACCTTATTCTGTACTTCCTTTTTTCTGTACTTACTTTATTCTGTACTTCCTTTATTCGTACTTCCTTTATCTGTTTTTCCTTTATTCTGTACTTACCTTATTCTGTACTTCCTTTTTTCTGTACTTACCTTATTTGTACTTCTTTTTTTCTGTACTTCCTTTATTCTGTACTTCTTTATTCTGTACTTCCTTTATTCTGTACTTCCTTTATTCTGTACTTACCTTATTCTGTACTTCCTTTATTCTGTACTTACCTTATTCGTACTTACTTTATTCTGCACTTCTTTTATTCTGTACTTCCTTTATTCTGTACTTACTTATTTCGTACTTCTTTTTTCTGTACTTACTTATTCGTACTTACTTTATTCTGTACTTCCTTTATTCTGTACTTCCTTTATTCTGTATTTCCTTTATTCTGTACTTATTATATTCTGTACTTACTTTATTCTGTACTTCCTTTATTCTGTATTTCCTTTATTCTGTATTTCCTTTATTCTGTACTTATTATATATTCTGTACTTACTTTATTCTGTACTTACCTTATTATGTACTTATTTTTTATGTACTTACTTTATTCTGTACTTCTTTTATTCTGTACTCCCTTATTCTGTACTTATTATATTCTGTACCTACTTTATTCTGTACTACCTTTATTCTGTGCTTACCTTATTCTGTATTTTCTTTATTCTGTACTCACTTTATTGTGTAATTACTTTATCCTGTATTTATTTTATTCTGTACTTCCTTTATTCTGTACTTATTGGTCATGTAAATCACATCCTATGCATCACAATTTTTCTTTTTCTTGGATAAACTGGTGATTTTGAATTATAATTACAACAATAGTGAAATGTTTCAGAAGGCGCTAAGATCATTCATAAATTAATGGGGAACCAAAGGCTCAAATTAAATTAAAATAAATGTACTGAACGTGCTGCTCTGATGACGTAACTTTCTTTTCTGTCACTGTGTAGAGCTATTTTGTTTTTCTTATTCTTTCTGGCACTGGAATGGAGGCAGCTAATCAGTTTATGTTCATGTCACTTTCCTCACTTATGGGATTTGCAGATTTCAACTCTTATGTTTTTTTCCAAAGAGCAGAGCTGTTTTTAAGAACAATTTTCTAAATTAAAATATTAAAAGTTTTTAATATTTCTATAAATTTAGAATTTTATAGAAATCTCGACAATACTATGCCAGAACTGGATACTTCTTGGCTCACTGTTAGTGTTCAAAAAAACTTACATCTCTACTCTAATGGTTCTCCGGAGTGCTTGTCCAAAGTCCAGGAAAATGAAGAGTAGGAGCTGTCTGTTTAGTATAGTATAGTATAGTACAGTACAGTATAGTATAGTATAGTATAGTATGTACAGTATAGTACAGTACAGTATAGTATAGTACAGTATAGGATAGTACAGTATATACAGTACAGTATAGTATAGTATAGTATAGTATAGTAGTATAGTATTTGAGGTTGAATAAAGACATACGTCCATCCAGTCCAACCCATCTAGCAATATCCTTATTTCCTGCCTAACTGTTGATCCAGAGGAAGGCAAAAAAAACCACCAAATTTATGAAGGGGAAAAAATTCCTTCCTGACTCCAAGTGGCAATCGGAAATTTCCCTGGATCAACTCTACTTTATGTATCATACCAGTAACTTGTAACATCCTTGTTTGTAGAAACTCATCCAGCTTTTTATTAAACTGACCAATGAACCTGCCATAACAACGTCCACTGGAAGACAGTTCCATAGCTTTACCGTTCTCACAGTGAAAAACCCTTTCCCAATCTACTTTAGTATCAATACCAGTAACTTGTAACATTCCTTGTTTGTAGAAACTATCCAGCTTTTTATTAAACTGACCAATGAACCTACCATAACAACGTCCACTGGAAGACAGTTCCATGCTTTACCGTTCACAGTGACAAACCCTTTCCCAACTCTACTTTATGTATCAATACCAGTAACTTGTAACATTCCTTGTTTGTAGAAACTATCCAGCTTTTTATTAAACTGACCAATGAACCTGCCATACAACGTCCACTGGAAGACAGTTCATAGCTTTACCGTTCTCACAGTGACAACCCTTTCCCAACTCTACTTTATTATCAATACCAGTAACTTGTAACATTCCTTTTGTTGTAGAAACTCATCCAGCTTTTTATTAAACTGGCCAATGAACTGCCATAACAACGTCCTGGAAGGCAGTTCCATAGCTTACCGTTCTCACAGTGACAAACCCTTTCCAACTCTACTTTATGTATCAATACCAGTAACTTGTTACATTCCTTGTTTGTAGAAACTCATCCAGTTTTTATTAAACTGGCCAAGAACCTGCCTAACAACGTCCACTGGAAGACAGTTCCATAGTTTACCGTTCTCACAGTGACAAAAACCTTTCCCAACTCTACTTTGGTATTACCAGTACTGTAACATTCCTTGTTTGTGACTCCTCCAGCTTTTTTTTTCCACTGACCAATGAACCTGCCACATAGTATAGTATAGTATAGTATAGTATAGTACAGTATAGTACAGTACAGTATAGTATAGTACAGTATAGTACAGTATAGTATAGTATAGTATAGCACAGTACAGTATAGTAGAGTATAGTAAAGTATAGTATAGTATAGTACAGTACAGTACAGTATAGTACAGTATAGTATAGTATAGTACAGTACAGTATAGTATAGTATAGTATAGTATAGTACAGTATAGTATAGCACAGTATAGTATAGTATAGTATAGTATAGTACAGGCGGATTCGATGCTCGCGTATAGGTTTTAATGGACACTTTACTCGCGGATTCGATGTTCGCGCCTAGATACCATGTACATTTTACTTGCAGATTCAATGCTCGCGTATAGGTTTTAATGGACACTTTACTCGCGGATTCGATGCTCGCTTTCGCGCCTAGATAGCATGTACATTTTACTCGCGGATTTGATGCTCCCGTATAGGTTTTAATGGACATTTTACTCGCGGATTCGATGCTCCCTTATAGGTTTTAATGGACATTTTACTCGCGGATTCGATGCTCCCATATAGGTTTTAATGGACATTTTACTCGCGGATTCGATGCTCCCGTATAGGTTTTAATGGACATTTTACTCGCGGATTCGATGCTCCCGTATAGGTTTTAATGGACATTTTACTCACGGATTCGATGCTCGCTTTCGCGCCTAGATACCATGGACATTTTACTCGCGGATTCGATGCTCGCATATAGGTTTAATGGACACTTTACTCGTAGATCGATGCTCGCGTTTGCACCTAGATACCATGTACATTTTACTCGCGGATTCGATGCTCGCGTATAGGTTTTAAGGACACTTTACTCGTAGATTCGATGTTCGCGCCTAGATACCATGGACATTTTACTTGCGGATCGATGCTCGCGTATAGGTTTTAATGGACACTTTACTCGTAGATTCGATGTTCGCCGCCTAGATACCATGTACATTTACTTGCGGATTCGATGCTCGGTATAGGTTTAATGGACACTTTACTCGTAGATTCGATGTTCGCGCCTAGATACATGTACATTTTACTTGCGGATTCGATGCTCGCGTATAGGTGTTAATGGACACTTTACTCGTAGATTCGATGTTCGCGCCTAGATACCATGTACATTTTACTCGCGGATTCGATGCTCGCGTATAGGTTTTAATGGACACTTACTCGTAGATCGATGTCGCGTTCGCACCTAGATACCATGGACATTTTACTCGCGGATTCAATGCTCGTATAGGTTTTAATGGACACTTTACTCGTAGATTCGATGCTCGCGTTCGCACCTAGATACCATGTACATTTTACTCGCGGATTCGATGCTCGCGTATAGGTTTAATGGACTTTACTCGTAGATTCGATGTTCGCGGCTAGATACCATGTACATTTTACTTGCGGATTCGATGCTCGCGTATAGGTTTTAATGGACACTTAAAACCGTAGATTCGAGTTCAAGCCTAGACATTTACCGATCATTTTAGCTGACTTCGCGGACATGGGATGACTCGCGATTAAGGGTTTGAGATGGAACAAATTACACTCGTAGATTCGATGTTCGCGCCTAGATACCATGTACATTTTACTTGCGGATTCGATGCTCGCGTATAGGTTTTAATGGACACTTTACTCGTAGATTCGATGTTCGCGCCTAGATACCATGTACATTTTACTCGCGGATTCGATGCTCGCGTATAGGTTTTAATGGACACTTTACTCGTAGATTCGATGCTCGCGTTCGCACCTAGATACCATGGACATTTTACTCGCGGATTCAATGCTCGCGTATAGGTTTTAATGGACACTTTACTCGTAGATTCGATGCTCGCGTTCGCACCTAGATACCATGTACATTTTACTCGCGGATTCGATGCTCGCGTATAGGTTTTAATGGACACTTTACTCGTAGATTCGATGTTCGCGGCTAGATACCATGTACATTTTACTTGCGGATTCGATGCTCGCGTATAGGTTTTAATGGACACTTTACTCGTAGATTCGATGTTCAAGCCTAGATACCATGGACATTTTACTCGCGGATTGGATGCTCGCATATAGGTTTTAATGGACACTTCACTTGTAGATTCGATGTTCGCGCCTAGATACCATGGACATTTTACTCGCGGATTCAATGCTCGCGTATAGGCTTATTGGACACTTTACTCGTAGATTCGATGTTCGGCCTAGATACCATGAATTTACATACTCGGGATTCGATGCTCGCGTATAGGTTTTAATGGACACTTTACTGTAGATTCGAGTTCGCGCCTAGATACCATGGACATTACCGCGGATTCATGCTCGCGTATAGGTTTTAATTGACACTTTACTCGCGGATTCGATGTTCGCGGCTAGATACCATGGACATTTTACTCGCGGATTCGATGCTTGCGTATAGGTTAATGGACACTTTACTCGTAGATTCGATGTTCGTGCCTAGATACCATGGACATTTACTTGCGGATTCGATGCTCGCGTATAGGCTTTAATGGACACTTTGTAGATTCGATGTTCGTGCCTAGATACCATGTACAATTTTACTTGCGGATTCGATGCTCGCGTATAGGTTTTAATGGACACTTTACTCGTAGAATCGATGTTCGCGCCAGATACCATGGACATTTAACTCGCGGATTCGATGCTGCGTGTTAGGTTTTAATGGACACTTTACTCGTAGATTCGATGTTCAAGCCTAGATACCATGGACATTTTACTCGCGGATTGGATGCTCGCATATAGGTTTTAATGGACACTTCACTTGTAGATTCGATGTTCGCGCCTAGATACCATGGACATTTTACTCGCGGATTCAATGCTCGCGTATAGGCTTTATTGGACACTTTACTCGTAGATTCGATGTTCGCGCCTAGATACCATGTACATTTTACTCGCGGATTCGATGCTCGCGTATAGGTTTTAATGGACACTTTACTCGTAGATTCGATGTTCGCGCCTAGATACCATGGACATTTTACTCGCGGATTCAATGCTCGCGTATAGGTTTTAATTGACACTTTACTCGCGGATTCGATGTTCGCGGCTAGATACCATGGACATTTTACTCGCGGATTCGATGCTTGCGTATAGGCTTTAATGGACACTTTACTCGTAGATTCGATGTTCGTGCCTAGATACCATGGACATTTTACTTGCGGAGTCGATCTCGCGTATTAGGTTTTAATGGACACTTTACTCGTAGATTCGATGTTCGCGCCTAGATACCATGGACATTTAACTCGCGGATTCGATGCTTGCGTTTAGGTTTTAATGGACACTTTACTTAGATTCGATGCTCGCGTTCGACCTATATACCATGTACATTTTACTCGCGGATGGATGCTCACATATAGTTTTAATGGACACTTTACTCGGATTCGATGCTTGCTTTCGCGCCTAGATACCATGTACATTTACTCGCGGATTCGATGCTCGCGTATAGGTTCAATGAACCCTTACTCTCGGATTCGATGCTCGAGTAGGTTTAATGGACACTTTACTCGTAAATCGATGCTCGCGTTCGCACCTAGATACCGGTGACATTTTACTGCGGATTCGATGCTCGCGTATAGGTTTTAATGGACACTTTACTCGCGGATTCGATGTTCGCGCCTAGATACCATGTACATTTTACTTGCAGATTCAATGCTCGCGTATAGGTTTTAATGGACACTTTACTCGCGGATTCGATGCTCGCTTTCGCGCCTAGATAGCATGTACATTTTACTCGCGGATTTGATGCTCCCGTATAGGTTTTAATGGACATTTTACTCGCGGATTCGATGCTCCCTTATAGGTTTTAAGGACATTTTACTCGCGGATTCGATGCTCCCATATAGGTTTTAATGGACATTTTACTCGCGGATTCGATGCTCCCGTATGGTTTTAATGGACATTTTACTCGCGGATTCGATGCTCCCGTATAGGTTTTAATGGACATTTTACTCACGGATTCGATGCTCGCTTTCGCGCTAGATACCATGGGAATTTACGCGCGGTATTTCGATGCTCGCATATAGGTTTTAATGGACACTTTACTTGCGGATTCGATGCTCCCGTATAGGTTTTAATGGACATTTTACTCAGGGATTCGATGCTCGCTTTCGCACCTAGATACCATGGACATTTTACTCGCGGATTCGATGCTCGCATATAAATAAATCGATGCCCCGTATAGGTTTTTAATGGACATTTTACTCGCGGATTCGATGCTCCCGTATAGGTTTTAATGGACATTTTACTCACGGATTCGATGCTCGCTTTCGCGCCTAGATACCATGGACATTTTACTCGCGGATTCGATGCTCGCATATAGGTTTTAATGGACACTT
Organism: Hymenochirus boettgeri; assembly: GCA_019447015.1. NCBI lineage: Eukaryota > Metazoa > Chordata > Amphibia > Anura > Pipidae > Hymenochirus > Hymenochirus boettgeri. The sequence continues at coordinate 165,780,964 of CM033477.1, read as the reverse complement.
TACTCGTAGATTCGATGCTCGCGTTTGCACCTAGATACCATGTACATTTTACTCGCGGATTCGATGCTCGCGTATAGGTTTTAATGGACACTTTACTCGTAGATTCGATGTTCGCGCCTAGATACCATGGACATTTTACTTGCGGATTCGATGCTCGCGTATAGGTTTAATGGACACTTTACTCGTAGATTCGATGTTCGCGCCTAGATACCATGTACATTTTACTTGCGGATTCGATGCTCGCGTATAGGTTTTAATGGACACTTTACTCGTAGATTCGATGTTCGCGCCTAGATACCATGTACATTTTACTTGCGGATTCGATGCTCGCGTATAGGTTTTAATGGACACTTTACTCGCAGATTCGATGTTCGCGCCTAGATACCATTACATTTATATCGCGGATTCGATGCTCGCGTATAGGTTTAATGGACACTTTACTCGTAGATTCGATGCTCGCGTTCGCACCTAGATACCATGGACATTTTACTCGCGGATTCAATGCTCGCGTATAGGTTTTAATGGACACTTTACTCGTAGATTCGATGCTCGCGTTCGCACCTAGATACATGTACATTTTACTCGCGGATTCGATGCTCGCGTATAGGTTTTAATGGACACTTTATCGTAGATTGATGTTCGCGGCTAGATACATGTACATTTACTTGCGGATTCGATGCTCGTATAGGTTTTAATGGACACTTTACTCGTAGATTCGATGTTCAAGCCTAGATACCATGGACATTTTACACCGCGGATTGGATGCTCGCATATAGGTTTAATGGACACTTCACTTGTAGATTCGATGTTCGCGCCTAGAGAACCATGGACATTTTACTCGCGGATTCAATGCTGCGTATAGGCTTTATTGGACACTTTAATCGTAGATTCGATGTTCGCGCCAGATACCATGTACATTTTACTCGCGGATTCGATGCTCGCGTATAGGTTTAATGGACACTTTACTCGTAGATTCGATGTTCGCGCCAGATACCATGGACATTTACTCGCGGATTCAATGCTCGCGTATAGGTTTTAATTGACACTTTACTCGCGGATTCGATGTTGCGGTAGATACCAGACATTTTACTCGCGGATTCGATGCTTGCGTATAGGCTTTAATGGACACTTTACTCGTAGATTCGATGTCGTGCCTAGATACCATGGACATTTTACTTGCGGATTCGATGCTCGCGTATAGGTTTAATGGACACTTTACTCGTAGATTCGATGTTCGTGCCTAGATACCATGTACATTTTACTTGCGGATTCGATGCTCGCGTATAGGTTTAATGGACACTTTACTCGTAGATTCGATGTTCGCGCCTAGATACCATGGACATTTAACTCGCGGATTCGATGCTTGCGTTTATGGTTTTAATGGACACTTTACTCGTAGATTCGATGCTGCGTTCGCACCATATACCATGTACATTTTACTCGCGGATTGGATGCTCACATAGGTTTTAATGGACACTTTACTCGCGGATCGATGCTTGCTTTCGCGCCTAGATACCATGTACATTTTACTCGCGGATTCGATGCTCGCGTATAGGTTTCAATGAACCCTTTACTCTCGGATTCGATGCTCGCGTATAGGTTTAATGGACACTTTACTCGTAAATTCGATGCTCGCGTTCGCACCTAGATACCGTGTACATTTTACTTGCGGATCGATGCTCGCGTATAGGTTTTAATGGACACTTTACTCGCGGATTCGATGTTCGCGCCTAGATACCATGTACATTTACTTGCAGATTCAATGCTGCGTATAGGTTTTAATGGACACTTTACTCGCGGATTCGATGCTCGCTTTCGCGCCTAGATAGCATGTACATTTTACTCGCGGATTTGATGCTCCCGTATAGGTTTTAATGGACATTTTACTCGCGGATTCGATGCTCCCTTATAGGTTTTAATGGACATTTTACTCGCGGATTCGATGCTCCCATATAGGTTTTAATGGACATTTACTGCGGATTCGATGCTCCCGTATAGGTTTTAATGGACATTTTACTCGCGGATTCGATGCTCCCGTATAGGTTTTAATGGACATTTTACTCACGGATTCGATGCTCGCTTTCGCGCCTAGATACCATGGACATTACTGCGGATTCGATGCTGCATATAGGTTTTAATGGACACTTTACTTGCGGATTCGATGCTCCCGTATAGGTTTTAATGGACATTTTAACTCAGGGATTCGATGCTCGCTTTCGCACTAGATACATGGAATTTTACCGCTTCTTTTAAAGACACATATAACAGGTATTCATTTTACAGGAATTCGGGGTTTTGTGTGTAGTGGAAAGAACTCGCTTATCTCGTAAAATAAACTTTTCCCCATTATGTCGACTGACAGAATATCCTTTTAAGTTCCCCAGTGAGTTAGTTAGAAATATTCCGAAAGATGAAGCATTTGACTGACCTTGGCTGCTATTTAGCCTGTGGAAATATGTTCCATTTACAATGAGAGAAAAAATCTATAATACTTTCAGTTAAATCCCAATTAAAAACAAAATTTCAAAATTTATTTTGTTCCAACTCTTTTTTAATGAACAGCCGGTGGACCTTTCACGAAATCTCTTTGCTCAAACAAACCCTCAATTCTTAGAAAAAGTGAAATGATACAGAATGCTCCACAATGCCCTTGAAAAGCCAATTTTTTGTTGTTGCTAAGATATGGAGGTTTACTCCAATTGATTTTGGTTTTAAAAGGATATTGAATTAATAGAGGGTTACGAAAACCTAGGATTTTTATTTAGCGCCATGATGGGGATTTTGTCCTGAGGCGGAGTTTGTCTGGAGGCGGAGTTTGTCTGGAGCCCTTCAAAAGGTTTGTTGAGAAAAATAATGTGAGGTGGTCTGTATTTTTTACCTTGAATGATCAATCTACTCTACGACACTTTTTCAATGGGACTTTCTTCAGAGGTAACAGATATCCATCTGAATGTGGTATTTACACTATATTTTATTTACCTATATGTTTTATACCGGTAAACTTTATGGAAATAGACCAATGCCAACATGATGGTAAAATGATTTATTAGTTTAATAACTATAATTCAACACATTAACAAGAATACCTTTCTCATCTATTGCTACAAAATGCGATTTAAGAACGACTCCTAATGCCTTTTTGAACTGTGCACGTACCTTTTTCGATATTAATGATCTTGTTCTAAGAAGAGACTGTTTATGTAGTGAAATCTGCTACACAGTGTCAAACGATTTAACACTTAACAGTAATTGCACTTATTCAGTAATACGAAATCTGCAATGTAGCTTGTTCTAGCACCAAAGAGACCGAGCGAAGAGAAATTATTTTTTTTAAAGCTGTAAACCAAAACCGTCATTTTTTTATAAAGATTGTAATTGTATTTATTTTCTTCATTTAATTTAAAATCCAAATCCTTAATATTCCAATTACTTTTGCTTATTTCGATTCCTAAAGTTATGTTCCGTTTGTGTGAGAAAGAAGAAACTAAAAAAACTATCTATACACATGAAAGGGAATAAATATATTGTTCACAAAAATGTTGTTGTATATAGTAACACTTCAAGGAGAACTAATCACCAAGACACATTGTTCCCTATAGACAAGCATCATTCCAAAAATACACCACAACTGTGTCCATCAGATCCTGCCTCTCAGACACAGCTAGATTTTTGTTTAACAATGAATTACTCTCCACACATTCTTTACCTTCACACAAAAAACAAAAAAAAAAAATTGCAGGATGAAGAAACAAATATTCGCTTGGGGATTTGAAGCTGTAACTCTGGCTGCGGTTTTCAAAAGTAGCGCTAACCATGCAGAAACATGGTACTTTTTCGAATGTTATACTTTTGCTCGGAACAGGATGGAGACAAAAATAAAGAGGCTGTAAAATCAGCTTTCTATGTTGTATGTGCCTGGTATGCTTTCTGGCAATGCAAGATGGCAGGAAAAACAACTGCAGGGTAACAGCATCTTACAGTCGATCTCGGGGACCATCAAGTTGTGTGTGATGACATCTGTTATAGAAAATATGTGCACGTGGGGTCTCAGCTAAATAGCTACCAGAGTTTTGAGATTTTTGTTTCAACAAGGCTTCTAATTAAGGTCAATGTATTTGGTGTTAATATAGTTTTATTTATCAATCCAAACTATCAAGGCAACAAAGAGACAAGACAGCAACTCCTACTTCTAGAGCGCTAACTGTACACCTGTTATTTTCCATATATATAACCTCACAGCAGTTGGAGAGATAATAAATCATTTGTCTGTAATACTATAATAATGTTCACAGATCTGTTAATATTGCAGAGGTAGAATAGTTCTTTCACAACTCTTTACACAACTAGTGCCTGTTTAGGAAAACTACCCCCCACATTCTTAACTACAGATCTGAACATATCCCTCTAACCACCAACAACGGTAAATTACTACGACAGTAATGGCATTTAAGTAAATGGAATCCCTTGACAACTGATGAAATAACTGTTGTCGTACAGTGACTGGCCACACCCCGATCTCATCACATGCTCCCTGTCTATCTGTCCTGTAAAAGGATTGGCTAAGGCTACTCGTGTTGTGGCCAACTGTAAAGTTCCTGCAGTATCTTAGGACTGAGCATGTGTGTAAAGAACTCATGGTCAGTGACACACTGTATGATACAGAATGCGGGAAATAAATCACAAACCCCATGTTAAAAACTAAATTCCAACACATGTATCAAAATGAGAGTGGGACACTTAATATGCTGTTATATCAAGATGCTCTACCTTCTGATTCAATGACGTTCTTAGGCTTTAGTTGTCCTTGAAAACCTTACTGAGGACAGGTCTGCATAATGATAGGAACTGTGATCACAGGTGGTAGATAATTTGGGGAAAAGTTGACAGGGAGGGTAGAATTTCTAAAGATTTGTAGCCTTTTAATTGAATGTCGAAAATGTTCAATCAAAAATGTAATCGATAACACAATTACCCACAAAAGTAGAAACCTCAGTGCTTGTGTACAGTTAATGAGGTGAAGGTAATTCTATACAAACACACACCAGGGTTATTCAATAAAAGTCTTCATTACAAATGGTGCTAATTTTGCCCCAACCAATCAGATGCTTTCAAATGTTTAAATCAAGATTGGGTTGGGGCAAAATTAGCACCATTTTAAAACAATTTGAAGTTTTATTGAACATGTATAGTTTTCCCTCTAGATGTCTATATCTTTCTCATTGCATGCAGGCATTTTTTTTCATAGGGGAATATGGAATCCCTTTTATTTTCAGCACAGTAAAGCTGGAGGAGACATGAAACACACACATTAAATAACACAAAAAAATGCACAATCACCTTCTTTCTTCACAGGCAAGAGCTGAGCTCCTGTCATAGAAATACGTCTTTGGATTGTAAAACAACAGGCTTCAACCCAGTTCTAGAGGATCATTTCAGCCCTTGTGGGCACACCGACACCTCACATTAGTATCAAGGATTATATGTACTTGTTTCAAACCAGCAAAGAAATGAGAATTGAATCACATTTCTGTCAGACTAGATTTAAATAAGATGTTTTTTGTAGTTGTTTTTATGAAGACAGACTGGATAAGCAATAAATATTGGGTTCTGGCAATAGAGCAGTGTTGGTAAGAAAATGGAATGTAGTTAAAGGGGAATTAAAGTCCCCAGAACTTTGTCCCAATCTTTATAGAAAGTACATATTATAGATCCCGGTAGAGTGCAACTAGTGACCAATCTATTCAATACATACAAAAAATAGAATCCTAGTTCACATCCAATTAATTTCCTTATATTATACCTTACCATTGTAATGCGACTTAATAACGCCTGCCCTTCTCTCGGATGATTAAAGCATTAGTTCCATACTTAAATATTTTAAGCCCAGCAACCACTTCACGGTTTTACTTTATCTGCTGGGTCCTAACTTTCAACCTTTTTTACCTTAGTAACTTTTTACCTTCTTAGGAGATGTAATTCTCAAACTTTGTCTTTATATCGGTATTGGCTTTTATGAGATGGAAGACCCTGATGGTCTTTCACTTGCTTTCTTGGGACTAACTCTCCAGCTCTAAGCGAACACTTGACCCACTGTGGGTGGAGTACACATTTCCCATAGGAAACCCCCAATCAGAGCCCCGATCGACAGAGCACATTTGTTCTGGCTGTTGGTTAATTTATTTAATTAACCTGTGGTATAGTGGGCAGCTCCTATAATTCATCTGTCTGTGTTTCTGGGAATCTAAAAGTATGCTGTACACTTGAACATGCTCTCTACTATTCAGCAGATCAAAACAAGGAAACTGCCGCCCGTCCTGTCCTGCTGACAGACAATCTTAAAGCAATCCTGACTCTCTCACTTTTTACAAAAAACAAAGAAAAGTAAACCTTATGTATTATGTCATCTGCATGGATTGCATTAAGAAAATGACAATAAGTAATAATGAGAATTTGAACATTTAACCTTGTGGATTCTGTTTTTTTAAAATTAGAACATTAATGCACTAACCCACCAGAGCAAACACAAAGAATGTAGGCACATTTAGAAACATTCAGGCTCTAATTATGAAAGGTACGCATCTTTGCGCATCTCTTTAGAGGTTAAAGTCGTGCCTAATCAATTCACGATAGGTGCGTTTGAGTTTAACCCCTACGGTATTGCAAGAGTTTAGCATAAGTATTGAGATTCACCCCTTGTTATCTTTTGCAAGGAACAGAATCAAAGCAAAAACAAAAAACAAAAACACAACAACAAAAACAACTGTAGGATATCATCAGCTTTCAAAGTCTTATCAGGGATGTCCATATTGGTGTGGAGACATCTCTATAGAAACAGTGATACTGGGCCAAGGGGCATTGTAAATTATTACACATGCTTGCAAGGTTTTATGAAGACTACACGGATAGAGGCATGTACTGACAACAACACAAAAGCCTTTTTTAGTTTCAGAATCCACTTCTTACATATATTGTATGTACTACAGGGTTTTCTGGGGTGGAAAAGCCAATCATATAAATATAATAATCTAAAGATATAGCTTAATGTGGCCCTTTAGTCTTATGTTTTAATTGCAGAGAGGAAACATGGATGTCTGGATCCAATGACCAAAGTAAGTATAGTAGCATACGTCTTGACATGTCCGGGTGATAAGAAGTCCCCTTTTTTTTCCAGTTTATACAATCCATACTTTATTCTGTACTTCCTTATTCTGTACTTATTTTATTCTGCACTTACTATCTGTACTTACTTTTTTTCTGTACTTACTTTATCTGTGCTTATTTTATTCTGTACTTTATCTTCCTTTATTTTTGTACTTCCTTACTTATCTGTACTTTCCTTTTTATTCTGTACTTACCTTATTCTGTACTTACTTTATTCTGCACTTTTTATTCTGTACTTCCTTTTTCTGTACTTAACCTTATTCTGTACTTTTCCTTTTTTTCTGTACTACTTTATCTTACTTCCTTTATTCTGTACTTCCTTTTTTGTATTTCCTTATTCTGTACTTACCTTTATCTGTATTCCTTTTTTCTGTACTTACTTTATTCTGTACTTACTTATTCTGTACTTCCTTTATTTCTGTACTTCCTTATTCTGTATTTCCTTTATTCTGTACTTACCTTATTCTGTACTTTCCTTTTTTCTGACTTACTTTATTCTGTACTTCCTTTTATTCTGTACTTCCTTTATTCTGTATTCCTTTATCTGTACTTACCTATTCTGTACTTCCTTTATTCTCGTACTTACCTTATTCTGTCTTCCTTTTTCTGTACTTACTTTATTCTGTACTTTATACTTCCTTTATTGTACTCCTTACTTTATTCTGTACTTCCTTTATTCTGTACTTACCTTATTCTGTACTTACTTTATTCTGCACTTCTTTTATCTGTAACTTCCTTTATTCTGTACTTACCTTATTCTGTACTTCCTTTTTTCTGTACTTACTTTATTCTGTACTTCCTTTATTCTGTACTTCCTTTATTCTGTATTTCCTTTATTCTGTACTTACCTATTCTGTACTTTTCCTTTTTTCTGTACTTACCTTATTCTGTACTTCCTTTTTTTCGTACTTCCTTTATTCCTGTACTTCTTTATTCTGTACTTCCTTTATTCTGTACTTCCTTTATTCTGTACTTACCTTATTCTGTAACTTCCTTTATTCTGTACTTACCTTATCTGTACTTACTTTATTCTGCACTTCTTTTATTCTGTACTTCCTTTATTCTGTACTTACCTTATTCTGTACTTCCTTTTTTCTGTACTTACTTTATTCTGTATTTACTTTATTCTGTACTTCCTTTATTCTGTACTTCCTTATTCTGTTTTCCTTTATTCTGTACTTATTATATTCTGTACTTACTTTATTCTGTACTTCCTTTATTCTGTATTTCCTTTTCTGTATTTCCTTTATTCTGTACTTATTATATTCTGTACTTACTTTATTCTGTACTTACCTTATTATGTACTTATTTTTTTATTACTTACTTTATTCTGTACTTCTTTATTCTGTACTCCCTTATTCTTACTTATTAAATTCTGTTACCTACTTTATCTGTAACTACCTTATTCTGTGCTTACCTATTCTGTATTTTCTCTTTATTCTGTACTCACTTTATTGTGTAATTACTTTATCCTGTATTTATTTTATTCTGTACTTCCTTTATTCTGTACTTATTGGTCATGTAAATCACATCACTATGCATCACAATTTTTCTTTTTCTTGGATAAACTGGTGATTTTGAATTATAATTACAACAATAGTGAAATGTTTCAGAAGGCGCTAAGATCATTCATAAATTAATGGGGAACCAAAGGCTCAAATTAAATTAAAATAAATGTACTGAACGTGCTGCTCTGATGACGTAACTTCTTTTCTGTCACTGGTGTAGAGCTATTTTGTTTTTCTTATTCTTTCTGGCACTGGAATGGAGGCAGCTAATCAGTTTATGTTCATGTCACTTTCCTCACTTATGGGATTGCAGATTTACAACTCTATATGTTTTTTTCCAAAGAGCAGAGCTGTTTTAAGAACAATTTTCTAAATATAAATATTAAAAGTTTTTAATATTTCTATAAATTTAGAATTTTATAGAAATCTCGACAATACTATGCAGAACTGGATACTTCTGGCCTCACGTGTAGTGTTCAAAAAAACTTAACATTCTACTCCTAATGGTTCTCCTGGAGTGCTTGTCCAAATCCAGAAATGAAAGAGTAGGAGCTGTCTGTCTTAGTTAGTTAGTATAGTACAGTACAGTATAAGTATAGTAAGTATAGTATAGTACAGTATAGTACAGTACAGTATAGTTAGTAACAGTATAGGATATACGTATAGTACAGTTACAGTATAGTATAGTATTGTATAGTAGTATAGTATTTGAGGTTGAATAAAGACATACGTCCATCAGTCCAACCACCATCTAGCATATCCTTATTTCCTGCCTAACTGTTGATCCAGAGGAAGGCAAAAAAAAACCACCCATTTATGAAGGGGAAAAAATTCCTTCCTGACTCCAAGTGGCAACGGAAATTTCCCTGGATCAACTCTACTTTATGTATCAATACCATAACTTGTAACTTCCTTGTTTGTAGAAACTCATCCAGCTTTTTATTAACTGACCAATGAACCTGCCATAACAACGTCCACTGGAAGACAGTTCCATAGCTTACCGTTCTCCACAGTGACAAACCCTTTCCCAACTCTACTTATGTATCAAACCAGTAACTTGTAACATTCCTTGTTTGTAGAAACTCATCCAGCTTTTTTTAAATCGACCAATGAACCTACCATAACAACGTCCACGGAAGACAGTTCCATAGCTTTACCGTTCTCACAGTGACAAACCTTTCCAACTCTACTTTATGTATCAATACCAGTAACTTGTAACATTCCTGTTTTGTAGAAACTCATCCAGCTTTTTATTAAACTGACCAATGAACCTGCCATAACACGTCCACTGGAAGACAGTTCCATAGCTTTACCGTTCTCACAGTGACAAACCCTTTCCCAACTCTTTTATGTATCAATACCAGTACTTGTAACATTCCTGTTTGTAGAAACTCATCCAGCTTTTTATTAAACTGGCCAATGAACCTGCCATAACAACGTCCACTGGAAGGCAGTTCCATAGCTTTACCGTTCTCACAGTGACAACCCTTTCCAACTCTACTTTATGTACAATACCAGTTACTTGTAACATTCCTTGTTTGTAGAAACTCATCCGCTTTTTATTAAACTGGCCAATGAACCTGCCATAACAACGTCCCTGGAAGACAGTTCCATAGCTTTAACCGTTCTCACGTGGACAAACCCTTTCCCAACTCACTTTATGTATCATTACCAGTAACTTGTAACATTCCTTTTGTTTGTAGAAACTCATCCAGCTTTTTTTTTAAACTGACCAATGAACCTGCCATAACAACGTCCACTGGAAGACATAGCTTTACCGTTCTCACAGTGAAAAACCCTTTCCCAGCTTGAAGCCTAAACCTTTTTTTTTTCAAGTCTTAAGGGATGTCCTCGTGTCCTTTGACATGTTCTATTGGTGAACAATGCCCCAGATAGTTTATTGTATGGCCCGTTAATGTATTTATACACAGTAATCATATCCCCACGCAAGAGCCTTTTCTCAGCGTACATAATTGTAACTTTTCCAGTCTCTCTTCTATTTCTAGCTCCCCCCAATCCCCTTATTAATTTTAGTGGCCCTTCTTTGAACCCTTTCCATTTCAAAGATGTTCCTTTTTGTACACAGGATTCCAAAATTGCACTGCTATTCCAAATGAGGCCTTACCATGCTTTGTAAAGAGGGAGAATTATATTTCCTCCCTTGAATCCTACCTCTCTTTATACAAACAATACCATGCTGGCTCTTGCCGCCTGGCACTGCTTGCTACCTTTAAGTTTGTATCCACCAAACTCCAAGATCCCTTTCCAACAGGACTCACTTAACACAAGCCATTTTATATAAGTAGCACAGGATTTTTAAGTCCAAAAGGCATCACCTACATTTATCAACATTGAATTTCATCTGCCACTTAGCAGCCCAATGTGATAATCTATCTAGATCCCCCTGTAACATTGCACATCCTCTGAAGTTTTATGAGTCGAAAAAGTTTTGTGTCGTCAGCAAACACAGAAACCTTGCTGACAATACCCCTTCCAAATCATAATAAATAGATTAAATAGAGCGGCCCCAACACAGAACCCTGTGCACCCCACTTAGCACTTAGTCCATAATGATGAAGCCCCATTAACACCTACTCTCTGCATCCTATTCATTAACCAATCTTCTATCCATGTACAAGTGACTCCCCAGACCAACAGACCTTAGCTTATACATTAGTCGCCTATGGGGGACTGTATCAAAAGCCTTTGCAAAATCCAAGTAAACTACATCTACGCTATGCCAGAGTCTAATTTCTTACTCTTCCTCATAAAAGCCAAGCAAGTTAGTTTTGACAAGATCTATTCCTCCTAAATCCATGCTGGTTACTACTTATAATGTCAGTCCTGAAACATACTCTAGAACATGTTCCCTTATTAAACTTTCCAGGATCTCCCCCACCACTGAATTTAAACTACAGCCTGTAATTACCCGGCTGTGAACGACTACCCTTTTTGAATATTGGAATAACATCAGCCTTTTTCCAATCCAGAGGCACACCACCGACATGAGAATCAGCAAAAATAAAAACAATGCCTAGATAAAACTGAACTTAGCTCCCTAAGTACCCTAGGATGTATTTTTCCGCTCCAGGAGATTTTTAATATTAACCTTATTTAGTTCTTTCTGTACCATATCCTCGGTTAACCAAGTGAACTTGAATCTTGTATACCATTATTGCTACTATACTCTATGATATCTGTACTTGGATCTTCTATAGTATACGAAGAAAAATGTTTCAAGACATTTGCTTTACGCCATCCTCCGTAACTATTTATCCCCATTAATTAATGTGTGCCACATTCTCAGTCCTCCTTCCTCCTCCTTCCTGCTTCTTCCTTGTCCTCTGAGAGGTTTCTGGCAAATAACTTTTCCCTGCCTCCATCCCTCTGGATCCACCTTGGTTTCTTCACTCCCTACTATAAAAGCTTTTTCTGTAGTGTAGCCCACCCACAACCAGCATGCTCACTTGTAAAAGAAGCATCAGGAATGTACATATGTAAAGATGCAGCTGCTCTCTGCTATCAGCCTCTCAGCCCATCACAGAAGTGGCTGCTGGTCCGGCCCTTGCTTGCAACTTGTGGCAAGCAGAGGGTTGGGAGCAGATAGCCGAGGAAAGAAAAATGTAAGTACATTTCTGATGCTTCTTTTACAAAAGAACTTGTGGGGGCTTGGGTGGGCTACATTACAGAAAAAGTTTTTTTTCAGAATGGAGATACCAGTTAACTCCCATTGACTTCAATCTTCAAGTGGAACAGATTTCAGTGAGTTTGTCCATCTCTACTTGAATCTGTACCTGTGTTGACCAGCTTAGGACATTTTGTGGAAATATAATGTCAGGGTAATAAGGGATTTGAGGGTAGAGAAGTCAAGAGTCTACATGACACCTCATGATAATAGGACACAGTCCCCCAGCAACAAACACCCCCAAACCCAAACAATGCCGCCAACTCCAATGAGCTTCAACCCCGAGAATTCACTATAAAACCACTAGTTTATAAAAACATTGATCCATTTAGATACCATGATCCAACCTAGAACTTCTCCTGTACAAAACGAAACGATAGCCTTCCATGTATAGAAAAAGCAGATAAATAGCAAGTGCTAGAATATACTAAAGGATTTATCGTGCATTCAACCCTGCTCTGGAAAGAACCCAATTAGGTGCAGTGGTACATCTCAACAAGGCAGGCAAAAAATAGAGCAATGTAAACCTACAGTAAGTACATCCATGTAGTAGCTGAGGAATCTGTTCTGCCTATGGATGGATGTGGAGGGATAATCATGGCAGTGTTCTGGGTTTCTTTAAGCCATCTGTGTTTCCCCCCCAACATTTCTCTAGCATGTGAACAGACCCTATAATGACACTTGCATTTAGCCTTTAATGCGCACCATCTTCTAACCCCTACTGAATCCTTTGATTATTGTATTAATGAAATGCATGGGGTTACCTGCTTTCAGTCTGTCTAAGACTGAAGGAGTTTCTTTACAGGGAGAACGGTGACACTGTGGAACTGTCTTCCAGCAGATGGGGTAATGGCAAGTTCATTGAATAACTTTAAAAAAGGCCTGGATAAGTTTCTAAAACTAATAAATATTGAGAATTACTGGTATTAATGCATATAGATCTGGTTGATCCAGGGATACTTTCGATTGCCGTTTGGAGTCAGGAAGGAATTTCCCCCCCCCTTTTTTAGCTGGGGTTTTTTGCCTTCCTCTGATCAACTGTTAGGTAGGGTTAAAAAAAAAAAATAGGTGTGACTTGATGGACGAATTCTTTATTCAACCTTAATTACTATGTTACTATGTATGTAAATGATCCTGAGGATTTATTTTTATATTTGTCGATTGAAGATGCTAAAATAATTTTCGCTCCGTTATTTTTTCTTTTCAATTTTTTGTGAGAACAAGCGAATATTTGTAGGTTTTGTTCATTACTTTAATTGCTTTCCTGGTCCTAAAAATGTTACAACTTCCTGCGAATATAGAAAGTGCAGCACTGTGATTTTATCAATGTCTATCTGAAATAATCTGTCACAGTCCAACTAACAAACAAAACGTGTGATAAATCCTGCCGTGCTAGTTAAGTCATAGTCATGGCGCTTTCCCTTTAGACCGACAATAATGATGTAGTTTATGTAAGTGATTATAACAATATTACACTTCCATTTCATACAAATCTAAATTCTTTTGGCACGACATTACATTGTGTTTTTTACACTGTGCAGGCTTGAAAACCAACACCTATGTGAAATATGAAGGTAACCTAGAAACACTATTGAAACAACCTAGAGACACATATTAAACGTATCTAGAAACACAATATCAAGGTAATCTAGACACACAACATTAAATGTATCTAGAAACACAATATCAAGGTAATCTAGAAACACAATATTATGTACTAAAACACAATATCAAGGTAATCTAGAGACAAAATATTAAACGTATCTAGAAACACATATTACGGTAACCTAGAAATACAATATTAGGATTCTAGAAAACACAATATTAAGGTAATCTAGAAACACATATTACGGGTAACCTAGAAACACAATATAAGGTAATCTAGAAACACAATATAAAGGTAATCTAGAAATACAAATTAGGATAATCTAGAAACACAATATTACGGTAATCGAAAAAAATATTAGGATAATCAGAAACACAATATTAAAGGTAAACCTAGAAATACAATATTAGGATAATCTAGAAACACAATATTAAGGTAATCTAGAAACACAATATTAGGATAATCTAGAAACACAATATTAAGGTAACCTAGAAACACAATATTAGGATAATCTAGAAACACAATATTAAGGTAATCTAGAAATACAATATTAGGATAATCTAGAAACACAATATTAAGGTAATCTAGAAACACAATATTAGGATAATCTAGAAACACAATATTAAGGTAATCTAGAAACACAATATAGGAAGAATCTAGAAACACAATATAAAGGTAATCTAGAAAATAATATTAGGATAATCTAGAAACACAATATTAAGGTAATCTAGAAACACAATATTAGGATACTCTAGAAACACAATATAAGGTAATCTAGAAAACATATAAATGTAATCTAGAATACAATATTAGGATAATCTAGAGACACAATATTGAGGCAATCTAGAGACACAATATTAAACATATCTAGAAACACAATATTATGGTAACCTAGAAACACAATATTAGGATAATCTAGAAACACAATATTAAGGTAATCTAGAAACACAATATCAAGGTAATCTAGAAACACAATATTAGGATAATCTAGAAACACAATTTAGGTAATCTAGAACACAATATTAGGATAATCTAGAAACACGATATTATGGTAACCTAGAAACACAATATTAGGATAATCTAGAAACACAATATTAAGGTAATCTAGAAACACAATATCAAGGTAATCTAGAAACACAATATTAAATGTATCTAGAAACACAATATCAAGGTAATCTAGAAACACAATATTAAATGTATCTAGAAACACAATATCAAGGTAATCTAGAGACAAAATATTAAACGTATCTAGAAACACAATATTAAGGTAATCTAGAAACACAATATCAAGGTAATCTAGAAACACAATATTAGGATAATCTAGAAACACGATATTATGGTAACCTAGAAACACAATATTAGGATAATCTAGAAACACGATATTATGGTAACCTAGAAACACAATATTAGGATATCTAGAAACACAATATTAGAGTAATCTAGAAACACAATATCAAGGTATCTAGAAACACAATATTAGGATAATCTAGAACACACTATAGGTAATCTAGAGACACAATACTAGGATAATCTAGAAACACATATTAAGGTGATCTAGAAACACAATATTAGGTAATCTAGAAACACAATATCAAGGTATCTAGAAACACAATATTAGGATAATCTAGAACACAATATTAGGTAATCTAGAGACACATATTAGGATAATCTAGAAACACAATATTAAGGTGATCTAGAAACACAATATTAGGATAATCTAGAAACACAATATTAAGGTGATCTAGAAACACAATATTAGGATAATCTAGAAACACAATATTAAGGTAATCTAGAGACACAATATTAGGATAATCTAGAAACACAATATTATGGTGATCTAGAAACACAATATTAGGATAATCTAGAAACACAATATTAGGATAATCTAGAAACACAATATCAAGGTAATCTAGAGACACAATATTAAACATATCTAGAAACACAATATTATGGTAACCTAGAAACACAATATTAGGATAATCTAGAAACACAATATTGCGGTAACCTAGAAACACAATATTAGGATAATCTAGAAACACGATATTATGGTAACCTAGAAACACAATATTAGGATAATCTAGAACACAATATAGGTATCTAGAAACACATATATGGTACCTAGAAACACAATATTAGGATAACTAGAACACCATATTATGGTAACCTGAACACCAATATTAGGATAATCTAGAAACACAAATATTAGGATAATCTAAGAAACCACTATTGCGGTAACCTAGAACACAAATTAGGATAATCTAGAAACACGATATTATGGTAAACCTAGAACACAATATTAGGATATCTAGAAACACAATATTGCGGTAACCTAGAAACACAATATTAGGATAATCTAGAAACCGATATTATGGTACTGAAACACAATATTAGGATAATCTAGAAACACAATATAAGGTAATCTAGAACACGAATTATGGTAACCTAGAAACACAATATTAGGATAATCTAGAAACACAATATTATGGTAACCTAGAAACACAATATTAGGATAATCTGAAACAAATATTAGAATATCTAGAAACACAATATTATGGTAACCTAGAAAACACAATATTAGGATAATCTAGAAACACATATTAGATAATCTAGAAACACAATATTATGGTAACCTAGAAACCAATTTAGGAAATCTTAGAAACACAAACACAATATTAGATATCTAGAAACACAATATTGCGGTAACCTGAAACACAATATTAGGATAATCTAGAAACACATATTAGGATATCTAGAACACAATATTAGAATAATCTAGAAAACTATTAGGATAATCTAGAAACACAATATTAGGATAATCTAGAAACACAATATTGCGGTAACCTTGAAACACAATATTAGGATAATCTAGAAACACAATATTAAAACACAAATTTAAACTTATCTAGACTAGAGATGGGCGAACTTTCGAAAGTTCGAAAACGGACCCATTAAAGTCAATGGGAGTAAAATAGTTCGAAAAGTTTCTAATGAAATAATACATTAAAAATCAATGGTAACGTAATGTAAATGGCTGTGGGACCTGGGAAATGTTCTGGGGAACATGTTCCAATATCCAGGACTTTCGAAAAATCAATTTTACTCTCATCGCGCGCTATTTTAGAGCTCGTTCGCGCCGTATACCATGTACATTTTACTCTGGATTCGATGCTCTGCGATGGTATAGGTTTTAATGGACACTTTACTCGTAGATTCGATGCTCGCGTTTGCACCTAGATACCATGTACATTTTACTCGCGGATTCGATTGCTCGCGTATAGGTTTTAATGGACACTTTACTCGTAGATATAGATTACTGTTCTGTATCTATAGGTAGAGGTATAGTAGAAATATAAGTAATGTAGATTACTGTTCTGTATCTATTAGTAGAAATATAAGTAATGTAGATTACTGTTCTGTATCTATAGGTAAAGGTATAGTAGAAATATAAGTAATGTAGTTAACTGTTCTGATCTATAGGTAAGGTATTTATAGTAGAAATATAAGTAATGTAGATTACTGTTCTGTATCTATAGGTAGAGGTATAGTAGAAATATAAGTAATATAGATTACTGTTCTGTATCTATAGGTAGAAGTATAGTAGAAATATAAGTAATGTAGATTACTGTTCTGTATCTATAGGTAGAAGTATAGTAGAAATATAAGTAATGTAGATTACTGTTCTGTATCTATAGAACAAATTCCTTTTAACCCCAGTAATTTCTTGTACTTCCGCCTTTACATTGAGGTTCTTCTAGTTGGAAGAAGAAAACCTTATCTTGCAAACACAGCCAACTTGTTTCAGACAATGCAAATTCCTTGCTGACTGCGTAAACCCAAGATTATTCAAATGATCAGAATGTTGGGATTTTTTGCTTAATATACAGTGTGAAAGGTCTTTGTCACAATTTAGTGCCCGAGTGGAAAACTCTCCAGTGTGTAATACATAACACAAGTACATGAATCACAGTCGCCTGTGGCAGACAAATGCTTTGCAACGCTGGATTTTTGAGAATTTTTGTTTCAAACAAGGCCTTCTTATTAAGGTCAATTATTTGGTGAGTTATATTATTATTTAAATCATCCCCTACTCTCAAGGGAACATCAACGAAGACAAGACAGCAACACCCTCTACCTTCTAGAGGCGATAACTGTACTACCTTTTTCCTATATATAACAGTCACAGCATTGAGAGATAATAAATCATTTGTCTTGTAATCTATATATTTCACAATCATTGTTTAAATATTGCAGAGGGAATAGTTCTTTCACCACTCTTTACAACTAGTGCCTGTTTAAAGGAAAACTACCCCCACATTTCTTAAACTCTACAGAACTGAACAATCCCCTCTAAAACCACACAAACCGTAATTACTACTACAGTAAATGCATTTCAGTAAATGGAATCCTTTAACAACTAGATGAAATAACTGTGTGTCTGTAACAGTGGACGGCCACACTCCCTCATCTCATCCACATGCTCCCATTGTCTAATCTGTCCCCCGTAAAAGGATTGGCTAGATGCTACTCGTGGGTGTGGCCAACTTGTAACAGTTCCTGCATATCTTAGGACTGAGCAATGTGTAAAGAACGTATGGGTCAGTGACCACACTGATTGATACAGATGCTGGGAAATAAATCACAAACCCCATGTTAAAAACTAATTTTTTTCCCAACACCATGTATCAAAATGAAGGTGAGACACTTAAATATGCGTGTTAATTCAGATGCTCTATACCTTCTGAATTCAATGACGTCTTAGCTTTAGTTGTCCTTGAATAACTCTTCTGAGGCCAGGTCTGCAATAATGATGGAACTGGTGAACACAGGGTGGTAGAATAATTTGGGGGAAACTTTGACATGGGAGGGTAGAAATGTCTACAAGATTTGTATGGCCTTTTTAATTGAATGTCGAAATGTTCAATCAAAAACTTATATCTGATACACAATTACCACACAATAAAGAAACCTCATGCTTTGTAAGTTAATGAGTAAGGTAATTCTATACAAACAACCAGGTTAGTTCATAAAAGTTCTTACATTACAAATGGTGCTAATTTTGCCCCAACCAATCGATGCTTTCAAATGTTAACCTACTATGGATTGGTTGGGCAAATTAGCACCATTTTAAACAATTTGAAGTTTTATTGAACATGTATAGTTTGCCCTCTACGATGTCTATATCCTTTTCTCCATGCAGGCATTTTTTTTCATAGGGGAATATGAACCTCTTTTATTTTCAGCACAGTTAAAGCTGGAGGATGACAATGACACACAAACATTAATAAACACAAAAAAATGCCACAATCACCTTCTTCTTCACAGCAAGAGTCTGAGCTCCCTGGTCCATCGAAAAATTACGTCTGGGGGGGGGGATTGTAAACAACAGGCTTTCAACACCATGTTCTAGAGGATCATTCATGCCCTTGTGGGCAACACATGACACCTCACGTTTAGATCAAGGATTAATGTACTTTGTTTCCAAACAGCAAGAATGAGAATTTGATCATATGCTTCTGTCAGACTAGATTTAAATAGAATGGTTTTTTGTAGTTGTTTTTATGAGAAGACATGACTGGATAGCAATAAAAACTTTGGTCTCTGGCAAATAGAGAGCAGTTGTGTAATGAAAATGGAATGTAGTTAAAGAGGGTAATTAAGTCCCCAACAACTTTGTCCCAATCTGTTATATGAAATTACATTATTATATGATCCAGGTAGAGTGCAAACTAGTGAACCAATCTATCAATACATACAAAAATCAAGAATCCTAGTTCACATCCAATTATTTGCCTTATAATTTATACCTATACCATTGTAAATGCTACTTAATAAGCGCCTTCTTCTGGATAGATTAAAGCATTAGTTCAATAACTTAAATTATTTTATCCCAGCAACCACTTCCACTCAAACGGTTTAACTTTAATTCGCTGGGTCCTAACTTTTCAACCTTTTTTACCTTAGTAACTTTTTACCTTCTTAGGAATGTAATTCTCAAACTTTTGTCTTTATATCGTTATGGGCTTTATGAGATGGAAGACCTGGGTGTCTTTCACATTGCTTTCTGGGATAACTCTCCAGCATCTAACGAACACGTGACCCACTGTGGTGGAGTACACATTTCCTAGAAACCCCACAATCAGATCCCCGATCGACAGAGCACATTTGTTTCTGGCTGTTGGTTAATTTATTTTAATTAACCTGTGGTACTAGTTGGCAGCTCCTATAATTCATGCTGTCTGTGTTTCTGGGAATCTTCTAAAAGTATGCTTACACTTGAACATGCCTCTACTATTCAGCAATCAAAACAAGGAAACTGCCCGCCCCCGTCCTGTCCTGCTGACAGCATATCTTAAAAGCAATCCTGACTCTCTCACTTTTTTTTACAAAAAACCAAGAAAAGTAACCTTATGTCTTAATGTCTCTGCATTGATTGCATTAAGAAATGTAACAATAAGTATAATGAGAAAATTTTTTGAACATTTAACACTTGTGGTATTCTTTTTTTTCAATTAGAACATTAATGCACTACCCACCAGACAAACACAAGAATGTAGGCACATTTTAAAACATTCAGGCTAATTTAATGGAAAGGTGACGCATCTTTGCGAGCACTCTCTTTATAGGGTTAAATCGGTAACTCAATTCACGATAGGTGCGTTGAGTTTAACCCCTACGGTATTGCAAGAGTTTACATAAGTATGAGATTCACCCTTGTTATCTTTGCAAGGAACAGAATCAAAGGCCAAACACAAAAAACAAAAACACACAACAAAAACAACTGTAGGCAGATTCATCAGCTTTCAACGTCTTATCAGGGATGTCCATATTGGTTGTGGAGACATCTCTATAAGAAACAGTGAATACTTGGGTCCAAGGGGCAATTGTAAATTATACACCTGCTTTTGCAAGGTTTTATGAAGACTACAGGATATGGCAGTTACTGACAACAACACAAACCTTTTTTAGTTTCAGAATCCACTTCTTCATATATTGTATACGTACTACAGGTTTTCTGGGTTAAAGCCATCATATTAATATAAATATATCTAAAATAATGCTTAATGTGGCCCACTTTAGTCTTAGTGGTTTTTATTGCAGCAGGGTAACTATGGATGTCTGGATCCAATGACCCAAGTAAGTAATGTAGCATGACGTCTTATCCATGTCCCAGGGTGAGAAGAATCCCCATTTTTTTCCATTTATACATCCATACTTTATTCTGTACTTCCTACTTCCTTTACTGTATTTATTTATTCTGCACTCCTTATTCTTTACTTACTTTTTTCGTACTTACTTTTATTCGGTGCTTATTTTATTCTGTCTTTATACTTCCTTTATTTTGTACTCCTTACGTTATTCTGTACCTTCCTTTATTCTGTATTACCTTCATCTTACTTACTTTATTCGCAACTTTCTTTTATTCTGTATCTTCCTTTTCTGTACTTACCCTTATTCTGTACTTCCTTTTTTTCTGTACTTACTTTATTCTGTACTTCCTTTATTCTGTACTTCCCTTTACTTCTGTTTTCCTTTATCTGTACTTACCTTATTCTGTACTTCCTTTTTTTCTGTACTTTACTTATTCTGTACTTACTTATTCTGTACTTTCTTTATTCTGTACTTTCCTTTATTCTGTATTTCTTTATTCTGTATTACCTTAATTCTGTACTTCTTTTTTCTGTACTTACTGTATTCTGTAACTTCCTTTATTCTGTACGCCTTCCTTTATTCTGTACTTCCTTATTTTCTGTACTTCCTTATTCTGTACTTCCTTTATTCTGGTAAATTACCTTATCTTTGTACTTTCTTTTTTTCTGTTTTCTTACTTACTATTTCTGTACTTTACTTCCTTTATTTTTGTACTCTCTTACTTTTTCTGTACTTTCCTTTATTCTGTACTTACCTTATTCTGTACTTACTTATTCCTCACTTCTTTTTTTCTGTACTTCCTTTATTCTGTACTTACCCTTATTCTGTACTTCCTTTTTTCTGTACTTACTTTATTCTTACTTTTCCTTTTTCTGTACTTCCTTATTCTATTTCCATTTACTTTATTCTGTACTTACCTTATTCTGTACGTTCCGTTTTTTCGTACTCTACCCTTCATTCTGTACTTCTTTTTTCTGTACTTCCTTTATTCGTACTCGCCTTATTCTGTACTTCCTTTATTCTGTACTTCCTTTTTCTGTACTTACCTATTCTGTACTTCCTTTAATTCTGTACTTACCTTTTTCTGTACTTACTTTATTCTGCACTTCTTTTATTCTGTACTTCCTTATTCTGTACTTACTTATTCTGTACTTTTCCTTTTTTCTCGTACTTACTTTATTCTGTACTCTACTTATTCTCCTGATCTATCTTCTCTTGATTCTGTAGCTTCCTTCATTCTGTATTTCCTATTATGTCTTACTTTATTTCTGTACTTTTGTCTTCTATTTCTGTATTTCCCTTTATTCTGTATTTCCTTTTTCTGTTACTTATTATATTCTGTACTACTTATTCTGGACTTACCTTATTATGTCTTATTTTTTTATGTACTTACTTTATTCTGTACTTCTTTATTCTGTACTCCCCTTATTCCTGTACTTATTATATTCTGTAACCTATTTATTATCTGTACTACTACCTTTATTCTGTGTCTTACCTTCTTCTGTATTTCTTTATTCTGTACTCAGCTTTATATTGTGTAATTACTTTATCCGTATTTATTTTATTTGTCCTTCCTTTATTCTGTACTTATTGGTCATTAAAAATCACCTCACGTGCCCTCACATTTTTCTTTTTTCTTTGATAAACTCAACGGTGATTTTTTGAATTATAATTACAACATAAGTGAAAATTTTCAGAAGCGCTAAGATCATTCATAAATAATGGGAACCAAGGCTCAAATTAAATTAAATAAATGTACTGAACGACGTTGCTGCACTGATGCGTAATTTCTTTTCTGTCACTGTGTAGAGCTATTTTGTTTTCTTATTCTTTCTGGCACTGCGAATGGAGGCAGCTAATCATTTATGTTCTGTGTCACTTTCCTCACTTAATGGATTGCAGATTTACAACTCTTATGTTTTTTTTTCCAAAGAGCAGAGCTGTTTTTTAGAAAATTTTCATAAATTAAAATATTAAAATTTTTTAATATTTCATAAATTAGAATTTTATAGAGATCTCGACAATACTCAATGCCAAACGGGAACTTCTCTGCGATTCCTATCTGGCCTCACTGTGTAGTGTTCAAAAAACTACAATCTCGACTCCTAATGGGTTCTCCTGGATGCTTGTCCAAAGGCCATGAAATGAAGAGTATGAGCTGTCTGTCTAGTACTAGTATAGTAATAGTTACAGTACAGTACTAATTATAGTATAGTATAGTATAGTACAGTATAGTACAGTACAAGTATAGTTGTCAGCAGTATAGATAGTACAGTATGAGTACAGTACAGTAAGTATCGTATAGTATAGTATAGTAGTATATATTTGAGGTTGAATAAAGACCTACGTTCCATCCAGTCCCACCATTCGAGCAATATCCTTAGTTCCTGTCCTAACTGTTGATCCAGAGGAAGGCAAAAAAAACCACCAAATTTATGAAGGGGAAAAAATCCTCCTGACGATCCAAGTGGCAACGGAAATTTCCCTGGATCACTCTACTTATGTATCAATACCAGTAACTTGTAACTATTCCTTGTTTGTAGAACTCCATCCAGCTTTTTTATTAAACTGAACCAATGAACCTGCCATAACAACGTCCCTGGAAGACAGTTCCATGAGCTTACCGTTCTCACAGTGACACAACCCGTTCCCAACTCTACTTTATAGTAATCAATACCAGTACTTGTAACATGTCCCTGTTTGTAGAAACTCTCCACTTTTTATAAACTGAACCAATGAACCTACCATAACAAGTCCACTGGAGAACAGTTCCATAGCTTACCGTTCTCACAGTGACAAACCCTTTTTCCCAACTCTATCTTTATGTATCAATACCAGTAACTGTGTAACATTCCTTTTTGTAGAAACTCGATCCAGCTTTTTATTAAACTGACCAATTGACCTGCCATAACAACGTCCAACTGAAGACGATTATCCATAGGGCTTTATCCGTTCTCACAGTGACAAACCCTTTCCACTCTACTTTATGTTCAATACCAGTAACTTGTAACATTCCTTGTTTTGTAAAACTCATCCAGCTTTTTAGTCACTGGCCAATGAACCTGCCATAAACAACGTCCCCTGGAAGGCAGTCCCTAGCTTAGTAACCGTTCTCAACTAGTGACAACCCTTTCCCAACTCTACTCTTATGTATCAATACCAGTAACTTGTAACATTCCTTTTTGTAGAAAACTCAATCCAGCTTTTTATATAACTGCCAACTGAACCTGCCATATAACACGTCCACTGGAAACAGTTCCATAGCTTTACCGTTCCTCACATGAAAACCCGTTTCCCAACTCACTTTTATGTATCATTACCATTAACTTGTAACATGCTTGTTTTGAGAAACTCTCCGCTTTTTTTTAAACTGACAATGAACCTTCCATAACAACGTCCCCTGGCAGAACATAGCTTACCGTTCTCACATGAAAAACTATTCCCAGCTTGAAGCACCTAAACCTTTTTTTTTTCAAGTCGTTAAGGATGTCCTCGTGTCCTTTGCATGTTCTATGGTGAACAATGCCCCAGAATAGTTTATTGTATGGCCCGTTAAGTTTTTATACCAGTAAACATATCCCCACGCAAGCGCCTTTTCCCTCCAGCGTACGATATTGTAACTTTTCCAGCTCCTCTTCCTATGCTTAGCTCCCCCATCCCTTTGATTATTTAGTTGCCCTTCTTGAAAACCCTTCCCATTCAAAAGAGTGTCCTTTTTGTCACAGGATTCCAAAATGGCACTGCATATTCCAAATGAGGCCTACACATGCGTTTTGTAAAGAGGAGAATTATATTTTTCCTCCCTTGATCCATACCTCCCTTTATACAATACAATACCATGTCTGGCTCTTGCCCGCCTGCACGCTTGCTACCTTTAATGTTTGTTATCCACCAAAACTCCAAGATCCCTTCCACAGTGACTCACTAACACAGAGCCATTTATAGTATAACGTTAGCACAATAGGATTTTTAAGTCCAAATGATCACCTTACATTTATCACACATTGAATTTCATCTGCCACTTAGCAGTCCCAATGTGATAATTATCTAGAATCCCCTGTAACGATTGCACATCCTCTGAAGTTTTTAATAGTCGCAAAAAGTTTTGTGTCGTCAGCACAACACAGAAACCTTGCTGACAATACCCACTTCCAAATCATTAATAAATAGATTAAATAAGGGCCCCAACACGAACCCTGTGGCACCCCACTTAGCACTTTAGTCCATAATGATGAGCCCCATTAACACTACTCTCTGCATCCTATTCATTAACCAATCTTCTATCCATGTACAATGTGACTCCCCAGACCAACAGACCTTAGCTTATACATTAGTCGCCTATGGGGGACGTTATCAAAAGCCTTTGCAAATCCAAGTAACTACCATCTACTGCTATGCCCGAGTCAACAGTCTACTTACTCCTCATAAAAGCCAGCAGTTAGTTTGACAAAATCTTTCCTCCTAAATCCATCTGGTTACTACTTATATGTCAGTCCTTGAAACATACTCTAGAACTGTTCCCTTATAAAACTTTCCAGGATCTTCCCCACCACTGAAGTTTAAACACAGGCCTGTAATTACCCGGCTTGTGAACGACTACCCTTTTTGAATATGGAATAACATCAGCCTTTTTCCATCCAGAGGCACACCACCGGACATGAGGGAATCAGCAAAATAAGTAAACAATGCCTAGATAAAACTGAACTTAGCTCCCTAAGTACCCTAGTGTATTTTATTCCGCTCCAGGAGATTTATTAATATTAACCTTATTTAGTTTTCTTTCTGTACATATCCTCGGTTCAAAGTTGAACTTGAATCTTGTAATCCATTATTGCTACTATACTCTATGATATCTGTACTTGGCTCTTCTATAGTGTATACAGAGAAAAATTATTCAAGACATTTCTTTATCCGCCATCCTCCAACTATCTTATCCCATTAATTAATGGTGCCACATTCTCAGTCCTCCTTC
Source organism: Hymenochirus boettgeri (assembly GCA_019447015.1). Lineage (NCBI taxonomy): Eukaryota > Metazoa > Chordata > Amphibia > Anura > Pipidae > Hymenochirus > Hymenochirus boettgeri. The sequence goes on along the minus strand of CM033477.1, from coordinate 165,754,883 downwards.
CTCCTTCTTCCTGCTTCTTCCTTGTCCTCTGAGAGGTTTCTGGCAATAACTTTTCCCTGCCTCCATCCCTCTGGATCCACCTTGGTTTCTTCACTCCCTACCTATAAAGCTTTTTCTGTAGTGTAGCCCACCCACAACCAGCATGCTCACTTTTGAAAAGAAGCATCAGGAATGTACATATGTAAGATGCAGCTGCTCTCTGCTATCAGCCTCTCAGCCAATCACAGAAGTGGCTGCTGGTCCGCCCTCTTGCTGCAACTTGTGGCAAGCAGAGGGTTGGAGCAGATAGCGAGGGAAAGAAAAAATGTAAGTACATTTCTGATGCTTCTTTTACAAAATGAACTTGTGGGGGCTTGGTGGGCTACATTACAAAAACGTTTTTTTTTCAGAATGAGTACCAGTTAACTCCCATTGACTTCATCTTCAAGTGGAACAGATTTCAGTGAGTTTGTCCATCTCTACTTGGAATCTGTTACCTGTGTTTGACCAGCTTAGGACATTTTGTGGAAATATATGTCAGGGTGAATAAAGGGTATTTGAGGGTAGAGAAGTCAAGAGTCTACATGACACTCATGCATAATAGACACAGTCCCCCAGCAACAACACACCCCCACCACCAAACAATGCCGCCAACTCCAAATGACCTTCAAACCCCGAAATCACTATTAAAAACCACTAGGTTAAAAAACATTGATCATTTAGATACCATGATCCACCTAAACTTCTCCTGTACAAAACGAAACGATACCTCCATGTATAGAGAAAAGCAGATAAATAGCAAGTGCTAGAATTACTAAGGATTTATGTGCATCACCCTGGCTCTGGAAAAGACCCAATTAGGTGCAGTGGTACATCTCAACAAGGCAAGGCAAAAAATAGAGCAATGTAAACCTACAGTAAGTACATCCATGTAGTAGCTGAGGAATCTGTTCTGTCCTATGGATGGATGTGGGAGGGATAATCTGGCAGTTCTGGGTTTCTTTAAGCCATCTGTGTTTTCCCCCCCAACATTTCTCTACATGTGAACAGACCCTATTAATGACACTTGCATTTAGCCTTTAATAGCGCCCCATTCTTCTAACCCCTACTGATTCCTTGTGAGTTATTGTATATAATGAAATGCATGGGGTTATCCTGCTTTCAGTCTGTCTAAGACTGAAGGAGGTTTCTTTACAGGGAGAACGTTGACACTGTGAACTTTCTTCCAGCATGTGGTAATGGCAAGTTCATTGAATATACTTTAAAAAAGGCCTGATAAGTTTCTAAAACTAATAAATATTGAGAATTACTGGTATTAATGCATATAGATCTGGTTGATCCGGGATACTTTCCGATTGCCGTTGGATCGGAAGGAATTTCCCCCCCCTTTTTTAGCTGGGGTTTTTTGCCTTCCTCTGGATCAACTGTTAGGTAGGGTTAAAAAAAAAAAAATAGTTTGACTTGATGGACGAATGTCTTTATTCAACCTTAATTACTATGTTACTAGTATGTAATGATCCTGAGGATTTTTTTTTATATTTGTCGATTGAAGATGCTAAATAATTTTCGCTCCGTTATATTTTTCTTTTCAATTTTTTGTGAGAACAACGAGATATTTGTAGAGTTTTGTTCATTACTTTAATTGCTTTCCTGTCTCTAAAATGTACAACTTCCTGCGAATATAGAAAGTGCAGCACTGTGATTTTATCAATGTCTATCTGAATAATCTGTCACAGTCAACTAAACAAACAAGACGTGTGATAAATCCTGGCCGTGCTAGTTAAGTCTAGTCATGGCGCTTTTCCCTTTAGACCGACAATAATGATGTAGGTTATGTAAGTGATTAACAATATTACACTTCCATTTCATACAAATCTAATTCTTTTGCACAGACATTACATTGTGTTTTTGTACACTGTGCAGGCTTGAAAACCAACACCTATGAAATATGAAGGTACACCTAGAAACACAATTTGAAACAACCTAGAAGCACAATATTAACGTATCTAGAAACACATATCAAGGTAATCTAGAACACAACTTAAATGTATCTAGAACACACCATATCCAAGTTAATCTAGAACCACAATATTACAATGTATCTAGAAACCAATATCAAGGTAATCTAGAGACAAATATTAAGCTTATCTAGAAACACAATATACGGTAACCTAGAAATACAATATAGAATATCTAGAAACACAATATAAGTAATCTAGAAACACAATATTACGGTAACTAGAAACACATATAAAGGTAATCTAGAAACACAATATAAAGGTAATCTAGAAATACAATATTAGGATATCTAGAAACACAAATATTAAGGTAATCTAGAAATACAATATTAGGATAATCTGAAACACAATATTAAGGTAACCTAGAAACACAATATTGGATAATCTAGAAACACAAATATAAGGTAATCTAGAAATACAATTAGGATAATCTAGAAACACAATATTAAGGTATCTAGAAACACCACAATATTAGGATAATCTAGAAACACAATATTTAAGGTAAATCTGAAACAATATTAGGATAATCTAGAAACACAATATAAAGGTAATCTAGAAATCACATATTAGGATAATCTAGAAACACAATATTAAGGTAATCTAGAGAAACACAATATTAGGATATCTAGAAACACAATATTAAGGTAATCTAGAAACACAATATAAAGTAATCTAAATCAATATTAGATATCTAGAGACACATATTGGAGGCATATTAGAGACACAAATATAAACATCATCTAGAAACACAATATTATGGTAACCTAGAAACACAATATTAGGATAATCTAGAAACACAATATTAAGGTAATCTAGAAACACAATATCAAGGTAACTAGAAACAAATATTAGGATATCTAGAACAACATATTAGGAAAAAAATAAATCTAGAGACACAATATAGGATAACTAGAAACACACGATATTATGGTAACCTAGAAACACATATTAGGATAATCTAGAAACACATATTTAAGGTAATCTAGAAACACAATATAGGTAATCTAGAACACACAATATTAAAGTAATCTAGAAACACAATATCAAGGGTAATCAGAAACACACATAGTAAATGGTATCTAGAAACACAATATCAAGGTAATCTAAGACAAACAATATTAGAAACTATCTAGATAACACAATATTAAGGTAATCTAGAAACCAAATTACAATATCAGAATACAATATTATATATACTAGAAACACATATTATGGTACCTAGAAACCACAATATTAGGATATCTAGAAACACGAATTTGGTACTATAAACACATATTTAGGATAATCTAGAAACACAATATTAAGGTAATCTAGAAAAACACAATATCAAGGTATCTAGAAACACATATTGATAATCTAGAACACACAATATTAAAATGGTAATCTAAGACACAATACTAGGATAATCAGAAACACATATTAGGTAATCTAAAACACAATTAGGATAATCTAGAACCACAATATCAAGGTAATCTAGAAACACACTATTAAGGATAATCTAGAACACAATTATTAAGGTAACTAGAGACACAATATTAGGATATCTAGAACCACACATTAGGTGATCTAAAACAATATTAGGATAATCTAAAACCAATATTAAGGTGATCTAGAAACCAATATTAGGATAACTCTAGAAACACAATATTAAGGATAATCTAGAAGACACACATTTAGGATAAGCTAGAAACACAATATTTGGTGATACTAGAAACACAATATTAGTATCTAGAAACACAATATTAGGATAATCTAGAAAACACATATCAGTATCTAGAGACACAATATTAACATATCTAGAAACACATATTATGGTAACCTAGAAACACAATATTAGGATAATCTAGAAACACAAAATTGCGGTAACCTAGAAACACATATTAGGATAATCTAGAACACAATATTATTGAAACCCTATAAACACAATATTAGGATAATCTAGAAACACAATATTAAGGTAATCTAGAACACTATATTATGGTAACCTAGAAACGGGGGGACAAGGATATATAGGATAATCTAGAAACACAAACAAAGAGACAATATTAACAGTCGAAAAACGGAAGAAAAACCAATATTAGGATGAACATAAACCTATTGGATTCTAGATCTAGAAACAATATCGTACTATTAGAAATCGAGAAACACAATATTGATGTGGGTAAACCTAGAAACACAATATTAGGATAATCTAGAAACACAATATTTGGGTAACCTAGAACACATATTAGGATAATCTAGAAACACAATATTGGTACCTAGAAACCAATATAGGATAATCTAGAAACACAATATTAGGTAATCTAGAAACAAAAAACAACAAACTCACGATTATGGTAACCTAGAAACACAATAATTAGGATAATCTAGAAACACAATATTATGGTACCTAGAAACACAATATGGATATCTAGAACCCATATTAGGATAATCTAGAAAACACAATATTATGGTAACCTAGAAAGCAACCAGTATTAGGATAATCTAAGAAACACAATATTATATTATGAAATCTAGAAACAACAATATTATGGAACATGAAACACAATATTAGGATATCTAGAAACACATATTAGGATAATCTAACACAATATTGCGGTAACTTGACTATAGGATAATAGAACACATATTAGGATATCTAGAAACCCAAACAAAACAATATTAGGATAATCAGAACACAATATGGATAATCTAGAACAATATTAGGATTCTAGCATTTGGTAACCTTACGAACAATATTAGGAAATCTAAAACACATATTAAAACACAAATTTAAACTATCAGACTAGAGATGGGCGAACTTCGAAAGTTCGAAAACGGACCCATTAAAGTCAATGGGAGTAAATATTCGAAAGTTCTAATGAAATACAATTAAAATATCAATGACGTAATGTAAATGGCTGGGGGACCTGGGAAATGGTCTGGGGAACATGTTCCAAATCCAGGACTTTCGAAAATCAATTTTACTCATGCGCTTTTTAGAGCTCGTCGCGCAGATACCATGTACATTTACTCTGATTCGATGCTCGCGTATAGGTTTTAATGGACACTTTACTCGTAGATTCGATGCTCGTTTGCACTAGATACCATGTACATTTACTCGCGGATTCGATGCTCGCGTATAGGTTTTAATGGACACTTTACTCGTGATTCGATGTTCGCGCCTAGATACCATGGAACATTTTACTGCGGATTCGATGCTGCGTATAGGTTTTAATGGACACTTTACTCGTAGATTCGATGTTCGCGCCTAGATACCATGTACATTTTACTTGCGGATTCGATGCTCTGATAGGTTTTATGGACACTTACTCGTAGATCGATGTTCGCGCCTGATACCATGTACATTTTACTTCGATTCGATGCTCGCGTATAGGTTTTAAATGGACACTTTACTCGTATATCGATGTTCGCGCCTAGATACCATGTACATTTTACTCGCGGATTCGATGCTCGCGTATAGTTTTTAATGGACACTTACTCGTAATTCGATGCTCGCGTTCGCACCTAGATACCATGACATTTTACTCGCGATTCAATGCTCGCGTATAGGTTTTAATGGACCACTTTACTCGTAGATTCGATGCTCGCGTTCGCACCTAGATACCATGTACATTTTACCTCGCGGATTCGATGCTCGCGTATAGGTTTAATGGACACTTTACTCGTAGATTCGATGTTCGCGGCTAGATACCATGTACATTTTACTTGCGGATTCGATGCTCGCGTATAGGTTTTAATGGACACTTTACTCGTAGATTCGATGTTCAAGCCTAGATACCATGGACTTTTTTACTCTCGGATTGGATGCTCGCATATAGGTTTTAATGGACACTTCACTTGTAGATTCGTGTTCGCGCCTAGATACCATGGACATTTTACTCGCGGATTCAATGCTCGCGTATAGCTTTATTGGACACTTACTCGTAGATTCGATGTTCGCGCCTAGATACCATGTACATTTTACTCGCGGATTCGATGCTCGCGTATAGTTTTTAATGGACACTTTACTCGTGATTCGATGTTTGCGCGCCTAGATACCATGGACATTTTACTCGCGGATTCATGCTCGCGTATAGGTTTTAATGACACTTTACTCGCATTCGATGTTGCGGCTAGATACCATGGACATTTTACTGGCGGATTCGATGCTTGCGTATAGGCTTTAATGGACACTTTACTCGTAGATTCGATGTTCGTGCCTAGATACCATGGACATTTTACTTGCGGATTCGATGCTCGCGTATAGGCTTTAATGGACACTTTACTCGTAGATTCGATGTTCGTGCCTAGATACCATGTCATTTTACTTGCGGATTCGATGCTCGCGTATAGGTTTAATGGACCTTTACTCGTAGATTCGATGTTCGCGCCTAGATACCATGGACATTTAACTCGCGGTTCGATGCTTGCGTTAGGTTTTAATGACACTTACTCGTAGATTCGAGCTCGCGTTCGCACCTATATACCATGTACATTTTACTCGCGGATTGATGCTCACTATAGGTTTAATGGACACTTTACTCGCGGATTCGATGCTTGCTTTCGCGCCTAGATACCATGTACATTTTCCTCGCGGATTCGATGCTCGCGTATAGGTTTCATGATGACCCTTTACTCTCGGATTCGATGCTCCGCGTATAGGTTAATGGACACTTTACTCGTAAATTCGATGCTCGCGTTCGCACCTAGATACCTTGTAATCATTTTACTTGCGGATTCATGCTCGCGTATAGGTTTTTAATGGACACTTTACTCCGATTCGATGTTCGCGCCTAGATACCATGTACATTTTACTTGCAGATTCAATGCTCGCCGTATAGTTTTTAATGGACACTTTACTCGCGGATTCGATGCTCGCTTTCGCGCCTAGATAGCATGTACTTTTACTCGCGGATTGATGCTCCCGTATAGGTTTTAATGGACATTTTACTCGCGTCGATGCCCCCTTATGGTTTTAATGACATTTTACTCGCTATTCTGCTCCATATAGGTTTTAATGGACATTTACTCGCGGATTCGATGCTCCCGTATAGTTTTAATGGACATTTTACTCGCGGATTCGATGCTCCCGTATAGGTTTTAATGGACATTTACTCACGGATTCGATGCTCGCTTTCGCCCTAGATACCAGGGACATTTTACTCGCGGATTCGATGCTCGCATATAGGTTTTAATGGACACTTTACTCGTAGTTCGATGCTCGCGTTTGCACCTAGATACCATGTACATTTTACTCGCGATTCGATCTCGCTTATAGGTTTTAATGGACACTTTACTCGTAGATTCGATGTTCGCGCCTAGATCCATGGCCATTTTACTGCGGATTCGATGCTCGCGTATAGTTTTAATGGACACTTTACTCGTAGATTCGATGTTCGCCCTAATACCATGTACATTTTACTTGCGGATTCGATGCTCGCGTAGGTTTTAATGACACTTTACTCGTAATTCGATGTTCGCGCCTAGATACCATGTACATTTTACTTGCGGATTCGATGCTCGCGTATAGGTTTTAATGGACACTTTACTCGTAGATTCGATGTTCGCGCCTAGATACCATGTACATTTTACTCGCGGATTCGATGCTCGCGTATAGGTTTTAATGGACACTTTACTCGTAGATTCGATGCTCGCGTTCGCACCTAGATACCATGGACATTTTTACTCGCGGATTCAATGCTCGCGTATAGGTTTAATGGACACTTTACTCTAGATTCGATGCTCGCGTTCGCACCTAGATACCATGTACATTTTACTCGCGGATTCGATGCTCGCGTATAGGTTTTAATGGACACTTTACTCGTAGATTCGATGTTCGCGCCTAGATACCATGTACATTTTACTTGCGGATTCGATGCTCGCGTATAGGTTTTAATGGACACTTTACTCGTAGATTCGATGTTCAAGCCTAGATACCATGGACATTTTACTCGCGGATTGGATGCTCTCATATAGTTTTAATGGCACTTCACTTAGTGATTCGATGTTTCGCGCCTAGATACCATGGACATTTTACTCGCGGATTCAATGCTCGCGTATAGGCTTTATTGGACACTTTAACCGTACATTCGATGTTCGCGCCTAGATACCATGTACATTTTACTCGCGGATTCGATGCTGCGGTATAGTTTTAATGGACACTTTACTCGTAATTCGATGTTCGCGCCTAGATACCATGGACATTTTACTCGCGGATTCAATGCTCGCGATAGGTTTTAATTGACACTTTACTCGCGGATTCGATGTCGCGGCTAGATACCATGGACATTTTACTCGCGGATTCGATGCTTGCGTATAGGCTTTAATGGACACTTTACTCGTAGATTCGATGTTCGTGCCTAGATACCATGGACATTTTACTTGCGGATTCGATGCTCGCGTATAGGCTTTAATGGACACTTTACTCGTAGATTCGATGTTCGTGCCTAGATACCATGTACATTTTACTTGCGGATTCGATGCTCGCGTATAGGTTTTAATGGACACTTTACTCGTAGATTCGATGTTCGCGCCTAGATACCATGGACTTTAACTCGCGGATTCGATGCTTGCGTTTAGGTTTTAATGGACACTTTACTCGTAGATTCGTTCTCGCGTTCGCCCATATACCATGTACATTTACTCGCGGATTGGATGCTCACATATAGTTTTAATGGACACTTTACTCGCGGATTCGATGCTTGCTTTCGCGCCTAGATACCATGTACATTTCCGCGGATTCGATGCTCGCGTATAGTTTCAATGAACCCTTTACTCTCGATTCGATGCTCGCGTATAGGTTTTAATGGACACTTTACTCAAATCGATGCTCGCGTTCGCACCTAGATACCGTGTACATTTTACTTGCGGATTCGATGCTCGCGTATAGGTTTTAATGGACACTTTACTCGCGGATTCGATGTTCGCGCCTAGATACCATGTACATTTTACTTGCAGATTCAATGCTCGCGTATAGGTTTTAATGGACCACTTTACTCCGGGATTCGATGCTCGCTTTCCGCGCCTAGATAGCATGTACATTTTACTCGCGGATTTGATGCTCCCTTATAGGTTTTAATGGACATTTTACTCGCGGATTCGATGCTCCCTTATAGGTTTTAATGGACATTTTACTCGCGGATTCGATGCTCCCATATAGGTTTTAATGGACATTTTACTCGCGGATTCGATGCTCCCGTATAGTTTTAATGGACTTTTACTCGCGGATTCGATGCTCCGTAGGTTTTAATGGACATTTTACTCACGGATCGATGCTCGCTTTCGCGCCTAGATACCATGGACATTTACTCGCGGATTCGATGCTCCATATAGGTTTTTAATGGACACTTTACTTGCGGATTCGATGCTCCCGTATAGGTTTTAATGGACATTTTACTCAGGGATTCGATGCTCGCTTTCGCACCTAGATACCATGGACATTTTACTCGCGGATTCGATGCTCGCATATAGGTTTTAATGGACACTTTACTCGCGGATTCGATGCTCGAACGGTCGAACATTCGATATTTATCGAAAGTCCGAAAATATCAAAATCCACCTCTGGGATAGTTCGAGAATCCGAATTCGTTCAAATTCGAATAGTTCGCCCGAGTTCAGTTCTAGTCCATCTCTAATCTAGACTAGAGATGGAAAGAAACTGGTGCGTTTCAGCAATCTCTAATGTAGACACAGTATTGCAGGTGCTCTGGTAAATCTCCTGGATGAAATTCAACCCACATAAACTGTCATTCAATATTTACGTTTACACATCTGCACAGCTCCTGGTGATAGGCGTTGAGTGTCTCTTGCATGAATCAGTTAGTGTGACTTTAACCCCCTACAGATGTGACGTGGCTGGGAATGGTTTTTAACTTTCTTACACATGGATAAAGTGCATTAAGTAGGTTCTTTTATTTATTTATTTTTTTAAATTAGAAAATTGTAGCAGCAAACTTGGGTTAGCAATTTTTGTTCAATACCGTTATCCCTTGTATATGGGATTACATGGCAGTCAGCGGGGCTGAGACAACCAGTTACGGATAGTAAATTTACTGATGTTGTCCGTGTGAAAGGGAGAGACGTACAGTTCAGTAGGGCTCATTTACCCAGAGCCGCTATCGCTCTGGGTAAATGCTCCTTCTGCGATATAATATCGTTTGCGAATGTGGGTAAATCCAGGTAAGGATTTTAGCTGGCGTTTTAACCAGATGCAATATTAAATCATGAGCGTCGGATGCACGGTGATTTTACTAACACCGCGCTTCTAACGCTAATATGAAGCTAAAGTCGCACTAACTGGTGGCGAACTCCATATATTTGCCCAGCGAGTCTGGGTAAATGAGGACCATAGTCTTTTCAAGTTCCCGGATTAATAGAAGTTATTAAAGGAATTGGCTTAAATTGTGCCTGTCTCCTTCCCCATCTTCTACCTCCCTAGACATACTGTTGCGAATGGAAATGTTTGGGTTTTTCCGTGGGTTAGATGGAGATGGTGAGAGCTGCTTTGATTCTTACACAATTTGCCAATTTTATCCTCATTTATGAGGAATTAAAATCTGAGCCATTTGAAGGCCCCAACCCACAATGAAATTTATCACAACATTACGGAACACAAGTTAATCATGGTAATCCTTTCACGACAATATGTATGTTAACGGCAATTCCGCTGTTACATTTATACTGGTTTATAGAATAGGATTCCCCACAAAATGATTACTATTTATTTAAAACCAAAATATCTTATAAACAGTGAAACTATAACTAGTACGAAGCAGTTCGTTTTATTGAAGATATGAGTGAAATTCTGGTTTCTGTGTCTCCCTCCGACCCCACAACTTGCTTTTCTACCTGTGCATCGATGACCATGTTAAACTGGAGAGAAAGGGAGGAGACAGTGTGGAAACTAGAGAGAACCAGTGATAACTTCAGGACCAGATCACTATGATGTCACCCTGTGCATCCTGATTTCCTGCAGCGCATTACCGGACTTACTGGGCACTGAATGATGCTGTAAACTAGGAAAGAGGAGGCACAGGAAATTATTTCCAAAGGCATTTTTTTTAAATGTTCACTGTTTCTTTCTCCTTTAATGATATATTCCAGCGAACTTCAACTTTAAGCGATCCTGCTTTCAGTAGCTCTGTCCAGACACTTGATAAAGGACCGTGTGTTCAGCCTAATACGAGTAATTACCATGTGTGTTAGACTTTGTACAATGTATTACTGTGCTGATACCTGGCAATGTCGGTGGTGATTTGCATAATATCTGCAAATTAGTATGGGATGAAATAATGATGGGGTTGATCACGCCTGATTAGGAAGTCCCATTAGTTATAATTAGGGATGGCCGGTTCCGGATCTGAACCGGATCCGCCGCGGATTTATCCGTTCGCGAACGGCGGATTTTTCCAGATTTTCCGGATTTCCCGCCTTCCGAACTTCCGATTCACGATTTTTCGTATTTTCGAAAATTTTCGAAAATTCGCGGATCCTCGAGCGGACCCGGATTTTGCGAAGTTCACATCTCTAGTTATAATTGACTCCATTGTAGTAGCAGACAGAGCCGTGGCATTACTGTGTATGCGGCAATATATCCAGTGGACACACCTGCATAACATCGATTCTTCTAATCCCATAATAGTGTGAAATGTTTTATCTCTGGTTAAGAATCTTCCGATTTCAGGGCCATAATCAGAAAAATGCATTGGCCCGACTTCTATTTTACACTAAATAAAACCATGAAGCACTTGGATGTACAACAACGTATTATGTGTTTCCCAGTAATTGGAGCAAGTACAGTTTTCATTTCATTGAACGGAGAGACAATTAATCACCCAGTACAAAATGTACATAAATGTGACTTCATTGAGAGTGTGTAGTACTAGTACGCTCGCTGTGTGTAGGTCTAGAGCTTTGCATATAAGGGAAAAAACTCCCAGTTAATGTACCGTCTACAAGGAAACCGAAAGTCGCCATTACATGGATCAGTGATTCCGAACCTTGGAACTCCCCACGTCTACAAACTGCAACTCCCTGATGAAATTCCGTTAAAAATTCAAAAGTTTTGAAGGGTCACAAATGTTTTAATCCTGGTTTGTGATGAGGAATCTGATTATTTAGCTTGTATGAAAAAAAAAACAATGTCAGGAAGAAATACTAAGCACTGGATATTTAGTAAAATATTTTTTGTGCAGTTTAGTTGTCCTTTACACATGTATCCGAAAATGAGATACCAACTGGTCAAAGCGGTTGACCAGAAATACAGTCCTCTGCAATCTACGTATCTCCCATTGTATCTCGGCTCATACCCCAATCTACAAGTTGTCATGTAGACATCAGCTGTCTCTGTTCCAGCCAAAGTTTAAAGTACATAAATTCAACACACATTGGAATATGTAACATACTCTGTAGACATACTGTAAGCTCCATGATCTTTGTGATCTTCGTAACGTTGCTCCGGTAACTTGTCGTTTCTGAATGTGACATCTGGTAAACATTACACCACACAAAAGGGCTTTAACGCATCACAAGTAACGAAAAACGATCAAACTCTGATTAACAGTTATAATGTGAGATATTTTCAAACTAACGTAGGGGAATCAAATGGTTAAATTAAAATAAAATCATCACACATCACACGCCCATTTAACCCATCAAATCCCAATCACAAATATGTCTACGTGTAGCAGTCATATACAGACCCCCTTCTGCCTCAGCCCCAGTCACTTTCCTCACAGTGTGAACCCTGGATCTCCATCTTTCTTTCCTCCGACTGTCCGGCTACAATTCTAGGTAACTTCAACTGTCACATTGAGCAATCCTGGTCCCTCGCTATCTCCACCTAACGTCCTCCTTCTCCCTCCAGCAGTGACCAGCACTAGCACCATAAGGATGGTCTCCTCCGGACTGGTCTTTACTAACATCTTTCTGTCTCTCAGTTTGGTAGTGACTCCTTCCCACTCTCTGATCACAGTCTAATTATTTACTCATACAGCTGAGCGCTGTGGAAAGTCACGCAGTCAGGCGGACATTAACCATTACAAGCTCATGTTGTCGTGTCTTAATTTATCTCTTTCAGCAGCTAAACACTCCGACTTTATCACACTATAAACAAAACAAAAATCCCACGTCGTCTCTATTTTTTCGAATGTTGCTTGATTCGTGAGCGCTACCCTGTGCATGCGATTCCTTTGATATAAACCTATCGCCAAAAATTGGTGATTGCATGTGCAGAAAAAAGGGTCAGCATCGCAGCCCAGAGCATCGGAGATAGCTGGCCCATCCCATCCTCTACCACAGCGCAAACCACACACCAAATAGCCTATTAGTCCCTAGCCCTCAAGGCTATTATTTAATCTGCTCCAATCCTAGCCAGCACTGTGTAGATAGACAGCTGGAATAAGAGAGATGGCAGTTTGGCCCCAGACAGACATCATGTCAGTGTTGGGGAAGTTTCCTGGATGTTGATCTGCATCTTGTTGGTGGGTCAGATTATCCAGGGGCAGTGCCCCCCTGCCACGTTTATACAGATTTGTCATTATTACCTGTTGCAACAGATTGTGATCCTTATTTTACAGTAATAATGTTCAGTTTCCATGAATAGTTTGTGTTTTCTGGGGTTGGTGATCTCTTTTTACAACCATCTGTGTTTACGTCACAGCACTGCTATGACAGAGATCCCCTGACCCTCTGCTTTCCACTGTACCTGGGGTCTGAGCATGCTCACTTAATGCTGGGAAAACAGGAAGTATCTGCATAGTGATGTCATTAGTACTAGCCCCATAGATCTTTTTTGGGACACAAAAAAACAACAGTAAAATGTCAGTCTGCTTCTTCCTTATGGTCCATACACACGGCAAATAAATAGCTGCAAAAATAAAATAGCTGTAAAAAAATTCAGTCATGGAGTGCTATCATGCAGAAACTGGACACAAGACCACAAATGGTCATTAATAAAAGCTGCTGAAAGCAGGAAATGTTCAAGTCATATTGCTAAACCTTTCCATGAATAAGCTTGTGATCAGTAGAGATGTTCGAAACTGTTGAGTTTCATTTCATTTCGAATTTTCGACATTTTCGGAAATTTCAAAAGTTCGAAAGTTCAAGTTTCGGTTTTGAAAATTGGCTACTTTAGATTTTCTATTTTCAAAATCATCTACTTTCGTTTTTTGATTTCCTAATTATCTACTTTCGATTTTCAATAATTATCTACTTTCGCTTTTTCAATAATTTTCTACTTTTGATTTCAATAATTATCTACTTTCGCTTTTCGATAATTATCTACTTTCGATTTCGATAATTATCTACTTTCGATTTTCGATAAAAAATCGAAAATTCTAAAAACTTGGTTCCGTGAAATTCGGGAGTTCCAAAAGTTTCGTCAGGACTTCAAACCCTCAGATTCGATTCGGAACTGGGTTCAATGGAAACCACATTACATCTCTAGTGATCAGGGTTAAAATTATGGTAGGACTGAAGACTTTTATTTAACCCTAACGTTTAACACAAAATGCATTTCCCACCATCTGTATTATCGAAATTATCGAAAATGGAAAGTAGATAATGATTGAAAATCTAAAGAAGCCGATTTTCAAAAATCGAAAAAATCCAAAAATCTGCAATTGCACACGTTAATGCACACGCTTGCGTTCCCGTTTACAGCATGCTCGTAAGTGTAGCCTCAGCCTTGAATTCAATATTTTTTATTGTTGTAATATGAGTCAGAAACAGGGGTGTTCCTAGGGTTTACGACACCTGAAACTATTTTAAATGCCACCTATTGGCAGACGGGTGGCAGCACATAAAGTGGGTGTGGTTTCATCAGGGAACATAGGCGTGGCTTGTGGAGGTAGGTGTGGTGGGTTGATTAAAACTGATTGGTGGACTGGAGGGCTGACTTAACACTGATTGGTGGACGGTGCTGAAATGCAGTATTGCAGGACAGAGGATTTTTTTTTTTTAACTGCCACCTTTTGATTGTTCCGTAGGGGCGCTTTGAGCAAAGGTTTCAGTTTGCTTCATGGTAGGAGCCCTGGTCAGAAATACCATGTTACATCCATTTTGTTCAATAAGTAGGTTCAATTGAATCAGGATACGTTAAGGAAAGTTAAGAAGAAATGAATCCTGGTTAAATCCAGCAGTTGCAAAGCATTTTGTCTTGCACAGGCGACTGTGTATTCAATTTACTTGTGTTATGTATTCCACACTGGAGATTTTCCACTCGCACAAATTGTGACTAAAGATCCTTTCACACAGTCTATTAAGCAAACATCCCAACATTCTGATCATTTGAAATCTTGGGTTTTGACGCAGTCAGCATAGAATTTGCATTGTCTGACAAGTTCTGCTGTGTTTGCAAGATAAAGGTTTTCTTCTTCCAACTAGAAGAACCTCAATGTAAAGGAAGTCAAGAAATTACTGGGTTAAAGGAATTTGTAGAATTCTATGGGTTAATGTAAATGTAAAAGATCAAGTCAAATATATTCATATCTATATAATAAAAGCAGAGTATCCGTGTTGCCCGTTTTTTCTAAAGACCCAACCTGAACCTGCTTCCAAAAGTCAACAGACCGGCACCCGCTGCTTTCTAAACAAACCTGGCCCATTCAAACTCACTGTGAGTTAGCTAGCTGCAATCTGGTGAATTTCGGGGGAGGGGTGTACATTATTGGTACATTATTACCTGCAAGTGTATGATGAAGTTAAAGAATTACTTCACACGAAAGTGGAGGGCTGACAACATTGCCTAATGAACGGAGGACTGACACTTGCCTATGAACGGGAGGACTGACACATTGCCTAATGAACTGGAGGACTGACAACAGTAGCTAATGAACTGGAGGGCTGGTAACACTGGCTAAGGAACTGGAGGGCTGGCAACACTGCTAGTGAACTGGGGGGCTGACACACTGGCTATGAACTCGAGGACTGACAACACTGACTAATAACTGAGGGCTGACACACTGACCAATGAATTGGAGGAATGTCAACACTGGTTTAGGAACTAGAGGAAATCCACACTTAGCACACACATGCTCTTAAAAGGAATGTACAGTGTAAATCAGTTCAGTTCAGTCAATTGCAAAGCTGTACCTTTAATCACACACTATCAGGGTTTTCAATAAAAGTTCTTAATGTTAAAAATGGTGCTAATTTTGCCCCAACCAATCAGTTTTAGCTTTCAGATATTAAATGATTTCTGATTGGTTGGGGCAAAATTAGCATAATTTTACAATAAGACCCCCCCCTATTACTCTTATTTTTATAAGCTATTGACAAAGCTTACCTTTCCCTCTTTACTTGGAGTCTCTGCTGCTCACCTGTAATCTCGTTCAATCCACTACTCCTGTGAGACTTGCTGGAGGATAATCTCATTTGGTCAGATACTGCCCTGCTAGCTGTATATTACACTTAAAGTAAAATGTGGACTGGAAAGAGGACTGGATTTGCGCTGGAGTTCCACTTCTCGTATATAATGCAATGATGTTAAAAGGGCAAAACTGTGGCAAATTAATATTTGGGGCATTGAGCTGCAGTCATCTATCATTGTGTGACTATATGTGGTTTAACTTTCAAATGTTCCTGTGAACTTTTTGCATACTTCAAATAAGTATTTTTCTTTTGCATGTGTCATTTCATTTGGCAAGCATTCATTTTATGTGAGCATCTGAATTGTGTTTTCTGGGGTCATTTGGTGACAATAATTCATTTTGGACAATTGCAGAACTTTTAAATATAGGGGGTAATTGTTGTGCAATAAGGGGATATTGCAAAATGTCCAATTTGGGGGCAAATGATGTTTCGGTATTTACACTAAAACTAAATAATGTGGGTTTTATACCCCATTGTTAAAGGGAAAGTTGATATGACACTTTAAAGCGTATCACATCAACTTCCCCTTTAATGCTTATCACACTAACTTCCCCTTTAAGGCGTATCACACCAACTTCCCCTTAAGGTATATCACACCAACTTCCCCTTTAGCGCGAATCGCACCAACTTCCCCTTTAGTGCCTATCACATCAATTTCCCTAATTTTTGCTACTCCTCATAATTGACAGCTCTAGCCTCCTATCACAGCAACAAATAAAGTAAAGCATTGTACTGCCCCGAACAATCTGTGTTATTTGGAAGGTGTGCAATTAACTTAATTCACTTGATTTACCACCAGATGGCAGCACACGGTTAATTAACTTAAAAATGTGGAAAAACAGGGAAAGAGGGCATTTGTTATAAAGTAGACTATGCTTTTTCCCAGGTCCTTATACATAAGTATACCAAGTCTCAGGAAATTGTCCCAGCCCCCAGAACCACAAAGCAAAAATACATTAGAGATATAGATTACTGTTCTGTATCTATAGGTAGAGGTATAGTAGAAATTAAGTAATATAGATTACTTTCTTATCTATAGTAGAGGTATAGTAGAATATAAGTAATGTAGATTACGTTTCTGTATCTATAGTAGAGGTATAGTAGAAATATAAGTAATATAGATTACTGTTCTGTATCTATAGGTAGAGGTATAGTAGAAATATAAGTAATGTAGATTACTGTTCTGTATCTATAGGTAAAGGTATAGTAGAAATATAAGTAATGTAGATTACTGTTCTGTATCTATAGGTAGAGGTATAGTAGAAATATAAGTAATATAGATTACTGTTCTGTATCTATAGGTAAGGTATAGTAAAATATAAGTAAAAATATTATTACTGTTCTGTTCTATAGTTAGAAGTATAGTAGAAATATAAGTAATGTAGATTACTGTTCTGTATCTATAGGTAGAATTATAGTAGAAATATAAGTAATTAGATTACTGTTCTGTATCTATAGGTAATAGGATATCGTAGACATATACGTCATAAATTACTGTTCTGATCTATAGGTATAATTAATATAGAAATCTGTCCCAATCACAATTTCTGTAGGTGACTTGAGAGCTCATGGGTGGGGATAGCCAATGGGTCTGTAATTAAACGGGGGAATGGTAAATCCCACTCTGATAATGGCTTACCATACACGGGGAGAGGCAATGAATCTGATCTCAAACAGCAGGTTTATAACGCCCTGATGGTTCTATTGAATATCATACATAGTAAGAGACGAGGAGTCAATACCTCCGGTATTGGACTGAATAAGATTAATAGGTCAGCAGTTTACAGGGAAATATCCTGCAATCATTTTTACTTGTTTGTTAATGAAAAAAATAATATTATTCACCATTGAGCAGGGATTAAAGGGAAGATTAAATTTACCTTAATGTCAATTGGCTTCAATAAAAAATCATATGAACTTTTAGTTTTATTTAATGCATTTAAAAGAAACAGATTACCCATCGCACTAATCTCACACATGTTCGTTATGTTACTGTGATAATACAATACACACGCCATAACAATGTTTTATTACACGCTGTTTCCCATGCTCCGTCAATTTAAATTGTGTTAAGGCATCAGCTCAATACGGACTAACGATTTCTTTTATTACCAAGTTTATTACGTTTTCCTTAATCGAACATCTCTTCGTCTTTTAAACTTAGCCACATGACATTTTATTTTATTGTATTTTATAATCAAGGGGTTCACTTAATATATTTATTTCAATTTGAAATGCTGTTCAATGTTCTGTTAGCCCACCTCATGCTTCCTGGCACATTCATCAGCAACTGTCAGTCATGGATTTAAAAGGTGACATCACAGCCAATGACTGAATATTATTCCCCTAGTTGTCTCCACTGAGCATGTGTGGGCTTGTAGAAAAACTTGGAGAGCTTGGAGAGGAGGTGGAAACCTTTTGCAGCACAATCCTATATTGTAGATTCTCTTTACCAACATTGTGAACATTTTAATTCAGTATGAAAACCAATCAGATTTAACAAAACCATCTGGAGAAATTCCCTTCACCAGATGAGGTCTAATACGGCTTTGACATGGCATAGGTTTGGCTGATTTGTTTTTAGTGTTCCCTACCAACAACCCAAAGGGTTGACTTGGTTCGTGAATGGTTCGTGAACTGTGGTTGAGGTTTTGTCAAAGTTTTTACACGTCATTTTTTTGAACATTGTTTTGGTAAAATGTGTGCAAAAAGACAGACAAACCTAGTATTTTGTTAAAAAACAACAACAATGTCATTAAATTGGAAGTGTAATTTCTTTGATAACTGTAATAACTTGTGCAATATTAAGGCTATTATATATTACATTTAATTTTATTAAACATGTGTTTATTACCATGACTCAAATTGTCCAAATTTATGGCCAATGATTAAAGTTCAACAATAAAAAGACCTTGTGGACGGCCAACTCTGGAGGTAATACCTTGATTCCATTCAGGAACATTTAAAGGGGAAGTTCAGTGCAAATACATTTGCTTTTCAGAAAAAGGTACAGTATTTTCTCATCTCAATGACCTAATCTGCCCATTCAGCATTGTGTCTGTGTATAAATAAATGTAACAAAAATACTGACTTCCTGTTTGCAGGACCCCTAATAGAGACCGTTATGGTCTTGCCCTTGACCCAGCCACTGGGTGGATTCAGTTGCTCAGTAGAGATCTGAGCATGTGTGACCCATCCAACAGCCAATCAGTAGAGATTACGGTTAGGAACATTACAAGGAAGTGGTGCATCCTGGGAAAAAGAAGGACCGTTAGAACCTGAAATGTCAGCTCACTAATGTCAACAGCAGGGAACAGCAAAGGGTATGAAATCAACTGATTTTTCAAAATGGAGAATATGTAGAATAACTAAGAAGACGTTACACAAACTAACAATGTAACAAATATTGATCATTTCCACTGAACTGTCCCTTTAAGTTAGTATTGAGCTCCTGGGGATTTCTGGGATGGGGGAAGTAAATGTTAAGTGGGGGGGAATTTCTTCATGGGAGGGACATTCCCCCTTTTTTTTTTTTCATTCATTTTGGTCACGGTCATCAGGAATACTGTACTGATTTGAGCCTCTTGAGAGTCTTGTAGAATACACATGTGCTAAGAACATTACACATATATGTCCATGTTAGTGACTGTTATCCTTTAATTATCCTTGTTTTTTTCAACTCTAGTTGTAATTCCTTATCATGTTTCACTCTCACTCAAGGGCCCCCCCTACTGACTAATCACCATTCTCTGTGCAGCATATGACATCTCTCTGGGTTCCAGCTCATTCTTCATCCCATCTAATTCCCGGAGCCCATAACACGTACCCACGACCATTCAGACAATATAACTTTCATAGCTTCGACAGACTCTCCTGTGGTGTTATTGTAATGGGAAAGAAAACGTCTCTTCATCCTAAATTGCATTTAGAACGGCGCACTTGATTATCCCGAATAGATTACGACAAGCCCTTTTTCAGGATGACATTTATTCTGAGACTCCACAATGGCTCTATAGTTTTATAGGGCATCTACCTTGAATATTCTTTCTAAAAAAATGAAATAATAAGACGGCAATTGGAAATCACATTGGGTCCCTGTCATTGAAGCATTAAATTGGCTTCTCCCTCTATTAAGCCGCGATACGTACTTTGTCCTTTGTTATTGAACAGCAGGTATTTCCGCCGTCCTTTAATAAAACGTTAATAACGCTGTTTCCCTTTTGTTTAGTAATCAGTTTTAACGTTCCCAGTCGTTCTCTGTGCTTGGAAAATACATTTCATTTTTCTGGCCCATTTTAATGTTGCTCGAGTATCCGTCATATTCGCCCATAGTCGTATTTAAATACTTTTTCATGTAAGCGAGCAGCAATATGTTTAGCGCACATGTCCCTTGTTAAAGAGCCTTTCCGTGCGGGTATCGTTATCTCGCCATTGCTAAATCATAACGACAAACATAATAATAGGTTGGAAAAAGAATGAATTTCGTTTTTTCTTTAACTGTCCTGAGAGAGAGAATAGAACATGTGGATATTTACAGGTTCGCTCGGCGGAAAAAGTATTAAAGTTAAACATTTCTTAGTCTGTAATACGGTAACTTGTTATAATGAAATGTTTATACCAACCAGAGAAAAACAACAAAGAAAAGAAGAAGATTATTTCACCTGCAGGTACAAAAAGCATCTGCGCTGGAATCTTTCTAATTTTTATTACCTCACAATAATATTCTATTATTTAATTTGGTTGGAAACTGTATTTCAGTGTGACAGACTGGATCTAATTAGAGATGAGCCCATCACAGTACTCTTATTTTTTTATCATATATATATTGGACTAATACGGCACTACAAAACTTTTCTATATCATTTTGTCACTTTTTTTGTACTGAAATAATCAGTTTCAACAACTTTCATCAACAAAATTTCATCGTGAAACAAAATCTGCCACAAAAACAAAAGTTCTGCCACAAAAACAAAAGTTCTGCCACAAAATGTCTAACTCACTTACATGTTTGTAAGAATTTAGATTCTAATATAGTGGATGTGGTATACTTAGATTTTGCTAGGCTTTTAATACTATCTGTATTATGTCACCTTAAGGGCTAGGCCACACTTGCGATTTTACTGCTTTTGCGCATGCAATTTTTTCCGAATATAGGAATCACGGCAACGCCCAAAACTGTGTGTGTTTTCGGGTAATTGCATGCGATTTCGGATCTCAAAGAGAAATCACATGCGCAAATGCAACGGAATCGTGTGCGTTGTGTGTGGCGGTGCAGTGTGGCAGTGCCCTAATGCTGTTTTCTCTTTTCCCATTTCTGCTGGCCATCAAAATCACCCTTTATCTTTTCTCTTCCTTCTTTTTCCATCTGCCTATCCTAACAGTATACAGGATGCGAAACTACTCTTTGTTTGCAACATGGCAATTCTAAGGCTAAAGCTTTGCTGAATCATAGAAATAGCACGATTAAGCATTTAAAGGTATCTTCACTAGGGGAAATGGCATTTAGTTTATTAAGAACGAGAGATAAAGGAGCTGTGTCTTACCTCCCGTTCTGCAATAAAACCTGCGGCCTCCGATGATATTCTTTAATGGGGCATTTGGTCCCAGGTAAATTCCCATACAATACATATAGTTTTTGTTGATCCAGGGATATTTTCCAATTGTCATTTGGAGTCCAGATCAATTGTTAGGTAGGGATCATCAATAGGCTAAGGTTGGACTTGATAGACAAATGTCTTTGTTGAGCCTCAGGGGGAAAAGTTTAAGATGGGCTCAACGTTTACTTGTTTTCTATGCGATATAATTTGCGATATGCGATATAGTATTTGGTTAAACTGGATATGACTGATTATAAGCAATCCTATGAGATGCTTTATATCCATCACAATCCCTGTGCATCCAGTCAGAAGTTTACACTTTCCCACGTCTCCTTGATGCAGAATTAACCTAATGGTAACTAGTTTTCTAGTTTTATAAACTACCGACTGATGTGTATTAAAATCTACATTGTTTTCTCCTATATATAAGGTAAAAGATCTACAAATTGCAAGAAATAAATCAATATATATTATGTTAGGTTTTTATTGTCATTGATTTTGCTCTTGACATTTTATTACTTTCCCTCTTTGTGAAATGAAAACAATATCTGTCTGTGGGAGACAGAGTCTAATCAGGCGCAATGTAGGTTTTTCGATGGATTCCTAGCAACGTGTTCTTTGTATTTCTCATGAATTAGATTAGATTTGATTTAATATTATCGTTGTGATATCAAATATAATTTACACTAATTAAAGGGTATGTTCAACCCAATGTTCACATTTTTCCATAGCATCCCTGCCCGCCTCCAACCGCCAATTTAGTTTTTGTAAACAGCCCCAGAAATATACATATGCGCCTTGGTTCCCTCGGCTGTCTGCTCATGTCTCTCTGCTTGCCGGCAGAGGGCATTCTGTGATTGACAGTGGTCATGGAGACAGCCATAGTAAACTACAGAAAAGTCTTTTAATGCTAGAGGTGAGGCAGCCATAAGGGGATCAGGAGGGTGTGAGGAAGGAGGGGGAAGGACTCCCTGCGCCAGTGGCGGGACTACAATGGGGCAGATGCCCAGTTGACCAATGAAGTGCCTCCCTTCCAAAGTTCCAAACCATAGCTGATTCCCCTTGTGCTGTTCTGGCTGGACGATGTAAGTTGTAAATAAAGTAAAAAAAATAATAAAAGCTTATTATTATGGGTTCAATTAACTGAAATATTTAAAATAAAAACCAACAACAGCTCCCAGGATCTCTTCTATCCACACAAACACCCTAAGAGGTGTGGATACTGGAAGGAATATTCCTACGGAGAATCCACAAACATTGATAAAGCGAAGAGAATCCGACTCGTTCTTTATTACCAAGATACAGACAATTTATACCTTAATCTCCCCTTTAGGGTTACTGTGGGTTCCCTAGGTAAAGGCCATTTTCCCAGTATTCCGTGTCCATGTTAGATATTGATATAAGCTCCATAGTGTTATCCTACCAGACGTGTTTACAGTAACCATCAATCCTTCTCTCGTTATTGATGAGTAGAGTTGACGGAGGATATAAATGATTGCACCATTAGAGTAATAATGTGCTATTTTCATGTATATATAACAGTACACCTTTGAAAAACTTGCCGTGTGACCTTTAACTATTATAAGTGGTAAAGTGGAGAAATAATGACATTTTAATTGATTTATAAATTATTGAGGAGGTTGAAATATGTTTAACGCTTCTCCGTCCGTTCTAATGGGCCCAATTTACAATGTGACCTTAATCCTAACAAGCGCCAGCTCCGGGGCTAATAAGATGGAACTGAATTGGCTCAGAGGGTTATTGATGGTTTATTTGTGTTTATTGGTTTATTAATATCCCTGTTTAATGTACAAATCATAAAATAGTTCATTTCCGAATGACTTTTTATCATATTCACACTCAGTGGCCTTTATAGAAGGTTCAACTCGCTAGGAACGGGTGGGGCACAATTTTTCCCTTCAGAACTGCCCTAAAGGACAAAAAAAAAAAAAAAAAAAGATTCAAAGAACAACACTGAATCCGAAGGCAAAATACCTTAACATTAAAGTATTCTGTGTATCACTTCTCTTCTATTATATCAGGCCACACCTACTAGTACTCTCTAGCCAATCCTGTAACAGATAGTGTCCCGTGTTTCACCCTATCCCTATTGATAGTATATATTAGGTACCAGGATAGTGTCCCCGTGATTCACCCTATCCCTATTGATAGTGTATATTAGGTACCTGGATAGTGTCCCGTGTTTCACCCTATCCCTATTGATAGTGTATATTAGGTACCTGGATAGTGTCCCCGTGTTCACCCTATCCCTATTGATAGTGTATATTAGGTACCTGGACAGTGTCCCCGTGTTTCACCCTATCCCTATTATAGTGTTATAGGTACCTGGATAGTGTCCCCGTGTGTTCACCTCTATCCCTATTGATGTGTATATTAGGTACCTGGATAGTGTCCCGTGTTTCACAACCCTATCCCTATTGATAGTGTATATTAGGTACCCTGGATAGTGTCCCCGTGTTTCACACCTCATATCCCTATTGATAGTGTATATTAGGTACCTGATATTGTCCCCGTGTTTCACCCACTATCCCTATTGATAGTGTATATTAGGTACCTGGCCACGTGTCCCCGTGTTTTCACCCTATCCCTATTGATAGTGTATATTAGGTACCTGGAAGTGTCCCCGTGTTTTCACTCTATCCCTATTGAAGTGTATTTTAGGTACCTGGACAGTGTCCCCGTGTTTCAACCCTATCCCTATTGATAGTAATATTCGGTACCTGGACAGTGTCCCCTGGTGTTTCACCCTATCCTATTGATAGTGTATATTAGGTACCTGGACCAGTGTCCCCTGTTCACACCTATCCCTATTGATAGTGTATATAAGGTACCTGGACAGTGCCCCTGTTTCACACCTCAGTCCCATTGATAGTATATATTAGGTACTGGACAGTGTCCCCGTTTTTCACCCTATCCCTATTGATAGTATATTTGGTACCTGGACTGTGGTCCCGTGTTTCACCACCTATCCCTATTGATAGTGTATATTAGGTACCTGGACAGTGTCCCGTGTTTACACCCTATCCCTATTGATAGTATATATTAGTACCCTGGACAGTGTCCCCGTGTTTCACACCCTATCCCCGATGATTAGTGTTATTAAAGACCTGGATGTGTCCCCGTGTTTTCACACCCTATCCCTATTGATAGGTTATATTAGGTACCTGGACAGTGTCCCCGTGTTTCAACCATCCCTATTAGTTGATATAATTGGTACCTGGACAGTGTCCCCCGTGTTTTCACCCTATCCCTATTGATAGTGTATATTAGGTACCTGGACAGTGTCCCGTGTTTTCACCCTATCCCTATTGATAGTGTATATTAGGTACCTGGACAGTGTCCCGTGTTTCCCCCTATCCCTATTGATAGTATATAGTAGTACCGGACAGTGTGCCCCGTGTTTCACCTATCCCTATTGATAGTGTATATTAGAGACCTGGAAGTGTCCCCGTGTTTTTCAACCCTATCCCTATTGATAGTGTATAATTAGTGGTACCTGGACAGTGTCCCCGTGTTTCAACACCTATCCCCTATTGATAGTGTATATTAGGTACCTGGACAAGTTCCCTGTGTTTCACACCATCGCCTATTGATAGTATAATATTGGTCATGATAGTGTCCCCGTTTTTCTATCCACCCTATCCCTATTCATAGGTAAAATTAGTACCTGAAGTGTGTCCCCGTGTTTCACACCCTCATCCCTATTGATAGTGTATATTAGGTACCTGGACAGGTTCCACTGTGTTTCACCCCTATCCCTATTGATAGTATAGTATTAGGTACCTGGACAGTGCCCCAGTGTTTCACCCTATCCCTATTGATATTGTATATTAGGTACCTGGAAGTGTCCCCGTGTTTCACCCTAATCCCTATTGATAGTGTATATTAGGTACCTGGACAGTGTCCCTGGTTCACACCTATCCCTATTGATAGTGTATATTAGGTACCTGGATAGTGTCCCCGTGTTTTCACCTAATCCCTATTGATAGTGTTAATTAGGTTACCCTGGACAGTGTCCCTGTGTTTCACCCTATCCCTATTGATAGTTATATTGGTACCTGGACAGTGTCCCCGTTTTTCAATCACATCCCTATCCCTATTGATATGTATATTAGTTACCTGGATAGTGTCCCCGTGTTTCACCCTATCCCTATTGATAGTGTTATTAGGTACCGGACAGTGTCCCTTTTTCATCATCCACCCTCCCTATGATAGTGTATATTAGGTACCTGGATAGTGTCCCCTGTGTTTCATCACCCTATCCCTATTGTAGTGTATATTAGGTACCTGGATAGTGTCCCCGTGTTTCACCCTATCCCTATTGATAGTGTATATTAGGTACCTGGACAGTGTCCCGTGTTTCACCCTATCCCTATTGATAGTGTATATTAGGTCCCTGGATAGTGTCCCCCGTGTTTCACTCCTATCCCTATTGTTAGTGTATATAGGTACCCGGATGTTCCCAGTGTTTCACCCTATCCCTATTGATAGTGTATATTAGTACCTGGACAGTGTCCCTGTGTTTCACACCATCCTATTGATAGTGTAATTAGGTACCTGACGTCCCGTGTTTTCATCACCTATCCCTATTGATAGTGTAATATGGTACCTGTAGTGTCCCCGGTGTTTCACCCTATCCCTATTGATAGTGTATATAGGTCCCCTGGAAGTGTCCTCCGTGTTTCACATCCCCTTCCCCTATTGTGTATATTAGGTACCTGGATAGTGTCCCCGTGTTTCATCATCCCCTATTGATAGTGTATATTAGGTACCTGGATAGTTGTCCCTCCTGTTTCACCCTATCCCTATTGATAGTGTAATATTAGGTACCTGGACATTGTCCCCTGTTTTCTACTCCCTATCCCTATTGAATGTGTATATTATGTACCTGGATAGGGTCCCCGTGTTTCACCCTATCCTATTGATAGTGTATCTTAGGTACCTGTGAAGTGTCCCCGTGTTTCCCCTATCCCTATTGAGTGTATATTAGTGAACCCTGGACAGTGAGGGGGGTATCCCCGGCGGATGATTAGGAGTGGGCGGGGAAGGATTTCGGGAAGTCCAGTGATTAAGAAAATCACAGTCCGTTCTCACAGTGACAAACCCTTTCCCAACTCTACTTTATGTATCATTACCAGTAACTTGTAACATTCCTTGTTTGTAGAAACTCATCCAGCTTTTTTTTTAAACTGACCAATGAACCTGCCATAACAACGTCCACTGGAAGACATAGCTTTACCGTTCTCACAGTGAAAAACCCTTTCCCAGCTTGAAGCCTAAACCTTTTTTTTTTCAAGTCTTAAGGGATGTCCTCGTGTCCTTTGACATGTTCTATTGGTGAACAATGCCCCAGATAGTTTATTGTATGGCCCGTTAATGTATTTATACACAGTAATCATATCCCCACGCAAGCGCCTTTTCTCCAGCGTACATAATTGTAACTTTTCCAGTCTCTCTTCATATTCTAGCTCCCCCAATCCCCTTATTAATTTAGTTGCCCTTCTTTGAACCCTTTCCATTTCAAAGATGTCCTTTTTGTACACAGGATTCCAAAATTGCACTGCATATTCCAAATGAGGCCTTACCAATGCTTTGTAAAGAGGGAGAATTATATTTTCCTCCCTTGAATCCATACCTCTCTTTATACAAGACAATACCATGCTGGCTCTTGCCGCCTGGCACTGCTTGCTACCTTTAAGTTTGTTATCCACCAAAACTCCAAGATCCCTTTCCAACAGGGACTCACTTAACACAGAGCCATTTATAGTATAAGTAGCACAAGGATTTTTAAGTCCAAAATGCATCACCTTACATTTATCAACATTGAATTTCATCTGCCACTTAGCAGCCCAATGTGATAATCTATCTAGATCCCCCTGTAACGATTGCACATCCTCTGAAGTTTTTAATAGTCGAAAAAGTTTTGTGTCGTCAGCAAACACAGAAACCTTGCTGACAATACCCACTTCCAAATCATTAATAAATAGATTAAATAGAAGCGGCCCCAACACAGAACCCTGTGGCACCCCACTTAGCACTTTAGTCCATAATGATGAAGCCCCATTAACAACTACTCTCTGCATCCTATTCATTAACCAATCTTCTATCCATGTACAAATGTGACTCCCCAGACCAACAGACCTTAGCTTATACATTAGTCGCCTATGGGGGACTGTATCAAAAGCCTTTGCAAAATCCAAGTAAACTACATCTACTGCTATGCCAGAGTCTAAATTTCTACTTACTTCCTCATAAAAGCCAAGCAAGTTAGTTTGACAAGATCTATTCCTCCTAAATCCATGCTGGTTACTACTTATAATGTCAGTCCTTGAAACATACTCTAGAACATGTTCCCTTATTAAACTTTCCAGGATCTTCCCCACCACTGAAGTTAAACTTACAGGCCTGTAATTACCCGGCTGTGAACGACTACCCTTTTTGAATATTGGAATAACATCAGCCTTTTTCCAATCCAGAGGCACACCACCGGACATGAGGGAATCAGCAAAAATAAGAAACAATGGCCTAGATAAAACTGAACTTAGCTCCCTAAGTACCCTAGGATGTATTTTATCCGCTCCAGGAGATTTATTAATATTAACCTTATTTAGTTCTTTCTGTACCATATCCTCGGTTAACCAAAGTGAACTTGAATCTTGTATACCATTATTGCTACTATACTCTATGATATCTGTACTTGGATCTTCTATAGTGTATACAGAGAGAAAAATGTATTCAAGACATTTGCTTTATCGCCATCCTCCGTAACTATCTTATCCCCATTAATTAATGGTGCCACATTCTCAGTCCTCCTTCCTCCTTCTTCCTGCTTCTTCCTTGTCCTCTGAGAGGTTTCTGGCAAATAACTTTTCCCTGCCTCCATCCCTCTGGATCCACCTTGGTTTCTTCACTCCCTACCTATAAAAGCTTTTTCTGTAGTGTAGCCCACCCACAACCAGCATGCTCACTTTGTAAAAGAAGCATCAGGAATGTACATATGTAAAGATGCAGCTGCTCTCTGCTATCAGCCTCTCAGCCAATCACAGAAGTGGCTGCTGGTCCGGCCCTTGCTTGCAACTTGTGGCAAGCAGAGGGTTGGGAGCAGATAGCCGAGGGAAAGAAAAATGTAAGTACATTTCTGATGCTTCTTTTACAAAATGAACTTGTGGGGGCTTGGGTGGGCTACATTACAGAAAAAGTTTTTTTTTCAGAATGGAGATACCAGTTAACTCCCATTGACTTCAATCTTCAAGTGGAACAGATTTCAGTGAGTTTGTCCATCTCTACTTGGAATCTGTACCTGTGTTTGACCAGCTTAGGACATTTTGTGGAAATATAATGTCAGGGTGAATAAAGGGTATTTGAGGGTAGAGAAGTCAAGAGTCTACATGACACCTCATGATAATATGACACAGTCCCCCAGCAACAAACACCCCCAAACCCAAACAATGCCGCCAACTCCAAATGAGCCTTCAACCCCGAGAATTCACTATTAAAAACCACTAGTTATAAAAACATTGATCCATTTAGATACCATGATCCAACCTAGAACTTCTCCTGTACAAAACGAAACGATAGCCTTCCATGTATAGAGAAAAGCAGATAAATAGCAAGTGCTAGAATATACTAAAGGATTTATCGTGCATTCAACCCTGGCTCTGGAAAGAACCCAATTAGGTGCAGTGGTACATCTCAACAAGGCAAGGCAAAAAATAGAGCAATGTAAACCTACAGTAAGTACATCCATGTAGTAGCTGAGGAATCTGTTCTGTCCTATGGATGGATGTGGAGGGATAATCATGGCAGTGTTCTGGGTTTCTTTAAGCCATCTGTGTTTCCCCCCCAACATTTCTCTAGCATGTGAACAGACCCTATTAATGACACTTGCATTTAGCCTTTAATAGCGCACCATCTTCTAACCCCTACTGAATCCTTTGAGTTATTGTATATAATGAAATGCATGGGGTTATCCTGCTTTCAGTCTGTCTAAGACTGAAGGAGGTTTCTTTACAGGGAGAACGGTGACACTGTGGAACTGTCTTCCAGCAGATGTGGTAATGGCAAGTTCATTGAATAACTTTAAAAAAGGCCTGGATAAGTTTCTAAAACTAATAAATATTGAGAATTACTGGTATTAATGCATATAGATCTGGTTGATCCAGGGATACTTTCCGATTGCCGTTTGGAGTCAGGAAGGAATTTCCCCCCCCCTTTTTTAGCTGGGGTTTTTTGCCTTCCTCTGGATCAACTGTTAGGTAGGGTTAAAAAAAAAAAAAATAGGTTGGACTTGATGGACGAATGTCTTTATTCAACCTTAATTACTATGTTACTATGTATGTAAATGATCCTGAGGATTTATTTTTATATTTGTCTGATTGAAGATGCTAAAATAATTTTCGCTCCGTTATATTTTTCTTTTCAATTTTTTGTGAGAACAAGCGAGATATTTGTAGAGTTTTGTTCATTACTTTAATTGCTTTCCTGGTCTCTAAAATGTTACAACTTCCTGCGAATATAGAAAGTGCAGCACTGTGATTTTATCAATGTCTATCTGAAATAATCTGTCACAGTCCAACTAACAAACAAGACGTGTGATAAATCCTGCCGTGCTAGTTAAGTCATAGTCATGGCGCTTTTCCCTTTAGACCGACAATAATGATGTAGGTTATGTAAGTGATTATAACAATATTACACTTCCATTTCATACAAATCTAAATTCTTTTGGCACAGACATTACATTGTGTTTTTTACACTGTGCAGGCTTGAAAACCAACACCTATGTGAAATATGAAGGTAACCTAGAAACACAATATTGAAACAACCTAGAGACACAATATTAAACGTATCTAGAAACACAATATCAAGGTAATCTAGAAACACAACATTAAATGTATCTAGAAACACAATATCAAGGTAATCTAGAAACACAATCTGCTATGTTACCATAATATTGTGTTTCTAGATTATCCTAATATTGTGTTTCTAGGTTACCATAATATGTGGTTCTAGATTACCTATATTGTGTTTTCAGATTATCCTAATATTGTGTTTCTAGGTTACCATAAACGTGTTTCTAGATTATCCTAATATTGTGTTTCTAGGTTACCGCAATATTGTGTTTCTAGATTATCCTAATATTGTGTTTCTTATGTGTATACCATAATATCGTGTTTCTAATTTTCCTAATATTGTTTTTTCTAGGTTACCGCAATATTGTGTTCTAGATTATCCTAATATTGTGTTTCTAGATTATCCTAATATTGTGTTTCTAGGTTACCATATATTGTGTTTCTAGATTATCCTAATATTGTGGTTTCTAGGTTACCAAATATCGTGTTTCTAGATTACCTTAATATTGTGTTTCTAGATTATCCTAATATTGTGTTTCTAGGTTACCATAATATCGTGTTTCTAGATTATCCTAATATTGTGTTTCTAGGTTACCGCAATATTGTGTTTCTAGATTATCCTAATATTGTGTTTCTAGGTTACCATAATATTGTGTTTCTAGATATGTTTAATATTGTGTCTCTAGATTACCTTGATATTGTGTTTCTAGATTATCCTAATATTGTGTTTCTAGATTATCCTAATATTGTGTTTCTAGATCACCATAATATTGTGTTTCTAGATTATCTAAATTGTGTCTCTAGATTACCTTATATTGTGTTTCTAGATTTCCTAATATTGTGTTTCTAGATCACCTTATATTGTGTTTCTAGATTATCCTAATATTGTTTTTCTAGATCACCTATAATTTGTGTTTCTAGATTATCCTATATTGTGTCTCTAGATTACCTTATATTGTGTTTCTAGATTATCCTAATATTGTGTTTCTAGATTACCTTGATATTGTGTTTCAGATTATCCTAATATTGTGTTTCTAGATCACCTTATATTGTGTTTCTAGATTACCAGTATGTGTCTCTAGATTACCTTAATATTGTGTTTCTAGATTATCCTAATATGTGTTTTCTAGATTACCTTGATATTGTGTTTCTAGATTACCTTAATATTGTGTTTCTAGATTATCCTAATATTTGTTTCTAGGTTACCATAATATCGTGTTTCTAGATTATCCTAATATTGTGTTTCTAGGTTACCATAATATCGTGTTTTCTAGATTACCTAATATGTGTTTTCTAGATTACCTTGATATTGTGTTTCTAGATTACCTTAATATTGTTTTCTAGATACGTTTAATATTTTGTCTCTAGATTACCTTGATATTGTGTTCTAGTACATTATATTGTTTTCTAGATACCTTATATTGTGTTTCTAGATACATTTAAATTGTGTTTCTAGATTCATTCATATTGTTTTCTAGATTACCTTAATATTGTGTTTCTAGATTATCCTAATATTGTGTTTCTAGGTTACCATAATATCGTGTTTTCTAGATTATCTATCTTGTTCCTATTATCTATATTGTGTTTCTAGATTATCCTAATATTGTGTTTCTAGATTACCACTTATATTGTGTTTCTAGATTACCTTAATATTGTGTTTCTAGATATCCTAATATTGTGTTCTAGGTTACCATAATATGTGTTTCTAGATATGTTTAATATTGTGTCTCTAGATTGCCTCAATATTGTGTCTCTAGATTATCCTAATATTGTATTTCTAGATTACCTTTATATTGTGTTTCTAGATTACCTTAATATTGTGTTTCTAGATTATCCTAATATTGTGTTTCTAGATTACCTTAATATTGTGTTTCTAGATTATCCTAATATTGTATTTCTAGATTACCTTTATATTGTGTTTCTAGATTATCCTAATATTGTGTTTCTAGATTACCTTAAAATTGTGTTTCTAGATTATCCTATATTGTGTTTCTAGATTACCTTAATATTGTGTTCTAGATTATCCAATATGTTATTCTAGATTACCTTAATATTGTGTTTCTATATATCCTAATATTGTGTTTTCTAGGTTACCTTATTTGTGTTCTAGATTATCCTAATATTGTTTTCTAGATTACCTTATATTGTGTTTCTAGATTATCCTAATTTGTATTTCTAGATTACCTTATATTGTGTTTCTAGATTACCTTTATATTGTGTTTCTAGGTTACCGTAATTTGTGTTTCTAGATTACCTTAATATTGTGTTTCTAGATTATCCTATATTGTATTTCTAGGTTACCGTAATATTGTGTTTCTAGATACGTTTAATATTTGTCATTAAATGTATCTAGAAACACAATATCAAGGTAATCTAGAAACACAATATTAAATGTATCTAGAAACACAATATCAAGGTAATCTAGACTAGAAACAACAATATAAAGGGTAATCTAGAAATACAATATTAGGATATCTAGAAACACAATATAAGGTAATCTAGAAATACAATATTAGATAATCTAGAACACAATATAAGTAACCTAGAAACCAATTAGGATAATCTAGAAACACAATATAAGTGAATCTAAAATACAATATTAATAATCTAGAAACACAATAAGGTAATCTAGAAACACAATATAGGAATCTGAAACACAATATAGGTAATCTAGAAACACAATATTAGGATAATCTAGAAACACAATATAAAGGTAATCTAGAAATACAATATTAGGATAATCTAGAAACACATATTAAGGTAATCTAGAAACACATATTAGAGATTTAAACATTAAGGTATCTAGAAACACAATATAAAGGTAATCTAGAAATACAATATTAGGATAATCTAGAGACACAATATTGAGGCAATCTAGAGACACAATATTAAACATATCTAGAAACACAATATTATGGTAACCTAGAAACACAATATTAGGATATCTAGAAACACAATATTAGGTAATCTAGAAACACAATATCAGGTAATCTAGAAACACAATATTAGGAATCTAGAAACACATATTAGGATAATCTAGAGACACAATTAGGATAATCTAGAAACACGATATTATGGTAACCTAGAAACACAATATTAGGATAACTAGAAACACATATTAAGGTAATCTAGAAACCCAATATCAAGGTAATCTAGAACACAAATTTAAATGTATCTAGAAACACAATATCAAGGTAATCTAGAAACACAATATTAAATGTATCTAGAAACACAATATCAAGGTAATCTAGAGACAAAATATTAAACGTATCTAGAAACACAATATTAAGGTAATCTAGAAACACAATATCAAGGTAATCTAGAAACACAATATTAGGATAATCTAGAAACACGATATTATGGTAACCTAGAAACACAATATTAGGATAATCTAGAAACACGATATTATGGTAACCTAGAAACACAATATTAGGATAATCTAGAAACACAATATTAAGGTAATCTAGAAACACAATATCAAGGTAATCTAGAAACACAATATTAGGATAATCTAGAAACACATATTAAGGTAATCTAGAGACACAATACTAGGATAATCTAGAAACACAATATTAAGGTGATCTAGAACACAATATAGGATAATCTAGAAACACAATATCAGGTAATCTAGAAACACAATTAGGATAATCTAGAACACAATATTAAGGTAATCTAGAGACACAATATTAGGATAATCTAGAAACAACCATATAAGGTGATCTAGAAACACAATATTAGGATAATCTAGAAACACAATATTAAGGTGATCTAGAAACACATATAGGTAATCTAGAAACACAATATAGGTATAGAACACTTTAGGATACTCTAGAAACACAATCTTATGTGATCTAAAAATATTAGGTATCTAGAAACACAATATAGTGATAATCTAGAAACCAATTAAGGTAATCTAGAGACAACATATTAAACATATCTAGAAACACATATTATGGTACCTAGAAACACAATATTAGGATATCTAGAAACACATATTGCGGTAACCTAGAACCACAATATTAGGATATCTAGAAGAAACACGATATTATGGTAACCTAGAAACACAATATTAGGATAATCTAGAAACACATATTAAGGTAATCTAGAAACACGATATTATGGTAACCTAGAAACCCAATATTAGGATAATCTAGAAACAATATTATGGTAACCTGAAACACAATATTAGATAATCGAGAAACACATATTAGGATAATCTAGAAACACAATTGCGTAACCTAGAACCAATATTAGGATAATCTAGAAACACGATATTATGGTAACCTAGAAACACAATATTAGGATAATCTAGAAACACAATATTGCGGTAACCTAGAAACACAATATTAGGATAATCTAGAAACACGATATTATGGTAACCTAGAAACACAATATTAGGATAATCTAGAAACACAATATTAAGGTAATCTAGAAACCATATTATGGTAACCTAGAAACACAATATTAGGATAATCTAGAAACACAATATTATGGTAACCTAGAAACACAATTATTAGGATAATCTAGAAACACAATATTAGGATAATCTAAACACAACTATTATGGTAACCTAGAAACACTATTAGGATAATCTAGAAACACATATTAGGATAATCTAGAAACACAATATTATGTAACCTAAACACATATAGGAAATCTAGAAACAAATATTAGGATATCTAGAAACACAATATTGCGTAAACTGAAACACAATATTAGACATCTAAACAACATATTAGGATAATCTAGAAACACAATATTAGGATAATCTAGAAACACAATATTAGGATAATCTAAAAAACACAATTTAGGATAATCAGAACACATATTGCGGTAACTTGAAACACAATATTAGATAATCTAGAACACAATATTAAAACACAAATTTAAACTTATCTAGACTAGAGATGGGCGAACTTTCGAAAGTTCGAAAACGGACCCATTAAAGTCAATGGGAGTAAAATAGTTCGAAAAGTTCTAATGAAATACAATTAAAATATCAATGGTAACGTAATGTAAATGGCTGTGGGACCTGGGAAATGGTCTGGGGAACATGTTCCAATATCCAGGACTTTCGAAAAATCAATTTTACTCTCATGCGCGCTATTTTAGAGCTCGTTCGCGCCTAGATACCATGTACATTTTACTCGTGGATTCGATGCTCGCGTATAGGTTTTAATGGACACTTTACTCGTAGATTCGATGCTCGCGTTTGCACCTAGATACCATGTACATTTTACTCGCGGATTCGATGCTCGCGTATAGTTTTAATGGACACTTTACTCGTAGATTCGATGTTCGCGCCTAGATACATGGACTTTTACTTGCGTTCGATGCTCGGTATAGTTTTAATGGACACTTTACTCGTAGATTCGATGTCGCGCCTAGATACCATGTACATTTTACTTGCGGATTCATGCTCGCGTATAGGTTTTAATGGACACTTTACTCGTAGATTCGATGTTCGCGCCAGATACCCATGTACATTTACTTGCGGATTCGATGCTCGCGTATAGGTTTATGGACACTTTACTCGTAGATTCGATGTTCGCGCTAGATACCATGTACATTTTACTCGCGGATTCGATGCTCCGTCTATAGGTTTTAATGGACACTTTACTCGTAATTCGATGCTCGCGTTCGCACCTAGATACCATGGACATTTTACTCGCGGATTCAATGCTCGCGTATAGTTTTTTAATGGACACTTTACTCGTAGATTCGATGCTCGCGTTCGCACCTAGATACCATGTACATTTCTACTCGCGGATTCGATGCTCGCGTATAGTTTTAATGGACACTTTACTCGTAGATTCGATTTTCCGCTAGATACCATGTACATTTTACTTGCGGATTCGATGCTCGCGTATAGGTTTTAATGGACACTTACTCGTAGATTCGATGTTCAAGCCTAGATACCATGGACATTTTACTCGCGGTTGGATGCTCGCATATAGTTGTTTAATGGACACTTCACTGTAGATTCGATGTTCGCGCCTAGATACCATGGACATTTTACTCGCGGATTCAATGCTCGCGTATAGGCTTTATTGGACACTTTATCGTAGATTCGATGTTCGCGCCTAGATACCATGTACATTTACTCGCGATTCGATGCTCGCGTAAGGTTTTAATGGCACTTTTACTCGTAGATTCGATGTTCGCGCCTAGATACCATGGACATTTTAACTCGCGGATTCAATGCTCGCGTATAGGTTTTAATTACACTTTACTCGCGGATCGATGTTCGCGGCTGATACCATGGACATTTTACTCGCGGATTCGATGCTTGCGTATAGGCTTTAATGGACACTTTACTCGTAGATTCGATGTTCGTGCCTAGTATACCATGGACATTTTACTTGCGATTCGATGCTCGCGTATAGGCTTTAATGGACCTTTACTCGTAGATTCGATGTTCGTGCCTGATACCATGTACATTTTACTTGCGGATTCGATGCTCGCGTATAGGTTTTATGGACACTTTACTCGTTAGATTCGATGTTCGCGCCTAGATACCATGGACATTTAACTCGCGGATTCGATGCTTGCGTTTAGGTTTAATGGACACTTTACTCGTAGATTCGATGCTCGCGTTCGCACCTATATACCATGTACATTTTACTCGCGGATTGGATGCTCACATATAGTTTAATGGACACTTTACTCGCGGATTCGATGCTTGCTTTCGCGCCTAGTACATGTACATTTTACTTCGCGATTCGATGCTCGCTATAGGTTTCAATGAACCCTTTACTCTCGATTCGATGCTCGCGTATAGGTTTTAATGGACACTTTACTCGTAAATTCGATGCTCGCGTTCGCACCTAGATACCGTGTACATTTTACTTGCGGATTCGATGCTCGCGTATAGGTTTTAATGGACACTTTACTCGCGGATTCGATGTTCGCGCCTAGATACCATGTACATTTTACTTGCAGATTCAATGCTCGCGTATAGGTTTTAATGGACACTTTACTCGCGGATTCGATGCTCGCTTTCCGCGCCTAGATAGCATGTACATTTTTACTCGCGGATTTTGATGCTCCCGTATAGGTTTAAGGACATTTTTACTCGCGGATTCGATGCTCCTTTATAGGTTTTAAGGACATTTTACTCGCGGATTCGATGCTCCCATATAGGTTTTAATGGACATTTACTCGCGATTCGATGCTCCGTATAGGTTTTAATGGACATTTTACTCGGGATTCGATGCTCCCGTATAGGTTTTAATGGACATTTTACTCACGGATTCGATGCCGCTTCGCGCCTAGATACCATGGACATTTTACTCGCGGATTCGATGCTCGCATATAGGTTTTAATGGACACTTTACTCGTAGATTCGATGCTCGCGTTTGCACCTAGATACCATGTACATTTTACTCGCGGATCGATGCTCGCGTATAGGTTTTAATGGACACTTTACTCGTAGATTCGATGTTCGCGCCTAGATATACCATGGACATTTTACTTGCGGATTCGATGCTCGCGTATAGGTTTAATGGACACTTTACTCGTAGATTCGATGTTCGCGCCTAGATACCATGTACATTTACTTGCGGATTCGATGCTCGCGTATAGGTTTTAATGGACACTTTACTCGTAGATTCGATGTTCGCGCCTAGATACCATGTACATTTACTGCGGATTCGATGCTCGCGTATAGGTTTAATGGACATCTTACTCGTAGATTCGATGTTCGCGCCTAGATACCATGTACATTTTACTCGCGGATTCGATGCTCGCGTTATAGGTTTTAATGGACACTTACTCGTAGATTCGATGCTCGCGTTCCGCACCTAGA
The DNA here is from genome assembly GCA_019447015.1 of Hymenochirus boettgeri. NCBI lineage: Eukaryota > Metazoa > Chordata > Amphibia > Anura > Pipidae > Hymenochirus > Hymenochirus boettgeri. Next base: position 165,716,260 of record CM033477.1, on the reverse strand, counting down.
TACCATGGACATTTACTCGCGGATTCAATGCTCGCGTATAGGTTTTAATGGACACTTACTCGTAGATTCGATGCTCGCGTTCGCACCTAGATACCATGTACATTTTACTCGCGATTCGATGCTCGCGTATAGGTTTTAATGGACACTTTCTCGTAGATTCGATGTTCGCGGCTATATACCATGTACATTTTACTGCGGATCGATGCTCGCGTATAGGTTTTAATGGACACTTACTCGTAGATTCGATGTTCAAGCAATCTTATCCATGGACATTTTACTCGCGGATTGGATGCTCGCATATAGGTTTTAATGGACACTTCACTTGTAGATTCGATGTTCGCGCCTAGATACCATGGACATTTTACTCGCGGATTCAATGCTCGCGTATAGGCTTTATTGGACACTTACTCGTAGATTCGATGTTCGCGCCCTAGATACCATGTAACATTTTACTCGCGGATTCGATGCTCGCGTATAGGTTTTAATGGACACTTACTCGTAGATTCGATGTTCGCCGCTAGATACCATGGACATTTTACTCGCGGATTCAATGCTCGCGTATAGGTTTAATTGAACTTACTCGGTTCGATTTCGCGGCTAGATACATGGACATTTTACTCGCGGATTCGAGCTTGCGTATAGGCTTAATGGACACTTTACTCGTAGATTCGATGTTCGTGCCTAGATACCATGGACATTTTACTGCGGATTCGATGCTCCGGTATAGGCTTTAATGGACACTTACTCGTAGATTCGATGTTCGTGCCTAGATACCATGTACATTTTACTTGCGGTATCGTCTGCTCCGTTATGTTTTAATGGACACTTTACTCGTAGATTCGATGTTCGCGCCTAGATACCTGGACATTTAACTGCGCGGATCGATGCTTGCGTTTAGGTTTTAATGGACACTTTACTAGTAGATTCGAGTGCTCGCGTCGCACCTATACCATGTACATTTTACTCGCGGATTGGATGCTCACATATAGGTTTTAATGGACACTTACTCACTCGCGGATTCGATGCTTGCTTCGCGCCTAGATACATGTACATTTACTCGCGGATTCGATGCTCGCTATAGGTTTCAATGAACCCTTTACTCTCGGATTCGATGCTCGCGTATAGGTTTTAATGGACACTTTACTCGTAAATCGATGCTCGCGTTCGCACCTAGATACCGTGTACATTTTACTTGCGGATTCGATGCTCGCGTATAGGTTTTAATGGACACTTTACCGCCGGATTCGATGTTCCGCAGCCTAGATACCATGTACATTTTACTTGCAGATTCAATGGCTGCGTATAGGTTTTAATGGACACTTACTACTCGCGGATTCGATGCTCGCTTTCGCGCCTAGATAGCATGTACATTTTACTCGCGGATTTGATGCTCCCGTATAGGTTTTAATGGACATTTTACTCGCGGATTCGATGTCCCTTATAGGTTTTAATGGACATTTTACTCGCGGATTCGATGCTCCCATATAGGTTTTTAATGGACATTTTACTCGCGATTCGATGCTCCTATAGGTTTTAATGGACATTTTACTCGCGGATTCGATGCTCCCGTATAGGTTTTAATGGACATTTTACTCACGGATTCGATGCTCGCTTTCGCGCTAGATACCATGGACATTTTACTCGCGGATTCGATGCTCGCATATAGGTTTTAATGGACACTTTACTTGCGATTCGATGCTCCCGTATAGGTTTTAAATGACATTTTACTCAGGGATTCGATGCTCGCTTTCGCACCTAGATACCATGGGACATTTTACTCGCGGATTCGATGCTCGCAATAGGTTTTAATGGACACTTTACTCGGATTCGATGCTCGAACGGCGAACATTCGATATTTATCGAAATCCGAAATATCGAAAATCCACTCTGGATAGTTCGAGAAGTCCGAATTCGTTAAATTCGATAGTTCGGCCCGAGTTCGAGTTCTAGTCCATCTTAATCTAGACTAGAGAGGGAAAGAAAACTGGTGCGTTTCAGCAATCTCTAATGTAGACACAGTATTGCAGGTGCTCTGGGTAAATCTCCTGGATGAAATTCAACCCTCAAACTGTCATTCAATATTTACGTTTACACATCTGCACAGCTCCTGGTGAATAGGAGTTGAGTGTCTCTTGCATGATCAGTTAGGTGACTTTAACCCTACAGATGTGACTGTGGTGGGAATGGTTTTAAACTTCTTACACATGGATAAAAGTGCATTAAGTAGGTTCTTTTATTTATTTATTTTTTTAAATTAGAAAATTGTAGCAGCAAACTGGTTAGCATTTTTGTTCAATAACGTTATCCCTTGTATATGGATTACATGGCAGTCAGCGGGGCTGAGACAACCAGTACGTGATAGAAATTTACTGATTGTTTGTCCGTGTGAAAGGGAGAGACGTAACAGTTCAGTAGGGGCTCATTTACCCAGAGCCGCTATCGCTCTGGTAAATGCTCCTTCTGCGCATATAATATCGTTGCGAATGTGGGTAAATCCAGGTAAGGGATTTTAGCTGGCGTTTAACGCAGATGCAATATAAATCATGAGCGTCGGATGCACGGGTGATTTTTACATAACCCGCGCTTCTAACGCTAATTATGAAGGCTAAAGTCGCACTAACTGGTGGCGAAACTCCATATATTTGCCCCAGCGAGTCTGGGTAAATGAGGACCATAGTCTTTTCAATTCCACGGATTATAGAAGTTATAAAGGAATTGGCTTAAATTGTGCCTGGGTGGGGGGGGGGATTGATAGTATATATTAGGTACCTGGACAGTGTCCCCGTGTTTCACCCTATCCCTATTGATAGTGTATATTAGGGATTTTTATTTAGTAAACAAACTACATGAAGATTAACAACTCGCGGATTCGATGCTCGCATATAGGTTTTAATGGACACTTTACTCGCGGATTCGATGCTCGAACGGTCGAACATTCGATATTTATCGAAAGTCCGAAAATATCGAAAATCCACCTCTGGGATAGTTCGAGAAGTCCGAATTCGTTCAAATTCGAATAGTTCGGCCCGAGTTCGAGTTCTAGTCCATCTCTAATCTAGACTAGAGATGGGAAAGAAACTGGTGCGTTTCAGCAATCTCTAATGTAGACACAGTATTGCAGGTGCTCTGGGTAAATCTCCTGGATGAAATTCAACCCACATAAACTGTCATTCAATATTTACGTTTACACATCTGCACAGCTCCTGGTGAATAGGACGTTTGAGTGTCTCTTGCATGAATCAGTTAGTGTGACTTTAACCCCTACAGATGTGACTGTGGCTGGGAAATGGTTTTAACTTTCTTACACATGGATAAAAGTGCATTAAGTAGGTTCTTTTATTTATTTATTTTTTTAAATTAGAAAATTGTAGCAGCAAACTTGGGTTAGCAATTTTTGTTCAATACCGTTATCCCTTGTATATGGATTACATGGCAGTCAGCGGGGCTGAGACAACCAGTTACGGATAGTAAATTTACTGATGTTTGTCCGTGTGAAAGGGAGAGACGTACAGTTCAGTAGGGGCTCATTTACCCAGAGCCGCTATCGCTCTGGGTAAATGCTCCTTCTGCGATATAATATCGTTTGCGAATGTGGGTAAATCCAGGTAAGGGATTTTAGCTGGCGTTTTAACGCAGATGCAATATTAAATCATGAGCGTCGGATGCACGGGTGATTTTTACATAACCCGCGCTTCTAACGCTAATATGAAGCTAAAGTCGCACTAACTGGTGGCGAACTCCATATATTTGCCCAGCGAGTCTGGGTAAATGAGGACCATAGTCTTTTCAAGTTCCCGGATTAATAGAAGTTATTAAAGGAATTGGCTTAAATTGTGCCTGTCTCCTTCCCCATCTTCTACCTCCCTAGACATACTGTTGCGAATGGAAATGTTTGGGTTTTTCCGTGGCGGTTAGATGGAGATGGTGAGAGCTGCTTTGATTCTTACACAATTTGCCAATTTTATCCTCATTTATGAGGAATTAAAATCTGAGCCATTTGAAGGCCCCAACCCACAAATGAAAGTTATCACAACATTACGGAACACAAGTTAATCATGGTAATCCTTTCACGACAATATGTATGTTAACGGCAATTCCGCTGTTACAGTTATACTGGTTTATAGAATAGGATTCCCCAGAAAAATGATTACTATTTATTTTAAAACCAAAATAATCTTATAAACAGTGAAACTATAACTAGTACGAAGCAGTTCGTTTTATTGAAGATAATGATGTGAAATTCTGGTTTCTGTGTCTCCCTCCGACCCCACAACTTGCTTTTCTACCTGTGCATCGATGACCATGTTAAACTGGAGAGAAAGGGAGGAGACAGTGTGGAAACATAGAGAGAACCAGTGATAACTTCAGGACCAGAATCCACTATGATGTCACCCTGTGCATCCTGATTTCCTGCAGCGCATTACCGGACTTACTGGGCACTGAATGATGCTGTAAACTAGGAAAGAGGAGGCACAGGAAATTATTTCCAAAGGCATTTTTTTTAAATGTTCACTGTTTCTTTCTCCTTTAATGATATATTCCAGCGAACTTCAACTTTAAGCGATCCTGCTTTCAGTAGCTCTGTCCAGACACTTGATAAAGGACCGTGTGTTCAGCCTATAACGAGTAATTACCATGTGTGTTAGACTTTGTACAATGTATTACTGTGCTGATACCTGGCAATGTCGGTGGTGATTTGCATAATATCTGCAAATTGTATGGGATGAAAATAATGATGGGGTTGATCAGCCTGATTAGGAAGTCCCATTAGTTATAATTAGGGATGGCCGGTTCGCGGATCTGAACCCGGATCCGCCGCGGATTTATCCCGTTCGCGAACGGCGGATTTTTCCAGATTTTCCGGATTTCCCGCCTTCCGAACTTCCGATTCACGGATTTTTCGTATTTTCGAAAATTTTCGAAAATTCGCGGATCCTCGAGCGGACCGGATTTTGCGAAGTTCAGACATCTCTAGTTATAATTGACTCCATTGTAGTAGCAGACAGAGCCGGTGGCATTACTGTGTATGCGGCAATATATCCAGTGAGACACACCTGCATAACATCGATTCTTCTAATCCCATAATAGTGTGAAATGTTTTATCTCTGGTTAAGAATCTTCCGATTTCAGGGCCATAAATCAAGAAAAATGCATTGGCCCGAACTTCTATTTTACACTAAATAAAACCATGAAGCACTTGGATGTACAACAACGTATTATGTGTTTCCCAGTAATTGGAGCAAAGTACAGTTTTCATTTCATTGAACGGAGAGACAATTAATCACCCAGTACAAAATGTACATAAATGTGACTTCATTGAGAGTGTGTAGTAACTAGTCACGCTCGCTGTGTGTAGGTCTAGAGCTTTGCATATAAGGGAAAAAACTCCCAGTTAATGTACCGTCTACAAGGAAACCGAAAGTCGCCATTACATGGATCAGTGATTCCGAACCTTGGAACTCCCCACGTCTACAAACTGCAACTCCCTGATGAAATTCCGTTAAAAATTCAAAAGTTTTGAAGGGTCCACAAATGTTTTAATCCTGGTTTGTGATGAGGAATCTGATTATTTAGCTTGTATGAAAAAAAAAAACAATGTCAGGAAGAAATACTAAGCACTGGATATTTAGTAAAAATATTTTTTGTGCAGTTTAGTTGTCCTTTAACACATGTATCCGAAAATGAGATACCAACTGGTCAAAAGCGGTTGACCAGAAATACAGTCTCTGCAATCTACGTATCTCCCATTGTATCTCGGCTCATACCCCAATCTACAAGTTGTCATGTAGACATCAGCTGTCTCTGTTCCAGCCAAAGTTTAAAGTACATAAATTCAACACACATTGGAATATGTAACATACTCTGTAGACATACTGTAAGCTCCATGATCTTTGTGATCTTCGTAACGTTGCTACGGTAACTTGTCGTTTCTGAATGTGACATCTGGTAAAACATTACACACAACAAAAGGGCTTTAACGCATCACAAGTAACGAAAAACGAATCAAACTCTGATTAACAGTTATGAAATGTGCAGATATTTTCAAACTAACGTAGGGGAATCAAATGGTTAAAATGTAAAATAATCATCACACATCACACGCCCATTTAACCCATCAAATCACAATCACAAATATGTCTACGTGTAGCAGTCATATACAGACCCCCTTCTGCCTCAGCCCCAGTCACTTTCCTCACAGTGTGAACCCTGGATCTCCATCTTTCTTTCCTCCGACTGTCCGGCTACAATTCTAGGTAACTTCAACTGTCACATTGAGCAATCCTGGTCCTCTCGCTATCTCCACCTAACGTCCTCCTTCTCCCTCCAGCAGTGACCAGCACTAGCACCATAAGGATGGTCTCCTCCTGGACTTGGTCTTTACTAAACATCTTTCTGTCTCTCAGTTTGGTAGTGACTCCTTCCCACTCTCTGATCACAGTCTAATTATTTACTCATACAGCTGAGCGGCTGTGGAAAGTCACGCAGTCAGGCGGACATTAACCATTACAAGCTCATGTTGTCGTGTCTTAATTTATCTCTTTCAGCAGCTAAACACTCCGACTTTATCACACTTATAAACAATAACAAAAATAACCCACGTCGTCTATTTTTTCGCAATGTTGCGTGATTCGTGAGCGCTACCCTGTGCATGCGATTCCTTTGATATAAACCTATCGCCAAAAATGGTGATTGCATGTGCAGAAAAAAGGGTCAGCATCGCAGCCCAGAGCATCGGAGATAGCTGGCCCATCCCATCCTCTACCACAGCGCAAACCACACACCAAAATAGCCTATTAGTCCCTAGCCCTCAAGGCTATTATTTAATCTGCTCCAATCCTAGCCAGCACTGTGTAGATAGACAGCTGGAATAAGAGAGATGGCAGTTTGGCCCCAGACAGACATCATGTCAGTGTTGGGGGAAGTTTCCTGGATGTTGATCTGCATCCTTGTTGGTGGGTCAGATTATCCAGGGGCAGTGCCCCCCTGCCACGTTTATACAGATTTTGTCATTATTTACCTGTTGCAACAGATTGTGATCCTTATTTTACAGTAATAATGTTCAGTTTCCATGAATAGTTTGTGTTTTCTGGGGGTTGGTGATCTCTTTTTACAACCATCTGTGTTTACGTCACAGCACATGCTATGACAGAGATCCCCTGACCCTCTGCTTTTCCACTGTACCTGGGGTCTGAGCATGCTCACTTAATGCTGGGAAAACAGGAAGTATCTGCATAGTGATGTCATTAGTACTAGCCCCATAGATCTTTTTTGGAGACACAAAAAAACAACAGTAAAATGTCAGTCTGCTTCTTCCTTATGGTCCATACACACGGCAAATAAATAGCTGCAAAAATGAAAATAGCTGTAAAAAAATTCAGTCATGGAGTGGCTATCAATGCAGAAACTGGACACAAGACCACAAAATGGTCATTAATAAAAAGCTGCTGAAAGCAGGAAATGTTCAAGTCATATTGCTAAACCTTTCCATGAATATAGCTTGTGATCAGTAGAGATGTTCGAAACTGTTGAGTTTCATTTCATTTTCGAATTTTCGACATTTTCGGAAATTTCAAAAGTTCGAAAGTTCAAGTTTCGGTTTTTGAAAATTGGCTACTTTAGATTTTCTATTTTCAAAAATCATCTACTTTCGTTTTTTGATTTCCGCTAATTATCTACTTTCGATTTTCAATAATTATCTACTTTCGCTTTTTCAATAATTTTCTACTTTTGATTTTCAATAATTATCTACTTTCGCTTTTCGATAATTATCTACTTTCGATTTTCGATAATTATCTACTTTCGATTTTCGATAAAAAATCGAAAATTCTAAAAACTTGGGTTCCGTGAAATTCGGGAGTTCCAAAAGTTTCGTCAGGACTTCAAAACCCTCAGATTCGATTCGGAACTGGGTTCTAATGGAAACCACATTACATCTCTAGTGATCAGGGTTAAAATTATGGTAGGACTGAAGACTTTTATTTAACCCTAACATGTTTAACACAAAATGCATTTCCCACCATCTGTATTATCGAAATTATCGAAAATGGAAAGTAGATAATGATTGAAAATCTAAAGAAGCCGATTTTCAAAAATCGAAAAAAATCCAAAAATCTGCAATTGCACACGTTAATGCACACGCTTGCGTTCCCGTTTACAGCATGCTCGTAAGTGTAGCCTCAGCCTTGAATTCAATATTTTTTATTGTTGTTAATATGAGTCAGAAACAGGGGTGTTCCTAGGGTTTACGACACCTGAAACTATTTTAAATGCCACCTATTGGCAGACGGGTGGCAGCACATAAAGTGGGTGTGGTTTCATCAGGGAACATAGGCGTGGCTTGTGGAGGTAGGTGTGGTGGGTTGATTAAAACTGATTGGTGGACTGGAGGGCTGACTTAACACTGATTGGTGGACTGGTGCTGAAATGCAGTATTGCAGGACAGAGGATTTTTTTTTTTAACTGCCACCTTTTGATTGTTCCGTAGGGGCGCGCTTTGAGCAAAGGTTTCAGTTTGCTTCATGGTAGGAGCACCTGGTCAGAAATACCATGTTACATCCATTTTGTTCAATAAATGTAGGTTCAATTGAATCAGGATACGTTAAGGAAAGTTAAGAAAGAAATGAATCCTGGTTAAATCCAGCAGTTGCAAAGCATTTTGTCTTGCACAGGCGACTGTGTATTCAATTTACTTTGTGTTATGTATTCCACACTGGAGAGTTTTCCACTCGGGCACTAAATTGTGACTAAAGATCCTTTCACACAGTCTATTAAGCAAAACATCCCAACATTCTGATCATTTGATAATCTTGGGTTTTGACGCAGTCAGCATAGAATTTGCATTGTCTGAACAAGTTCTGCTGTGTTTGCAAGATAAAGGTTTTCTTCTTCCAACTAGAAGAACCTCAATGTAAAAGGAAGTCAAGAAATTACTGGGGTTAAAAGGAATTTGTAGAATTCTATGGGTTAATGTAAATGTAAAAGATCAAGTCAAATATATTCATATCTATATAATAAAAGCAGAGTATCCAGTGTTGCCCGTTTTTTCTAAAGACCCAACCTGAACCTGCTTCCAAAAGTCAACAGACCGGCACCCGCTGCTTTCTAAACAAACCTGGCCCATTCAAACTCACTGTGAGTTAGCTGAGCTGCAAATCTGGTGAATTTCGGGGGAGGGGGTGTACATTATTGGTACATTATTACCTGCAAGTGTATGATGAAGTTAAAGAATTACTTCACACAGAAAGTGGAGGGCTGACAACATTGCCTAATGAACGGGAGGACTGACAACATTGCCTAATGAACGGGAGGACTGACAACATTGCCTAATGAACTGGAGGACTGACAACAGTAGCTAATGAACTGGAGGGCTGGTAACACTGGCTAAGGAACTGGAGGGCTGGCAACACTGACTAGTGAACTGGGGGGCTGACAACACTGGCTAATGAACTCGAGGACTGACAACACTGACTAATAAACTGGAGGGCTGACAACACTGACCAATGAATTGGAGGAATGTCAACACTGGTTTAGGAACTAGAGGAATGACAACACTTAGCACACACATGCTCTTAAAAGGAATGTACAGTGTAAATCAGTTCAGTTCAGTCAATTGCAAAGCTGTACCTTTAAATCACACACTATCAGGGTTATTCAATAAAAGTTCTTAATGTTAAAAATGGTGCTAATTTTGCCCCAACCAATCAGGTTTTAGCTTTCAGATATTAAATGATTTCTGATTGGTTGGGGCAAAATTAGCATAATTTTTAACAATAAGACCCCCCCCTATTACTCTTATTTTTATAAGCTATTGACAAAGCTTACCTTTCCCTCTTTACTTGGAGTCTCTGTCTGCTCACCTGTAATCTCGTTCAATCCACTACTCCTGTGAGACTTGCTGGAGGATAATCTCATTTGGTCAGATACTGCCCTGCTAGCTGTATATTACACTTAAAGTAAAATGTGGACTGGAAAGAGGACTGGATTTGCGCTGGAGTTCCACTTCTCTGTATATAATGCAATGATGTTAAAAGGGCTAAAACTGTGGCAAATTAATATTTGGGGCATTGAGCTGCAGTCATCTATCATTGTGTGACTATATGTGGTTTAACTTTTCAAATGTTCCTGTGAACTTTTTGCATACTTCAAATAAAGTATTTTTCTTTTGCATGTGTCATTTCATTTTGCAAGCATTCATTTTATGTGAGCATCTGAATTGTGTTTTCTGGGGTCATTGTGTGACAATAATTCATTTTGGACAATTGCAGAACTTTTAAATATAGGGGGTAATTGTTGTGCAATAAGGGGATATTGCAAAATGTCCAAATTTGGGGGCAAATGATGTTTCGGTATTTACACTAAAAACTAAATGAATGTGAGGTGTTATACCCCATTGTTAAAGGGAAAGTTGATATGACACTTTAAAGCGTATCACATCAACTTCCCCTTTAATGCTTATCACACTAACTTCCCCTTTAAGGCGTATCACACCAACTTCCCCTTTAAGGTATATCACACCAACTTCCCCTTTAGCGCGAATCGCACCAACTTCCCCTTTAGTGCCTATCACATCAATTTCCCTAATTTTTGCTACTCCTCATAATTGACAGCTCTAGCCTCCTATCACAGCAACAAAATAAAGTAAAGCATTGTACTGCCCCGAACAATCTGTGTTATTTGGAAGGTGTGCAATTAACTTAATTCACTTGATTTACCACCAGATGGCAGCACACGGGTTAATTAACTTAAAAAATGTGGAAAAAACAGGGAAAGAGAGGCATTTGTTATAAAGTAGACTATGCTTTTTCCCAGGTCCTTATACATAAGTATACCAAGTCTCAGGAAAATTGTCCCAGCCCCCAGAACCACAAAGCAAAAATACATTAGAGAAATATAGATTACTGTTCTGTATCTATAGGTAGAGGTATAGTAGAAATATAAGTAATATAGATTACTGTTCTGTATCTATAGGTAGAGGTATAGTAGAAATATAAGTAATGTAGATTACTGTTCTGTATCTATAGGTAAAGGTATAGTAGAAATATAATCCCTATTGATAGTATATATTAGGTACCTGGATCCCTGTGTTTCACCCTATCCCTATCAATATCCATGTCCCAATCTGTAGTAGACACAGTAATCATTCCAAATCTTTCCCTTTCCTTATGTTCCAGTTTACGGCAGTTCCAATGATATTTTTGGCATCACATACGGTAACTTAATATATTAACATTTCAGGTCTGAAAATCCTACATCAAAACAGTGAAGGGAATAGGAAATTCAGAAGCCAGTACACTGCCAGGTTATTTCTTTCCATCTGCCTTCCATGGGCAGGAGATACTTGTTTTCTTTTTTGTCATCTGTTGGTGGATGCCAGGAGCTCATATTAGTTAATTCATTTCTTTCTAGTTTGTGCTGTTCCAGCCTCCACTTAAACTGAAATATCATTGGCAGATACAGTAGCTCTGAGACCTTAATAGCCTTTATTTTGGAGGTAATGCATTCTCTAATCCCTTGGATCTGACTCAGGTGAAAGGAGCCTGTGGTAATACCTTCTGCTTACAGCGTTGATTCTGGAGAAAAGAGCCAAGCTGTTACCCCAGGGCAATCATCGCAGCCCGGACAAGTTGTTTGCAAAGACACAGAACCTCTAACTAGCTGGAAGTAGATGTACAGGTTATGGGAATACGCAAGGTAGAGGTCAAACAGATGGTTTGTATTGATACAAATAAAAAGGGAGATAACAGACGGCAAACACTAAATAACAGCTTGTCTTCAACTCGTGTAACTGAAACAAATATTTTTCCCACAGCAATTCAATTTTCAAGGGCTACAATGCTGATAAACCAATGTTCAAATCTAGTGATAGCGCCTGGAAATGTATTTAACATCAGAACGTTCAATACTACGATGATTCAGTCTCCTAGTTAAATTCTCATGGACCAGAGGTTCAAGTCCTTCTCAACACCTCTCTGGTGTGATGGAGAACATCTGTACAATGGGGGATACACAGTTGGGATCTACAGACAGTTGTTCCTAAGCCCCTGCACATGGTAAGTAAAGCTAAACTCACCTAAAGAAAATGGTCAAAAAAGGGTCTTGACCCAGTAGCACAGCATCTAGATAGGCACTTGACCTATTAGCCTATATATATTATTTTGGTTGTGCGGAGGCTTTATGTCATGGATCCTCAAACTGTGGCCCTCCAGATGTTTTAAAACTACAACTCCCAGCATTCCCTTACTATAGCTGGAAAGCAGGGAATGCTGGGAATCTGTAGGCCCATAGTTTGAGGATCCCTGCTTTATGTTGTATTAACATGGTAAATAAAGTCCCAAAGCTAGAACATTCGCGTCAGATTATTGTAATCTTTACCCACAAACAAATGTATTCACAGCCATTACAGGTTGGGAAAATGAAAAGTATTCACCCCACGTCACTATGGCCAGTTGAACCGTATTCTCTATTGATATGACGAGTGGTACTGAAGATTGATCTTGCGTAGTCTCTTTTTTTATTGGTTCCCTTAGTAGATCCTGGTAGAAAGATTTTTATGCTTCATCTAAATAACAATCTGATGTCAAAGTTCTGCGAATATTTGCAGCTCTCTGGCTCCTTGTTTGATTTTAATGAAAAGTATAGTTACAAATAATGTTCCCAACAGAGAGTCAAATGACCTGTAATAGTATTTGTGACAACATTTTTCATTGTAAGATGCAAGCCCTGCAAAACTTCTTTAGCTAATTACTTAACTAATTGCAAAAAAGTCATGTTAACCTATTTATGGTTAGAATTCAAGGGTATAACCACCCCCAAAATGAATTTTGCACACAGGTAGCGCACCCCTCAAAGTGAAAGGACCAACACTTACACAGCTATTACAGGTTAACTGTCCTCTGTCCAAGCATTCTTCCTGTGCCTCCCTCTTAAAACTTAGAAGACAATCCTGAATGAATACTCTTCCCTCATTGGCTGTAACATCATCGTCATGGCCCTCACTGCAGCAAATACCCAGATGAGTCTGTGAGAATATTGGCCTTTAAGCTTTTGGGAGGCTCTCAACCTGTGTGTAAACTTTCATTTTGGGGTAGACACGCCCTTTAACACAGAAACATTGGTACTTTACCTGGTCTTAAACACACACAAAGGACAACACCAAATCAATATGTTATATGGGGTCCTATTGATTTGCTGTATCATTATAAAGGAGAAGGTAGAAAGCCATAGTGGATCATTGTACATTTTATTTTATTGCTTGCTGTCATTTTCATTGTACTGGAAATGAAATTGTCCTACATATAGAAAAAATAAATTCTCCAGCTTGGACCACACATTCCTTTGACTAGGCTTACAGGTGGATAAGGTTATGTAAAGTAAATTGTAGATATATTAAAAGTAACATGAGTACAGACCAGGACACACACCTTTTGTTCCCATCAGTCATCACGGATCCAACCGGTATTTGGATTTGCCTTATCTGACATTTTCAGGAGTTAATCCCTTTCTTACTTCATTATTTACATAGAAACATTACAGGAAGATAACAGGTTTATTTATTTTGTTGAGGATTAGGATTTTTTTGTTGCTTCTGTACCAACAAATGTGTCATCTATAGAATGGTCATCGCCCGTGGGGACCACGGAGAAGGAGAGATAAAAGAAAAGACGTAATTCAAATCCAAAATAAAATAGAACTTGGTAGTGAAATGACCAGCAGAAAAGCATGATGGGATGACAAAGGAAGGTTACATTAAAGGAACGTAAGGTAAGTATTGAAGGTCTCCTCTCACTCCTGAATCTTACCCTATTTGGGTGGTGCAAGGTCCTCAAAACTGCTTAACCACCAGCAGGCTCATAGGATCAAAAATGATATAAGGCAGTTGGTGAATACAAACTTTAGGTACATAGGTATGTGCACAACGTTTCAGGCTTTCCCTCTTCCTCAGGTGCATGAGGACATTAAAGGAAAGTTGTCAGTCATTGAGAACATAAAATTATTTAGTATGAAGTACTGTGCCATGTTTATAATATTTGCACTAGAGATCAACAGGATCAGACTACAGTAAAAAGTGTTAAAGGCTTGATGGTACAGTATAAATAATAACCCAATGTGTTAACAAATCTAACTATGCCCCTAACAGACTAGCCCCATGTTGGACAATAATATAAAGTCCATTTATGCCTCATTAAGGGAATTGATATTTTATTCGTGGCACAGTGTTTAAAAAGCCTTTAAAAAGGCTTTAAACATGGTGATTCTTCCAAAATAAGGTCTTTGGTATTAGTGATAATTTAAAAGAGGAGAGGGGAGAAGTGTTGATTTTATTTCCCAGTGTTATAGAGTATTTGTAGAGTGATAAGAGAAGGGGATTTTTAAGGTAATAAATGGGACCAGCATGGACTCTATAGGTTAACCAAGACTGAGATCCCCAATGAGGTTAGTGAACTATGGCATCAAAAGCAGCAGAAATATTATAGAGGTGGGATATGAAAATTAACACTGAATAAGGAAACCTGATTATTATTGGTATGTTTAGTTTGTTCACAGTGGGAGCAATGGATAAGAACACATTCTTTTTCTTTTCTTCTATATAAAATAAATGAGATCAAATTGCCTTGCTAAATCTGCAATAAGAGTATCAGGAAAGTTTATTTTGAAATAGTCATAACTGCTATTTCTCCTGTAGAAAGGGACTAAGTCATCCTAATGAATGTGATGTTTTCGACTCGCTGTTATAGATCCTTTAGAAGGAATTGTAGCAAATTTACTTGATTTTTTTACCTTTGGTCTACAATTAACCTTCTGATTCATCCATATCAGTAAAATGAGTAAAAGGGTCTTAAAATATCCATGTGGTAGGACAACAAAACTAGACTGATCCGCACAGTCTGATATTTCATCCAGATTGACTGGCTGCCACAATATTTTGTTGTGATGGATAGATGTTTGTTGAACTTGTTCAAATTGAACCAAAGTTACATCGGACATGTCTTCAATGGAGCTCCCAACCGGTCATGTTGAAACATTGACCTTTGGGAGTTCGGAGCCCATTTCCAAAAATGATCGAAAATTCAAGGCTGTCTTCGATAAGCCTTGAAAATATCCTTGAACGTTTGCTAATCCTCAAAAAGATTAGTAACAAATTTTGAGTTTCCAATCGTATTTTCGAGGATTAACGAAAATAGCCTTGAATGTTCGATAAACATCGAAAACGGGATTCCCAAAACCAGAACAATTTTGGGAGAAACATTGGGGTTTCGTAACAAGGGGTTCTGTGTCAGATCCGGGTACGAGACGGACCCAGATCCCATCTCTAGAAAGGAGCAGAAATCAGCAGGTAGGCCATTCACTGTATGACAAAATCCTACATCAGATAGAAACAAATAATGTCATTCAAAGAACCTGGGAATTAAGAAATTGTTGTATCAAACACTTTTATTTCTGATTGTGCCAAATAGACATTTTGTAATATAACACTTTATAATGATTAAGCTATTGTAATAGAGAGCCCCTTTACCATCCAATCCTACTGGTTCTTGCAATCATTTTGGCCCGAACGTATCAATAAGCCAAACTATGAAATATAAAAGGTTCCAGGAATAGAAGACTCCCAAGTTTATCTTTAAACTAGCTTTATTCACATAACATGTTTCAGACACGTGGTCTTTATCAAATGTGACAAAGATAGTGAATAGAGATGTCCGAACTTCGAAAAATCCGGTCCGCGCGAGGATCCGCGGATTTTCTAAAAATCCGAAAATTCGAAAATCCGCGAGCGGACCCGTTTAAACGTATTAAAATGAAAGTTCGGCAAAATCCACATTAAAAGTGGTCTAAATAGCCTTGGTAACGTACACTTAACCACTCAGGGACCTGGGTAATGGCCTTAGAAGCACGTATAAATGCCAACAATACCTAAAAAGTACAGTCCGCTAGCGTGACTTTAAAAAAACGGTATTTTTCGAAAATACGAGGATTCCCGTAAAAACGAAGATTTCCGTAAAAAAACGAGGCTTTCTGTAATTATGATAGCTGCCATTGGCTAATTTGGATCATGTGGCTTGCTCCATCTTGCAAATTTACACGAATTACTCGTTTTTACGAGTATTCTCGTAATTACGAGAATACTCGTAGTTACGGGAATCCTCGTAATTACGGGAATCCTCGTAATTACGAGGATCTTCGGGTTTTCCGTATCCCGCAAGTATCGTAGACCCTCGTAATTACGGAGATACTCGTATTTTCGAAAATTTTCGTAAAAAAAAAAAATCCGCAGTTCGAAAGTTCGGAAATCCGGAAAGTCCGGAATAATCCGCCGTTCGCGGACGGGAGAAATCCGCGGCGGATCCAGGTTTGGGTCCGCGAACCGGCCATCTCTAATAGTGAATACACGACAATATAACCCCATGGACAGGGAGTGACATACCTACTTCCTTTCAACCCTTCAACAGTCCTCTGAAATATTGTCCAGAGTCTCCAGGTGACATCATAAGTCCAAGTGTCCTCAGCTGGTATAAATAAAACATTCAAACATGGTACGAAGGAAAGTCCAGACCCAGAAACACAATTAAAATTGAAAATACAGTTTGAACATACAGCCTGCCATCTAAACACATTAGTACTGCCATGTTGAAATTGGACCTGGAATCCTGATCATTTTCTAGTAGGCCTTAGGCAGTACTAGGACTTATGATGTCACCTGCAGACTCTGATTAGACTATATTTCAGAGGACTGTTGGGGGTTGAAAGGAAGTAGGTATGTCACCTTCTGTCCATGGGGTTATCTTCATCACATTTGATAAAGGACCATGATTCAGCTATTGTCTATTAGTTTTTACTTCAAGTAACTTACTTTTACTTGAAGGGAAACTGTTGCCCTGATAAAATAACATCTGTAAGCCCCATACAATTCATTAAGGATGCCTGAAAACCATTTATTGTAAAGACTGAATTTTAAAAATATACCTAAATCCTGTTAGGAAATCTAAGCTCCGTTTAATTACAGGCTTGCATAGATCTGAGTTCTAGATTGAACAGTTTTGCATAAAAAAATCTAAATCTTTTATTACTCTTGAAAATGCTGGCTGGAGGGTGACATAATGTCATGTGATGTTTGAGAGCTGTGCAGTGAGCCTGGTGAAGTCAGAGGATGTATGGGCATAAACCTTTAAGGTGCTGCAATATCCTTTGTAATATTTTTAATAGTCTGTTATTGTATAATTGTATAATATGTTTTTAAGGACATGTCCACCCTAAAAACAAAAACTGGTCAATTGTCAGTTACCTGTACCCAACCGACATATTTTGTACTTTATTACCTGTATTACTAACGAGATATTGAAGTATAATTATTGTTCCCATTCTGGCAGAGTAAGCTGGCCCCTTCCTCCAATGCAGACAACTGATATCACAGCCAATGATTGACTGCTGCTGAATCCTCCACACATGCTCACGCTTATAAAAAGATCATTGGATAGGTAGTTCCCATGAGATTCGTTAGCGTGAAGTCACGTCTGACATCACGCTAAGTATATAGGAGATTGCCATGAGGAATCTGGCACCATTTTGGTTTTAACATTGCCGGAAGACACAAGTACTTCCCTCCCTCTCTCCCTAAAAGTTGGTAGTTGAGTTATTAAATAAGAGAGGTTGGTTGGAGTCACAGCTGGTGGATACATGCTTGTGAAGGATATGGTTTTGGAGCCGTTACATGCCCTCTGGGGACCCAGAAGCCTGGCATTCTAGCTTTGACTATGATTGGGCTCATCTAATTACGACACAAGGATATATAATTTTAAAAGACAACTAAAGCCACAGAACAACACTGAACCAGAAGGTAGAACACCTTCACATAAAGCCAGTAATCAGTGTCTTACCCCTTATTGTGATACGGGCACTGGGAAATTTACCTAAATAACATATGGTTTGTGCTTTACATCACAGCATTCTAGTATCACACAGTTTGGTCAATGACCATTATATGTTCTGCACATGCTCAGTCCTTACCTATGGCATAAACTTGTTACAGTTGGTCACACCCATTAATGATCTCTAGCCAATCCTTTTACAGGACAGATAAAGCAAGGAAACATGTGATTTGAGGTCATTTACTTTATTTTATAGTTTATAGGAGTTTTTATTGGGGTTGTTTTCAGATTCTGGAGTATAAAAATTTGAACTCATGTAATGGAATGTGTCAATAAATCTGTGGCCTACTGTTTTCATGTAACATTTGTCCGTCTGTTCTTTAGGTTAAAGGTATGTGGGTAAGAAGAGATTAATCTTAATCATTCAGCAGCCAAGCTTTATGCCCAAACAAGGTCCTTATTCAAGATTAAAGATTCAAGATTCAATTTATTATCACAGTACAATTCATATAGAGTCTGTGAATTTTTTTTTAAGCAGCAGATAGATACAGGCTAAGCAATTTGAGTGCAACAGCAAAGTAGTGAACATATAATTAAAAATTACAATATAGATACTAGAAATGTATTAAGTAAAAAAATGACAAAAAAATGTAATGTTATAAAACAATAACAATGTAATAGACTTGTCCAGTTAGCAATTTAAAAAGTTGACTGATGATGAATGAAAACTATTTCTGAATCTACATGTTTTACAATAAAAATTCCATAAAACATGTAGATATGTAGTTTTTATCCATCATCAGTCGACTTTTTTAAATTCCTAACTGGACAAGTCTATTACATTGTTATTGTTTTATAACATTGCATGAAGTTGAGAAGTTTCACTTCTAGTTTAAAACATACTGGTTTAATTATTTTTTTTGTACATTTACAAACATTTCCGCCCAGATACCTATAAAAAAATCTAAGCATTGAGAATGGTCCATGTAGCCTGCTTATGGGGGATCAATAAAGATATATTACTTTTTACAGCAGGTTTATTACTGGATTTATACTCTCGAGATGATTACACTCAACGTGTTGGGTAATTGTGTCAAGTGGGACTGGTTCTTAGAAACAAGTATTGAACTGAGAGCTACAATAAAATTTATTTTGATAAATCTGATACAGATGTACAATTTTACATACTTTCATTTTTTATTTTGCTGTTTATTCAAAGTACAACTTTATGTACTGTGTCACTTATAAATTAAATAAAATAGGGAGAGAATTAGGCTTGGCAGCGCCCATGCAAGTATATGCAAATGAGAACGGAGACTTCTGGGTAATTTCCATGTTTTCATGGCAGCTTTCAAGGAAGCTTTACCTTTAAAAAGGTTTTTTACAGCATTCCACAGCCTTATTCTCTTCCTATATTATTAATAATTTTATTTAATTTCCTGAGAGCTGCCATGGAAATAAGGAAATCACCCAGTAGTCTCTGTTCCTTATTTCCTATATTACATTGTCAGCAGAAACCTATTTTTGATGATTTTTGCATGCACACATTCTCAAAGCTCATAGGGTACAGTGCTATGAGGTGATCCTCTAGTGACCCTCCTCTTCGTTCTAAGAATTCTGCTTAACCAATCATTGGGCTTCTTTTTTAACTGTGTGGGACCTTGAGGTCTACCTACCCACATGCTAAGACCACTTTACCTAGGATTTACCTGTATACGAACTGTTTCCACCAACTTACAAAACTTCTGGCAATATTTTCATTTTGAAGCAATATCATAGGGTAGTGATATCATGGGATGTCTACCAAGGGTTCTCCAGACACTACTGAGCAGTCCTAGCCCTGTTTATACTGTGGACAATTAGGAACCCATTATATGGTTACATAGAAATTGTATTTCTTTTTTTCAAATAAAAATATCAAACACCAAACCATTTGGCCTAGATCCCCTCTTACTAAAAACCTCCTTATTTGTCATCGATAGAGAAGATTTTTACGTTTTATCCCGTATAACCAAGTAGATGCGTGAACTGCCTTTTCCATTAGGTTAATCTAAGTAATAAATCCATATTTTTATGTGACCTCTGTCTCGGTTAAAATAAACCAAAGATCCTATGTGGCTTTAAATGGCATCAACATATTCAGGCGTCTCTGTCTGGCAGATGCTTAGCTCTAAGCACAAATCTGTACTCCCCCTTACTGAGCCACAACAGATACATCTAAAGCTGTGATACGAAACAAAACAAAACCGAACAATGTCCTTGTTTACACGTTACGAAAGGCAACATTAGGATAGAATCCTTAAACGATGGGAATCACGACAGAGAGCTCTTATCATTAGTGATAAAATTGCATCCCTGCGATATGGAATTTCGACAATAAATAATAAGCTTCCCAGCATAAACAGTGTGTTTCTATAAGTGTAACTATGAAATGGGTAATGTTGGAGGGTATGTGTATCTATAAGTGTAACTATTAAAGGGGGAATGTTAGAGGGTATGTGTATCTATAAGTGTAACTATGAAATGGGGAATGTTGGAGGGTATGTGTATCTATAAGTGTAACTATTAAAGGGGGAATGTTGGAGGGTATGTGTTTCTATAAGTGTAACTATTAAAGGGGGAATGTTGGAGGGTTTGTGTTTCTATAAGTGTAACTATTAAAGGGGGAATGTTGGAGGTTAATGATGTTTTTCTGATCTAAAGTGTAACTATTAAAGGGGGGAATGTTGGAGGGTATGTGTTTTCTATAAGTGTAACTATGAAATGGGTAATGTTGGAGGGATGTGTTTTTCATTAGTGTATATTAAAGGGGGGAATGTTGGGAGTATGTGTTTCTATAATGTGTAACTATTAAAGGGGTTGGAGGGTATGTGTTTCTATAAGTGTAACTATTAAAGAGGATTGTTGAGGGTAAGTTTTTCTATAAGTGTAACTATTAAAGGGGTAATGTGGAGGGTATGTGTTTCTATAAGTGTAACTATTAAAGGGGAATGTTGGAGGGTATGTGTTTTCTATAAGTGTAACTATTAAGAGGAATGTTGGAGGTATGTTTTCTATATTGTAACTATTAGGGGAATGTTGGAGGGTATGTGTTTCTATAAGTGTAACTATTAAAGGGGAAAGTTGGAGGGTATGTGTTTCTATAGTGTAACTATTAAAGGGAGAATGTTGAGGGTATGTGTTTTTATAAGTGTAACTATAAAGGGGTATGGTTGAGGGGTATGTGTTTTCTATAAGTGTACCTATGATGGGTAATGTTGGAGGGTATGTGTTTCTATAATGTAACTATGAAAATGGAATGTTGGGGGGTATGTGTTTCTATAAGTGTAACTATTAAATGGGTAATGTTTGGAGGTATGTGTTTCTATAATGTAACTATTAAAGGGGGAAGTTGGAGGGTATGTGTTTTCTATAAGTGTAACTATTAAGGGGATGTTGGAGGGTATGTGTTTCTATAAGTGTAACTATTAAAGGGAATGTTGGAGGGTATGTGTTTCTATAAGTGTAACTATGAAAGGGTAATGTTGGAGGGTATTTGTTTTCTATAAGTGTAACTATTAAAGGGGAATGTTGGGAGGTATGTGTTTCTATAGTGTAACTATTAAAGGGGGATGTTGGAGGTATGTGTTTCTATAAGTGTAACTATTAAAGGGGGAATGTTGGAGGTATGTGTTTTCTATAAGTGTAACTATTAAAGGGAAATGTTGGAGGGTATGTGTTTCTATAAGTGTAACTATTAAGGGGGAATGTTGGAGGTATTTGTTTTCTATAAGTGTAACTAGAATTGTAATGTTGGGGTATTGTTTCTATAAGTGTAACTATAAGGGGGATGTTGGAGGGTATGTGTTTCTATAAGTGTAACTATAAGGGGTGTTTGGAGGTATGTGTTTCTATAAGTGTAACTATTAAAGGGGGAATGTTGGGAGGGTATGTGTTTATAATAATGTAAACTATTAAGGGGGAATGTTGGAGGGTATGTGTTTCTATAGTGTAACTATTAAAGGGAATGTTGGAGGGTATGTGTTTCTATAAGTGTAACTATTAAAGGGGTAATGTTGGAGGGTATGTGTTCTATAAGTGTAACTATTAAAGAGTAATGTTTGAGGGTATGTGTTTCTATAAGTGTAACTATTAAAGGGAGTTGGAGGTTAGTGTTTCTATAATGTAACTATTAAGGGGGAATGTTGGAGGGTGCGTGTTTTCTATAAGTGTAACTATTAAAGGGGGAATGTTGGAGGGTATGAGTTTCTATAAGTTAACTATTAAGGGGGAATGTTGGGGTATGTGTTTCTATAAGTGTAACTATTAAAGGGTAATGTTGAGGGTATGTGTTTCTATAAGTGCAACTATTAAAGGGGGAATGTTGGAGGGTATGTGTTTCTATAAGTTAACTATTAAAGGGGGATGTTGGAGGGTATGTGTTTTATAGTGTATATTAAGGGGGAATGTTGGAGGTATGTGTTTCTATAGTGTAAATTTAAAGGGGAATGTTGGAGGGTATGTGTTTCTATAAGTGTAACTATTAAAGGAATGGATATGTTGGAGGGTATGTGTTTCTATAAGTGTACTATTAAAGGGGAATGTTGGAGGGTATGTTTCTATAAGTGTAACTATAAAAGGGGAATGTTGGAGGGTATGTGTTTCTATAATGTAACTATTAAAGGGGTAATGTTGGAGGGTATGTGTTTCTATAAGTGAGCTATTAAAGGGGGAATGTTGGAGGTATGTGTTTCTATAGTATAACTATAAAGGGGGATTTTGGAGGGTATGTGTTTATATATGTGTAACTATTAAAGGGGGAATGTTGAGGGTATGTGTTTCTATAAGTGTAACTATTAAAGGGGTATGTTGGAGGGTATGTGTTTCTATAGTGTAACTATTAAAGGGGATGTTGGAGGGTATTGTGTTTCTATAAGTGTAACTATTAAGGGGGAATGTTGGAGGGTATGAGTTTCTTAAGTATAACTCTTAAAGGGGGAATGTTGAGGGTATTGTTTTCTATAAGTGTAACTATTAAAGGGGTAATGTTGGAGGGTATGTTTTTCTATAAGTGCACTATTAAGGGGGAATGTTGGAGGGTATGTGTTTTCTATGTACTTTAATGGATGTGGGAGGGTAGTGTTTCTAATTGTAACTATTAAAGGGTAATGTTTGGAGGGTATGTGTTTCTATGTGTACTATTAAAGGGGTGTTGGAGGTTTTGTGTTTCTATAAGTGTAACTATTAAAGGGGAATGTTGAGGATATGTGTTTCTATAAGCGTAGCTATTAAGGGGGTGTTGGAGGGTATGTGTTTCTATAAGTGTAACTATTAAAGGGGGAATGTTGGAGGTATGTGTTTCTAGAGTTATTATTAAAGGGGGATGTTGGAGGGTATGTGTTTCTATAAGTGTAACTATTAAAGGGGGAATGTTGAGGGTATGTGTTTCTATAATGTAACTATTAAATGGGAATGTTGGAGGGTATGTTTCTATAAGTGTAACTATTAAAGGGGGATGTTGGAGGGTATGTGTTTCTATAAGTGAACTATTAAAGGGGGAATGTTGGAGGGTATGTTTGTTCCTATAAGTGTAACTATTAAAGGGGTAATGTTGGAGGGTATGTGTTTCTATAATGTAACTATTAAAGGGAATGTTGGAGGTATGTGTTTCTATAAGTGTAACTATTAAAGGGGAAAATGTTTGGAGGGTATGTGTTTCTATAGTGTACTATTAAAGGGGGAATGTTGGAGGTATGTTTCTATAAGTGTAACTATTAAAGGGGTAAATCTTGGAGGTTTGGAATGTTTCTATAAGTGTAACTATTAAAGGGGGAATGTTGGAGGGTATGTGTTTCTATAATAAGTGTAACTATAAAGGGTAATTTTGGAGGGTATGTGTTTTCTATAAGTTACTATTAAAGGGGAATGTTGAGGGTATGTGTTTCTATAAGTGTAACTATTAAGGGGAATGTTGGAGGTATGTGTTTCTATAAGTGAACTATTAAAGGGGAATGTTGGAGGGTATGTGTTTTATAAGTGTAACTATTAGGGGGAATGTTGGAGGGTATGTTGTTTCTTAAGTTTAACTATTAAAGGGAATTTGAGGGTAGTTTTTTTCTTAAGTGTAACTATTAAGGGTAATGTTGGGGGTATGTGTTTCTATAAGTTTAACTATTAAAGGGTATGTTGGAGGTATGTGGTTTCTATAAGTGTACTATTAAAGGGGAATGTTGGAGGGTATGTGTTTCTATAGATTGTAACTATTAAGGGGGATGTTGGAGGGTACGTGTTTCTATAAGTGTAACTATTAAAGGGGGAATGTTGGAGGGTATGAGTTTCTATAGTATAACTATTAAAGGGGAATGTTGGAGGGTAGTGTTTCTATAAGTGTAACTATTAAAGGGTATTTTGGAGGGTATGTGTTTCTTAAGTGCACTATTAAGGGGGGAATGTTGGGGGTATGTGTATCTATAAGTGTAATATTAAGAGGTAATTTGGAGGTATGTGTTTCTATAGTGTAACTATTAAAGGGGGAATGTTGGAGGGTAGTGTTTCTATAAGTGTAACTATTAAGGGGGAATGTTGGGGACGTTGTTTCTATAAGTGTAACTATTAAAGGGGGAATGTTGGAGGGTATGATGTTTCTATAAGTATAACTATTAGGGGGAATGTTAAGGGTAGTGTTTCTATAAGTGTAACTATTAAGGGGTAATGTTGGAGGGTATTGTTTTCTATAAGTGCAGCTATTAAAGGGGAATGTTGAGGGTATGGTGTTTCTATATTAACTATTAAAGGGGGATGTTGGAGGGTATGTGTTTCTATAAGTGTAACTATTAAAGGGGGAATGTTGGAGGGTACGTGTTTTCTATAAGTGTAACTATTAAAGGGGGAATGTTGGAGGGTATGAGTTTCTATAAGTATAACTATTAAAGGGGGAATGTAGAGGGTATGTGTTTCTATAAGTGTAACTATTAAAGGGGTAATGTTGGAGGGTATGTGTTCTATAAGTGCAGCTATTAAAGGGGGATGTGTGGAGGTATGTGTTTCTATAAGTATAACTATTAAAGGGGGATTTTGAGGGTATGTGTTTTATATACGTGTAACTATTAAGGGGAATGTTGGAGGGTATGTGTTTCTATAGTGTAACTATTAAAGGGTAAGTTGGAGTTATGTGTTTCTATAAGTGTAACTATTAAAGGGGAATGTTGGAGGGTATTTGTTTCTATAAGTGTAACTATTAAAGGGGTAATGTTGGAGGGTATGTGTTTATATAAGTGGCAGCTATTAAAGGGGGAATGTTGGCGGGTATGTGTTTCTATAATGTATAACTATTAAAGGGGGATGTTGGAGGGTATGTGTTTATATACGTGTAACTATTAAGGGGGAATGTTGGAGGGTATGTGTTTCTATAAGTGTAACTATTAAAGGGAATGTTGGGGGTATGTGTTTCTATAAGTGTACTATTAAGGGGATGTTGGAGGGTAGTGTTTCTATAAGTACTATTAAAGGGGTAATGTTGAGGGTATGTTGTATCTATAAGTGTAATATTTAAGAGGAATGTTGGAGGGTATTTGTTTCTATAAGTTTAACTATTAAGGGGAATGTTGGAGGGTACGTGTTTCTATAAGTGTAACTATTAAGGGGGAATGTTGAGGGTACGTGTTTCTATAGTGTAACTATTAAAGGGGGAATGTTGGAGGTTATGAGTTTCTATAAGTATAACTATTAAAGGGGGATGTTGGAGGGTATGTGTTTCTATAAGTGTAACGATTAAAGGGGTAATGTTGGAGGGTATGTTTTCTATAAGTGTACCTATTAAAAGGGTGTTGGAGGTTTGTGTTTCATAAGTGTAACTATTAAAGGGGAATTTGGAGGATATGTGTTTCTATAAGCGTAGCTATTAAAGGGGGTGTTGGAGGGTTGTGTTTCTATAAGTTTAACTATAAAGGGGAATGTTGGAGGTATGTTTTCTAGAAGTGGTTTTATAAAGGGGGAATGTTGGAGGGTATGTGTTTCTATAAGTTTACCTATTAAAGGGGGAATGTTGGAGGGTATGTGTTTCTAAGTGTAACTATAAAGGGTATTTGTTGAGGGTATGTGTTTTCTTAAGTGTAACTATGAAATGGTAATGTGGAGGGTAGTGTTTTCTATAAGTGTAACTATGAAATGGGTAATGTTGGAGGTAGTGTTTCCATAAGTGTAACTATTAAGGGGGGATGTTGGAGGGTATGTGTTTCTATAATGTACTATTAAATGGTAATGTTGGAGGGTATGTGTTTCTATAAGTTTAACTATTAAAGGGGGAATGTTGGAGGTATGTGTTTTCTAAAGTGTAACTATTAAAGGGGGAATGTTGAGGGTATGTGTTTCTAAAGTGAACTATTAAAGGGGGAATGTTGGAGGGTATGTGTTTCTATAAGTGTAACTATAAGGGTAATGTTGGAGGGTATGTGTTTCTATAAGTGTAACTATGAAATGGGTAATGTTGAGGGTATGTGTTTCTATAAGTGTAACTATGAAATGGGTAATGTTGGAAGGTATGTGTTTCTATAAGTGTAACTATTAAAGGGGGATGTTGGAGGGTATGTGTTTCTATAAGTGTAACTATAAAGGGGAATGTTGGAGGGTATGTGTTTCTATAAGTGTAACTATGAAATGGGTAATGTTGGAGGGTATGTGTTTCTATAAGTGTAACTATTAAAGGGGGAATGTTGGAGGGTATGTTTTCTTTAAGTGTAACTATTAAAGGGGGAATGTTGGAGGTATGTGTTTCTATAAGTGTAACTATTAAAGGGGGAATGTTGGAGGGTATTGTTTCTATAAGTGTAGTCATTAAGGGTAATGTTGGAGGGTATGTGTTTCTATAAGTGTAACTATTAAAGGGGGATGTTGGAGGGTATGTGTTTCTGTAAGTGTAACTATTAAAGGGGGATGTTGGAGGGTATGTGTTTCTATAAGTGTAACTATTAAAGGGGGATGTTGGAGGGTATGTGTTTCTGTAAGTGTAACTATTAAAGGGGGAGTTCGGAAATCATCTACTATTGATTTTCAAAAATCGTCCACTTTTGATTTTCAAAAATCGGCTACATTTGAATTTCGGAAATTCAAAAAATCTGGGTTCCATGAAATTCGGGAGTTCTGAAAGTTTAGTCGGGAATTCGAATCCCTCAGATTCGATTAGAAACTGGGTTCTATGTAAAGGAATCAAACCAGTCAAAACTGAAACCTATAATTGGTGAAGGGAGTGGGGGAGGACCGGGATGTTCGGTACGACACGTGTTTTTTGTTATTTTATGTATTTTGTACTATATATATATCTTTGTTTGATATACTATTATTATCTATCTACATATGAGACATAATATGACAAAATTAATAAAATGTCATAACATCGAATGATATAAAAAAAAAAAAGAACTGGTGTCTATCGTAAATGTTCGATATTTCTAGAGATCTCAAAAATACTATGCGGAATGCAAAATAAGGAAACGAACAAAGTTTCCGGTACTGGACAATGTTACTTAAAGATTCTGATCATTACGTGTTCCCCAGACCATTTCCCAGGTCCCTGAAATTATTCTAAATATTTAAGATTGACTGAATTACAGCTCCCAGTATCCTTCATCACTCGGCTAATGGAATGATCTAGTCATTTTGTTTTAAACATATGAGGTTGATATTCAAATGAACATAGGGTTGACGAATTGTGCATTTGTATGTATGTAATATAAAGTATGAGCATCCTAAAAATAAGCAGTGCTTAAAACATGAACATGAGGAAGAGTGTCCCCTGCCCCTTAGAGCTTACAGCTACGTATGATGGGTAACACACAAGATCATAGGAAGAGGTGGAATGTGCCTATAGTAGTACTGGTGTGCAGTATCGACATTCCTATGCTGTGCTGGCCAGAAGATAGTAGATGAAGTTAGATTTAATGTTTATTGAGACTTTCTTGATGTATGAGGAGGGAATATAATCCCAGAGACGGGTAATCAAAAAGAGAAAAGTGTTTTAAGGTGGAAGAAAGCAGTGTGAGTGAGGGGGGGTCTTTATAGTGATGGTTCTGTGATGGTGTAACATGGTAGGGACAGGGACAGATATGGGGACACTAGAGAGAAAGGTTTAAAGGTGAGAGGAACAGTGTGGTGAAGGGTCTGTATAGGAGAGGTTTCTGTGATGGTCACAGGGTACGGACAGGGACATATGGGACCTATAGAGGAAAGGCTATACTGTGGTAGGAAGCAGTTGTGAGGGGGGTCTGTATAGGGAGATGGGTTTCTGTGATGGGTCCAGGGTACGACAGAGACATATGGGACACTAAGAGTAAAGGTTTAAGGTGGAGAGGAAGCTATGAAGTGGGGTCTGGAATATGGCGTGTTCTGTTGATGGGTAACAGGTTATGGAACAGGGACATATGGGGGAACACAGAGGAGAAAGGGTAACAGGTGGGAGGAAGCAGTGTGAGTGAGGGTCTGTATAAGAGATGTTCTGTGATGGGTACAGCGGTCACGGACCGGAATACTGGGGCACTTAGAGAAAAAAGGTATAAGTGGGGGGAAGCATGTGAGTGGGGTCTGTATAGAGATTTTCTGTGATGGTACAGGGTACCGGACAGGGACATTGGGGACACTAGAGAGAAAGGTATAAGGTGGGAGGAAGCATGTGAGTGAGGGTCTGTATAAGATATGGTTCTGGTGATGGGTACAGGGTACGAACAGGGACATATGGGTACACTGAAGAGAAGGTATACGTTGGGAGGAGGCCAGTGTAGTGGGGGTCCTAATAAGATGATTGTTCTGGGATGAGCGGGAGGGTACGGACAGTGAGTGGGTTGGGGACACAAAGAAAAGATATAAGAAAAGCAGAAGAAGTGAGTGATTTTAATGTTGATATTAGGGTTTGTAGATATGCGTTGTTTAAAGGGAAATTCATGGAAATATCATAGAGTTTTTAAAAACACATTTTACCTTTTATATTATCATACACTATTATTCTAGATATTCTCTCCCATTTTGAAAAAATCATGATTTCATACCCTTTGCTGTTCCCTGCTGTGACATTAGTTGAGCTGACATTTCAGGATTCTAACAGTCGCTTCTCTTCCCAGGATGCCACCACATCCTTGGAATGTTCCCTACAGTAATTCTACTGATTGGCTGTTGGATGGTCAAACTCTCAGATCTATACTGAGCAACTGAATCAAACCCAGCGCTGGGTCAAAGGGGGAAACCATAACGTCCCCCCTCTATTAGGGGTCCTCAACAGGAAGTCAGTTATTTAGGATACATTATTTTATACACAGACAAAATGGGGCAGGTTAAGGGGTCAGTGGGAATGGAAAAATACTGCTCTTTTTTGTTACAGCATATGTATTTCCACTGAACTTCCCGCTAATATTTAAGGGAGCCAGGTGGATGTGTGCAGAGAGGATATTTTAAGTGATCCACCCGATTGTTATCTGCGAGCGAGACAATGCGCAGAGTTTAAGTATGAACTAAAGAGGAAAAGTTGGAACGGAAGACCAGAAATCAAAGGTACAATAACCCAGAACTGATAGGATGCGAGCAGCACGGAATAGCATCATCAGGAAAGAGAAGGGATCTAACGGATCTCGCAATGTTTTAAGAAAAAAGCACAGGTTTTAGTTCACATCGGTTATGTGATTGGAAAAGAAGAGAGAGGAGTAAATAATAACCCCTAAACAATGTGCGGACTGAATAGGGTAAATGGGGGTGCTGTCCACAAAAATGGAAAACTGTGGCATAGGACCAGTTTAAGGTGGGAAAATTATTACTTTGGTTTTAATCAGGTTTAGTTTGAGGCATCAATGCACCATCTATGAGGAGACAACAAGCAGTGGGAGATGTTTAGTGCTGAGTGGTCGAACTAAGCGTGGGGGTGAAAAATTGTATTTGCGTGTCACTCGTATACAACTGGTAGTTAAAAAAACCAAATGAGCTGATGGAATTCACCCAGGGAAATGTGTATAGATGGAGAACGCAGGGGTCCAAAAAAAGACCTGGCGAAAACCCCAACATTAAGAGGAATCGGAGAGGTTGTTTATTAACATATAACACAGTGTGGTAGGATCGTAGCCAGGATGCTGCTTATTCCGGATGCCCAAGGGTAATGAAATTTGCATTAGGAGGAATGAATCAACCCTGTCAAAAGCAGAGGAGAGTCAGAAGATGAGAATAGAAAGTGGCACTTTTGGCAGCCTCACATCTCCGCGCTTTAATAGTTACACCTTTAGAAGAACACGGCCAACATACCCTCCACATTCCCCCCCTTTAATAGTTACACTTATAGAAAACACATACCCTCCAACATTCCCCCTTTAATAGTTACACTTATAGAGACAACATACCCTCCAACATTCCCCCTTTTTTAATAGTTACACTTATAGACACAATACCCTCCACATTACCCCTTTAATAGTTACACTTAGAAGATACACATACCCTCCAACATTACGCTTTAATAGTTACACTTATAGAAACACATACCCTCCAACATTCCCCCTTTATACACTATAGAAACACATACCCTCCCAACATTCCCCCTTTAATAGTTACACTTAAGAAAACACATACCCTCCAACATTCCCCCCTTTAATAGTTACACTTATGATACACATACCCGACCTCTCCCCCAACATTCCCCTTTAATAGTTACACTTAAAGAACACATACCCTCCAACATTCCCCTTTAATAGTTACACTTAGAGAAACACATACCCTCCAACATTCCCCCTATTAATAGTTCACTTTAGAAACACATACCCTCCAACTCTCCCCCCCTTTAAATTACACTTATGAAACACCATACCCTCCAACATCCCCCCCTTTAATCTAAACTTATAGAAACACATACCCTCCACATTCCCCCTATTAACTTATAACACATACCCGCCACACCCCCTTTAAATTAGCTACGCTTATAGAACACATATCTCAACATTCCCCCTTAATATTACACTTTAGAAACCAACCCCCACACCCTTTAATAGGTACACTTATAGAAACACACACCCTCCACATTACCCCCTTTAATCGTTACACTTATATAAACACATACCCTCCAACATCCCCTTTAATAGTTATCTTATAGAAACACATACCCTCAACATTCCCCCGTTATATAGCGCACTATAGAAACACATACCCTCCAACATTACCCCTTTAATAGTTACACTTATAGAACACAATACCCCCTCTACATTCCCCCCTTTAAAGGGTTACACTTATAGAACTCATACCCTCCAACATTCCCCCTTTAATAGTTACACTTATGATACACGTACCCTCCAACATTCCCCCTTTAAGTTTACACTTATAAAACACTAACCCTCCAACATTCCCCCTTTAATCGTTACACTTATAGAAACACATACCCTCCACTTACTCTTAAATATTTACACTTATAGATACACATACCCTCCAACATTACCCCTTTTTTCCAATACCCCTTTAATAGTTACACTTATAGAAACACATCCACCCCAACATTTCCCCTTTAATATTTACCACTTATAGAACACATACCCTCCACATTACCCCTTTAATAGTTACACTTATAAAAACACATACCCTCCAACATTCCCCCTTTAATAGTTACACTTATAAAAACACATACCCTCCAACATCCCCCTTTAATGGTTTACTTATAGAACACATACCCGCCAACATTCCCTCCCCTTTAATTAGCACTTATATAAACACATACCCTCCAACATTCCCCTTTAATAGTTACACTATAGACAACCATACCCTCCACATTCCCTTTAATAGTTACACTTATAGAAACACATACCTCCAACATTCCCCTTTAATAGTACACTATAGAAACCACCCCCAACATCCCCCTTTAATAGTTACTACGTAATTAAACACATACCCTCCAACATCCCCTTTAATAGTTACACTTATAAACACATCCCTCCAACATTCCCCCTTTAATACTCACTTATAGAAACACATACCCTCCAACATTACCCTTTAATAGTTACACACTTATAGAAACACATACCCTCAACATTCCCCCTTTAATAGTTACACTTATAGAAACCATACCCTCCAACATTCCCCCTTTAATAGTTACACTTATAGAAACACTACCCTCCAACATTCCCCTTTAATAGTTACACTTATAGAAACACATACCCTCCAACATTCCCTCCTTAATGTTAACTTATAGAACACATACCCTCCAACATCCCTTTATAGCTGCACTTATAGAAACACATACCCTCCAACAACCCCTTTAATAGTTACACTTATAGAAACACATACCCTCAACATTCCCCCTTTATATAACTTATAGAAACACATACCCTCCACATTCCCCCTTTAATAGTTACACTAAATGAAACATAATACCCTCCAAACATTCCCCTTTAATAGTTACACTTATAGAAACACATACCCTCCAACATTCCCCCTTTAATAGTTACACTTATAGAAACACATACCCTCCAACATTACCTCTTTAATAGTTACACTTATAGAAACACATACCCTCCAACATTACCCCTTAATAGTTACACTTATGAAACACATACCCTCCAACATCCCCCTTTAATAGTTCACTTATAGAAACACATACCCTCCAACATTCCCCCTTTAATAGTTACACTTATAGAAACACATACCCCTCCAACATTCCCCCTTTAATAGTTACACTATAGAAAACACTACCCTCACAACTCCCCTTTAATAGTTATACTTATAGAAACACAGACCCTCCAACATTCCCCCTTTAATAGCTTAGCTACTTATAGAAACACATACCCTCCACATTACCCCTTTATAGTTACCTTATAGAAACACATACCCTCCAACATTCCCCTTTATAGTTACACTTATAGAACACATACCCTCCAACATTACCCCTTTAATAGTTACACTATAGAAACACATACCCTCCAACATTCCCCCTTTAAAGTTACACACTATAAACACATACCCTCCAACATCCCCCTTTAATAGTTATACTTATAAACACATACCCTCCAACATTCCCCTTTAATAGCTTCACTTATAGAAACACATACCCTCCAACATTACCCCTTTAATAGTTACACTTATGAAACACATCCATCAACTTCCCCCTTTAATAGTTTAACTTATAAGAAACCATACCCTCCACATTCCCCTTAATAGTTACACTTATAGAAAACAATACCTCCAACATTCCCCTTTAATAGTTACACTTATAGAAACACATACCCTCCAACATTCCCCCTTTAAGAGTTACACTTAAACAATACCCTCCAACATTACCCTTTAATAGTTACACTTATAGATACACATACCCCCACATTACCCCTTTATATCACTTATAGAACCATACCCTCCAACATTCCCTTTATAGTTACACTTATAGAAACCACATACCCTCCAACATTCCCCCTTTAATAGTTACACTTATATAAACATACCCTCCAACATTCCCTCTTTAATAGTTACACTATAGAAACACATACCCTCCAACATTCCCCTTTAATAGTTAACACTTATAGAAACACAATACCTCCAACATCCCCCTTTAATAGTGACACTTATGAAACACATACCCTCCAACATTACCCTTTCAAGTATACACTTATAGAAACACATACCCCAACATTCCCCCTTTAATAGTTACACTTATAGAAACACAAACCCTCCAACATTCCCCCTTTAATAGTTACCTTTATAGAACACATACCCTCCAACATTCCCCCTTTATAGTTAACTTATAGACACTAAACCTCCAACATTCCCCTTTAATAGCTGCACTTATAGAAACACATACCCTCCAACATTACCCTTTAATAGTTCACTTATAGAAACACATACCCTCTACCATTCCACCCCTTTAAATATTAACTTATAGAAACCATACCCTCCAACATTCCCCCTTAATAGTTTACACTTATACTAAGAAACACGTACCCTCCAACATTCCCCCTTTAATAGTTACACTTATAGAAACACTACCCTCCAACATCCCCCTTTATAGTTACATATAGAAACACATACCCTCCAACATTCCTTTAATAGTACTTATAGAAACACATACCCTCCAACATTACCCCTTTAAAGTTTACCTTATAGAACACATCCCTCCAACATCCCTTTAATAGTTACACTTATAAAACACATATACCCTCCAACATCCCCTTTAATAGTTACACTTATAACAAACATACAACCACTCAAACACACATATCCCCCTTTAATAGTTACACTTATAGAAAACACATAACCCTCCACATTCCCCCTTTAATAGTTAACACTTATAGAAACACATACCCTCCAACATCCCCCTTAATAGTGAACTTATAGAAACACATACCCTCCAACATTTACCTTATAGTTACACTTATAGAAACCATACCCTCCAACTTCCCCTTTAATAGTTACACTTATAGAAACACCAACCCTCCAACATTCCCCCTTTAATATTAAGTAAAACACACACTTATAGAAACACACTACCCTCCAACATTCCCCCTTTAATAGTTAAACTTATAGAAACACATACCCCCAACATTCCCCCTTAATAGTACACTATAGAAACACATACCCCCAACATACCCCTTAATAGTTACACTTATAAACACATACCCTCAAACATTCCCCCTTTAATAGTTACCTTATAGAAACTCAACCCTCCAACATTCCCCCTTTAATAGTACACTTTATAGAAACCATACCCTCCAACATCCCCCTTTAATAGTTACACTTATAGAAAACACTACCCTCCCACATCCCCCTTTAATAGTTACACTTATAGAACACATACCCTCCAACATCCTCTTAATATTACACTATAGAACACATACCCTCCAACATTACCCTTTAATGTTACACTAAGAAACACAACCCTCCAACATTCCCCTTATAGTTACACTTATAGAAACACATACCCCCAACATTCCCCTTTAATAGTTACACTTATAGAAACACATACCCTCCAACATTCCCCCTTTATATTTACACGTATAAACACATACCCTCCAACATTCCCCCTTTAATAGTTATCTTATAGAACACATACCCTCCAACATTCCCCTTTAATAGTCACTTATAAAACACATACCCTCCAACATTCCCCCTAATAGTTACACTTATAGAAACACATACCCTCCACATTCCTTTAATAGTTCACTTTAGAAACAATACCCTCCAACATCCCCCTTTAATAGTCACTTATAGAAACACATACCCCCAACATTACCCCTTTAATAGTTACACTTATAGAAAACACAACCCTCACATTCCCCCTTTAATAGTTACCTTATAGAAACTCATACCCCCAACATTCCCCCTTTAATAGTTACACTTATAGAAACACTACCCCAAACATCCCCCTTATAGTTACAATCTATAGAAACACATACCCTCCAACATTCCCCCCTTTAATAGTTACACTTATAGAAACACATACCCTCCAACATTACCCTTTAATAGTTACACCTTATAGAACACATACCCTCCAACATACCCCTTTAATAGTACACTTATAGAAACACATACCCCCAACATTCCCTTTAATAGTTACACTTATAGAAACACATCCCTCCAACATTCCCCCTTTAATAGTTACACTTATAAACAAACTCCTCCAACATTCCCCCTTTAATAGTTACACTTATAGAAACACATACCCCCAACATTCCCTTTAATAGTTACACTTATAGAACACATACCCTCCAACATCCCCCTTTAATAGTTACACTTATAGAAACACATACCCCTCCCACTTTCCCTTTACATAGTTACACTTATAGAAAACTACATCCCCTCCAAACATTCCCCCCTTTAATAGTTACACTTATAGAAACACATACCCTCCAACATTCCCCTTTAATAGTACACTTATAGAAACACCTACCCTCCAACATCCCCCTTACTAGTTCACTATAGAAACACATACCTCCAACATCCCCTTTAATAGTTACCACTTATAGAAACACATACCCTCCAACCTTCCCCCTTTAATAGTTACACTTATAGAAACACATACCCTCCAACATACCCTTTATAGTTACACTTATAGAAACACAATACCCTCCAACATTCCCCCTTTAATATTACACTTATAGAAACACTACCCCCAACATCCCCCTTAATAGTTACACTTATAGAAACACTTACCTCCAACATTCCCCCTTTAATAGTTACACTTAGAGAAACCCACACAAGTACCCTCCACATTACCCTCCCCTTTAATTTACACTTATAGAAACACATACCCTCCAACATTCCCCTTTAATAGTTACACTTATAGAAACACATACCCTCCAACATTCCCTTTAATAGTTACACTTATAGAAACACATACCCTCCAACATTCCCCCTTTAATAGTTACACGTATAAAAACACATACCCTCCAACATTCCCCCTTTAATAGTTACACTATAGAAAACATACCCTCCACATCCCCCTTATAATAGTTACACTTATAGAAACACATACCCTCCAACATTCCCCCTTAATAGTTACACTTATAGAAACACATCCCTCCAACATTACCCTTTATAGTTACACTTATAGAAACACATACCCTCCAACATTACCCTTTTAGTACTACACTTAGAAAACACATACCCTCCAACATTCCCCCTTTAATAGTTACACTTATAGAAACACTACCCTCCAACATTCCCCCTTTAATAGTTACACTTAAAGAAACACATACCCTACCCACATGACACCCCCTTTAATAGTTACACTTATAGAAACACATACCCTCCAACATTCCCCCTTTATAGTTCACTTATAGAAACCCATACCCTCCAACATTCCCCCTTTAATAGTTACACTTATAGAAAACATACCCTCCAACATCCCCCTTTATAGTTACACTTATAAACACAACCTCCAACATTCCCCTTTACTAGTTACACTTATAGAAACACATACCCTCCAACATTCCCTTTAATAGTTACACTTATAGAAACACATACCCTCCAACATTACCTTTAATAGTTACACTTATAGAAACACATACCCTCCAACATTCCCCCTTTAATAGTTCACTTTAGAAACACATACCCTCCAACATTCCCCCTTTTAGTTAC
This sequence comes from Hymenochirus boettgeri, assembly GCA_019447015.1. Classification (NCBI taxonomy): domain Eukaryota; kingdom Metazoa; phylum Chordata; class Amphibia; order Anura; family Pipidae; genus Hymenochirus; species Hymenochirus boettgeri. The sequence goes on along the minus strand of CM033477.1, from coordinate 165,679,346 downwards.
ACTTTAGAAACACATACCCTCCAACATTCCCCCTTTAAGACACTTATAGAAACTCCACATTACCCTTTCATAGTAACTAGAAACACATACCCTCCAACACTCCCCCTTTAATAGTTACACTTATGAAACACATCCCTCCAACATTACCCTTTCATATTACACTTATAGTAACACATACCCTCCAACATACCCTTTATTTACACTTATAGAAACACATACCCTCCAACATTCCCTTTAATAGTTACACTTATAGAAACCACTACCCTCCAACATTCCCCTTTAATTTAAACTTAAGAAACACATACCCTCCAACATTCCCCCTTTAATATACACTTATAGAAACACATACCCTCCAACATTCCCACTTTAATAGTAAACTTATGAAACACATACCCTCCAACATCACCCCTTTAATAGTTACACTTATAGAACACATACTCCTCCAACATTCCCCCTTTATAGTTACACTTATAGAAAACACATAACCCTCCAACATTCCCCTTTTAATTTAACTTATGAAACACATACCCTCCAACATTCCCCCTTTAATGTTACACTTATGAAAACACATACCCTCCAACATCCCCCTTTAATAGTTACACTTATAGAAACACATACCCTCCAACATTACCCACCTTTAATAGTTACACTTATAGAAAACACGTACCCTCCAACATTCCCCCTTTAATAGTTACACTTATAGAAACACTACCCTCCAACATTCCCCTTTAATAGTTACACTTATAGAAACACATACCCTCCACATTCCCACCTCAATATTACACTTATAAACCATACCCTCCACATTCCCCTTTAATAGTTACACTTATAGAAACACATACCCTCCAACATTCCCCTTAATAGTTACACTTATGAAACACATACCCTCCACATACCACCTTATAGTTACACTTATAGAAACACATACCCTCCAACATTCCCCCTTTAATAGTTACACTTATAAACACATACCCTCCAACATCCCCTTTATAGTTACACTTATAGAAACACACTACCCTCCAACATTCCTTCTTTAATAGCGCACTTATAGAAACCATACCCTCCACATTACCCTTTAATAGTTACACTTATAGAAACACATACCTCCAACATTCCCCTTTAATAGTTAACTTATAAAACATCTACCCTCCAACATTCCCCTTTAATAGTTACACTTATAGAAACACTACCCTCCAACATTCCCCCTTTAATAGTTACACTTATAGAAACACATACCTCCAACTCCCCCTTTAATAGTACACTTAAGAAACACATACCCTCCAACATCCCCCTTTAATAGTTACACTTATAGAAACACATACCCTCCAACATTACCACCTTTAATAGTTAAATTTATAGAAACACATACCCTCCAAACATTCCCCTTTAATAGTTACACTTATAGAAACACATACCCCAACATTCCCCCTTTAATAGTTACACTTATAAACACATACCCTCCAACATTCCCCCTTTAATAGTTACACTTATAGAAACACATTACCCTCCAACACCCCCTTTAATAGTTACACTTATAGAAACACATACCCCATCCTACCCAATCCCTTTAATAGTAACTTATAGAAACAATACCCTCCAACATTACCCCTTTAATAGTTCACTTATAGAAAACACATACCCTCCAACATTCCCCTTTAATAGTTACCTTATAGAAACACAAACCCTACCAACTCCAACATTCCCCCTTTAATAGTTACACTTATAGAAACTACCATCCCTCCAACATTCCCCCTTTAATAGTTACACTTATAGAACACATACCCTCCAACATTCCCCCTTTAATAGTTACACTTATAAAACACATACCCTCCAACATTCCCCCTTAATAGTTACACTTATAGAACAACATACCCTCCAACATTACCCTTCATAGTTACACTTATAGAAACACATACCCTCCAACATTCCCCCTTTAATAGTTACACTTATAGAACACATACCCTCCAACACTCCCCCTTTAATAGTCACTTATAGAAACACATCCCTCCAACATCCCCCTTTAAGTTACACTTATAGAAAACCACATACCCTCCAACATACCTCTTTATAGTAAACTTATAGATACACATACCCTCCAAATTACCCCTTTAATAGTTACACTTTAGAAACACATACCCTCCAAATTCGCTTTATAGTGTACACTTATAGAAACACATACCCTCCAACATTCCCCTTTAATAGTTACACTTATATAAACACATACCCTCCAACATTCCCCCTTTAATAGTTACACTTATAGAAACCACATACCCTCCAACATCCCCCTTTAATAGTTACACTTATAGAAACACATACCCTCCAACATCCCCTAAATAGTACACTTAGAGAAACACAACCCTCCAACATTACCCATTTATAGTTACACTTATAGAAACACATACCCTCCAACATTACCCTTAATAGTTACACTTATAGAAACACTACCCTCCAACATTCCCCTTTAAATGTTACACTTATAGAACACATACCCTCCAACATTCCCTTTAATAGTTCACTTATAGAACACATACCCTCCAACATTCCCCCTTTAATTTACACTTAATAAACACATACCCTCCAACATCCCCCTTTAATAGTTACACTTATAGAAAACCATACCCTCCAACATCCCCCTTTAATAGTTCCCTTATAGACACAACCCTCCAACATCCCCTTTAATAGTAACACTTATAGAAACACATACCCTCCAACATTACCCTTTATAGTTACACTTATAGAAAACACATACCCTCCAACATTCCCCCTTTAATAGTTACACTTATAGAAACCCAACCCTCCAACATTCCCCCTTTAATAGTTACACTTATAAAGAAACACATACCCTCCAACATTCCCCCTTTAATAGTACTTATAAAACACATACCCTCCAACTTCCCCTTTAATAGTTACACTTATAAAAACATACCCTCCAACATTCCCCCTTTAATAGTTACCTTATAGAAACACATACCCTCCAACACTTACCATTTATAGTTACACTTATAAAACACATACCCTCCAACATTCCCCTTTAATAGTTCACTTATAGAAACACATACCCTCCAACATTCCCCTTTAATAGTTACCTTATAGAAACATTACCCTCCAACATTCCCCCTTTAATAGTTACACTTATAGAAACACATACCCTCCAACATCCCTCTTTAATAGTTACACTTATAGAACACATACCCTCCAACATTCCCCTTTAATAGTTACACTTATAGAACACTACCCTCCAACATTCCTCTTTAATAGTTACACTTATAGAAACACATACCCTCCAACATTCCCCCTTTAATAGTTAAACTTATAAAACACATACCCTCCAACATTCCCCCTTATAGTTACACTTAGAGAAACCATACCCTCCAACATCCCCCTTTAATAGTTACACTTATAGAAACACATACCCTCCAACATCCCCCTTTAATAGTACACTAATAGAACACATACCCTCCAACATTCCCTTTAATAGTTACACTTATAGAAACCATACCCTCCAACATTCCCCCTTTAATAGTTACACTACTTATAGAAACACATACCCTCCAACATTCCCCCTTTAATAGTTACACTTATAAGAACCATACCCTCCACATTCCCCTTTATAGTTACACTTATAGAAACACATACCCTCCACACATTCCCCTTTATAGTTACACTTATAGAACACATACCCTCCAACATTCCCCCTTTAATAGTTCACTTATAGAAAACATACCCTCCAACATCCCCCTTTAATAGTTACACTTATAGAAACACATACCCTCCAACATTACCCTTAATAGTTACACTTATAGAAACACATACCCTCCAACATTACCCTTTATAGTTACACTTTAGAAACACATACCCTCCAACATTCCCTTTAATAGTTACACTTATAGAAACACATACCCTCCACATTCCTAACAGTCACCTCTTTTGCATTTAGTTTAACACTTTCATCTTAACCCTCCCAACATTTTTTTTTCTCTTTTCTGTTGTATCATACCCTCCAACCTTTGTCTTACACTTTTAGAAACATCCCTCCAACATTCCTTTATATTTTTTTTTACATTACCCCCACATTTTTTTCTTTCTTCACACATTCTTCCAAATTTTTTACCATTTCCATATTACATTTGTATTACCTTCTCCCAACTTTATTGTTACTACCTTTGAATATATTCCCCCTTTATAGTTCACATTTAGAAACAACATACCCTCCAACATTCCCCCTGTTAATAGTTACCTTCTAGAAACACATACCCTCCAACATTCCCCCTTTAATAGTTCAACTTATAGAAACACATCCCTCCAACATTACCCATTTATAGTTACACTTATAGAAACACACATACCCTCCAACATCCCCCCTTTACTTAGTACACTTATGAAACACATACCTCCAACATTACCCATTTCATAGTTACACTTATAGAAACACATACCCTCCAACATTACCACTTTCATAGTTACACTTATAGAAAAACACATACCCTCCAACATTACCCTTTAATAGTTACACTTCTAGAAACACATACCCTCCAACATTCCCCCTTTAATAGTTAAACTTATAGAAACACATACCCTCCAACATTCCCCCTTTAATAATAACACTTCTAGAAACACATACCTCCAACATTCCCCCTTAATAGTTAACTTATAGAAACACATACCCTCCAACACCCCCTTTAATAGCTACGCTTATAGAAACACATATCCTCCAAAATTCCCCCTTTAATAGTTATCACTTATAGAAACACACACCCTCCAACACCCCTTTAATAGGTACACTTATAGAAACACATACCCTCCAACATTTCCCCTTTAATCGTTACACTTATAGAAACACATACCCTCCAACATCCCCCTTAATAGTTATACTTATAGAAACTCATACCTCCAACATTCCCCCTTTAATAGTTACACTTATAGAAACACGTACCCTCCAACATTCCCCCTTTAATAGTTACACTTATAGAAACACGTACCCTCCAACATTCCCCCTTTAAGTTTACCTTATAGAAACACATACCCTCCAACATTACCTCTTAATATTACATCTTATAGATACATACCTAATTACCCTTTATAGTACTCTTATAGAACACATACCCTCCAACTTACCCCTTTAATAGTTACACTTATAGAAACCACAACCCTCCAACATTACCCCTTTAAAGTTACACTTATAGAAACACATACCCTCCAAACATTCCCCTTTATAGTTACACGTATATAAACACATACCCTCCAACATCCCCCTTTAATAGTTATACTTATAGAAACACATACCCCCCAACATTCCCCCTTTAATAGCTGCACTATATAACACATCCCTCCAACATACCCCTTTAATAGTTACACTTATAGAAACACAACCCTCAACATTCCCCTTTATAGTTACCTATAGAAACACATACCCTCCAACATTACCCCTTTAATAGTTACACTTATAGAAACACATACCCTCCAACATTCCCCCTTTAATAGTTACACGTATATAAACACATACCCTCCAACATCCCCCTTAATAGTTATACTTATAGAAACACATACCCTCCAACATTCCCCTTTAATAGCTGCACTTATAGAAACACATACCCTCCAACATTACCCCTTTAATAGTTACACTTATAGAAACACATACCCTCAACATTCCCCCTTTAATAGTTATACTTATAGAAACTCATACCCTCCAACATTCCCCTTAATAGTTACACTTATAGAAACACGTACCCTCCAACATTCCCCCTTAATAGTTACACTTATAGAAACACATACCCTCCAACATTCCCCCTTTAATAGTTATACTTATAGAAACACATCCCTCCAACATTCCCCTTTAATAGCTGCACTTATAGAAACACATACCCTCCAACATTACCCCTTTAATAGTTACACTTATAGAAACACATACCCTTTAACATTCCCCCTTTAATAGTTATACTTATAGAAACTCATACCCTCCAACATTCCCCTTTAATAGTTACACTTATAGAAACACGTACCCTCCAACATTCCCCCTTTAATAGTTACACTTATAGAAACACGTACCCTCCACATTCCCCCTTTAATAGTTACACTTATAGAAACACATACCCTCCAACATTACCTCTTAAATATTTACACTTATAGATACACATACCCTCCAACATTCCCCCTTTAATAGCTGCACTTATAGAAACACATACCCTCCAACATTACCCCTTTAATAGTTACACTTATAGAAACACATACCCTCTACATTCCCCTTTAATAGTTATACTTATAGAAACTCATACCCTCCAACATTCCCCCTTTAATAGTTCAACTTATAGAAACAACGTACCCCCAACATTCCCCCTTTATAGTTACACTTATAGAAACACATACCCCCAACATTCCCCTTATAGTTACACTTATAGAAACACATACCCTCCAACATTACCTCTTTAATAGTTACACTTTAGATACACATACCCTCAACATTACCCTTTAATAGTTCACTTATAGAAACACATACCCTCCAACATTCCGCTTAATAGTTACCTTATAGAAACACATACCCTCCAACATTCCCCTTTAATAGTACACTTATATAACACATACCCTCCAACATTCCCCCTTTAATAGTTACACTTATAGAAAACACATACCCTCCAACATCCCCCTTTAATAGTACACTTATAGAAACACATACCCTCCAACATCCCCTTTAATAGTACACTTATAGAAACACATACCCTCCAACATTACCCTTTCAGGTTACACTTATAGAAACACATACCCTCCAACATTCCCCCTTTAATAGTTACACTTATAGAAACACAACCCTCCAAGATTCCCTTAATAGTTACACTTATAGAAACACATACCTCCAACATTCCCCCTTAATAGTTACACTTATAGAAACACATACCCTCCAACATTCCCCTTTAATAGTTACACTTATAGAAACACATACCCTCCAACATTCCCCCTTTAATAGTTACACTATAGAAACCATACCCTCCAACATTACCCTTTCTAGTTACACTTATAGAAACACATACCCTCCAACATTCCCCTTAATAGTTACACTTATAGAAACAACATACCCTCCAACATCCCCCTTTAATAGTTACACTTATAGAAACATGTACCCTCCAACATTCCCCCTTTAATAGTTACACTTATAGAAACACATACCCTCCAACATTCCCCTTTAATAGTTACACTTATAGAAACACATACCCTCCAACATTCCCCCTTTAATAATAACACTTCTAGAAACACATATCCTCCAACATTCCCCCTTTAATAGTTACACTTAATAGAAACACATACCCTCCAACACCCCTTTAATAGCTACGCTTATAGAAACACATATCCTCCAACATTCCCCTTTAATAGTTACACTTATAGAAAACACAACCCTCCAACACCCCTTTAATAGGTACACATAGAAACACATACCCTCCAACATTACCCCTTTAATGTTACAACTTATAGAAACACTTACCCTCCACATCCCACTTTAATAGTTATACTTATAGAAACACATACCCTCCAACATTCCCCCTTTAATAGCTGCACTTATAGAAACACATACCCTCCAACATTACCCCTTAATAGTTACACTTATAGAAACACATACCCTCTAACATTCCCCCTTTAATAGTTACTTATAGAAACTCATACCCTCCAACATTCCCCCTTTAATAGTTACACTTATAGAAACACATACCCTCCAACATTCCCCTTTAATGTTAACACTTAAGAAAACACATACCCTCCAACATTACCCCTTTAATAGTTACACTTATAGAAACACATACCCTCCAACATTCCCCTTTAATAGTTACACATATATAAACACATACCCTCCAACATCCCCCTTTAATAGTTATACTTATAGAAACACATACCCTCCAACATTCCCCCTTTAATAGCTGCACTTATAGAAAACACTACCCTCCAACATTACCCCCTTTAATAGTTACACTTATAGAACACATACCTCCAACATTCCCCTTTAATAGTTACACTTATAGAAACACATACCCTCCAACATTACCCCTTAATAGTTACACTTATAGAAACAAATACCCTCCAACATTCCCCTTTAATAGTTACACTTATAGAAACACATACCCTCCAACATTACCCCTTTAATAGTTCAACTTATAGAAACACATACCCTCCAACATTCCCCCTTTAATAGTTACACGTATATAAACACATACCCTCCAACATCCCCCTTTAATAGTTATACTTATAGAAAACACATACCCTCCAACATTCCCCCTTTAATAGCTGCACTTATAGAAACACATACCCTCCAACATTACCCCTTTAATAGTTAACTTATAGAAACACATACCCTCCAACATTCCCCTTTAATAGTTATACTTATAGAAACTCATACCCTCCAACATTCCCCCTTTAATAGTTACACTTATAGAAACACGCACCCTCCAACATTCCCCCTTTAATAGTTACACTTATAGAAACACGTACCCTCCAACATTCCCCCTTTAATAGTACACTATAGAAACACATACCCTCCAACATTACCTCTTTAATAGTTACACTTATAGATACACATACCCTCCAACATTACCCCTTAATAGTTACACTTATAGAAACACATACCCTCCAACATTCCGCTTTAATAGTTACACTTATAGAAAACACATACCCTCCAACATTCCCCTTTAATAGTTACACTTATATAAACACTACCCCCAACATTCCCCCTTTAATAGTTACACTTATAGAAACACATACCCTCCAACACCCCCTTTAATAGTTACACTTATAGAAACACATACCCTCCAACATCCCCCTTTAATAGTTACACTTATAGAAACACATACCCTCCAACATTACCCATTTCATAGTTACACTTATAGAAACACATACCTCCAACATTCCCCTTTATAGTTACACTTATAAACACACAACCCTCCAACATTCCCCTTTAATAGTTACACTTTAGAACACATACCCTCCAACATTCCCCCTTTAATAGTTACACTTATAGAAACACATACCCTCCAACATCCCCCTTTAAAGTTTACAATAGAAACACATACCCTCCAACATTCCCCTTTAATAGTTACACTTATAGAAACACATACCCTCCAACATTACCATTTCATAGTTACACTTATAGAAACACATACCCTCCAACATTCCCCCTTTAATAGTTACACTTATAGAAACACATACCCTCCAACATCCCCCTTTAATAGTTACACTTATAGAAACACATACCCTCCAACATCCCCCTTTAATAGTTACACTTATGAAACACATACCTTCCAAACATTACCCATTTTATAGTTACACTTATAGAAACACATACCCCCCAACATTGCCCATTTCATAGTTACACTTATAGAAACACATACCCTCCAACATTACCCATTCATAGGTACACTTATAGAAACACATACCTCCACCATACCCCTTTATAGTTACACTTATAAAAAACATACCCTCCAACATTCTCCCTTTAATAGTTACACTTATAGAAACACATACCCTCCAACGTTTCCCTTTAATAGTTACACTTTAGAAACACATACCCTCCAACATTCCCCCTTTAATAGTTACACGTATAGAAACACATACCCTCCAACATTCCTCTTTAATAGTTACACTTATAGAAACACATACCCTCCAACATTCCTCTTTAATAGTTACACTTATAGAAACACATACCCTCCAACATTACCCCTTAATAGTTACACTTATAGAAACACGTACCCTCCAACATTCCTCTTTAATAGTTACACTTATAGAAACACATACCCTCCAACATTCTCCTTTAATAGTTACACTTATAGAAACACATACTCTCCAACATTCCCCCTTTAATAATACACCTAATTGAAACACATACCCTCCAACATTACCCATTCATAGTTACACTTATAGAAAACACATACCCTCCAACATCCCCCTTTAATAGTTACACTTATAGAAACACATACTCTCCAACATTCCCCCTTTAATAGTTACACTTATAGAAACACATACCCTCCAACATTACCCCTTAATAGTTACACTTATAGAAACACATACTCTCCAACATTCCCCCTTTAATAATTACACTATGGAAACACATACCCTCCAACATTACCCATTTCATAGTTACACTTATAGATACACATACCCTCTAACATTCCCCTTTAATAGTTACACTTATAGATACACATACCCTCCAACATTACCCATTCATATGTTACACTTATAGATACACATACCCTCTAACATTCCCCTTTAATGTTACACTTATAGATAACACATACCTCCAACATTCCCCCTTTAATAGTTACACTTATAGAAACACATACCCTCCAACATTACCCATTTCATAGTTACACTTATAGATACACATACCCTCTAACATTCCCCTTTAATAGTTACACTTATAGATACACATACCCTCCAACATTACCCATTTCATAGTTACACTTATAGAAACACACTGTTTATGCTGGGAAGCTTATTATTTATTGTCGAAATTCCATATCGCAGGGATGCAATTTTATCACTAATGATAAGAGCTCTCTGTCGTGATTCCCATCGTTTAAGGATTCTATCCTAATGTTGCCTTCGTAACGTGTAAACAAGGACATTGTTCGGTTTTGTTTTGTTCGTATCACAGCTTTAGATGTATCTGTTGTGGCTCAGTAAGGGGGAGTACAGATTTGTGCTTAGAGCTAAGCATCTGCCAGACAGAGACGCTGAATATGTTGATGCCATTTAAAGCCACATAGGATCTTTGGTTTATTTTAACGAGACAGAGGTCACATAAAAATATGGATTTATTACTTAGATTAACTAATGGAAAAGGCAGTCACGCATCTACTTGGTTATACGGGATAAAACGTAAAAATCTTCTCTATCGATGACAAATAAGGAGGTTTTTAGTAAGAGGGGATCTAGGCCAAATGGTTGGTGTTTGATATTTTATTTGAAAAAAGAAATACAATTCTATGTAACCATATAATGGGTTCCTAATTGTCCACAGTATAAACAGGGCTAGGACTGCTCAGTAGTGTCTGGAGAACCCTTGGTAGACATCCCATGATATCACTACCCTATGATATTGCTTCAAAATGAAAATATTGCCAGAAAGTTTTGTAAGTTGGTGGAAACAGTTCGTATACAGGTAAATCCTAGGTAAAGTGGTCTTAGCATGTGGGTAGGTAGACCTCAAGGTCCCACACAGTTAAAAAGAAGCCCAATGATTGGTTAAGCAGAATTCTTAGAACGAAGAGGAGGGTCACTAGAGGATCACCTCTAGCACTGTACCCTATGAGCTTTGAGAAGTGTGCATGCAAAAATCATCAAAAATAGGTTTCTGCTGACAATGTAATATAGGAAATAAGGAACAGAGACTACTGGGTGATTTCCTTTTTCCATGGCAGCTCTCAGGAAATTAAATAAAATTATTAATAATATAGGAAGAGAATAGGCTGTGGAATGCTGTAAAAAACCTTTTTAAAGGTAAAGCTTCCTTGAAAGCTGCCATGAAAACATGGAAATTACCAGAAGTCTCCGTTCTCATTGCATATACTTGCATGGGCGCTGCCAAGCCTAATTCTCTCCCATTTATTTAATTTATAAGTGACACAGTACATAAAGTTGTACTTTGAATAAACGCAAAATAAAAAATAAAGTATGTAAAATTGTACATCTGTATCAGATTTATCAAAATAAATTTTATTTGTGTAGCTCTCAGTTCAATACTTGTTTCTAAGAACCAGTCCCACTTGACACAATTACCCAACACGTTGAGTGTAATCATCTCGAGAGTATAAATCCAGTAATAACCTGCTGTAAAAATAATATATCTTTATTGATCCCCCATAAGCAGGCTACATGGACCATTCTCAATGCTTAGATTTTTTTATAGGTATCTGGGCGGAAATGTTTGTAAATGTACAAAAAAAATAATTAAACCAGTATGTTTAAACTAGAAGTGAAACTTCTCAACTTCATGCAATGTTATAAAACAATAACAATGTAATAGACTGTCCAGTTAGGAATTTAAAAAAGTCGACTGATGATGGATAAAAACTACATATCTACATGTTTTATGGAATTTTATTGTAAAACATGTAGATTCAGAAATAGTTTTCATTCATCATCAGTCAACTTTTTAAATTCTAACTGGACAAGCTATCATTGTATTGTTTTATAACATTACATTTTTTTGTCATTTTTTTACTTATACATTTCTAGTATCTATATTGTAATTTTTAATTATATGTTCACTACTTGCTGTTGCACTCAAATTGCTTAGCCTGTATCTATCTGCTGCTTAAAAAAAAAATTCACAGACTCTATATGAATTGTACTGTGATAATAAATTGAATCTTGAATCTTTAATCTTGAATAAGGACCTTGTTTGGCATAAAGCTTGGCTGCTGAATGATTAAGATTAATCTCTTTACCCACATACCTTTAACCTAAAGAACAGACGGACAAATGTTACATGAAAACAGTAGGCCACAGATTTATTGACACATTCCATTACATGAGTTCAAATTTTTATACTCCAGAATCTGAAAAACAACCCAATAAAAACTCCTATAAACTATAAAATAAAGTAAATGACCTCAAACACATGTTTCCTTGCTTTATCTGTCCTGTAAAAGGATTGGCTAGAGATCATTAATGGGTGTGACCAACTGTAACAAGTTTATGCCATAGGTAAGGACTGAGCATGTGCAGAACATATAATGGTCATTGACCAAACTGTGTGATACTAGAATGCTGTGATGTAAAGCACAAACCATATGTATTTAGGTAAATTTCCCAGTGCCCGTATCACAATAAGGGGTAAGACACTGATTACTGGCTTTATGTGAAGGTGTTCTACCTTCTGGTTCAGTGTTGTTCTGTGCTTTAGATGTCTTTTAAAATTATATATCTTGTGTCGTAATTAGATGAACCCAATCATAGTCAAAGCTAGAATGCCAGGCTTCTGGGTCCCCAGAGGGCATGTAACGGCTCCAAAACCATATCCTTCACAAGCATGTATCCACCAGCTGTGACTCCAACCAACCTCTCTTATTTAATAACTCAACTACCAACTTTAGGGAGAGAGGGAGGGAAGTACTTGTGTCTTCCGATGGCAATGTTAAAACCAAATGGTGCCAGATTCCTCATGGCAATCTCCTATATACTTAGCGTGATGTCAGACGTGACTTCACGCTAACGAATCTCATGGGAACTACCTATCCAATGATCTTTTTATAAGCGTGAGCATGTGTGGAGGATTCAGCAGCAGTCAATCATTGGCTGTGATATCAGTTGTCTGCATTGGAGGAAGGGGCCAGCTACTCTGCCAGAATGGGAACAATATTATACTATCTTCAATATCTCGTTAGTAATACAGGTAATAAAGTACAAAATATGTCGGTTGGGTACAGGTAACTGACAATTGACCAGTTTTTGTTTTTAGGGTGGACATGTCCTTAAAAACATATTATACAATTATACAATAACAGACTATTAAAAAATTACAAAGGATATTGCAGCACCTTAAAGGTTTATGCCCATACATCCTCTGACTTCACCACGGCTCACTGCACAGCTCTCAAACATCACATGACATTATGTCACCCTCCAGCAAGCATTTCAAGAGTAATAAAAGATTTAGATTTTTTTATGCAAAACTGTTCAATCTAGAACTCAGATCTATGCAAGCCTGTAATTAAATGGAGCTTAGATTTCCTAACAGGATTTAGGTTATTTTTAAAATTCAGTCTTTACAATAAATGGTTTTCAGGCATCCTAAATATTGTATGGGGCTTACAGATTTTTTTATCAGGGCAACAGTTTCCTTCAAGTAAAAGTAAGTTACTTGAAGTAAAAACTAATAGACAATAGCTGAATCATGGTCCTTTATCAAATGTGATGAAGATAACCCCTGGACAGAAGGTGACATACCTACTTCCTTTCAACCCCAACAGTCCTCTGAAATATAGTCTAATCAGAGTCTGCAGGTGACATCATAAGTCCTAGTACTGCCTAAGGCCTACTAGAAAATGATCAGGATTCCAGGTCCAATTTCAACATGGCAGTACTAATGTGTTTAGATGGCAGGCTGTATGTTCAAACTGTATTTTCAATTTTAATTGTGTTTCTGGTCTGGACTTTCCTTCGTACCATGTTTGAATGTTTTATTTATACCAGCTGAGGACACTTGGACTTTGATGTCACCTGGAGACTCTGGACAATATTCAGAGGACTGTTAGGGTTGAAAGGAAGTAGGTATGTCACTCCCTGTCCATGGGGTTATATTGTCATGTATTCACTATTAGAGATGGCCGGTTCGCGGACCCAAACCTGGATCCGCCGCGGATTTCTCCCGTCCGCGAACGGCGGATTATTCCGGACTTTCCGGATTTCCGAACTTTCGAACTGCGGATTTTTTTTTTTTACGAAAATTTTCGAAAATACGAGTATCTCCGTAATACGAGGGTCTACGATACTGCGGGATACGGAAAACCAAGATCCTCGTAATTACGAGGATTCCCGTAATTACGAGATTCCCGTAACTACGAGTATTCTCGTAATTACGAGAATACTCGTAAAAACGAGTAATTCGTGTAAATTTGCAAGATGGAGCAAGCCACATGATCCAAATTAGCCAATGGCAGCTATCATAATTACAGAAAGCCTCGTTTTTTACGGAAATCTTCGTTTTACGGGAATCCTCGTATTTTCGAAAAAATACCGTTTTTTTAAAGTCACGCTAGCGGACTGTACTTTTTAGGTATTGTTGGCATTTATACGTGCTTCTAAGGCCATTACCCAGGTCCCTGAGTGGTTAAGTGTACGTTACCAAGGCTATTTAGACCACTTTTAATGTGGATTTTGCCGAACTTTCATTTTAATACGTTTAAACGGGTCCGCTCGCGGATTTTCGAATTTTCGGATTTTTAGAAAATCCGCGGATCCTCGCGCGGACCGGATTTTTCGAAGTTCGGACATCTCTATTCACTATCTTTCACATTTGATAAAGACCACGTGTCTGAAACATGTTATGTGAATAAAGCTAGTTTAAAGATAAACTTGGGAGTCTTCTATTCCTGGAACCTTTTATATTTCATAGTTTGGCTTATTGATACGTTCGGGCCAAAATGATTGCAAGAACCAGTAGGATTGGATGGTAAAGGGGCTCTCTATTACATAGCTTAATCATTATAAAGTGTTATATTATTATTATACAAATGTCTATTTGGCACAATCAGAAATAAAAGTGTTTGATACAACAATTTCTTAATTCCCAGGTTCTTTGAATGACATTATTTGTTTCTATCTGATGTAGGATTTGTCATACAGTGAATGGCCTACCTGCTGATTTCTGCTCCTTTCTAGAGATGGGATCTGGGTCCGTCTCGTACCCGGATCTGACACAGAACCCCTTGTTACGAAACCCCAATGTTCTCCCAAAATTGTTCTGGTTTTGGGAATCCGCGTTTTCGATGTTTATCGAACATTCAAGGCTATTTTCGTTAATCCTCGAAAATACGATTGGAAACTCAAATTTGTTACTAATCTTTTTGAGGATTAGCAAACGTTCAAGGATATTTTCAAGGCTTATCGAAGACAGCCTTGAATTTTCGATCATTTTTGGAAATGGGCTCCGAACTCCCAAAGGTCAATGTTTCAACATGACGGTTGGGAGCTCCATTGAAGACATGTCCGATGTAACTTTGGTTCAATTTGAACAAGTTCAACAAACATCTATCCATCACAACAAAATATTGTGGCAGCCAGTCAATCTGGATGAAATATCAGACTGTGCGGATCAGTCTAGTTTTGTTGTCCTACACATGGATATTTTAAGACCCTTTTACTCATTTTACTGATATGGATGAATCAGAAGGTTAATTGTAGACCAAAGGTAAAAAAATCAAGTAAATTTGCTACAATTCCTTCTAAAGATCTATAACAGCGAGTCGAAAACATCACATTCATTAGGATGACTTAGTCCCTTTCTACAGGAGAAATAGCAGTTATGACTATTTCAAAATAAACTTCCTGATACTCTTTTGCAGATTTAGCAAGGCAATTTGATCTCATTTATTTTATATAGAAGAAAAGAAAAAGAATGTGTTCTTATCCATTGCTCCCACTGTGAACAAACTAAACATACCAATAATAATCAGGTTTCCTTATCAGTGTGAATTTTCATATCCCACCTCTATAATATTTCTGCTGCTTTTGATGCCATAGTTCACTAACCTCATTGGGGATCTCAGTCTTGGTTACCTATAGAGTCCATGCTGGTCCCATTTATTACCTTAAAAATCCCCTTCTCTTATCACTCTACAAATACTCTATAACACTGGGAAATAAAATCAACACTTCTCCCCTCTCCTCTTTTAAATTATCACTAATACCAAAGACCTTATTTTGGAAAATACACCATGTTTAAAGCCTTTTTAAAGGCTTTTTAAACACTGTGCCACGAATAAAATATCAATTCCCTTAATGAGGCATAAATGGACTTTATATTATTGTCCAACATGGGCTAGTCTGTTAGGGGCATAGTTAGATTTGTTACACATTGGGTTATTATTTATACTGTACCATCAAGCCTTTAACACTTTTTACTGTAGTCTGATCCTGTTGATCTCTAGTGCAAATTTATAAACATGGCACAGTACTTCATACTAAATAATTTTATGTTCTCAATGACTGAAACTTTCCTTTAATGTCCTCATGCACCTGAGGAAGAGGGAAAGCCTGAAACGTTGTGCACATACCTATGTACCTAAAGTTTGTTCACCAACTGCCTTATATCATTTTTGATCCTATGAGCCTGCTGGTGGTTAAGCAGTTTTGAGGACCTTGCACCACCCAAATAGGGTAAGATTCAGGAGTGTGAGGAGACCTTCAATACTTACCTTACGTTCTTAATGTAACCTTCCTTTGTCATCCCATCATGCTTTTCTGCTGGTCATTTCACTACAAGTTCTATTTATTTTGGATTTGAATTACGTCTTTTCTTTTATCTCTCCTTCTCCGTGGTCCCCACGGGCGATGACCATTCTATAGATGACACATTTGTTGGTACAGAAGCAACAAAAAATCCTAATCCTCAACAAAATAAATAAACCTGTTATCTTCCTGTAATGTTTCTATGTAAATAATGAAGTAAGAAAGGGATTAACTCCTGAAAATGTCAGATAAGGCAAATCCAAATACCGGTTGGATCCGTGATGACTGATGGGAACAAAAGTGTGTGTGTCCTGGTCTGTACTCATGTTACTTTTAATATATCTACAATTTCTTACATAACCTTATCCACCTGTAAGCCTAGTCAAAGGAATGTGTGGTCCAAGCTGGAGAATTTATTTTTCTATATGTAGGACAATTTCTCATTCCAGTACAATGAAAATGACAGCAAGCAATAAAATAAAATGTACAATGATCCACTATGGCTTTCTACCTTCTCCTTTATAATGATACAGCAAATCAATAGGACCCCATATAACATATTGATTTGGTTTGTCCTTTGTGTGTGTTTAGACCAGGTAAAGTACCAATGTTTCGTGTTAAAGGGCGGTGTCTACCCAAAATGAAAGTTTACACACAGGTTGAGAGCCTCCCAAAGCTAAAGGCCAATATTCTCACAGACTCATCTGGGTATTTGCTGCAGTGAGGGCCATGACGATGATGTTACAGCCAATGAGGGAAGAGTATTCATTCAGGATTGTCTTCTAAGTTTAAGAGGGAGGCACAGGAAGAATGCTTGGACAGAGGACAGTTAACCTGTAATAGCTGTGTAAGTGTGGTCCTTTCACTTTGAGGGTGCGCTACCTGTGTGCAAAATTCATTTTGGGGGTGGTTATACCCTTGAATTCTAACCATAATAGGTTAACATGACTTTTTGCAATTAGTTAAGTAATTAGCTAAAGAAGTTTTGCAGGGCTTGCATCTTACAATGAAAAATGTTGTCACAAATACTATTACAGGTCATTTGACTCTTGTTGGGAACATTATTTGTAACTATACTTTTCATTAAAATCAAACAAGGAGCCAGAGAGCTGCAAATATTCGCAGAACTTTGACATCAGATTGTTATTTAGATGAAGCATAAAAATCTTTCTACCAGGATCTACTAAGGGAACCAATAAAAAAAGAGACTACGCAAGATCAATCTTCAGTACCACTCGTCTATCAATAGAGAATACGGTTTCAACTGGCCATAGTGACGTGGGGTGAATACTTTTCATTTTCCAACCTGTAAGGCTGTGAATTCTTGTTTGTGGGTAAAGATTACAATAATCTGACGCGAATGTTCTAGCTTTGGGACTTTATTTACCATGTTAATACAACATAAAGCAGGATCCTCAAACTATGGGCCTACAGATTCCCAGCATTCCCTGCTTTCCAGCTATAGTAAGGGAATGCTGGGAGTGTAGTTTTAAAACATCTGGAGGCCACAGTTTGAGGATCATGACATAAGCCTCCGCACAACCAAAATAATATTATAGGCTAATAGGTCAAGTGCCTATCTAGATGCGTGCTATATGGGTCAAGACCTTTTTTGACCATTTTTCTTAGGTGAGTTTAGCTTTACTTACCATGTGCAGGGGGCTTAGGAACACTGTCTGTAGATCCCACTGTGTATCCCCCATGTACAGATGTTCTCCATCACCACCAGAGAGGGTTGAGAAGGATTGAACTCTGGTCCATGAGAATTTAACTAGGAGACTGAATCATCGTAGTATTGAACGTTCTGATGTTAAATACATTTCCAGGCGCTATCACTAGATTTAAACATTGGTTATCAGCATTGTAGCCCTTGAAAATTGAATTGCTGTGGGAAAAATATTGTTTCAGTTACACGAGTTGAAGGACAAGCTGTTATTTAGTGTTTGCCGTCTGTTATCTCCCTTTTTATTTGTATCAATACAAACCATCTGTTTGACCTCTACCTTGCGTATTCCCATAACCTGTACATTACTTCCAGCTAGTTAGAGGTTCTGTGTCTTGCAAACAACTTGTCGGGCTGCGATGATTGCCCTGGGGTAACAGTTGGCTCTTTTCTCCAGAATCAACGCTGTAAGCAGAAGGTATTACCCAGGCTCCTTTCACCTGAGTCAGATCCAAGGGATTAGAGAATGCATTACCTTACCTCCAAAATAAAGGCTATTAGGTCTCAGAGCTACTGTATCTGCCAATGATATTCAGTTTAAGTGGAGGCTGGAACAGCACACAACTAGAAAGAAATGAATTAACTAAGATGAGCTCCGCATCCACAACACATACCACTCCAACACCCCTTAATAGCTACGCTTATAGAAACACATATCCTCCAACATTCCCCCTTAATAGTTACACTTATAGAAAACACAACCCTCCAACACCCCTTTTAATAGTACACTATAGAAACAAATACCCTCAACATTACCCCTTAATAGTTACAATTATAGAAACAACTACCCTCCAACATCCCTTTAATAGTTATACTTATAGAAACACATACCCTCCAACATTCCCCTAATAGCTGCACTTATAGAAACACATACCCTCCAACATTACCCCTTAATAGGTACACTTAAGAAACAATACCCTCTAACATTCCCCCTTTAATAGTTATACTTATAGAAACAATACCCCCAACATTCCCCCTTTAATAGTTACACTTATAGAAACACATACCCTCCAACATCCCCTTTAATGTTCACTTATAGAAACAATACCCTCCAACATCCCCCTTTAATAGTTACACTTATAGAAACACATACCCTCCAACATTTCCCTTTAATAGTTACACTTATAGAAACACATACCCTGCAACATTCCCCCTTTAATAGTTAAACTTATAGAAACACATACCCTCCAACATTCCCCCTTTAATAGTTACACTTATAGAAACATACCCTCAACATTACCCCTTTAATAGGTACACTTATAGAAACACATACCCTCCAACATTCCCCCTTAATAGTTACACAGAAACACACATACCCTCCAAAATACCCTTAATAGTTACACTTAAGAAAAACACATACCCTCCAACATTCCCCTTTAATAGTTACACTTATAGAAACACATACCCTCCAACATTACCCTTAATAGTTAAACTTATAGAAACACATACCCTCCAACATTCTCCCCTTTAATGTTACACTATATAAAACACATACCCTCCAACATCCCCCTTTAATAGTTATACTTATAGAAAACACACCCTCCAACATTCCCCCTTTAATAGTCACTTATGAAAACACATACCCTCCAAAATTACCCCTTTAATAGTTACACTTATAGAAACACATACCCTCAACATTCCCCCTTTAATAGTTTTACTATGAAAACCACCCTCCAACATCCCCCTTAATAGTTACCTTATAGAAAACACCCCTCCAACATTCCCCTTTAATAGTTACACTTATAGAAACACTACCCTCCAACATTCCCCTTTAATAGTACAATTATGAAACACATACCCTAAACATCCTCTTAATAGTTACACTTATAGAAAACACATACCTCCAAACATTACCCTTTAAAGTTACACTTATAGAAACACATACCCTCCAACATTCCCTTTAATAGTTACACTTATAGAAAAACACTACCCTCCAACATTCCCCCTTTAATAGTTACACTTATAGAAAACACATACCCTCAACATTCCCCCTTTAATAGTTACAATTATAGAAACACATACCCTCCAACATTCCCCCTTTAATAGTTACAACTTATAGAAACACATACCTCCAACATCCCCCTTAATAGTACACTATGAAACACATACCCTCCAACATTACCCTTTCTAGTTACACTTAGAGAAACACATACCCTCCAACATTCCCCTTTAATAGTTACACTTAGAGAAACACATAACCCTCCACATTTCCCTTTAATAGTTACATATAGAAACACATACCCTCCAACATTCCCCCTTTAATAGTTAACTTATAGAAACACATACCCTCAAAACTCCCCTTAATAGTTACACTTATAGAAAACATACCCTCCAACATTCCCCCTTTAATAGTTACACTTATAGAAAACAATACCCTCCAACATTACCCTTATAGTTACACTTATAGAAACACATAACCTCCAACATTCCCCCTTAATAGTTACACTTATAGAAACACATACCCTCCAACATCCCCCTTTAATAGTTACACTTATAGAAAACAATACCTCCAACATCCCCCCTTTAATAGGTACACTTATAGAAAAACAATACCTCCAACATTACCCATTTATAGTTACACTTATAGAAACACATACCCCCCAACATCCCTTTATAGTTACACTTATAGAAACACAACCCTCCCATTCCCTTATAGTTACACTATAGAAACACATACCCTCCAACATCCCCTTTATAGTTACACTTATAAAAAACATACCCTCAACATTCCCCTTTAATAGTTACACTTATAGAAACAATACCCTCCACCTTCCCTTAATAGTTACACTTATAGAAACACATACCCTCCAACATTCCCCCTTTAATAGTTACATGTATGAAACACATACCCTCCACATCCCTTTAATAGTTACATTATAGAAACACATACCCCCAACACCCTTTAATAGTTACACTTATAGAAACACATAACCTCCAACATTCCCTTTAATAGTTACACTTATAGAAAAACCACTACCCTCCAACATTCCCTTTATAGTTACACTTATAGAAAACACATACCCTCAACATTCCTTTAATAGTTACACTTATAGAAACACATAATCTCCAAAATCCCCCTTTAATAATACACCTAATTGAAACACATACCCTCCAAATATACCCATTTCATAGTTACACTATAGAAAACAACTACCCTCCAAATCACCCCCTTAATAGTACCGTATAGAAACACATACCCCAACATTCACCCGATTTTCGAAAATAGACGATTTTCAAAAATTGAAAGTAGAGGATTTTTGAAAATCGAAAGTAGACGATTTTTGAAAATCGAAAGTAGACGATTTTTGAAAATCAATAGTAGATGATTTTCAAAAATAGACGATTTTCAAAAATTGAAAGTAGAGGATTTTCGAAAATCAAAAATTGAAAGTAGACGATTTTTGAAAATCAATAGTAGATGATTTTCGAAAATAGACGATTTTCAAAAATTGAAAGTAGAGGATTTTAGATTTTTACGAAAACAAATCAAAAAATCGGGGAAGTACGATTTGTTAAAAACTCGAAACTAGAATGTTGAACTTTCGAAAATTAAAATAAAATAATCTCAACAGTTTCAAACTCAAACCTCTCAATTAACATAAACAGTTCTGTTTCGGAAAACAGGTTCTTACAATTTGTATGCAGTCCTCAAAGACTACGAGTTGTCCAATGTGGATTGCGTCGAAATCCAGTCGGGAAGTCATAAGGTTCTGTTCAGGTCCTTCTCTAATTAGGAGGGTTTCCTTTATCCCAAACTATTGAGGTTGACTGATTTTGTTTTGGTCTCCTATGCTAGTGAACAGTCAGAAGTTAGGAGGGCTACTGGGCATGTGTGATATCCGTGGTACTAAAGAAGGAGCAGGATGCAGTCCCCTTGGGACAATATTTGAATCCAATATCTTTGCTTATTTTGGAAAACTGTGACTAGGTTGTTATTTCTTGCTTTAATCATAAATACTGTTCTTCTACTAAGATTAAAATAACCATCCTCGATAAATTGATATTTAATAGCAGTTTTTGAAATCAATTGATTCCCTGAAAGGCACTAACATAGAATAGCATCAGGTTCCTAACCTTTATTATGTGGATTAGCCCCAGATGCACTAGTCCCCGCTTATCCTTTCAGAAGCTAAATTCTGGTACAACAAGAAAACTGTTTGTCCCTTTGTAACTTGGTCATGACCAGATCTTTAAAGATATTGACAGTCACCATCATTGTTAATATATAGACTGGTATCATATAGTGCTTTTCTTTCTGCTTACTGTGTTGGAGAGAGACCACCCATTGGGATTTCCCCTAATACAACAAATGACCTTCTGTTCCGAGTACTTTATTTTAATATTTTACAACACTTCTGCTATTCTAGTGTTTTTTTTTTTTGGTGGGCAGGACCTGTACTCGATAGGGTTAATTGAAAAATACAATAAATATGATACCAAGAGACAAGAGGGGGGGCAAAGTATAACATTTTATTTTGCAGCGAATATTTAAGTAATCCATTAATATAAAATCTATTTTACTTTCCTATAAATCTACTGGGGGCGGACGGGGCTAACGGGGACGGGGGGGTCCTTCACTAAAATAAACAGCGAGTTTCATTCCACACCGCGGACAACTTTTTTACCGCATTTTCAAATGTTAATAACAGCCCCCTATTGGTAGTACTCTTGAACAAAAATCAGTTTCGTTTCATTCGTATCTCATTCACACGAACTCTACTTATTTATGTTTCTGTATCAAATCCCAGTAACACTTGTAACATCCTTGTTAGAAATCTCCACAGCTTTTTATTAACTGACCAATGAACCTACCATAAAACAACGTCCACTGGAAGACAGTTCCAGAGCTTTACCGTTCTCACAGTGACAAACCCTTTCCCAACTCTACTTATGTATCAATCCAGTAACTTGTAACATTCCTTGTTTGTAGAAACTCATCCACTTTTATTAAACTGACCAATGAACCTGCCATAACAACGTCCCTGGAAGACAGTTCCATAGCTTTACCGTTCTCACAGTGACAAACCCTTTCCAACTCTACTTTGATGTATCAATACCAGTAACTTGTAACATTCCTTGTTTGTAAACTCATCCAGCTTTTTATTAAACTGACCAATGACCTGCCATAACAACAACGCCCACTGGAAGACAGTTCCATGCTTTACCGTTCCTCCAGTGACAAACCCTTTCCCAACTCTACTTATGTATCAATACCAGTAACTTTAACATCTTGTTGTGAGAAACTCTCCGCTTTTTATTAAACTGACCAATGAACCTGGCCATAACAACCTCCACTGGAAGACAGTTCCATAGCTTTACCGTTCTCACATGACAAAAACCTTTCCAACTCTACTTTATGTATCACTACCAGTAAGTTAACATTCCTTGTTTGGTGTAGAAACTCAATCCACAGCTTTTTGGATTACAACCAAAAATAAGACCAAAATGAACTGTAATCACATGAAACCTACCTGCCCTAGGGAAAAAAACAAACAGAAACAAAAAACTCCACGGTGGAAGACAGGTCCCATATTCGTTTACCTTCTCCTTCTCACACACAGTGACAAACCCTTTCCCAACTCTACTTTATGTATCAATACCAGTAACTTGTAACATTCCTTGTTTGTAGAAACTCATCCAGCTTTTTATTAAACTGACCAATGAACCTGCCATAACAACGTCCACTGGAAGACAGTTCTATAGTTTAGCCTATATAACAGGCTTTATTGTCTAGGAATGATAATAATAGGATGATAATAATAATAATAATATAATAATAACATAATAATAATGATAAAAATGATAGTAATGATAATATAATAATAATGATAATAATGATAATATATTAATAGTGATAATAATGATAAAAATGATAATAATGATAATATAATAATGGATAGGTCCCCCTGTTCCCCTATCCCTATTGATAGTGTATATTAGGGTACCTGGATAGTGGCCCCGGGTTTCACCCTATCCCTATTGATTAGTGTAATTAGGGTACTTGGATGTGTCCCCGGTTTCACCCTATCCCTAAGTGATTAGTATATATTAGGTACCTGGATAGTGTCCCCGTGGTTTCAACCCTATCCCGATTGAATTAGTGTTTATATTAGGTACCTGGGATAGTTGTCCCGTGTTTCACCCTATCCCTATTGATGTAATAATTAGGTACCTGGATGGTGCCCCGGTTTCACCCTATCCCTATTGATAGTATCATTTAGGTACCTGGATAGTGTTACCGTGTTTCACCTATTCCCTATGATAGATATATATTAAGGTACTGGAAGTGTCCCCGGGTTTCACCCCTGTTACCCTATTGATAGTGCTACTATTAGGTACCTGGATGTGTCCCCTGTTTCACCTATCACTATTGATAGTATAATTAGGTACCTGGATAGTGTCCCCCGTGTTTCCACCCTATCCCTATTGATGTTATATTAGGTACCTGGATCACCGGTTTCACCCTATTCCATATTGATAGTGATATTAGGTACCTGGATAGTGTCCCCGTATTCACCCATCCCTATTGAAGTGTATATTAGGTACCTGAGTAGCGCCCCTGTTCACCCTATCCCTATTGATAGTATTATATAGTGTACCTGGGACAGTGTCCCCGTTGTTTCACCCCTATCCCTATTGATAGTGTATATTAGGACCTTGATAGTGTCCCCGTGTTTCACCCTATCTCTATGTAGGTATATGAGGGACATGGATAGTGTCCCGTTGTTCACCCATCCTACTGATAGTATATATTAGGTACTGGATCCCTGTTGTTTTAACACGGTCCCTACTTGATAGTATATATTTAGGTACCTGGAACCCTGTGTTTCAACCCTATCCCTATCAATATCCATGTCCCAATCTGTAGTAGACACAGGAGTAACCATTCCAAATCTTTCCCTTTCCTTATGTTCTAGTTTACGGCAGTTCCACTGATATTTTTGGCATACATAACTTAATATAAAACATTTCAGGTCTGAAAAATCCTAACATCAAAACAGTGAAGGGAATAGAATAGGAGGAAATTCAGAAGCAGACACTGCCAGGTATTTCTGTCCATATGCTTCAATGGGCAGGAGATACTGTTTTCTTGTTTGTCTCTGTGGGTTGGATGCCCAGGAGCTCATATTAGTTAATTCATTTCTTTTAGTTTGTGCTGTTCCAGTCTCCACTTAAACTGAATATCGTGGCAGAAGAACAGTAGTAATGAGACCTAAAGCCTTTATTTTGGAGGGTGAAGCGTTCTCTAATCCCGTGCGATCTGAATCAGGGGAAAGGAGCCTGTGGTAATACCTTCTGATGACAGCGTGATTTCTGGAGAAGAAAAGAGCCAAGCTGTACCAGGGCAATCAATCGCAGCGGCCGGACAAGCACTTGTTCGCAGAGACACAGAACCTCTAACTAGTGGGAAGTAGATGTAAAGGTATGGGAATACGAAAGGTAGAGGTCAAACAGATGGTTTGTATGATACAAATAAACAGGGAGAAACAGGACGGCCAAAAACACTAATAACCGTTTGTTTCAACTCGTGTAACTGAAACAAATATTTTTCCCACAGCCAATTCAATTTTCAAGGGCTACAAGGCTGATTAACCAATGTTCAAAATCTAGTGATAGCGCCCTGGAAATGTATTTAACATAGAACGTTCAATACTACGATTGAGTTAGGTCTCCTAGTAAATTATCATGGACCGAGGTTCAATTCCTTCTCAACACCTCTCTGGTGTGATGGAGAACTCATCGTACAATGGGGGAAATTACACAGTTGGGATCTACAGAAGTTGCCTAAGCCCCTGCAC
Source organism: Hymenochirus boettgeri (assembly GCA_019447015.1). NCBI lineage: Eukaryota > Metazoa > Chordata > Amphibia > Anura > Pipidae > Hymenochirus > Hymenochirus boettgeri. Next base: position 165,652,898 of record CM033477.1, on the reverse strand, counting down.
ATGGTAAGTAAAGCTAAACTCACTAAAGAAAATGGTAAAAAGGGTCTTTCTTGATCCCGTAGCACAGCATCTAGATAGGCACTTGACCTATTAGCCATATATAATTTTGGTTTGTGCGGGGAGAGGCTTATGTAGGATCCTCAAACTGTGGCCCTCAGCTGTTTGTTAAAAACTACAACCGTATTCTCTATTGATATGCGAGTAGGTACTGACGATTGATACTCTTGACTTGGTAGTCTCTTTTTTTATTGGTTCCCTTAGTAGATCCTGGTAGAAAGCATTTTATGCTTCATCTAAATAACAAATGATGTCGAAGTTCTGCGATATTTGCATGCTCTCTGGCTCATTGTTTTGAGTTTTTAAAAGTGAAGATTATCTACAAAATGTTCCCAACAAGAGAGTCACAATGTGACTGTATAGTATTTGTTGACACATTTATTATGTAGATCAGCCCCCTGCAAAACTTTATGTAGTATTATTAACTAATTGCAAAAAAGTCATGTAAAGACCCTATTATTGGTGTGATCAAGCGGTATAACACCCCCAAATGATATTTTGACACAGTATAGCGCCCCCCTCATAAGTGAAAGGACCCACACTTACCAGCTGTACAGGTTAAATTCCTCTGTCCAAGCATTCGTTCCTGTGCCTCCTCTTAAAACTTAGAGAAGACAATCCTGAATGAATACGCGATCCCTCATTGGCTGTAAACATCATCGTATGCTGCACTCCGACAAGCAAATACCCAGATGAGTCTGTGAGAATATTGGCCTTTAAAGCTTTTGGAGGCTCTCAACCTGTGTTGTAAAACTTTCAATTTTAGGGGGAGACCACGCCCTTAACACAGAAGAACACTTGGTACTTTACCTGCGCTATTAACACACACAAGGACAACCCAAGAAATATTTATATGGGTCTATGTTTTTGCTGTATCATTATAAAGAGAAAGGTAGAAAGCCATATGGTCATTTGTACATTTTATTTTATTGTCTGCTGTCATTTTCATTCGTACAAATTGGAATGTCCGTACATATAAAAATAAATTCTCCAGCTTTGGGACCACAATCCTTTGCACGAGTGCTTACAGGGGGATAAGGTTAGTAAGTAAATTGTAGATCATCATTAAAGAGTAACACTGAGTACACGACCAGGTACACACACCTCTTTGTTCCCATCAGTCATCACGGATCCAACGGTATTTGGATTTGGCCTTATCTGACATTTTCAGAGTTATCACTTCTTACTTCATTATTTACATAAAAACATTACAGAAATAACAGGTTATTTATTTGGTTGATGATTGGATTTTTTGTTGCTTCTGTACCAACAAATGTGTCATCTATAGAATGGTCCTCGGCCCGTGGTGGTACCCACGGAAGGAAGTTAGATAAAAGAAAAGACTAATTCAAAATCCAAAATAAAAAGGGACTTGGTTATTTAAATGGGACAGCAGACAAAGATGATGGGATGACAAAAAGGAAGGTTCATTAAGGACCGTAAGGTAAATATTGAAGCGGTCCTCCTCCACTATCCGGAATCTTTACATATTTGTGGGGTGGTGCCAGGTCTCAAAAACTGCTTAAAAAACAACACCAGCAGGCTCATAGGAGATCAAAAATGATTAAGCATTGGTGAATACAACATTATTGTGACATGGTAATCGTGCACACAGTTCTCCTCAAGGCTTTCCCTCTTCCTCAGAGGCATGAGGACATTAAAGGAAAGTTTTGTCAGTCAATTAGACCATCAATCTAGTTAGTAGAAGTACGTGCCATGTGTATAATATTTGCACTAGGATCAACAGGATCAGACTACGTAAAATGTTTAGGCTTTGATGGTTACAGTCAAAACTAATACCAATGTTTAACAAATCTACTATGCCCCTAACAACTAGCACATGTTGGACAATAATTAATCTCCAGTTTTGCCTCATTAAGGTTTGATATTTTATCGTGCACAGTGTTTCAAAAATCCTGTAAAACAGGCTTTAAAAACATGGTGATCTCTTTCCAAAAAATAAGGTCTTTGGTATTAAGTCTATATTAAACGAGGAGAAAAAAGGGACGCAGTGTTTGATTTTATTTTTCCCCGTGTTATAGAGGTAAATTTGTAGAGTGATAAGGAGACTGGGGATTTTAAGGTAATTCATGGGAGCAGCATGACTCTCTAGGTTTACCAAGTACATGAGATCCCAATGAGTTAGGTGAACTATGCATCAAAGCAGCAGAAATATATAGAGGTGGATATGAAACATTCACACGAATAAAGGAAACCTATTACTTAGTTGGTATGTTTAGTTTGTTCACGTGGAGCAATGGATAAGAACATTTCTTTTTTTTTCTTATATAAAATAAATGAGATCAATTGCCTTGCAAATCTGCAATCAGAGTATCAGGAAAGTTTATTTTGAAATAGTCATAAACTGCTATTTCGTCCTGTAGCAAGGGGACTAAGTCATCCTAATGAATGTGAATGTTTTTCCGACCGCTGTTATAGATCCTTTAGAAGGAATGTAGACAAATTACTTGATTTTTTTTTACCTTTGGTATTACATTAACCCTTCTGATTCATCATATTCAGTAAACATGAGTAATAAAAGGGTCCTTAAATATCCATGGTGTGTATGACAACAAAAACTAAGACTGATCCGCACAGTCTGATATTTCATGCCAGAGTGACTGGCTTCCCACAATATTGTTGTGTATGATAGATGTTTTTGTTGAACTATGTCAAATTGAACCAAAGTTACAGCTCGGCATGTCTCCATGAGCTCCCAATCAGGTCCCAGTTGAACACATGACCTTTGGGAGTGCGGAGCCCAGTTCAAAAATGATCGAAAAATTTCAAGGGCCGTCATTCGATAAGCCTTGAAAATAACTCTGAACGTTTTGCTAATCCTCAAAACAGATTAGTAACAACCATTTGATGAGTTCCAATGCTATTTCGAGGATTAACGAAAAGTCCTTGAATTCGATAAACATCGACAAAAAGGGATTCCCCAAACCGAAACAATTTTGGGAAAGAACATTTGGGTTTCGTAACAGGGGTCTGTGTCGATTCCGGTACGAGACGGACCCAGATCCCATCTTAAAGGGCAGCATCAGAATCAGGTAGGCCATTCCGTATACAAAATCCTACATCAGATAGAAACAAATAATTCATTCAAAGAACCTGGGATAAAATTGTTTTTATTCAAAAACTTTTATTTCGATTGTGCCAAATAGACATTTATACTAATATAACACTTTATAAGATATAAGCTATTGTAATAGAGAGCCCTTTACCATCCAATCCTAGTGGTTCTTTGCAACTCATTTTGCCCAACGTACAATAAGCCAAACTATGATAATATAAAAGGTTCCAGGAATAGAAGACTCCCAAGTTATCTTTAACCTAGCTTTATTCACATAACATGTTTCAGACACTGTGGTCCTTTATAATGTGACAAAGATAGTGAATAGAGATGTCCTAAACTTCGAAAAATCCGTGTCCGACGCGGGAGAGTCGCGGATTTTCGAAAAATCCGAAAATTCGAAATCCGCGAGCGGACCCGTTTTAAACGATTAAAAATGAAGGTTCGGACAAAATCCACATAAAAGTGGTCTACATAGCCTTGGTAAAGTACACTTACACTCATGGACTGGGCTACTGGCCTTGAAGCACGTATAAATGCCAACAATACTATAAAAGTACATGTCGCTAGCGTGACTTTAAAAAAAACTGGTAGTATTTTTCGAAAATACGAGGATTCCGCGTAAAAAACTGAAGATTTCGTACCGTAAAAAACCGAGGCTTTCTGTAATTATGAGAGCCGCCATTGGCTAATTTTGGATCATGGGCTTTGCTCCGCTTGCCAATTTACACGAAATTCTCGTTTTTACAGTAATTCTCGTAATTACGAGAATACCGTAGTTACGGGAATCCTCGTGAATACGGGATCCTCGTAATTACGAGGAATCTTCGCAGTTTTCCGTAATTCCCGCAAGGATCGATTAGACCCTCGTAATACGAGATACTCGTATTTCTCGAAAAATTTTCGTAAAAAAAAAAAATCCGCAGGTCGAAGTTTCGGAAATCCGGAAAGTTCCGGAATAATCCGCCGTTGCGGACGGTAGAAACCGCGGCGATTCCAGGGTTGGGTCCGCGAACCGGCCATCTCTAAATAGTGAATACACGACCAATAAACCCCATGGACAGGGGGAGATGCATAACCCACTCCTTTCATACCATACACCTCAACAGTCCTCTGAATAGTTGTTCCAGAGTTTCCAGGTGGACATACTATAGTCCCAAGTCCTCATGTGTAAATAGAAACATCATAAATGGATAATGTCGAGGAAAGTCCGATCCCAGAAACCAATTAAATTGGAAAATACAGATTTGAACATTACAGCCCTGCCATCTAAACACATAGGTACTGCCCATGTCTTGAAATTGGCCTGGAATCCTGATCATTTCTAGTTCATGCCTTAGGAGTAATAGGACTATGAGTTCACCTGCAGACTATACTATTAGTACTATATTTCAGAGGGACTGTGGGGGTTTGAAAGGAAGCGGTATGTCACACTTCTGTCCATGGGGTTATTCATCACATTTGATAAAGGACCATGATTCAGCTATTGTCGTATTAGTTTTCTCCTTCACTAACTACTTTTACCTTGAAGGGAAACTGTTTGCCCTGATAAAAGTAACATCTGTAAGCCCCACATTCATTTAGGATCCTTGAAAACCATTATTGTAAAGACTGAATTTTAAAAATATACCTAATCCTGTTAGGAAAATCTAGCTCCGTTTTTACAGGCTGCATAGATCTGAGTTCTAGATTGAACAGTTTTGCTAAAAAAAATCTAAATCTTTATTACTCTGAAATGCTGCTTGCGAGGGTGCAAATGTTCATGTGATGTTTGGAGAGCTGTGCAGTGAGCCTGGTGGAAGTCAGAGGATGTGTTATGGGCATAAACCTGTTAAGGTGCTGCAATAGTCCTTTGTGAATAGTTTTAATAGTCTGTTATTGTATCATTGTATAATATGTTTTATAAGGACATGTCCACCCATAAAAACAAAAATGGTCAAGTGTCAGTACCTGTACCCAACCGACATATTTTGTAGTTATTACCTGTACTTACTAAACAGAGATATTGAAGTATTAATTATTGTTCCTCAATTCTGGCAGAGAAGCTGGCCCCTTCCTCCAATTGGCAGAAACTGATATAACCCACAGCCAATGATTGGACTGCTTGCTGAATCCCTACCCACATGCTCACGCTTATAAAAAGATCATTGGATAGGTAGTTCACCATAGATTCGTTAGCGTGAGTCATGTCTGTAATCACGCTAAGTATTAGGAGATTCCATGAGGAACTGGCACCTAGTTTGGGTTTTAAACATTGCCGGAAGAACAAAGTATTCCCTCCCTCTCTCCCTAAAGAGTGTAGTTGAGTATTAAAATAGAGAGGTTGGTTGGGAGTCACAGCTGGTGGATACATGCTTGTTAAAGGATTGGTTTGGAGACGTACAAAATGAACAATCTCTGGGGACCCGAGCCTGGGCATTCTAGCTTATGACTATGATTGGCTTCATCTAATTACGAACACAAGAGTATATAATTTTAAAAGAAATCTAAAGCCACCAGAACAACACTGGAAAAACACCAGAATGTAGAACACCTTCAACATAAAGCCCGAATCAGGTGGCTTACCCCTTATTGTGATACAGGCACTGGAAATTACCTAAATAACATATGGTTTGTGCTTTACATCACAGCATTCTTAGTATCACACAGTTGGCAATGACCATTATTGTTCCTGCACATGCTCAGTCCTTACCTATGGCAATAAACTTGTACAGTTGGTCCACCACCCTTATCGAATGCTCTAGCAATCCTTTTCAGGACAGATAACGCAGGAAACATGTGATTGAGGTCATTTACTTTATTTTTATCATTGTTTATAGGCGTTTTTATGGGGTTTTTTCAGATTCTGAAGTATAAAAATTGGAACTCATTGTAATGTGTGCAATACATCTGTGGCCAATACTGTTTCATTGTAACATTGGTCCGTCGTTTTTTCGTTAAAGGTATGTGGTATAAGAAGGAGATTAATCTTAATCATTCAGCACCAAGCTTTATGCCCAAACAAGGTCCCTTATTCAAGATTAAGATCAGATTCAATTATATCGCACGATACAATTCTATAGAGTCTTTTGAATTTTTTTTTAAGCGCAGATAGATAAGGGCTAGCATTTGAGTGCAACAGCAATAGTGAACAATAGAATTAAAAATAACAATATAGATACTAGAAATGCTATCTATAAAAACCCCCCTGACAAAAAACATGTAATGTTATAACAACAATAAAAAATGTAATTACTTGTTCCAGATTAGCAATTAAAAAGTTGATGAGGAATGAATAAACTATTTCTGAAACTTACATGTTTTACAATTAAAAATTTCCATAAAACATGTAGATGTAATTTTTATCCATATCAGTGCAACTTTTTTAAATCCTACTGGACAAAGTCTATTACATTGGTTATTGTTTTTAATCAAAACATTGCATGAAGTTCAGAAGTTTCACTTCTAGTTTAAAAATACTGGTTAATATTTTTTTTTTGTAACTTACACAAACATTGTCCGCCCAGTACCTATAAAACAATCTAGCATTGAGAACTGGCCATGTAGCCTGCTTATGGGGATCAACAGAGATATTACTTTTTACACCAGCATGTTATTACGGATTTATACTTCGAGAAGATATGATACTCAACGTGTTGGGTAATTGTGTCAAGTTGGTGGATGGTTCTTAGAAACAAGTATTGATATGAAGCTACAATAAAATAAATTTTGGTGATAAATATATACAGATGTACCAATTTTTAACTACTTTCCATTTTTATTTTGTCGTTTAATTCAAAGTACAACTTTATGTACTTGTCACTTATAAAAATAAAAATAGGAGAGAATTAGGCTTGGCAGCGCCCATTGCAAGTATATGCAAATGAGAATCGAGACTTCTGGTAATTTCCATTATGGCATGGCGTTCTAAGGAAGCTTTACCTTAAAAAGGTTTTTAAAGCTTCACACATTATTCTCTTCCTAGCTGATTAAAATTTATTTAATTTCCTAAAGCTTGCCATGGAACTAAGGAAAATCACCAGTATCATCTCTGTTCTTAGTTCCTATATTACAATTGTCAGAGAAGAAACCTATATTTGATGATTTTTGCATGCACACATCTTCAACGAGCTCATGGTAACATGCTATGAGGTGATCCTCTAGTGACCCGAATCCTCTTCGTCTAAGAATTCTGCTTAACCAATCATTGGCTTCTTTTTTAACTGTGCTGGGGAACCTTGACGGATCTACTACCCACACATGCTTAAGACCACTTTACTATGATTTACTGTATACACGAACTGTTTCCACCAACTTACAAACTTCTGGCAATATTTTCATTTTTGAGGCATATCATAGGTAGTGATATAGTGGGATTGTCTACCAAGGGTTCTCAACACCTACTGAGCAGTCCTAGCCCTTGTTTATTACTGTGGACAATTAGGACCCATTAGTATGGTTAAATAAAATTGTATTCTTTTTTTTCAAATAAAAATTATCAAACACCAAAACATTTGGCCTGATATCCCTCTTACTAAAACCTCCTTATTTGTCTCGATAGAAAGATTTTTACGTTGTATCCCGTAGACACCAAGTAGATGCGTGAACTGACTTTTCCATTAGTGTTATCTAAGTAATAAATCCATAATTTTTATGTGACCTCTGTTCTCGGTTAAAAAAACCAAGATCCTATGTGGCTTTAAATGGTCATCAACATATTTCGGCGCTCGCTCTTCTGGCAGACTGCTTAGCTCTAAGCAAATATGTACTCCCCCTTACTGGGAGCCTCCACACAGATACATCTAAAGCTTGTGTACGAAACAAAACAAAAACCGACAATGTTCCTTGTTTCACGTTACGAAAGGCAACATTAGGATAGAATCCTTAAAAACGATGGGAATCCGACAGCAGAGCTCTTATCATCCTAGTGATAAAAGTGCATCCCTGCCATATGGAAATTTCGACAATAAAAATAAGCTCCCAGCCTAAACAGTGTGTTTCTAAAGTGTAACTATGAAAGGGTATGTGTGAGTGTATGTGTACTATAGTGTTACCTATTAAAGGAGGAATGTTAGGGGTATGTGTATCCCTAATAAGTGTAAAACCTGAAAATGGGTATGTTGAGGGTATGTGATCCTATAGGTGTAATCTATTTAAAGGGGCAAATGTTGGAGGTTATGTGTTATCTAAAGTGTAACTATTAAAGGTTGGGGATGTGAGGGATGTGTATTAACGAGTAGAACTATTAGCCGGGTAATGTTGGTAGGGTATGTGCATAGTGTAACTAAAGGCCGTTAGAGGGTCTGTACTATGTGACCAGAAATGGGTATGTTGGAGGGTATGTGTTTCCAATGTTATTATAAAGTGGGGAATGTTGGAGAGTATATGGTTCTATAAGTGAACTATTAAAGGGGAATGTTGGAGGGAGTGTTTTATAAGTGTAACTATTAAAGGGGAATGTTGGAGGAGTATGGTGTTTCTATAGTGTACTATTAAAGGGGAATGTTGTGAGAGGGTAGTGTTTCTATAAGTGTAACTATTGGGGAACGTGTTGGAGGGACTGTGTTCATATGTAACTATTAAAGGGAATGCTTGGAGGTATGGTTTTATAAGGTACTATAAAGGGGTAATGTTGGAGGTAGGGTTTCATAAGTGTACTATGAATGGGTAATGTTGGAGGGTATTTGTTTCATAGTGTACTATGAAAATGATTGGGGGGTATGTGTTTCTATAAGTGTAACTATTAAAAGGTAATGTGGGAAGGGTACCGTTTTTCTATAAGTGTAACTATTAAAGGGGATGTTGGAGGGTATGTGTTTCTATAAGTGTAACTATTAAAGGGGGATGTTGAGGGGTATGTGTTCTATAAAGTGTAACTATTAAAGGGGAATTGGAGGGTCTTTTTCTATAAGTGAACTATTAAAGGGGGAATGTTGGAGGGTATGTGTTTCTATAAGTGTAACTATTAAAAGGGTAGTGTTGGAGGGTATGTGTTTCTATAAGTGTAACTATTAAAGGGGGAATGTTGGAGGGTATGTGTTTTTAAAGTGTAACTATTAAAGGGGATGTTGGAGGGTATGGTTGTTCTATAAAGTGTAACTTATTAAAGGTGGGAATGTTGGAGGGTAGTGTTCTATAAGTGTAACTATTAAAGGGGAATGTTGGAGGGTATGTGTTTCTATAAGTGTTAACTATAAATGGGTAATGTTGGAGGTATGTGTTTCTATAAGTGTACTATTAAAGGGGGAATGTTGAGGGTATGTGTTTCTATAAGTGTAAACTATTAAGTGGGGAATGTTGGAGGGTATGTGTTTCTATAAGTGTAACTATAAAGGGGAATGTTGGAGGGTATGTGTTTCTATAAGTGTAACTATAAAGGGGAATGTTGGAGGGTGTGTTTCTATAAGTGTAACTATTAAAGGGGATGTTGGAGGTATGGTTCTATAAGTGTAACTATTAAAGGGGAATGTTGGAGGGTATGTGTTTCTATAAGTGTGGTAAACTATTAAGGGGAATGTTGGAGGGTAGTGTGTACTATAAGTGTAACTATTAAAGGGGGATGTATGGAGGGTATGTGTTTCTATAAATGTAACTATTAAAGGGGGATGTGTGGCAGGGTATGTGTTTATACTAAGTGTACTATAAAGGGGAATGTTGGAGGGTATGTGTTTTTATAAGTGTCAACTATTAAAGGGGAATGTTGGGGTATGTGTGTTCTATGAAAAGTGTAAATATGTTTAAAGGGGTAATGTGGAGGGTATGTGTATCTATAAGGGTAACTATTAAAGAGGTAATGTTGGTGGGTATGTGTTTCTATAAGTGTACTATTAAAGGGGGAATGTTGGAGGTACTGTTTCTATAGTGTAACTATTAAGGGGAATGTTAGGAGGGTACGTGGTTTCTATAGTGTAACTATTAAAGGGGAATGTGGAGGGGTATGTTTCTATAAGTATAACTATTAAAGGGGGAAGTTAGAGGGTATGTGTTTCTATAAGTGTACTATTAAAGGGGTAATGTTGGAGGGTATGTGTTTCTATAAGTGCAGCTATTATAAGGGGAATGTTGGAGGGTATGTGTTTCTAATGCTAAGTATAACTATAAAGGGGATGTTGGAGGGTATGGTGTTGAGATTACGTGTAACTATTAAAGGGGGAAGGTTGGAGGGGTATTGTGTTTCTATAAGTGTAACTATTAAAGGGGAATGTTGGAGCCCTGGATGTGTTATCTATAAGGTACTATTAAAGGGGAATGTTTGGAGGGTATGTGTTTCTATAAGTGTAACTATTAAGGGTAATGTTGAGGGTATGTGTTTCCTATAAGTGTAACCTATTAAAGGGGAATGTTGGATGGTATGTGTTTCTATAAGTGTAACTATTAAGGGGTAATGTGGAGGGTATGTGTTTCTTATAAGTGCAGCTATTAAAGGGGGAATGTGGAGGGTATGTGTTGCTATAGTATAACTATTAAAGGGGATTGTTGGAGGGTATGTGTTTATACTGTGTAACCTATTAAAGGGGAATGTTGGAGGGTATGTGCTTTATAAGTGTAACTATTAAAGTGGTAAGTGGAGGGTATGTGTTTTTCTAAGTGTAACTATTAAAGGGAATGTTGGAGGGTATGTGTTTCCTATAAGTGTAATATTAAGGGGGAATGTTGGAGGGTATGAGTTTCTATAAGTGTAACTATAAAGGGGATGTTAGAGGGTATGTGTTTCTTAAGGTAACTATATTAACGGGGGTAATGTTGGAGGGTTATGTGTTTCTATAGTGCAAGCTATTAAAGGGGGATGTTGGGGTATGTGTTTCTATAAGTGATAACTATTAAAGGGGAATGTTGAGGGTAGTGTTTCTATAAAGTGTAAATAAAGGGGAATGTTGGGAGGGTATGTGTTTTATAGTGTAACTCTTTAAAGGGGAATGTTGGAGGGTATGGTTCTATTAAGTGTAACTATTAAGGGTGGAATGTTTGAGGTATGTGTTTCTATAGGTAACGTATTAAAGGGGTGTGGAGGGGAATGTGTTTCTATAAGTGTACATTAAGGGGGAATGTGGCGGGTATGTGTTTCTATAAGTATAATTATTAAGGGGGAATGTGGAGGGTATGTGTTTATATAGTGTGTAACTATTAAAGGGGGAATGTTTGGAGGGTATGTGTTTAATAATGAAATATAAAAGGGGAATGGATGGTATTGTTTCTATAAGGTAACTTTAAAGGGGGACTGTTAGGATTGTTCGATAAGGGTAACTATTAAAGGGGTAGTTGGAGGGTATGTGTTTCTATAAGTGGTAACATATAAAGGGGAAATTGGAGTATGGGTTCTATAAGGAAACTATAAAGGGTGGTATGTGAGGGTATGTGTTTCTATAGTGTAACTATAAAGGGGGAATGTTGGAGGGTATGTGTTTCTATAAGTCTAACTATTACAAAGGGAATGTTGGGGTAATTGTCTTATAAGTGTAACTATTAAAGGGGGCATGTTGGAGGGTATGTGTTTCTATAAGTGTAACTTTAAAGGGATAATGTTGGAGGGTATGTGTTTCTATAAGTGTAACTATTAAGGGGAATTGGAGGGTTGTGTTTCTATAAGTGATACTATTAAGGGAATGTTGGAGGGTATGTGTTTCTACTAATGTAACTATTAAAAGGGAATGTTAGGGGTATGTTTTATAAGTGTAACTATTAAAGGGGTGGGTAATGTGGAGGGTATGTGTTTCTATAAGTAACTATTAAGGGGGATGTTGGAGGTATGTGTTTCTATAAGTTAACTAATTAAGGGGAATGTTGGAGGGTAAGTGTTTTCTAGTGTAAACTATTAAAAGGTGGTAATGTTTGGAGGGTATGTGGTTTCTATAAGTGTACCTATTAAAAGGGTGGGGTTGGAGGGTGTGTTTTCTATAAGTGTAACATTAAAGGGGAAGTTGGAGGGTATGTGTTTCTATAAGTGTACTATTAAAGGGGGAAATGTTGGAGGGTATGTTTCTAAGTGTAATCTATAAGGGGATGTTGGAGGATATTTTTTCTAAGTGTATTATTAAAGGGGGAATGTTGGAGGGTATGTGTTTCTATAAGTGTAACTATTAAAGGTGGGAATGTTGGAGGGTATGTAGTTTTATAATATAACTATTAAAGGGGAATGTTGGAGGGTATGTGTTTCTATAAGTGTAACTATAAAGGGTAATGTTGGAGGGTATGTGTTTCTATAAGTGTAACTTTAAAGGGGAATGTTGGAGGTATGAGTTTCTATTAAGTGTAAATAACTATTAAGGGGGAAATGTTGGAGGGTGTGTTTCTATAAGGTAACTATTAAAGGGGATTTGGAGGGTATGTGTTTTCTATAGTTAGTAACTAATAATGGGTGAATGTTGGAGGGTATGAGTTTTCTATAGTATAACTATTAAGGGGAATGGTGGAGGGTACTGTGTTTCTATAAGTGTTAACTATTAAAGGGGGAATGTTGGAGGGTATGTGTTTCTAAAGTGTAACCTATTAAAGGGGGAGTTGGAGGGTATGTGTTTTCTATAAGTGTTGCTAACTATTAAAGGGGGAATGTTTGGAGGGTATGTGTTATAATATGTAACGTATTAAAGGGGAATGTTGGAGTGTTGTGTTTTCTATAAGTGTAACTATTAAAGGGATGTTGGAGGGTATGTGTTCTATAAGTGTAACTATTAAGGGGTATGTGGAGGGTTATGTGTTCTATAAGTTGTAACTATTAAAGAGGGTAATGTGGAGGTTATGTGTTCTATTAAGTGAAACTATTAAAGGGGGAATGTTGGAGGGTATGTTCTTATAAGTGTAACTATTAAAGGGGATGTGGGGGTATGTGTTTCTATAAGTGTAACTTTAAGGGGAGGGAATGGTGGGTATGTGTTTCTATAAGTGTAACTATTAAAGGGAATGTTGGAGGGTATGTGTTTCTATAAGTGTAACTATTAAAGGGGAATGTTGGGGGGTCGTGTTCTATAGGTGTAACTATTTAAAGGGGGGAGTTGAGGGTATGTGTTCTATAATGTAGAACTATTAAAGGGGATGTTGAGGGTTATGGTTTCGATAGAGTGTAACTATTAAAGGGGAGAATGTTGAGCGGGTTATGTGTTTCTATAAGTGTCACTATTAAAGGGGGAATGTTGGAGGGTATGTGTTTCTATGAGTAACTATTAAAGGGTAATGTTGGAGGGTATGTTGTTCTATAAGTGTTACTATTAAGGGTTGTTGAATGTTGGAGGGTATGGTGTTTTCTATAAGTGTAACTATTAAAGGGGGAATGTTGGAGGGTATGTGTTTCTATAAGCGTAACTATTAAAGGGAATGTTGGAGGGTAGTGTTTCTATAAGTGTAACTATTAAAGGGGGAATGTTGGAGGTAATGTGTTTCATAAGTTACTATTAAGGGGGATGTTGGAGGGTAGTGTTTCTATAAGTGTAATATTAAAGGGGTGGAAATGTTGGAGGGGTGTGATTTCTATAAGTGTAACTATTAAAGGGTAATGTTGGAGGGTAGGTGTTTCTATAAGTGTACTATTAAAGGGGAAGTTGGAGGGTATGTGTTTCTCTAGCGTAACTATAGGGAAGGGGGAATGTTGGAGGGTAGTGGTTCTATAGTGTAATTTATTAAAGGGGGAATGTTGGAGGTATTGATGTTCTATAATGTATAACTATTATAAGGGTAATGTTGAGGGTATGTGTTTTCTTAAAGTGTCTATTTAAGTGGTTGATATGTTGGAGGGTATGTGTTTCTATAAGTGCAGCTATTAAGGGAAGAGAAGGAATGTTGGAGGTATTGTTTCATAGTTAGATTTAAAGGGGATGTGAGGTAGTGTTTCTATAAGTGTAACTATAAAGGGGTAATGTTGGAGGGTATGGTGTTCTATAAGTGTACTATTACAAAGGGGTGTTGGAGGTGTTTTGTTTCTATAAGTGTAACTATTAAAGGGGGAATGTTTGGAGGTATGTGTTTTCTATAAGGTAGACTATTAAGTGGCAGGTGGATGGGCGGGTACTGTTTTATATGTCTGTCAGGGTAATTGGAGTAAGTGTTTCTATGGTAATATGAAAGGTGTTGGAAGGGATTGTTCTGTTAAGGAATGGTAATCTAGGAAGGATGTTGCTATATGTGATTAAAGGGGGATGTTGGAGGGTTATGTCTTTCATAAGTGTTAACCTTATTAAGGGGAATGTTGGAGGGTATGGTGTTCTAAATGAACTATGAAAGTGGGAAGAAAGTTTGGAGGGTATGTGTTTCTAGGGTGTTAACTATTAAAGAGGTAATGTTGGAGGGTATGTGTTTCATAAGTGTAACTATTAAATGGTGGGAATGTTTGGAGGGTAGGTGTTTCTATAAGTGTAACTATGAAAGGTGGAATTTTGGGTATGTGTTTCTATAAGTGTAATATTAAAGGGGATGTTGGAGGGAGTGGTATTCTATAAGTGTAACTATTAAAGGGGGAATGTGGAGGTTGTGTTTCTATAGGTGTAACATAGGGAGGTAGGAATGTCGTGAACTTACAGTGGACTGTTGGAGGTATTGTGTTTATAAGGTAACATTATATAAGGGGGAATGTTGGAGGGTATGTGTTTTCTATATGTTACTATTAAAGGGAGATGTTGAGGTATGTGTTTTCTATAAGTTTAAATCTATAAAGGGGGTATGTTGGAGGGTATGTGTTTGCTATACGTGTAACTATTAAGGAGGAATGTTGGAGGGTAGTGTTTTTCTATGAATGTAACTATTAAAGAGGGAAGTTGGCGGGTATGTTTCTATAAGTGTAACTATTAAAGAGGAATGTTGGAGGTATGGTTTCTATAAGTGTACCTATATACAGGGGTGAATGGTGGAGGGTATGTGTATCTATAAGTGTAAACTATGAAAGTGGAGAAGTTGGAGGGTATGTTTCTATTAAGTGTAACTATTAAACGGGGGAAGTTGGAGGGACTATGTTTCGTATAAGGACATTAAGGGGGAATGTGGAGGGGGTATGTGTTCATAAGTGTTAACTAGTAAAGGGGGAATGTTGTGAGGTATGTGTTTCTATAAATGTAAACTAATGAAAGGGTAAATGTGGTGGAGGGTATGTGTTTCTATAAGTTGTAACTATTAAAGGGGGATGTTGGAGGTATGTGTTCTATAGGGCACTATGAAAGGGTAGTTGGAGGGTAGTGTTTTTCTATAAAGTTGTTACTATAAAGGGGATTGTTGGAGGGTATGTGTTTCATAACGTGTAACTATAAGGGGAAATGTTTGGAGGTTTGTGTTTCTATAAGTTAACTATTAATGGGGAATGTTGGAGGGTATGTGTTTCTATAAGTGTAAACATTAAAAGGGGAAGTTGGAGGGTATGTTTAGTTTTACTTCTTAATAACGGAGTTAGCATAATTGTTAAAGGATAAAGTGGGGAGTGTGAGGGTAGGTGTTCTATAAGTGTCTATTAAAGGGGTATGTTGGAGGGTCTGTGTTCTATAAGTGTAACTATAAATGGGATATAGTTGGGGAGGGTATGTGTTTTAAGTGTAACTAATTACCGGGGATTTTGGGGGTATGTTTTATTATAGTGTAAACTACTAAAGGGGGAATGTTCGGGTATGTGTTTTCTATAAGTGTATAACTATTAAGGGTTGGAATGTCATATAGGATTAGGGAAGGTAGATGTGTTTCTATAAAGGTACTATTTAAAGGGAATGTTGGAGGGTATGTTTCTATAAGTGTACTATTAAAGGGTATTGGAGGGATGTGTTTCTATAAGTTAACTATTAACGGGGATGTTGGGGGTATGTGTTTCTATAAGTGTAACACTATTAAAGGGGGAATGTTGGGAGTACGTGTGTCTCTAAGTGTATACTATTAAAGGGGATGTTGGAGGGGTAAGTTTTCTATAAGTTAACTATTAAAGGGGGAATGTTGAGGGTATGTGTTTCTATAAGGTAACTATAAAGGGGGGGGAATGTGGAGGGTATGTGTTTCTATAAGTCACTATTAAAGGGGGAATGTTGGAGGGTATGTGTTTCTATAAGTTAATATGTAAAGGGGGATGGTGGGGTATGGTTTATTTAGTGTAACTATTTAAAGGGGGATGTTGGAGGGTATGTGTTTCTCTAAGTGTACTATTAAAGGGGAATGTTGGAGGGTGTGTTTTATAAGGTACTTGAAAGGGGAAGTTGGAGGGTATGTGTTCTATAAGTGTAACATTACAAAGTAATGTGGAGGGTATGGTTTATATAAGTGAGCTATTAAAGGGGATGTGGGGATGTGTTTCTATAAGTTAACTATTAAAGGGGGCATGTTGGAGGTATATGTGTTTACTAAGTGTAACTATAAAGGGGGAATGTTGGAGGGTATGTGTTTCTTAAGTGTAACTAGTAAAGGGGGAATGTTGGAGGGTATGGGTTTTATAAGTGTAATATTAAAGGGGGGAATGTTGGAGGGTATGTGATTTATAAGTGTAACTATTAAGGGGTACTGTTGGAGGGTATGTGTCTCTATAAGTGTAACTATTAAAGGGGGAGTTGGCGGGATGTGTCTCTATAAGTTAACTATTAAAGGGGGAATGTTGGAGGGTCTGTGTTTCTATAAGTGTAACATTAAGGGGGAATTTGGGGGTTGTGTTTCTATAAGTGTAACTATTAAAGGGGATGTGGAGGCTGCCAAAGGCCCTTTTCTAATTCTCATCCTTCTCGACCTTCTCCTTGCTTTTGAGCATGGTTGTCATTCCCTCTATGCAAATTCTTCACTCCTGGGCATCCGGAATCAAGCAGCATCCTGGCTACGATCCATACCTTACACTGTGTAATAGTGAAATAAACATCACTCACGGATTCTATTAATGTTGGGGTTCTGCAGAGTCTCTGTTTTTTGGGACCCCTGCTGTTCTCCCTCATACCATTTCCTGGGTGAAGTCATCACTATTTGGTTTTAACTACCGATCTCGGTACCTATGACACGACTACCACCAATACATTTTTCCAGAGGATCACGCTTATGTTCTGACACCAAGTAAACATTCTCCCACTGTCTCTGTGCGTCTCCTCTAGTGGTGAATTGAGCCTCAAACTAAACCTGATGTTAAAAGACCCAAGAGTAAAGGGATAATGTTCCCACCTAAAGGGTCCTATGCCCACAAGTTTATGATTGTTGTGGACAGCACCCCCTTTACCCTATCAGTACGCACATTGTTTAGGGGTTATTATTTATCTTCTCTTTCATCTTCATTGCTAACCTTTCTTTTCTCAACATAACTAGTTGCGAAAGATCCGTGTAGGCTTAATTTCAAAAACATTGAGGGCGCCCGGAGAGACTACGCGTAGACCGCTTCTCGCAGAGACGATAGGACTTTTAGAACTGTGCTCCCGATCCTATCACGCATGGGTTATTGTACGGCAGTTCTGATTTCTGGATCTGCCTGCTTCCCAAACCTTTCCTCGTTAGTTATGACTTATACTCTGCCGCCATTGTGCGCTCGCAAGAAGAAAAGGAAAAGCGGAATCGCGGATTGAAATGCCCTCTGCCACACAGCCACCTGGCTCCCGTTTAAAGGGAGAGTAGTCAGTGGCACAGATAATACATATGCTTTTAACAAAAAAGGCAGTGATTTTTCCAATTCCAATGACCGTAAACTGCCCATTTTTCTGTGTATATAAATAAATGCTTCCTAAATACGAACTTCCTGTGTGCAGGACCCCTAATAGAGGCGTTTGGTTTTGATGCCGCGCTGGGTAGAATCAGTGTACGAGACTAGATTGCGAAGAGGCAGAGTCTTGAGCCCCTCCCACACATCAGTAGAAATTACTGTTAGGAACATTCCAAGGATGTGGGTGTGTCCCCCCACCCCTCTGGAGAAGAAGGTGACTGTTAGAACCTGAAATGTCAGCTCACTTAATGTAATACAGCAGGAACAGCACCACAACGGCCGTATTTTTGAAATCAACTGATTTTTCAACATGACCAGGAGAGGAATATCGAGAAGAAACAGGCCAGGTATAATATAACAAGGAAAATTTCAAACATATGATATTTTCCACCTGAACTTTCCTCGTCTAAACAACGCATTACAGCTACAAACTCCTTCTAAACATTGACAATCATTCACTCTCGCTCTCTTATATTTCTCTCTTGTGTACCCCACACCAATCCCGCCGTACCTCTAACCGCTCATCCCAGAGACCAATCGTTATATAGACCCCCATGCACACTGCCTCTCCCACCGTTATACTTTTCTCTCTAGTGCCCCATATGTTCCTGTTACGTACACTGTACCCATCACAGAAATCCATCTCCTTGATACAGACCACACTCACACTGCTTTATCCCACTTATACCTTTCTTCTCTAGTGTCCCCACTTATGTCCCTGTCCGGTACCCCTGTACCCACCCTCACAGAACACAGCTCCTGTATACAGACCCCAACATCACACTGCTCCTCCCACATCTTTAGACCTTTTTCTTAGTGAATGCCCCCCACATATGTCCCTGTCGACCTGTACCCATCACGAGAACCATCTCTTTATACCAGACCCTCACTCAAATGCTTCCTCTACTTATACCTATGTCTCTTAGTGTCCCATATGTCCCTGCCATAACCGTACCCATCACAGAACAATTCCACGCACCCTGTATACAGACCCGACGCACACCGAATCCATAATGACTCCTCTCACCTTAAACCTCTCTCTTAGTTGTTCCCAATATGTCTCTGTTCGTACCCTGTACCCATCACGAAACCATTCCATACAACCCCCCTCACCCTGCTTCCATCACCACAGATACCTTTCTTCTAGTGGTCCCATTATGGTCCGTCCGGTACCCTGACCCATCACAGACCATCTCCTATACAGACCCCTCAACTACACACTCGCCTTCCTCTCAGCCTTATAACTTTCAGTCTAGTGTCCCCATATGCTGTCGTACCCGCTCTACATCACAGAACCAATCTACTATACAGACCCCCCCCACTCACAATGCTATTGCTCCCACTCTTAAAACCTTTTCTCTTTTGATTCCCGTCCTCTGGGATTCGATTTCCATCTCTCTACATCAGAAAGACCTTCAATTAAGACAGTTTAAATCTAACCTCTCTCTTATAATATTCTCTCTGAGCACCGCACAGCTAGGAAGCTGCGATACTGCAACAGTTACCTACTATAGCACTTCCACCTTTCCATTGTATGCCCGTAAATGTGTGTTACCATCTTAACCGTAAGGACTGTAAGTCTAACGAGAGGATGGGACCAGGACGGCGAGGGGGCAGAGGAGGGACCCCTTTCCTCATGTTTACATGGTATTTTTGAAGAATCTTGTATATTTAGTGAGTTCGCTCTAATCTTTATATTACATACATCAAATGCACAATTCGTCAACCTAGTTCATTTGATATCAACCTCATATGTTTAAAAACAAAAGACTATGATCATTCCATTAGCCAGTGATGTGAGATACGGTGAACGTTGTCATTTTATATAGAATCGGACGAGAAAAGGGAAAGGAGCGGGGGGGGACTGTAATCAGTCAATCTACTATGGAAGATAATCAGAAGGACAGGAAAATGGTTGGGGAAAACGTATGATAAATCTTTAAGTAAACATTTAGAATTGTCCCCGTAGTAGCCGGAAACTTGGTTCGGTTCCTTATTGTTCATTCAGCCATAGTATTATTTGTGAGATCTCTCTGAAGAAATATCGACACATGTTACGATTAGACCCAGTTTCGCTTTGTTTTTTTATAATCATTCGATTTTTATTGATATATTTTATAATTTTGTCATATTCGGTGTCTCAATGTAGATAGATAATAATAGTAATACTCAAACAAAGTATGTTATATATATGTTACAAAGACATAATATAAAACAAAAAACACGTGTCGGAGCCGAAAACATCCCGGTCCTCCCCCCTCCTTCACCAATTTAGGTTCAGTTTTGACTGGTTTGATTCCTTTACATAAGAACCCAGTGTTCTAATCGAATCTGAGGGATCGAAATTCCCGACTAAACTTTCAGAACTCCGAATTTCATGGACCCAGGGATTTTTTTTTGAATTCGTCCGAAATTCCAAAGTAGCGATTTTTGAAAATCAAAAGTGGACGATTTTTTGAAATCAATAGTAGATGATTCGAAATGCGAAAAAGACGATTTTCAAAATGAAAGTATGTAGCGGATTTTGAAAATCGAACTGGAGTAGACGATTTTTGAAATGCGAAGTAGACGATTTTTAAAATACAATATAGATGATTTTCAAAAATAGGACGATTTCTCAAAAATTGAAAGTAGAGGATTTCGAAAATCAAAAATTGAAAAGGTAGACGATTTTGCAAATCAATAGTAAGTATGTGATTTTCGAAAAATAGGCGATTTCAAAAATTGAACGTAGAGGATTTTCGAAAATCAAAATCGAAAGTAGCGATTTTTAAAAACCGAAACTAGAATTTTGAACTTTCGAAAATCAAAATGAAAAGAAAACTCAACAGTTTCAAAAACTCAACATCTCTAAATTATCATAACCAGTTCTGTGTTCGGAAAAATCAATTTGTATCCAAGGATCCGTAATGATCGATGTCAATCGGGGGGTATTCCTGCCTAAGAGTGTGCCATTATACCAAAACAATTATGATTTGTCTCTATCGGAACGTCGGTGGAATGGCTGGGATCCTGGGGGGGGGGTACTAATAGGTACGGTTGGGACAGGTATGCGTGGGGGGGTTGGTACTATCATGTGTGGGGTTGGGTTACATGAAGAGTCGGTTCGTGTGTGGGGTAATTTAGGGTGGGTCGGGGGGTATTCAAACTGAATGAGGGTACTGATTGGGTTGTATTGCAGTGACAGTTAGAGGTGGTTACTAAAAGGAGATGGGAAACTGGAGATACAAGAAGATGGCGGTGGAGCAAAAGAATTGGAGAAAGAAGTGGAAGTACCCCTTGGGACAAATTATGATGAATAAAAATATTTTTATAATTTGGAAAAGGTGATGAGGTTCTTAGTTGGGGTTTTTTTTGTTATTTCTTGCTTTATAAATACTGTCTTTAGACATAAGATTAAATACCATCCTAGATAATTATATTTAATAGCAGGTTTGTTTTTGAATTCAATGGAGTCCGCTGAAAGGCACACTACAAATAGGAATAGCATCAGCGTTCTAACTTATTATGTGGGATAAGACAGGAAATGCACTTGCCCAGCTTATCTCCTTCAGAGCTAAGTATGGTACACTGTTTTGGGTCCTTGTACCTTCAGTGACAAGATATTTAAAAGATATGGACAGTCACCTAGTATTTTTTCTACTGGTATCAGTTATAAGTGTTTTCTGATGTGTGGAGATGGACCTACTATGGGATTCCATAATACACAAATTAAGACATTCTTGTTGTATTTATTTAATATTTACACACTTCTAGTTTTTTTTTTTTTTTGTTTGTTGCAGGACCCTGTAATCGATAGGGTTTAAATGGAAAAATTAAAATTTGATAACCAAGAGCCAGAGGGGCGGGGCAGGGGGGAAAGTTTAAACCTGTATTTTGCAGCGTATATTATGTATCCATTAAATAAAATACTAGTATTCCTATAAATACGGGGGGGGATCATCTACTAAAACAGGCGAGTTTCATTCCACCAGCCGGACCAACTTTTTAATTTACGCATTTTCCAAATGTTTAACCCACTATTGGTAGTATACTGCAAAAAAGCAGGTTTCGTTTCAACTCTACTTTATGTATCAATCCAGTAACTTGTAAACATTCCTTGTTTTTAGAAACTCATCCAGCTTTTTAAAACTGACCATGATGAAACCTGCATAACACGCCCTGGAACAGTTCATATTTACAGTTCTCACAGTGACAACCCTTTCCAACTCTACTATGTTCAATCCAGTAACTTGTAACAATCCCTTGTTTGCAAGAAATCATCCACCTTTATGAAAACTACAGAACTGCCATAACAAAGTCCACGGGAAGGACAGTTCCATAGCTTCCGTTTCTCACAGTGACAAACCCTTTCCCAACTCTACTTTATGTTGTATCAATACCAGTAACTTGTAACATTCCTTGTTTGTAGAGAAACTCATCCATCCAGCTTTTTTAATTTTAAACTGACCCAATGAAACCTGCCATAACAACGCCACTGGAAGACAAGTTCCATAGCTTTTACCGTTCTCACAGTGACAAACCCTTCCCAACTACTTATGTATCAATCCAGTAAGAACTTGCAACATCCTGTTTGTGAGAAACTATCCAGCTTTATTTTTATTTAAACTGACCAATGATGAACCCTGCCATACAACTCACTGGAAGACAGTTCCATACTTACCGTTCTCACGTGAAAAACCCCTTTCCCCAACTCTAATTTATGTATCAATCCAAGTAACTTGTACATTCCTTGTTTGTAGAAACTCATGCCAGCTTTTTATTTTATGAAACTGACCAATGAACCTGCCATAACAAAGTCCACTGGAAGACAGTTCCATAGGCTTTAAAAACCGTTCTACCAGTGAAAACACCTGTCCCAAACTCCTACTTTATGTATCATACACCAGTAATTGTAAATTTCCTTGTTGTGAGAAAACTCATCCAGCGTTTTTTTAAACTGGACCCAACTGAACCCGCCATACAATTCTCGGTCCCACTGAATACAGTTTCCCATATTTTACTTAATACCTGTTGCTCCTGTCAGAAGGACAACCCTTTTTTCCCAACTCTACTTGTATCTACCTAGTAACTTGTAACATTCCCTGTTGCAGAGAAACTCATCCAGCTTTTTATTAACTGACCAATGAAAACTGCCTATACAACGCCACTGGAAGACAGTTCCATAGCTTTACCGTTCTCACAGTGAAAAACCCTTTTTCCAACTTAACTTTATGTACAATCCCAGTAACTTGTAAATTCCTTGTGTTGCAGAAGAAACTCATCCCAGCTTTCTTATTAAATGACCAATGACCTGCTCCATAACAACGCCCAATGGAAGACAGTTCCTAGATTTTACCGTTCTCACAGTGACAAACCCTTTCCCACCTTACTTATGTATCAATACCAGTAACTTGTAACATTCTCTGTTGTAGAAACTCATCCAGCTTTGTATAAAATGACCAATGAACCTGCCATAACAACTGTCCACTGGAAGACAGCCCATAGCTTTACCTTCTCACAGTGGAACAAACCCTTTCCCAACTCTACTTTATGTATCAATACCAGTAACTTGTGTAACATTCCTTGTTTGTAGAGAAACTCCTCCAGCTTTTTATTAAACTGCATGAACCTGCCTAAACAACGTCAATGGAAGACAGTTCCATAGCTTTACCGTTTTCCAGTGACAAAACCCTTTCCCAACTTCTACTTTATGTATCAATACCAGTAACTTGTACATCATTGTTTGCAGAAACTCATCCAGCTTTTTATAAACTGACCAATGAACCTGCCATAACAAACCTCCCATGGAAGACAGTTCATAGCTTTACCGTTCTCACAGTGAAAAACCCTTTCCCAACTCTACTTATGTATCAATCCAGTAACTTGTAACATTCCTTGTTTGCGAAAACTCATCCAGTTTATTAAACTGACCAATGAACCTGCCATAACAACGCCCACGGAAGACAGTTCCATAACTTTACCGTTCTCACAGTGACAAACCCGTTCCCAACTCTACCTTATGTATCAATCCCAGTAACTTGTACATTCCTGGTGTGCAGAAAATCATCCAGCTTTTTATTAAACTGACCAATGAACTGCCATAACAACGCTCACTGGAAGACAGTTCCAAGCTTTACCGTTCTCACAGGGACAAACCCTTTCCCAACTCTACTTATGTATCAATACCAGTAACTTGTAACATTCTTGTTTGTAGAAAACTATCAGCTTTTATTAAAACTGACCAATGAATACTGCCATAACAACGTCCACTGGAAGACAGCCATAGCTTATACCTTCTCACAGTGACAAACCCTTTCCCAACTTACTTTATGTATCAATACCAGTAATCGTTTAACATTCCTTGTTTGTAGAAAATCCTCCAGCTTTTTATTAAACTGACCAATGAACCTGCCATAACAACGTCCACTGGAAGACGTTCCATAGCTTACCGTTCTATCCAGTGACAACCCTTTCCAACTCTACTTATGTATCAATACCAGTAACTTGAACATTCCTTGTTTGAAGGAAACTCTCCCAGCTTTTTATTAAAACTGACCAATGAACCTGCCCATAACAAACCTCCACTGGAAGACAGTTCCATAGGCTTTACCGTTCTCACAGTGACAAAAACCTTTCAACTCTACTTTATGTATCAACCAGTAACTTGTAACCTCCTTGTTTGCAGAAACTCATCCGCTTTTATTAAAACTGACCAATGAACCTGCCATAACAACGTCCAACTGGAAGACAGTTCCATAACTTTACCGTTCTCACAGTGACAAACCCTTTCCCAAACTCACTTTATGGTATCATACCAGAGTAACTGTGAACATCCTTGTTTGCAGAAAAACTCATCAGCTTTTTATAAACGACCAATGAACTGCCATAACAACGCCCACTGGAAGACAGTTCCATAGCTTTACCGTTCTCACAGTGACAAACCCTTTCCCAACTCTACTTATGTATCAATACCAGTAACTTGTAACACATTCTTGTTTGTAGAAAACTCATCCAGCTTTTTATTAAACTGACCAATGAACCTGCCCATAACAACGTCCACTGGAAGAAGTTCCATAGCTTTACCGTTCTCACAGTGACAAACCTCCCCACTCTACTTATGTATCAATACCAGTAACTGGTAACATTCCCTTGTTGTAGAAAAGCTCCTCACCGCTTGATGGACCTGGCATGCGATGACTTCTGCGGGCCCGGTGTTTCCGCTGGTACCTGCTGCAGCTGCTGGCCTTCTTGGGTGAATGCTTTCTCCTGGTGTTGTTCCCTTCCAGAGGTTGCGACCGTTGACAACCCTGCTCCTTTCAGAACCGTGGGGACGGGAAGCCCTTGATCTCCTGGTCCTGGGGCGTCGAGTGTCTTGCGCCCTCTTTGGCTTCTAAGATGGGAGCGGCACCACGACGTCCGGGTCCCCCCATGGCGGCCCCTGTGCCTACTGCCCGCGGGAGTCTTACACTCTCGTCTGAGGAGGAGTACCCTGCTTCCGCCTCCTCCATGCCTGCGGCTTCTCCTGGCCGCTCCTAGGCTGACTCCTCGCCCTGGGGTGACCCCCTTTCTTCCAGCTCTCTAAGCCTAGTTGGGCGCAGGGGTGATGCCCCCTGAATGTGGACCTGGCATCCAAAACTCCACTCGTCCCTCTCCGACTCACTGACATGTGTGTGGTAAAGGGTCTCTAGTCTATGTCCCCCCCCGCCGATGTCTGCTGCACAGCTGGCGGGCGGACCTGCGGCACCACAGGGGCAAAGTTCCAACCTCTATGCCCATGGTTCTTCCTCTCCTTGATGCTGATTGGGGGCGCCGGGTACCACAGGCCCCCTGCCAAAGCCTCTATCTACCACCTGGGGCGGGACCTCCACCCCCCCGAACTGAGCTGCTGGATGGGTGTCAGTGTAAAAAATGACCTGAGCAGGCCCCTCAGTCACCCCGCCCGTCCCCGTTGCCGTGCCCGATTGCCTGACATGTGAACCCCGGCGTCCCCCCCTGTTAGCTTCGTGGGGGACTGGGACTTCAGACGAGAGGTAGGGCAAAGGAGGGGCGTATAGGCCTGCCAGCCAGCCGGACTAGCTAACCTGGTGTGGGCCTCAACCCAGTACTACTCCAGTTTCTGGTTATCTGGGATTCTGCACTGAGGATCTCCTGCCGCCACCTGGCCCCTCTGTTGCGTGATCCTCTCCCCTCTCCTAATCCCTATTCAGCATCGCCCTGATTGTCTGGCTGAGCCATCGGCTGTCTCCAAATTGCCTGCAGATTATATTGCCCTGGAGAAGTGATTCCCTGGCATGCAATCTAAATGGCGCCTAGACCTCGGGCCCCCCCCTTTTTATAACCCCGCGTGACGTCAACGTGACGTCACGTTTCCCGGGCCTCGCGAGACCGCCACCAAGCGAAGGCACGCGGCTCCGCCCCCCGCGCTGACGTCATAGCTGCGCGCCGCGGCCGGGAAACCCGCGAGAGGGGCTTTCTGCTGACTACCGCTTCCCAGCTCCCCGGATGACATCCTCCCCCCCCTCCAGTCAGGCGTCACCCCTCTCCTAACCCGTACCGGAGCTATCAATTTATTTGGTCACAAAAAAAGCAATCATTGTCATCTTACTCTGCAGTAACCGAATGATTGTATCCAACGATGATCTCAACATCAGGATGAAAACTGAACATAGAACGGGCTGCTTTGTTTGAGAGAGGACACAGTGTCATTTTGAATGTGTGTTTTGTTTTAAAATCTTCTCAAATTTTGCAGTGCATGAAATTGAGATTCCTGCCTTTCGGTTTCTAATGAGAGCTTATATAAGAATGCTGTGTCATGTTAATAAGCTACTGATAAAATATGCTAATGACCTGAATATAATAACTTTCTCACACAGTAATCTTGATGGTTCCTTTTAGTCCATTAAAATAACAGGCTCTCTCTAATTAACATACACAAATGCCTTAAATTTTTCTCGTATCATGATTAGGTGGAATCGGAAATTTACTGATCTTTTTTTCAGAAATGGTTAATCATATTTTTTAAGAGATCGTGATTAGAGTTTCTAACAAAGACTTTCTGTTTTTCTTTAGTTATCCCTATTATATATGTGCTTTGTATTAACAATATGAATCACCTATGCTGTTGTGAAATTGTACTGAAGTAATTCAGAACTCTATTTGTGGTAGGAGGCCGTCTTGAGAGCTTTGGTTCCAAATACTGAATTCCAAAGTCCTTTAATTCACAGTTGGACTGAAATCCAGTTATGCTTCATCCCTCACTGAGCTCATGACACTAATGAAGGAAATGCATGTCTATGTATCCTGTTAATAGGCAAGCAGAAACATATTTATAATATAAAGATTGATGTTCAGACTTCATAAGACGCTAAACAAACTTTTCATACAAGGTTCCCGTTTACCTTGTGGATTGTTTTTCCCCCAATAAGACGCACTTAGTTAATAAGGGTTTTGTTTTAAAAAACACGTACACTGCAGTTTTTAATCATAATTTTTATTCCGGGATAACTAAAGAAATATTGAATATTTCTGTCTTGTAGAATGAGGTACTTGACACAAATCTAATCATAGCTGTAGAAGTAGAAATTCATACGCATATTATCACAGTAGCTAAGAAAGACACTTCCAATAATGATCCGATTCCTAATCCAAACTGTTCATTCATAAGTCCAATTCACTACCCAAAGACCAAGACGGAGAGTTAACTCTTCTTTCTTTTGTGTCAAGCACTTTTGAATACACATTTTCCCAGGAGACTATTCAATAAAGTTCTTATGTTTAAAATGGTTCTAATTTTGCCCCCAAAAAAAAAACCCAACCATCAGATCTTTTTTAATTAAACATTTCAAAGCTAAGATTCTCATTGGTAGGAGCATAGAACTGTTCAAGTTCCGAACGGAACCCAGGACTTCTTCTCGAACTATCTCGGACGCTCAGCGGACTTTCGATATTTTCTGGACTTTCGATGCGTATCGATCCGCGAGTAAAAGGTACATGGTATCTAGGCGCGAACATCGCAATCTGCGAGTAAAGTCTCCAATTACAAGCCTATACGCGAGTATCGAATCTGCGAGTAAAATTCCCATGTTACCTCAGAACGTTCGAGACGCGAAAGCTCGAAAGTAGCACGCGTGAGAGTAAACTCGATTTTACGAAAGTCCTGGGATATTGGAACATGCTCCCCAGAGAACGATTTCCCCTGTCCCACAGCCATTTACTATCCAATTAAGTTAACCAGTATATTTTAGTTGTATTTGACTCGAACTTTTCGAACTACTTTCCTCCCATAGACTTTAATGGGTCCGTTTTCGAACTTTCGAACTTTTGAACTTTTACAATAGTTCGAAGTTAGAAAACGTACCGAACTTTCAATAGTTTCGACCATCTCTTTACCTCTACTCCTTGGTTTGGAGCCAAAATGATAAGCCCAATTTAAACGATAAGACCTATAATTGAATAACCTGTCTGCTTTTAATTTAAAATTAAAAAAACCAATCTTTCCCTACACAATATATATTTATAAGTAATAATGATTTATGATATCTGTGTTCTCTGTGATTCGACTGTTGGCCTCGCCATCTTTCAATAACGCAATAGAACTGACCTCCAGGAGTAGATAGCTGCACCACTAAATTAACAACATTTAAAAACTAGACAGTACCCACCTACTTACAGTTCAATCCATTATTGTAAGGACACATTAAAGAAATTCGCAGCATTTTGATCAAATTGATTTTATTTTAAAGTCTATTCTTAAGCTTCTAAAGTTTTTACAGTTAACATTTGAATGGTTAGGTTTTTATGTTTGACTCAAACAAAAATAGTTTTTAGTAAAATTTTCTTCATCAAAATGAAATATTGAAATCGATACAATCTGAGGATT
The DNA here is from genome assembly GCA_019447015.1 of Hymenochirus boettgeri. NCBI lineage: Eukaryota > Metazoa > Chordata > Amphibia > Anura > Pipidae > Hymenochirus > Hymenochirus boettgeri. The sequence goes on along the minus strand of CM033477.1, from coordinate 165,624,305 downwards.
TGCCACTGACATTTTACTACATTGGGAAGAGCAATGGAAGGGGGTTTGACCGTCTCTCCCCACAATCACCTCTTTATACTCCCAGTTTTATGACTCTCTTATGTTTTATTCTAAGAGGATGAATTGAAATTGAAGATTTAGCCAAGCTCATGTCCTTATCCTCCTTCACTCCTGCATCCTATAACACTAGGAAGCAGAGCGCTTTACATTACTACTATCCCGAAAATAATACATTTTCCATGAATATACCGTCTTATAGGGGGAAACAATTATACTCTTAGTATGTCTAAACAGGATGGAGATGAGTTTAATAGTTGGGCAATGTAACATTTCCACAAGATAATAGCTCAAAGAGAGTTTTCTGGCTTATGATGATTAATTTAAATTTGGGTTTGGTATTTTCTTTTAATAAAAATCTCATCCTCTTCAACACTTTGCCACATTACCTTAGCACTGAAAAGAAATTTTTACTTGAAAGATTTACTTTTACTGTTCTTTTACACATTCAAACTAAAGCCCAATGCTGAATAGATATAAAATGAAACACGGTAGCTGTGCCTATTTCCTTTATCTGACATGGTCTGTCTGCAGGCATACAATGCGTAATTGTAATTATATAACAGCGACGAATTTGAGCAGGTAATATTGGTATCAATGCCCTCCTGCAACCTCCAATGTCTGCAGCTTTTCAGTTAGACTTGCCACAGTTAGTTTGTGTTGTAATTTATTTCCCACAGTTTTATCTTTCCTCTCCCTTCCTATTGGCATCCAATAGCAACTCAAAATGCATTTTTTTCTTGAGGCTTCCTTGGATTATCTCAGCTATCATTAGACTTTGTGGAAAAATTTAACTTTATTGGCTATTAAATATACAGCATGTTTGATGTCCCGGCTCCCCTCTGCCATTGTTTAAGAGGGGGGAATTGCTATCCCATTCGGAAATCATACCGATCAGTTGCAGTAGGATTCCCTAACAAATGTAGCTTTAGAGACTTGACAGAGACAGGATTTAAGGGTCAAATGACGAAGGTTTGCACAAATTGAATTCCAGTTTCTCTTTTGAGTTGACTAAATCAATCAGGGAGGACAATTGGAATAAAAGAATTCTGGTAATTGCATTTTATAATTATGATTCATTTATTTATTTGTACTAATCATGTACTAACAATATACATGTAATTAATAACCTTCCCTATTTATTACAAAAGTTCCATCTTCGTATATTGTTTTCCGTGTATTGTTTATTATTCTGTGAAGGTCCCTTGTCATTTATTTCTATTTATTTTCACACAGTGGACAGAATATAAAGGAGATATCTGCTCATAAAAAAGCAAAAGTGGCAGTACAAGAACAAATGACCTTTAATACCAGTGGTTTTCCATTATGTGGCAGCAGGATTACTTGATTTGGGGACCACAGGAACCTCTGTGGAGGTAAAGTCTCTTCAACTTTAAATACCGGCGTGGTGGTTTCATGTAACATTTTCCATGTGTGTCTAGGACAGCAAGCACAACCAAGTATTCTGTCTTCAAGTTTGCTGTCATAAAAAAGTTATGTATTTTTTTATATTGTGAAAAGGCGAGCTTTTATTATACCGTATATACTCGAGTATAGCCGAGGTCCTATTTTAACTCAAAATTAAGGACAACTATTGACTTGAGTATAAGTCGAGGGTTTGAAATTATGACACTACTTGCTTTTTTTCTATCTGTATTGTTTCCTCGAGGCTTTAGTTTTGCCCTTTTAATGGACAGTAATCCCATAACAGTTCCCCAATAGCCTGGAAATGTATTTACAATCTGAGTAGTTCATGGCATTTTCATTACATACTGGTAAGCCTGGGGAATGAAATGTGTATTAATACCATCATTCTCAATATTATATAGTGTCTCCCTGTCCCAACCCGACTACAGTATATATATTAATAATACCAGTAATCCAATATATATAGTATTTCCTGTACCAACCAAGAACTACAAGTATATGTATTAATACCAGTCTTCTCAATATTATATAGTTGTCCCCTGTACCAACCAGGAACTCGTATATATATTAATACTCAGTAAGTCTCAATATGTGATATAGTAACCCTCCGTACCAACCAGAACTCCATATATTATTTTAGATAACCAGGTATATTCTCAATATTGATATAGTATCCTCTCGACCAACCAGAACTACAGTATATGTATTAATACCAAGTAATATTCATATTATATAGTGTCCCTGTACCACAGAAACTACAGTATAATGTATTAATACCATAATGTCTAATATTAGATATTATTCCCCTGTACCACCAACTACAGTACATGATTATAATCCCAGTTATTCTCATATATATAGTAGTCCCTGTACCTCCCAGAACTACAATACATGTATTATACCATTAATTCTCAATATTAATATGTATCCTCCTCGTAACCAACAGAACTACGTATGTATTAATACGCATCATTTCCTCATATTATATAGTTAATCCCTGTAGTACCACCATAACTACAGTAATAGTAATTATCCATCATTCTCAATATTATATAAGTATCCTCAGCGTACAAACCAGACTACGTATATGTATTAATACCAGTACTTCTCAATTTTATATAGTATCCCTGTAACTACCAGAACTACATACATGTATTAAACCAGTTATTTTCAATATATATAGTATCCCCTGTACCTACCAGAACTACAATACATGTATTAATACCAGTAATTCTCAATATTATATAGTATCCTTGCAACCAACGCAAACTAACAGTTATGTTTAATACCAGCAATTCTCAATATTATATAGTAATCCCTGTACCAACCAGAACACAGTATATGTATTAATACCAGTAATTCTCAATATTAATTATCCTCGTACAAACCAGAAACTACAGTATTGTATATATCCCAGTAATCTCTATATTAGTGTCCCTGTACCAACCAGAACTACATATATAATTAATACCAGTAATTCTCAATTTATCTAGTATCCCTGTACCAACCAGACCTACAGATATGTATTAATACCAGTATTCTCAATATTACATAGTCCTCGTACCACCAGAACTACAGTATATGTATTCAATACCAGTAATTCTCAATATTATATAGTCCTTTCCCTGTACCAACCAGAAACTACAGTATATGTATTAATACCAGTAATTCTTAATATTATATAGTATCCCTGGTACCAACCAGAACTACGTACATGTATTAATACAGTTATTCTCAATATTATATAGTATCCCTGTACCTACCGAACTACAATACATGTATTAATACCAGTAATTCTCATATTTATAGTATCCTCGTACCAACCAGAACTACAGTATATGTAATTCATACCAGTATTCTCAATATTTATCAGTATCCCTGTCCACCAGAACTACAGTATATGTATTAATACCAGTACATTCCAATATTATAGGATCCTCGTACAAACCAGAACTACGTATAATGTATTATCCGTAATTCTCAAATATGTATAGTATCCCTGTACCTACCAGAACTACAATACATGTATTAATACCAGTTATTTCAATATTAATATCGTATCCCTGTACCTACCAAACTACATACATGTATTAAACCAGTAATTCTCAATATTATATGTATCCCCTCGTACCACCAGAACTACAGTATAGTTATTAATACCAGTAATTCTCAAATATATAGTGTCCCTGTACCAACCAGAACTACGGTATATGGTATTAATACCAGTAATTCTCAATATTATATAGTATCCTCGTACCAACCAGAACTACAGTATATGTATTAATACCAGTAATTCTCAATATATTAGTGTCCCTGTACAAACCAGACTATACAGTAATGTATTATACCAGTAATTCTCAATACTATATAGTACCCTGTACCAACCAGAACTGCAGTATGTTTACTATTACCAGTAATTCTCAATATAATATGTATCCTGATACCAAACCAATCTCAGTTATATGTATTAATAACCCAGTAATTCTCCAAATATATAGTACCGTACAACCAGAACTACAAATACATGTATTAATACCAGTTATTCTCAATAATTATATAGTATCCCTGTACCACCTACCAGAACTACAATACATGTATAATACCAGTATTCTCAATATTATATAGTATCCTTGCACCAACAGAACTACACGTATTGTATTAATACCACATTCCAATATTATATGTATCCCGTACAAACCAGAACCTACAGTATATGTATTTAATCCAGTAATTCTCAATATTTATTAGTATCCTCGTACAAACCAGAACTACAGTATATGTATTAATACCAGTAATTCTCATATTATATAGTGTCCCTGTAACCAACCAGCACTACAGTATATTATTAAATACCAGTAATTCTCAATATTATATAGTATCCTCGTACCAACCAGAACACGTATATGTATTATACCAGTATTCTCAATATTATATAGTATCCTCGTACCAACCAGAACTACGTATATGTATTAATACAGTAATTCTCAATATTATATAGTTGCCCTGTACCAACCAGAACTACAGTATATGTATTAATACCAGTAATTTCTTAATATTATATAGTATCCCTGTACCAACCAGAACACAGTAACTGTATTAAATACCAGTTATTCTCAATATTATATAGTTCTCCTGTACCTACCAGAACTACAATACATGTATTTATACCAGTAATTCTCAATCTTATATAAGGTATCCTCGTAACCAACCAGACTACAGTATATGTATTAATACCAGTAATTCTCAATATTATATAGTATCCCTGTACCAACCAGAACTACAGTAATAATGGTATTAATACCAGTAATTCTCAATATTATATAGTATCCTCGTACAAACCAGAACTACAGTATATGATTAATCCAGTAATTCCAATATTATATAGTATCCCTGTACCTACAGAACTACCATACATGTATTAATACCAGTATTTTCAATATTATTATATCCCTGTACCTACCAGAACCTACATGTACTTAATTACCAGTAATTCTCATATTATATAGTATCCTCGTACCAACCAAGAACTACAGTATTTGTATTAATCCAGTAATTCTCAATATATCTAGTGTCCCGGTACCAACCAGAACTACGTATATGTATTAATCAGTATTCTCAATATTATATAGTATCCTCGTACCAACCGAAAACTACATTATATGTATTAATACCAGTAATTCTCAATATTATATAGTGTCCCGTACAACCAGAACTACAGTATATGTATTCAACCAGTAATTCCTCATATTATATAGTATCCCCTGTACCAACCAGAACCTGCAGTATGTGTACTATTACAGTAATTCTCAATATAATATAGTATCCCCCTGTACCAACCAGATCTACGAGTAATGTATTAATACCAGTAATTCTCAATATTATATAGTATCCCTGTACAACCAAACTACAATAATGTATTAATACCAGTTATTTCAATATTATATAGTATCCCTGTACCTACCAGCAACTACAATACACATGTATTAATAACCAGTCATTCTCAATATATTATATATCCTCTGCACCAACCAGAACTACAGTATGTATTAATACCAGCAATTCTCAATATTATATAGTATCCCTGTACCAACCAGAACTACAGTATATGTATTAATCCAGTAATTCTCAATATTATATAGTATCCTCGTACAAACCAGAACTACAGTATATGTATTAATACCAGTAATCTCAATATATATAGTGTCCCTGTACCACCAGAACTACAGTATAATACCAGTAATTCTCAATATTATTAGTATCCTCCTCGTACCACCAGAACTTCAGTATTGTATTAATACCAGTAATTCTCAATATTATATAGTGTCCCTGTACAAACCAGAACTACAGTATAATGTATTATACCAGTACTTATCAATATTTTTTAGTTTTAAAACTTATCCAGGCCCTTTTTAAGCGTTCAGTGAACTTGCCACCGCTGTCTGTTTGCGATCCAATAACCAGTTTCTCTATTCACATGAACGTTTTCTTCAAGACCACCACCTCAGTTTATACTTCGTCGCCTATGTGGCCCCAGTATCAAAAGCTTTCGCAAAAGTCTAGTCTGTTTATCCCTGCCTGTAATAAAGCATATCTATGCAGTATTAATGGGGTACTGTATTTCTATTTTTGTTTTGCTCTAGTTTTCTTTATCCCTATCTAGCACCTCCCCGATATACTAACACTATTTTTGGGTTATTTCTATGCTACTTTCTTGACTCTTACTAGTCCCCTATATCCCTCTTGTGTGTTGACAATGGTGGAATTGGTGAGTCTACTGTAACTCAATGGTTCTGCTGTCGTAAATGTTCACCCACTGCAAATTGCAGTGACCCTACTCAAGCTGCAAATTACAAAAATAAATTAAAGGGGTTGAAATACATAGACTTTTTAAAAAAAGAGCAATATTTTTCATCGTAATCACCTTAACCTGCCCATTCAGCATTTTGCCTGTGTATACAAATGCTTCCGAAATATTGACTTAGGGACCATACACTCTTGCCTGTGATTCCAGGAGTCCCTGAGTATACCTTCAGTGCCTATACCCCAATCTACAGCTGATGTCTTCACATATAGACAAGCCCCCTCATCAGGAGACTTGTCAAGCCTTGCTGGACAAGGTTACCCCCAGGTCTTAGTGCGCAAGGTATAGACGCTGAGGGTCGGGTAAACTCTGGAAAACCGAACACCAATTGGAGCTGAAAAGGGGACTGGAAGACAAAAAAGACAAAATACAGGATAACAATGACCAATGAGAAACCATGCTAATATGACAGAACAGAACAGACTTGGCTACTTAGAACTAGATATGGCTACTAAGAACTAATAGCAGGACCACTAGCTGGCATCACAAACTATAACAGGCAGAGAATGGGTGTCAATGGCAGACTCAATAATGCAGAGGAACCAATGGGAATAGGAGGACAAGTAGATGCAGTATTGGCCATTTGAATTTATTAAATCTCCTCTGTCCAATCTGTGCCTATTGGAGCAGAGGATATAAGCAGAGGGGCCTGCTCGTGTCTGCGAGGCACCCAAAGACGTGCATTCATGGACAGGCATGCTCGAAGACAGACGCTGGATGATGACTTCATTGGAAGTGGACGTGCCAGCTGCGGAGATCCCCGCCCTGAGTGAGGAGACCCACCGCGGGAACACGAGACAGGTAAGTGCGGAGTCCTGACATTGCTCTTTGACCCAGCACCTGGGTGGATTCAGTTGCTAGAGTAGAGATCTGAGCATGTGTGACCCATTTTACAGCCAATCATTAGAGATTACTGTTGGGAACTGTAACTGTGTCCCGGTACTGCTGGAGGGAGGTACTTAAGAGACTGATTATTTTAGTTGGATGTAGGAGGAAGTATGTGTCCAGGAGACTGTGCAGGAATGGACACAGTGTAGAGCTGATACAGGATATACTGGGGAGTTGTAACTGAAATACATGCTGAAGCTGTAACTGTAGCAATTGCTGGAGTTGTAACTGAACAATGATGAAGCTGAACTGTAACAATGCAGGAGCTGTGACTGGAACAATTGAGAGCTGAACTGTAACAATGCAGGAGCTGTGACTGGAAACAATGGATAGCTGAACTGCAACAATGCAGGAGCTGTGACTGAACAATGGAGAGCTGACTGTAAACAATGCAGGAGCTGTACTGGAACAATGGAGAGCTGAACTGCAACATGCAGAGCTGTGACTGGAACAATGGAGAGCTGAACTGTAAACAATGCAGGAGCTGTACGGACAATGGAGAGCTGAACTGCAACAATGCGGAGCTGTGACTGGACCTGGGAGCTGAACTGCAACCAATGCAGAGCTGTGACTGGAACACTGGAGAGCTGAACTGTACACAATGCAGGAGCTGTGACTGGAACAATGGAGAGCTGCAACCTGTAACACATGACAGCTCCTGCATTGTTACAGTTCAGCTCTCCATTGTTCCAGTCACAGCTCCTGCATTGTTACAGTTCAGCTCTCCATTGTTCCAGTCACAGCTCCTGCATTGTTGCAGTTCAGCTCTCCATTGTTCCAGTCACAGCTCCTGCATTGTTACAGTTCAGCTCTCCATTGTTCCAGTCACAGCTCCTGCATTGTTACAGTTCAGCTCTCCATTGTTCCAGTCACACTCACCGCTTGATGGACCTGGCATGCGATGACTTCTGCGGGCCCGGTGTTTCCGCTGGTACCTGCTGCAGCTGCTGGCCTTCTTGGGTGAATGCTTTCTCCTGGTGTTGTTCCCTTCCAGAGGTTGCGACCGTTGACAACCCTGCTCCTTTCAGAACCGTGGGGACGGGAAGCCCTTGATCTCCTGGTCCTGGGGCGTCGAGTGTCTTGCGCCCTCTTTGGCTTCTAAGATGGGAGCGGCACCACGACGTCCGGGTCCCCCCATGGCGGCCCCTGTGCCTACTGCCCGCGGGAGTCTTACACTCTCGTCTGAGGAGGAGTACCCTGCTTCCGCCTCCTCCATGCCTGCGGCTTCTCCTGGCCGCTCCTAGGCTGACTCCTCGCCCTGGGGTGACCCCCTTTCTTCCAGCTCTCTAAGCCTAGTTGGGCGCAGGGGTGATGCCCCCTGAATGTGGACCTGGCATCCAAAACTCCACTCGTCCCTCTCCGACTCACTGACATGTGTGTGGTAAAGGGTCTCTAGTCTATGTCCCCCCCCGCCGATGTCTGCTGCACAGCTGGCGGGCGGACCTGCGGCACCACAGGGGCAAAGTTCCAACCTCTATGCCCATGGTTCTTCCTCTCCTTGATGCTGATTGGGGGCGCCGGGTACCACAGGCCCCCTGCCAAAGCCTCTATCTACCACCTGGGGCGGGACCTCCACCCCCCCGAACTGAGCTGCTGGATGGGTGTCAGTGTAAAAAATGACCTGAGCAGGCCCCTCAGTCACCCCGCCCGTCCCCGTTGCCGTGCCCGATTGCCTGACATGTGAACCCCGGCGTCCCCCCCTGTTAGCTTCGTGGGGGACTGGGACTTCAGACGAGAGGTAGGGCAAAGGAGGGGCGTATAGGCCTGCCAGCCAGCCGGACTAGCTAACCTGGTGTGGGCCTCAACCCAGTACTACTCCAGTTTCTGGTTATCTGGGATTCTGCACTGAGGATCTCCTGCCGCCACCTGGCCCCTCTGTTGCGTGATCCTCTCCCCTCTCCTAATCCCTATTCAGCATCGCCCTGATTGTCTGGCTGAGCCATCGGCTGTCTCCAAATTGCCTGCAGATTATATTGCCCTGGAGAAGTGATTCCCTGGCATGCAATCTAAATGGCGCCTAGACCTCGGGCCCCCCCCTTTTTATAACCCCGCGTGACGTCAACGTGACGTCACGTTTCCCGGGCCTCGCGAGACCGCCACCAAGCGAAGGCACGCGGCTCCGCCCCCCGCGCTGACGTCATAGCTGCGCGCCGCGGCCGGGAAACCCGCGAGAGGGGCTTTCTGCTGACTACCGCTTCCCAGCTCCCCGGATGACATCCTCCCCCCCCTCCAGTCAGGCGTCACCCCTCTCCTAACCCGTACCGGAGCTATCAATTTATTTGGTCACAAAAAAAGCAATCATTGTCATCTTACTCTGCAGTAACCGAATGATTGTATCCAACGATGATCTCAACATCAGGATGAAAACTGAACATAGAACGGGCTGCTTTGTTTGAGAGAGGACACAGTGTCATTTTGAATGTGTGTTTTGTTTTAAAATCTTCTCAAATTTTGCAGTGCATGAAATTGAGATTCCTGCCTTTCGGTTTCTAATGAGAGCTTATATAAGAATGCTGTGTCATGTTAATAAGCTACTGATAAAATATGCTAATGACCTGAATATAATAACTTTCTCACACAGTAATCTTGATGGTTCCTTTTAGTCCATTAAAATAACAGGCTCTCTCTAATTAACATACACAAATGCCTTAAATTTTTCTCGTATCATGATTAGGTGGAATCGGAAATTTACTGATCTTTTTTTCAGAAATGGTTAATCATATTTTTTAAGAGATCGTGATTAGAGTTTCTAACAAAGACTTTCTGTTTTTCTTTAGTTATCCCTATTATATATGTGCTTTGTATTAACAATATGAATCACCTATGCTGTTGTGAAATTGTACTGAAGTAATTCAGAACTCTATTTGTGGTAGGAGGCCGTCTTGAGAGCTTTGGTTCCAAATACTGAATTCCAAAGTCCTTTAATTCACAGTTGGACTGAAATCCAGTTATGCTTCATCCCTCACTGAGCTCATGACACTAATGAAGGAAATGCATGTCTATGTATCCTGTTAATAGGCAAGCAGAAACATATTTATAATATAAAGATTGATGTTCAGACTTCATAAGACGCTAAACAAACTTTTCATACAAGGTTCCCGTTTACCTTGTGGATTGTTTTTCCCCCAATAAGACGCACTTAGTTAATAAGGGTTTTGTTTTAAAAAACACGTACACTGCAGTTTTTAATCATAATTTTTATTCCGGGATAACTAAAGAAATATTGAATATTTCTGTCTTGTAGAATGAGGTACTTGACACAAATCTAATCATAGCTGTAGAAGTAGAAATTCATACGCATATTATCACAGTAGCTAAGAAAGACACTTCCAATAATGATCCGATTCCTAATCCAAACTGTTCATTCATAAGTCCAATTCACTACCCAAAGACCAAGACGGAGAGTTAACTCTTCTTTCTTTTGTGTCAAGCACTTTTGAATACACATTTTCCCAGGAGACTATTCAATAAAGTTCTTATGTTTAAAATGGTTCTAATTTTGCCCCCAAAAAAAAAACCCAACCATCAGATCTTTTTTAATTAAACATTTCAAAGCTAAGATTCTCATTGGTAGGAGCATAGAACTGTTCAAGTTCCGAACGGAACCCAGGACTTCTTCTCGAACTATCTCGGACGCTCAGCGGACTTTCGATATTTTCTGGACTTTCGATGCGTATCGATCCGCGAGTAAAAGGTACATGGTATCTAGGCGCGAACATCGCAATCTGCGAGTAAAGTCTCCAATTACAAGCCTATACGCGAGTATCGAATCTGCGAGTAAAATTCCCATGTTACCTCAGAACGTTCGAGACGCGAAAGCTCGAAAGTAGCACGCGTGAGAGTAAACTCGATTTTACGAAAGTCCTGGGATATTGGAACATGCTCCCCAGAGAACGATTTCCCCTGTCCCACAGCCATTTACTATCCAATTAAGTTAACCAGTATATTTTAGTTGTATTTGACTCGAACTTTTCGAACTACTTTCCTCCCATAGACTTTAATGGGTCCGTTTTCGAACTTTCGAACTTTTGAACTTTTACAATAGTTCGAAGTTAGAAAACGTACCGAACTTTCAATAGTTTCGACCATCTCTTTACCTCTACTCCTTGGTTTGGAGCCAAAATGATAAGCCCAATTTAAACGATAAGACCTATAATTGAATAACCTGTCTGCTTTTAATTTAAAATTAAAAAAACCAATCTTTCCCTACACAATATATATTTATAAGTAATAATGATTTATGATATCTGTGTTCTCTGTGATTCGACTGTTGGCCTCGCCATCTTTCAATAACGCAATAGAACTGACCTCCAGGAGTAGATAGCTGCACCACTAAATTAACAACATTTAAAAACTAGACAGTACCCACCTACTTACAGTTCAATCCATTATTGTAAGGACACATTAAAGAAATTCGCAGCATTTTGATCAAATTGATTTTATTTTAAAGTCTATTCTTAAGCTTCTAAAGTTTTTACAGTTAACATTTGAATGGTTAGGTTTTTATGTTTGACTCAAACAAAAATAGTTTTTAGTAAAATTTTCTTCATCAAAATGAAATATTGAAATCGATACAATCTGAGGATTTGCCACTGACATTTTACTACATTGGGAAGAGCAATGGAAGGGGGTTTGACCGTCTCTCCCCACAATCACCTCTTTATACTCCCAGTTTTATGACTCTCTTATGTTTTATTCTAAGAGGATGAATTGAAATTGAAGATTTAGCCAAGCTCATGTCCTTATCCTCCTTCACTCCTGCATCCTATAACACTAGGAAGCAGAGCGCTTTACATTACTACTACTCCCAAAATCAATGACATTTTCCATGATATAAACGGTCTTATAGGGGGAATCAAGTTATACTCTTAGGTATGTCTAACAGGATGGAGAGTGAGTGTTATAGTTGGGCACATGTGACATGGTTCACAAGATAAAGCTCAAAGAGTGAGTTTTTGGCTTTGAAGATAATTATAAATTCATGGTTTGTGATTCTTTATAATAAAAATCTCATCCCTGTCAAACTTTGCAATTAGCACTTGAGCACTGAAAAGAAATTATTTACTTGAAAGATTTACTTTTACTGTTCTTTTACACTTCACACTAAACAAATGCGAATAGATTAAAATGAAACACGGTAGCTGTGCCTATTTCCTTTATCTGACATGGCTGTCTTGCAGGCATACAATGCGCAATTGTAATTATATAACAGCGCGAATTTGAGCAGGTATATTGGTATCTAAATGCCCTCCTGCACCTCCAATGTCTGCAAGCTTTTCAGTTAGACTTGCTCACATAGTTGTGTGTTGTAATTTATTTCCCACAGTTTATCCTTTCCTCTCCCTTCCTATTGGCATCCAATAGCAACTCAAAATGCATTTTTTTTCTTGAAGCTTCCTTGGATTATCTCAGCTACATTAGACTTTGTGTGAAAAATTTAACTTTTATTGGCTATGAATATACAGCAATGTTCTGATGTCCCGGCTCCCCTCTGCCATTGTTTAAGAGGGGGGAATTGCTATCCATTCGGAAATCATACCGATCAGTGCAGTGGATTCCCTAACAAATTAGCTTTAGAGACTTGACACGAGACAGTATTTAAGGGTCAATGAAAGGTTTCACAAATTGAATTCCAGTTTCTTTTGGTTGACAAATCAATCAGGGAGGACAATTGGAATAATATAGAATTCCCTGTATTGCATTTTATAATTATGATTCATTTATATTATTTTGTACTAATCATGACTCAAAATATACATGTAATTAATAACCTTCCCTATTTATAACAAAAAGTTCCATCTTCGTATATTGTTTCCAGTGTATTTTTATTATTCTGTGAATGGTCCCTTGCATTTATTTTCTATTTATTTTTCACACAGTGGACAGAATATAAAGGAGATGATTAACTCATAAAAAAGCAAAAGTGGCAGTACAAGACAAATGACCTTATACCATGGTTTTTCCATTATGTGGGCAGCGGATGTACTTGATTTGGGGACCACGGACCTCTGTGGTAGGTAAAGTCTCTTCCAATTTAAGATAACCGGCGTGGTGTGTTTCATTAACATTTTCCAATGTGTTCTAGGAACAGCAAGCAACAACCAAGTATTCTGTCTTCAAGTTGCTGTCACTAAGAAAGTTAATGTATTTTTTATATATGGAAAAGGGAGCTTTTAATTATCCGTATATACTACCGAGTACTAAGCGAGGTCCCTATTTTAACTCAAAAATTAAGGACAACTGATTTGACTTGAGTATAAGTCGAGGGTTTGAAATTATGACCACTGACTGCCTTTTTTTCTATCTGTATTGTTTCTCGAGGCTTTGTTGCCCTTTTAATGGCAGTATCCCATACAGTATCCCCAATAGCCATGGGAAATGTATTTACAACCTAGTAGTCATGGGCATTTTCTTACATACTGGTAGCCTGGGGAATGAAATTTATTAATACCATCATTCTCAATATTATATAGTGTCCTCCCTGTCCCAACCACGAACTACAGTATATATATTAAATACCAGTAAGTTCCAATATATATAGTATCTTACCTGTACCAACCATGAACTACAGTATATGTATTAATACCCGTCTCTCATATTATATAGTGTCCCCTGTCCAACCCAGAACTACGTATATATATTAATACTCAGTAATTCTCAATATTATCATAGTAACCCTCGTACCAACCAGAACTCCAGTATATGTATTAAAACCAGTATTCTCAATATTATATAGTATCCTCTCGACCAACCAGAACTACAGTATATGTATTATACCAAGTAATTTCATATTATATAGTGTCCCTGTACCACCAGAAACTACAGTATAATGTATTAATACCAGTAATCTTATATTATGATATTATTCCCTGTACCAACCAAACTACAGTACATGTATTATAATCCAGTTTTCTCAATACTATATATATCCGCCTGTTACCTACCCAGAACTACAATACATGTATTAATAACCATAATTCTCAATATTATATGATATCCCTCGTACCAACAGAACTCACAGTAATGTATTAATACAGTATTCTCAACTATTCTATAGTAATCCCTGTAGACCAACCATAACTACAGTAATAGTATTATCCCATATATTCTCAATATTATATAAGTATCCTTGCGTACAAACCAGAACTACATATATGTATTAATACCAAGTAATTCTCAATATTTTATAGTATCCCTGTAACTACCAGAACTACAATACAATGTATTAAACCAGTTTATTTTTCAATATGATTAGTAATCCCCCTGTACTACCAGCACTACAATACACTGTATTAATACCAATTATTCCTCACTATTATATAGTTCCTTGCACACCACGCAAGCTACAATATATTATTAATACCAGCAATTCTCAATATTATATAGTATCCCTGTCCAACCAGAACACAGTATATGTATATAATACCATAATTCTCATATTATTATACCTCGTACAAACCAGAAACTACAGTAGTAGTTATCCATAATCTCTATTATTAGTGTCCCATGTACCAATCCAGAAACTTACATTATATAGATTAATACCAGTGAATTCTCAATTTATCTAGTACTCCCTGTACCAACCGAACTAACAGTTATATGTATTAATACCAGTATTCTCAATATTAATAGTCCTCTACCACCATAACTACAGTTATCATTATTAATACCAGTAATTCTCAATATTATAATTCCTGTTCCCTGTCACCAACCAGAATCTACAGTATATATGTATTAATACCATTAATTCTTAATATTTATAGTATCCCTGGTACTCAACCAGAACTACAGTACATGTATTAATACCAGTGTATTCTCAATATTATATAGTATCCCTGTACCTACCGAGACTACAATACATGTTTAATACCAGTAATTCTCCAATATTATAAGTATCCTCGTCCAACCAGAACTACAGTATAGTAATTCATACCAGTATTCTCAATATTTAATCAGTTCCCTGTCCGCACCAGAACTACAGTAAATATGTATATAGCCCAGTCATTCTCAATATTATAAGTATCCCGTACAAACCAGAACTACCGTGATAATTATATCCCGTATTCTCAATATGATATACGTATCCTCCCTGTACCACCAAACACAATACATGTATAATACCGTTAGTTTTCAATATTAATATCGTAATCCCTGTACCCTACCATAACTACATACATGTATTAAGTACCGAAGTATTCTCAATATTATATAGTAATCCCCTCGTACCACACAGAAACAGTATAGTGTATTAATCCAGTAATTCTCATATATATAGTGTCCCTGTACCAACCAGAACTACGGTATAGTGTATTAATACCAGTAATTCTCAATATTATTAGTATCCCTCGTACCAACCGAACTCAGTATATGTACTTAATACCGTAGTAATTCTCATATATCATAGTGTCCCTGTACCAAACCAGACATACAGTAATTATTAATACCAGTAATTCTCAATAATATATAGTACCTGTACCAACCAGAACTGCATATGTTTCTATTAACCCAGTAATTCTCAATATAATATCGTATCCCTGATACCACAACCAGATTCTCAGTTAATATGTATTATATACCACCAGTAATTCTCTAATATATATGTACCTACAACCAGAACTACAATATACATGTATTAATACCGAGTTATTCTCAATAGATTATATAGTAAATCTCCCTGTACACCTACCAGAACTACAATACATGTATAATACCACCATAATTCTCAATATTATATAGTATCCTTGCACCAACCAGAACTACTAACGTATATGTATTAATACCCATTCCATACTTATATGTATCCCGTACAAACAGACT
This sequence comes from Hymenochirus boettgeri, assembly GCA_019447015.1. Taxonomy (NCBI): domain Eukaryota; kingdom Metazoa; phylum Chordata; class Amphibia; order Anura; family Pipidae; genus Hymenochirus; species Hymenochirus boettgeri. The sequence continues at coordinate 165,608,254 of CM033477.1, read as the reverse complement.
ACAGTATATTATTATAACCAGTAATTCTCAATATTTGATCATAGTATCCATCGTACAAACGCAGAACTACAGTATATGTATTATACCAGTAATTCTCATATTATATAGTGTCCCTGTAACCAACACAGCAACTACAGTATATTATATGAGATATACCAGTAATTCTCAATATTATATAGTATCCTCGTACCAACCAGAACTACCAGTAATATGTATTACTACCAGTATTCTTCAATATTATTAGTATCCCTCGTACCAACACAAAACTACGTATATGTATTAATACAGTAATTCTCAATATTATATAGTTTCCCTGTACCAACAGAACTACATATATGTATTAATACCAGTAATTCTTAATATTATAAGTATCCCTGTACCACTACCAGAAAACGACAGTACATTATGATAAATCCAGTTATATCCTCAATATTATATAGTACATCCCTGTACCTACCAGAACGACAATACATGTATTAATACCAGTAATTCTCAATCTTATATCAAAAGTATCCTCCGTCCAACCCAGACTACAGTATTTATTAGTACCAGTAATTCTCATATTATATAAGTATCCCCTGTACCACCAGAACTACAGTAAAATGTATTAATACCAGTAATTCTCAATATTTATATATATCCTCGTACAAACCCAGAACTACAGTATATGATTAATACCAGTAATTCGCAATATTATATGTATACCCTGTCCTACAGAACTACCATTCATGTTTAATACCAGTTATTTCAATATTATATATCCTGTACCTACCAGAACTAACACTACATTATTAACCAGTAATTCTCATATTAATATAGTATCCTCGTACCATACCAAGAACAACAGTATTATGTATTAATACCTAGTAATTTCAATAATTAGTGTCCCTGTACGTACCAACCAGAACTACGGTATATTATTAATACGTATTCTCCAATATTATAATAGTATCCTCGTACCAACCAGAACTACATGTATATGTATTATACCAGTAATTCTCAATATTTATAGTGTCCCTTACAACAAACTACAGTATATGTTTCAACCAGTAATTCTCATATTATATAGTATCCCCTGTAACCAACCAGAACTCTGAGTATGTGTACTATTACCAGTAATTCTCATATAATATAGTATCCCTGTTACCAAAACCAGTCTACGGTAATATGTATTAATACCAGTATTCTCAATATTATATATATCACCTGTACACCAAACTACAATACATGTATTAATACCGATTATTTCAATAGTATATAGTATCCCTGTACCTACAGCAACTACACACATGTATTAATTAACCAGTCATTCTCATATTATATACTATATCTCTTGCACCAACCGAACTACAGTAATGTATTAATAACCAGCAATTCTCAATATTATATATATCCCCTGTACAAACCAGAACTACAGTATATGATTATTAATCTATAATTCTCATATTATATAGTATTCCTCGTACAAACCAGAACTACAGTATTGTATTAATACCAGTAACTCTCATATATATAGTGTCCCTGGGACCACCAGAACTACAGTATAATACCAGATTATTCTCAATATTATTATATATCCTCGTACCACCAGAAACTTCAGTATTGTATTAATACCAGAATTCTCAATACTATTATAAAGTTCCCTTACACACCAGTAAACTACACGTATAATGTATTAATACCCAGTCTATATCAATATTTTTTTAGTTTTAAAACTTATCCAGGCCAACCGGCTTTTTAAGCGATTCAGTGAACTTCCACCGCTGTCTGTTTCGTCCAATAACCAGTTTCTCTATTCACATAACCTAGTTTTTCTTCAAGACCACCACCTCAGTTTATACTTCGTCGCCTATGTGGCCCCAGTATCAAAAGCTTTCGCAAAAGTCTAGTCTGTTTATACCCTGCCTGTAATAAAGCATATCTATGCGTATTAATGGGGTACTGTATTTCTATTTTTGTTTTGCTCTAGTTTTTCTTTATCCCTATCTAGCCCTCCCCGATATCTACACTATTTTTTGGGTTATTTCTATGCTACTTCTTGACTCTTACTAGTCCCCCTATATCCCTCTTTGTGTTGACAATGGGTGGAATGTGAGTCTACTGTAACTCATGGTTCTGCTGTCGTAAAATGTTCACCCACTGCAAATTGCAGTGACCCTACTCAAGCCTGCAAATTACAAAAATAAACTTAAAGGGGTTGAAATACATAGACTTTTTAAAAAAAGCAATATTTTTCATCGTAATCACCTTACCTGCCCATGTCAGCATTTTGCCTGTGTATACAAAGGCTTCCGAAATATTGACTTAGGGACCATAACTCTTGCCTGTGATTCCAGAGTCCCTGAGTATACCTTCAGTGCCTATACCCCAACTACAGCTGATGTCTTCACACTATAGACAAGCCCCCTCATCAGGAAGACTTGTCAGAGCCTTGCTGGACAAGGTTACCCCCAGGTCCTTAGTGCGCAAGGTATAACGCTGATGTCGGGTAACTCTGAAAACCGGAACACCATTGGAGCTGAAAGGGACTGGAAGACAAAAAAGACAATAATACGGATAACAATGACCAATGAGAAACCATGCTAATATGACAGACAGAACAGAACTTGGCTACTTAGAACTAGATATGGCTACTAAGAACTAATAGCAGGACCACTAGCTGGCTATACACAAACTATAACAGGCAGAGAATGGGTGTCAATGGCAGACTTCAATAATGCAGAGGAACCAATGGGAAATAGGAGGACAAGTAGATGCAGTATTGGCCATTTGAATTTATTAAATTCCTCTGTCCAATCTGTCCTTATTGGAGCAGAGGATATAAGCAGAGGGGCCTGCTCGTGTCCTGCGAGGCACCCAAAGACGTGCATTCATGGACAGGCATGCTCGAAGACAGACGCTGGATGATGACTTCATTGGAAGTGGACGTGCCAGCTGCGGAGTATCCCCGCCCTGAGTGAGGAGACCCACCGCGGGAACACGAGACAGGTAAGTGCGGAGTCCTGACATTGCTCTTTGACCCAGCACCTGGTGGGATTCAGTTGCTAAGTAGAGATCTGAGCATGTGTGACCCATTTTACAGCCAATCATTAAGATTACTGTTGGGAACTGTAACTGTGTCCCGGTACTGCTGGAGGGGAGGTACTTAGAGACTGATTATTTTAGTTGGATGTAGGAGAAGTATGTGTCCAGGAGACTGTGCAGGAATGGACACAGTGTAGAGCTGATACAGGATAATACTGAGGGAGTTGTAACTGAAATACATGCTGAAGCTGTAACTGTAGCAATTGCTGGAGTTGTCAATATACTGTAGTTCTGGTTTGTACAGGGACACTATATAATATTGAGAATTACTGGTATTAATACATATACTGTAGTTCTGGTTGGTACGAGGATACTATATAATATTGAGAATTACTGGTATTAATACATATACTGTTGTAACCTTTTTTTTTTATTTTCTTTTTTTTTTCGCCTGTAATTCCGTACGTTGTGTGTCATTGGGGGATTATGGGCTGTAACTTCTCTATTAAAAGTTAAAAATACAATTAATTTACTTCTAGTTCAAATTAAAGTAAGTCCAGAGTGCAGTCTGGTAGAATGTAAATCTCCAAATTGGGCCCAATTAGCCATTGCCCTCCCCCCGGTGTTGCCATGTGGCTGGTTTAGAGTTACAAAAGGTGTCGGGGTGTGTTTATCATTTAGTGTTTCGCTCTCATGGTGTGGTCACTGGAAGTTGAACTTGAAACCTATGGGAAAGAAACTCAGAGGATCTGAGAGATAAAGGCAGACATCCGACCACTATGTACATGCGGGCAGGGGGAGAGGGGGAGAGGGGGCGTGCAAAGCGCCAACATCGCATTCTAATTCATTGCAGTGGGGCGGGGGGTCGTGGAGCGTGCAGCGTGAAAAGTCATTTCTACGCCTATGCCATGGTCTGGGGAGAAGGTGTGGGGAGGAGACGGGGTTGTGGGTGGTGACCTGGGGCGCCGTTCAGGAGGGCATGCAGGCACAAAAAGGGGGCTGAAAGGTGAGGGATTCAGGAGTCCGGAGACACACCCCATTCGAGGGAGACTCGCGGAAGGATCGTGCAAAGGGTACGGCCAGGGACTTAATGATGTCAAAATTGCTCCATCTGCTAGGGTACAAAGATTAGGTACAAGATAGGTAGCGAGAGGTAGAGGACCAGCGGACATAGGTACGCGAAGTAGTGAAGCAGTACGGATCGAGCAGATAGGTACGTAAGATAGAGATAGGTAGGATAGGTTACAGGAGATAGGTTCAAGTAGTGTCCATAGGATTGTAGCAGAGATAGGTACAGGGATAGGTAGGTCTAGATTATGATACAGCGTATAGGTACAAGATAGGTACCAGACGATAGGTACAGGGTATAGGTACAGAGAGAGTCAAGATGGCTACAGAGATAGTACAAAGGATAGGTACAGAGTATAGGTAACAGGGATAGGTAGCAGAGACAGAGATAGGTATCAGAGTAGTACAGGATATGTGTTACATGAGGATAGTGTTCCGATTGTATAAGATAGGTACAGAGATACGGAGTAACGGAGAGGGATAGGTAAACGATAGAGGAGGGTGGAAGGTATAGCAGAGATAGTCATGAGTACTCCAGATAGGTACAGAGGTAAGATCAGATAGGTAGGCACAGCTAGTGTAGCAGGGATGGTACAATAAGTAAACTGTAGTACAGTGGACAGAGATAGGTACAGAATCGAGTTCAGATAGGTAGTCAAGTAGAATATGTCAGAGATAGGTACAAGATAGTACAGAGGATTAGGTACGAATAGGAGGATAGAGTTCCAAAAGATAGAGGATAGAAGTACGTAGCAGGATAGGTTAAAGAGATAGGTACAGAGATAGGTACAGAGATAGGTACAGGGATAGGTACAGAGATAGGTACAGAGATAGTACAGAACTAGTTGAGGCAGAGATCGGGTACAGAGATAGTACCGGAAATAGGTACAGAGATAGGTACAGAGTATAGGGTACAAAGAGTAGGTACGAGATAGGTACACAGACAGGTAGAAGCAGTAAGATAGGTAAAGGCATAGTGTAACAGAGAATAGGTAACCGAGTAGAGATAGGACCTGGCAGAGATGAGTCTTATAAAAGCTAGGTACAATAGTAAGAGATAAGGTAGCAAGCTAGGGTACAGAGTATAGGTACAGGATAGGTACAAGCGTCAGAGATGGTACAAGTAGGTACAAAGAACTAGGTACAAAGCGGTAGAGATGGTACAAAGCTAGGTACAGAGATAGGTACAAATAGGTACAGAGATTAGTACAAAAGCTAGGGTACAGAGATAGAGTAACGAAAAGGCTATGACAGGGTAGGCAAGAAGGTACGAGATAGGAGGCTAGAGTAGTGCAAAAGGCTAGGAGTACTAGAGATAGTACAAGATAGTACAAAGGGCAGTAACGCAGGATAGGTCATAGATAGTTACCGAGATAGGTCAAGGTAGGTACTGGGATAGGTACAAGAGATAGGTACAGTAGATAGGTACTAGAGCTAGGTACAGAGATAGGTACAGAGATAGGTACAGGATAGGTGAGAAGGTCAGAGATATGTACAGAGATAGGGTAGCAGAGATAGTAGCAGGGATATGGTCAATGGTCGAGATAGGTACAAAAAGATAGGTTACAGGGATAGGTATCAAAGATATACAGAGAAGGTCAGAGGTCGATAGGTACAAGATAGTGTGAGCAGAGATAGGTACAGAGATAGGTTACAAGAGATAGGGTACAGAGATAGGTACTAGAGATTATCAGGTCACAGTCGATACACCAGCATAGGTTCCCAAGATGATAGGTAGCTAGGTGACATAGGAAGATAGGTTAGCTAGAGGATAGGTACAGAGTATGTAGTAGCAGGATAGTACAGAGAAGTAAGGTACGGTAGCAGTAGGTAGCACAAGATAGGTACAGAGATAGGTACAGAAGATAGGTACATGAGATAGGTAACTTAGGTAGTAGGTAGGTACGAGATAGTACTAAATAGGTACTAAGATAGGTACAGAGTATCGGTACTACAGATAGGTACAGAATAGGTACAATAGGTCAGAGATAGGTACAGAGTAGTACAAAGTAGTACAGGGATAGGTACAAGTAGGTCACAAGATAGGTTAGCCAAAGATGTTCAGGGTAGTACAAAGACTGGTAAAGGGATAGGTAGCAGAGATATAGCAGAAGCTGGTAGCAGAGATAGGTCAGAAACTAGGGTCAGTAGGTAAGATAGTTACAAGGAGTAGGTACATCGAACTAGGTACAGAGATAGTACGAAAGTAGGTTTGACAATAAGCTAGGTAGGAAGATAAGGCAAGGAGGTAGCAGGATAGGTAGGGCAAAGTCTAGGTAGCAGAGATATGGTACAAAGCTAGGTACGAGATTGTACACCGTAGATAGGTACCAGAGATAGACAATTAGCAAGATGGAGGGTACAAGAACTAGTAGCAGGTAAGCGGTAGCAGAGGCTAGGTACAGAGATAGGGATTTAAGAGATGACAAGAGTAGTGTACAGAGATAGGTTATCAAAAGTTCTAGTGTACTAGTAGCGTACAGAGTATAGTACAAAGTATGAGCTCAGATGATAGGTACAAAGGCATAGTACAGAGATAGGACAAGATGTAGGTACAGTAGTATAGGGCATAAAGAATTAGGTACAGAGATAGGTAAACTAGTCGGGATAGGTATGAATAGTCAATTAGGTATAACAGAGGTAAGATAGGTACAGAGATAGGGACAGAGAGTGTACAAAGCTAGGTAGCGAGAGATAGGTGACAGAGTAGATACAGAGAATAGGTACAGAGAATCCAGCTTTTTATTAAACTGACCAATGAACCTGCCATAACAACGTCCACTGGAAGACAGTTCCATAGCTTTACCGTTCTCACAGTGACAAACCTTTTCTGACATGTTCTATTGGTGAACAATGTACCAGATAATTTATTGTTAGGGACAGACTATAACTCAAACTTGAACCTGAGTTTGAGGCAAATGTAAGGGTTTGTACAAACTTGGACTATTTAAAACTCTTCAAACTACAAACTTTTGTGGACTTATTTTCGAAAATTATTAACTAGAACTTGAACCCGATTTCGATCATTATCGAATAGAACTTGAACTTGAACCCGAGTTCGAGACAAATTTTATGGGTTTGTACAAACTCAGACTTTTTAGAACTATTCGAACTACAAACTTCCGTGAACTTATTTTCGATAATTATCCATAACGCTAGAATTCGTCAATAACCCATGAATGTAGTATTTGCTAACCCTCATATTCCGCCATAACCTTCGAATGGGGAATTCAGTAACCCTTGAATACGGCAATAAGCCATGAATTTAGCGTTCCCTAAAATGGCCATAACCCTCAAATGTGGCGTTCGTTAACACTCAAATTCGTCAATAACTGTCAAATGTAGCACTCGCGAACCCTCGAATGCGGCTTTCAGTAACCCTCGAATTTGGCGATAACCCTCAAATGCGGGGATCGATTTTGGTAACCCTCGAAAATTCAATGTGGAATCCCGAAAATAGTCTGATCGTGAGGAAAGTTAGTATTTAAACAAGTTTTGGTGATATGTACATATTCCCAAGACCATTTACCAGGCCTCATAACTATTTACAGTAAGTTACCATTACTGTTTTAACTGTATTTTATCAGAACTTTTTCATCTTTGTTTCCCCCATGAACTTTAATGGGTCCCTTTTTGAACCTTTAATGAAGTTCGAAAATTCAAACACAAACCAAACTTGAGGAAGTTGGGCCATCTCTATTTATTGTATGGCCCGTTAATGTATTTATACACAGTTATCATATCCCCACGCAAGAGTCTTTTCTCCAGCGTACATAATTGTAACTAATTCTGCTCTTTTTCTCTTTCACATTTTGTATTCTATCAGGGAGATTCAATAAAAGTTCTTATCGTTAAAAATGGAGCTAATTTTGCCTCAACCAATCAGATCTTATTTAACACTTGAAAGCTAACATCTGATTGGTTGGGGCAAAATTAGCACCATTTTAAACGATAAGAACTTTTATTGAATAACCCTGTTAGTGCCCTATTCCCGCTTTGGGTATTTGTAACACAGCCATTTATAGTATAAGCAACACAAGGATTGTAAAGTCCAAAATGCATCTTACATTTCTCATGGAGGTTTTTAAATGTCTGCTTTAGTATAATGATAACTGAAATGAAAGAATTGTCAGGATGCATAGAACATAGATCAAGGTTAGGATAGTCATCTTACCTATGGGCACTTAAAATGTAAAGTGTACATGTTATTATTATTATTATTGTGGATTTATATAGCGCTAACATCTTCCGTAGCGCTTTACAATTACATGGATACATTTATATCAGGTCCTGTCCCGAAGAGCTTACAATCTAAGCACATTTATTTGACACATACAACCTATCAGGATGTCTTTATGATTGTGGGGAAACCGGAGTGCCCGGAGGAAACCCACGCAAGCACAGGGAAAACATACAAACTCCTTGCAGATGTGTCAGAGGGTGGAATCGAACTCATCAAAAGCTCCTTCTAGTATTATTGTGAAGAAGCCTACAGTATGACACAATTAGCACCATTCTGAAGCATTGCTATACCATCAGGGCAAGTGATTAAAATGCAGACTAGATTTAAAACATATAGCTCCATGTGTAGTTGTTGAATACAGATGGTTTCATGAACCATTTATAAAGTGTGTCAGTGTGCAGATAATATGATATTGTATGGGGCCTAGGAATGTGTATTGATTATCTTTTCTATGTTTATATATATATATAGATATACTGTATATACAGATAATATGATATTATCTGCACACTGGCATACTTTAACATTTGAAAGCTAACATCTGATTGGTTGGGGCAAAATTACCTTTTATGTGGTGTTTTTCTCAGCAAAAAATATGATAAGGCGAATTTTCTCTATTTATTAATAGGACATTATTTAGCATTGCTTACTTTCAGCAAACTGCATCTAATTATCAAACCAGTTCCATTAACATGACTATTTCTTACACAGCACTATGGTATGTTCCATTAGCATGACTATTCCTTACACAGCGCTATGGTATGTTCCCATATTAATGGCCATTAATATGGGAACATACCATAGCGCTGTGTAAGGAATAGTCATGTTAATGGAACATACCATAGCGCTGTGTAAGGAATAGTCATGTTAATGGAACATACCATAGCGCTGTGTAAGGAATAGTCACGTTAATGGAACATACCATAGCGCTGTGTAAGGAATAGTCATGTTAATTTTTTTCAATAAAATACAAATATTTCTTAATCATGTTCTTCACATTGGTTTTCTTTTGTGTATTTTTGGGGAAAGGCATGAAACGAGTTGTTTTTTTACTCAGATATAATATGATTTCCTATGCTGCGCAGTCTTTCAAAGAGTACAATTTTGATGTGATGTCATAATATCACTATTGATTGCCTATAGCTACGTTGTTTAAATATAATGTCAAAATCAAATATGGCTTGGTTATTGCAACCATATCATATATTGCAAATAGCCATATCTAGTCCCCTAGCAGATGTGTTAAAGACTAGATTTTTGAATAGCATCTAAATTGGGATAAATATGTATGATATAATTTCGCAAGGCTTCTCCACTTATCCAACAAAAAACCTATGTAGAAGAGACAAAGAGGGGGCACCGGGATTTGAACCAGGGACCTCTTGATCTGCAGTCAAACGCTCTACCACTGAGCTATACCCCCACACATTTCCTCAATATCTACGGCAAAGTTCCGTTTTAATGTGATGTCATGATTAGGGATGGCATAGAACTCGAACTCGAACCCGAGTTCGAGCCGAACTGTTCGAGTTCGAACGGACGTGGACTTCTCGAACTATCCTGTATGCGGACTTTCGATATTTCCCGGACTTTCGATGATTTATCGAATGTTCGGAACTTTCGAGTATCGAATCCGTGAGTAAAATGTACGTGGTATCTAGGCGCGAACATCGAATCTGCGAGTAAAGTCTCCATTACAGCCTATGCGCGAGTATCGAATCTGTGAGTAAAATGTCCATGTTACCTCGAACGTTCGAACGCGAAAGCTCGAAAGTAGCACGCGTAAGAGTAAAATCAATTTTACGAAAGTCCTGGAAATTGGAACATGCTCCCCACACCATTTCCCAGGTCCCACAGCCATTTACATTAGGTTACAATTAATATTTTAGTTGTATTTGACTCGAACTTTTCAAACTATTTGCCTCCCATAGACTTTAATGGGTCCGTTTTCGAACTTTCGAACTTTCAAACTTTTACAATAGTTCGAAAGTTCGAAAACGGACCGAACTTTCAATAGTTCGACCATCTCTAGTCATGTTAATGGAACATCCCATAGTGCTGTGTAGGAAATAGTCATGTTAATGGAAAATTCCAGTAAGTAATGATGTTTGGCAAAAATTCTGGTAAATCTGCAAAAAAATCTGCAAAACAATGCAAACAAGGGGCGAAAAGGTGAAATTTCACCAATTTATAAATAGATTTAAATAAAAAAAAATGTCAAAAATAGCCGTGAAATTTCACCTTCTCTGGTCTGGTAATGGCCGACCGACGCTAGAGAGCAATTTCCTTTTTTGCCATGATACCAGGCGTAACGCAATGAATAAGGCAATACCATCACACATCGCCCAACAATACTTTTCCGTGAAAACGCCAAATACGCCCAAAATAACAATGTCTTGTGATAGTGAAATGGCAAAAATAGCAATTGTTTATAAATATGCCCCATAGTGTTAATATGCAGAAAATAACCTGCACATAAGAATCCGATAGATATTAATCATGTACATTTCACATACATTATGTATACAAATTCATTATCCTCTTGGTATTGATGTCTTCAGAGCTCCTTGATGAACAGATGGTAAGACTACGTGTTATTGGAGTCTATAAAATGCTGGAGTCACTACATAGACATCCATCTTTATACTGACCATTATTATTGGACACAGTTAAAGATCATTCACAACGTTCAATGTCACTGGTCAAACTCTGGATGTTGAAATATCAACTATGGACATTTATAATGACTTTTAAAATGCAGATTTCCATAATTTTATTTCATTTTCCATTCCATGTAACCCCTGTGATTGGATGGATTTGCTAATTTAGAAGCACATTGGAGAATGAAAGAAAGCATCAAGAAACGTTAACTAATGTAGTGGGAAAAGACAAACAGGGAGATTCAATAAAAGTTCTTATTGTTATAAATGGTGCTAATTTTGCCCCAACCAATCAGATGTTAGCTTTCAAATGTTAAATAAGATCTGATTGGTTGGGTAAAATTAGCACCATTTTAAACAATAAGAACTTTTATTGAATCTCCCTGAGAGTGTTCTAAGTAGAGAAGGTCGAACTTCTAAAGATCCATCCAATATCGGATTTTCGAACCTCTGAAAAAGTTCGAAAAACCATTAAAGTCAATGGGGACAAATAGTTTGAAAAGTTTGGATAAAATAAGGTCAAAATAGCAATGGTAACTTCCTGCACATGATACCTAGGAAATGGTCTGGGGAACACATATCCAGAACTTGAAATAAAACAACTTCACACGAGCTTCCGCATTCGAAATGTTATAATTATCCTGGAAATTCGATTCCCCCCCCCCCCAAATCTGATTTTTCTAGAATCAGTCTCTGAATCTTTTAAAAGATTATTATACAAGAGGAATCATGTCCAGCATGGAATACCAATGATTCCTTGTTGCACCTCAACAAAAGAGGGTAAAAATGAAAGGAGAAAAAAATCTGTCTTTAAAGGGAAAGTTCAGTGGTAATATATTTTTTGAAAAAATTCTTAGTAGCAATCTCCTTGCTATTTCCTTCTGTTGACATCAGTGAGCTGACGGTTCTGTAACAGCCCTTCTTCTTCCCAAGATGCACACTAACATGGAATGTTCCTGTAAGGAAACTTACCTGCGTGTTCCTGGACTGGTGACGTGAACGCTCGTTTGTGTGTCTCGCGCGAATGGCGCTGTGACGTCACCATGCATTCGCGCCGTCCCGCGCGAAAGTTTAAATAAGTCCTCCCCTCTATCGGACGCCCGATTGTCAGTTGTTTTTGGCGTCCGTGGGCTCACAAGTTTCTCAGCCATCCTGAGCTTTCCTGTCTCCAGCTTTGTTCCAGTTTCTAGCCTCCATTGATCCACTCACAGCTCCTGCATTGTTACAGTTCAGCTCTCCAGTGTTCCAGTCACAGCTCCTGCATTGTTGTCTGCAAGTGTGCAGATTAATATGATATTGTATGGGGCCAAGGAATGTGCATGTTATCTTTTCTAGTTTTAATGTATGCCAGTTGTGTTAGATAATATTGATTATTGTATGGGGCCTAGGAATGTGCATGATTATGTTTCTATGTTGATAATGTATGCCAGTGTGCAGTAAATGATATTATATGGGGCCTAGGGAATGTGCCATTGATTATCTTTTCATATGTTTATTAATGTCTGCAAGGTGCGTAATATGATATTGTATAGGGCCTAGGAATGTGCATTGATTATCTTTTCTATGTTTATAATGTAAGCCAGTGTGCAGTAATATGATATTGTTGGGGTCCTAGGAATGTGATTGGTTATCTTTTATATGTTTATAATGTATGCCAGTGGGTAGATAATGACTTGTATGGGGCTAGGAATTGTGCATTTGATTATCTTTCTATGTTTATAATGTATGGCCAGTGTCAGATAATATGATATTTGTATGACCTAGAAGTGCATTGATTTATCTTTCTATGTTTACATAATATATGTCGTGCAGATATATGATATTGTATGGGGCCAGGAATGTGCATTGGTTATCTTTTTCTAGTTTATATAGTATGAGATTAATACTGATTAGATAATATGATATTGTAATGGGGTAGGAATGTGTACATTGATTATCTTTTCTAGTTATTATCTATAATGATATACTGTATATCCGATAATTGAACTTGTATGGGCACCTAGGAATTGTACCTTGATTATCTTTTCTATGTTTATCATATAGATATACTGTAATACAGATATATGATTGTGTATGAGGCCTAGGAATGTCATTGATTACTCTTTTATATGTTTACTATGAGATATAGTATACTGTATTACAGATAATATGATATTGTATGGGCCTCGGAATGTACATGATATCTTTTCTAGTGTTATATATAGTAGGTCAGTAGATGAACAGTATAGATATATGATATTGATGGGAACTAGAATGTGCATTGATATCGTTTCTATGTTGATATATATATAGATATACTGTATATACAGATCATATGATAATTGTATGAGACCCTGGAATGTCACCTTGATTATCTTTTCTATGTTTATATATATATAGATAATCTGTATATACAGATAAATATGATATTGTAGGGCACTAGAAATGGACATTGATTATCTTTTCTATGTTATATATATATAAGATATCTGTATATCAGATAAGATGATTGATGGGGCCAGGATGTGCATTGTTATCTTTTCTATGTTTATATATATAATATAAAATATATACTAGATTACTGTAACAGATTAATAATATGTATGAGGCCTCAGGAAGTGCATTGATTATCTTTTCTATGTTTTATATATGATTATGCCATTATGCAGATAATAGATATTTATGGGCCTAGGAATGTGCAATTGATTATCTTTTCTATGTTTATAAAGATGCAGTGTGCAGATATATGATATGTGTGGAGCATAGGAATGTGGCAATGGATGATCTTTTCTATGTTTAATATCATATAGATATACGTTATTACAGATAATATGATGTATGGGGCCCTAGGAATGGCAGTGATTATCTTTTCTATGTTATAATAGTATGCCAGTGTGCACGATAATTGATATTGTATGGGCCTAGGAACTGTGCATTGATTATCTTTCTATGTTTATAATTCATCATTCTAATTAAGTCTGATACAGATCATATGATATTGTATGAGACCTGGAAGTGTGCATTGATTATCGTTTTCGATGTTTATACATATAGATATTCTGTATATACAAGATATATTGATATTGTAGGGGCCTAGGAATGTACATATGAGTATCTTTTCTATGTTTTATAGATATAGATATACTGTATATACAGATAATATGTTTATTGTATGGGGCTCCTAGGAAGTACATGATATCTTTTCTAGTTAATATATAAGTATACTGTATTATACAGATAATATGATATTGTATGGGACTAGGAATGTAATTGATATCTTTTCTATGTGTAGATAATATAGAATATCTGTATAACAGATAATATGATCTTGTTGGGGCACTAGGAATGTACATTGATTATCTTTTTATGTTTATATCTATATATACTGTATATACAGATAATAGTATTGTATGGGACCAAGAATGCATTGATTATCTTTTTCTAGTTTATATATATATATAGATATACTTGTATAGACAGAGTAATATGATCTTGTAGGGGACCTAGGGAAGGTACATTGATTATATTTTCATGTTTATATATATATAGATATAGTATATACAGGATAATAGATATTGTATGGGACCTAGGAAGTACATTGATGATTGTTATAGTTTAATATATGTAGATATAATGTATATACAGATATATGATATTGTATGGGGCACTAGGAATGTACATGATATCTTTTTATGTTTATATATATATTAGATATACTGTATCTACAGATAATATGAGATTGTATGGGGCCAGGATGGACATTGATTATCTTTTCTATGTTTATAATATAGAATATCTATAATATATATATAGATATACTGGATATACAGATAATATGATTATTGTATGGGGGGGCCAGGAATGTACATTTGATTATTTTTTTATGTTATAATGTATGCCAGTGTGCAGATAATAGGAGATTGTATGGGGCCTAGGATGTGCATGATATCTTTTCTATGTTATAAAGTATGCCAGTGTGCAGATAATATCATATTGTATGGGGCCTAGGAATGTGCATTGATTATCTTTTCTATGTTTATAATGTATGCCAGTGTGCAGATAATATGATATTGTATGGGGCCTAGGAATGTGCATTGATAATCTTTTCTATGTTTATAATGTATGCCAGTGTGCAGATAATATGATGTTGTATGGGGCCTAGGAATGTGCATTGGTTATCTTTTCTATGTTTGTATAAATGTTTGACCAGATAAGTGTAGTTGTAAATTAGCCTAATTGGAGTTCTTCCACAATCCTTGTATTTCATGAATTTCCCCTATACGTCATAAGCCTTTTCAAGACCTCACAATGTGCCTTTTAAATTGATAAAAATATAACAAGGAGCTGGGAAATAAAGATGTGACTTCTACAGAGCTTAGAGGGAAGAAAACTGAATAGGATATAAGTATATACAGTATCAAGGAGGGAATATCTCTAAAATGCATGAAAGTTGTTTGGATTTTATTGCCTTAAGTTCAGCCATTCAAATTCGCCAACTCTGAGGTGTTTCTCAATACTAATAAGTATCCAGGGGGTGTTGGACTATTTTACACTATTTACTGTAATGCGATCTGTGATTTCCGATTTTCCTAATGGGGTCTAAGGGACATATTTATAAAGGGCATTATTATTGCTTTTTCCCCTAGAACACTTCACTTCATACTTTCAATTTTTGTTATAAAGCTTTGAAAAAGCTAATAATGCTGAAAAGGTTCAGCACATATGATGGTAAATAGGTAATACTCCCTGGTGGAAATTAGTTAATAACAAATCCTTGTAGCCTAACACATGTGCAGGGTTATTCAATAAAAGTTCGTTTAAAATGGTGCTAATTTTGCCCCAACCAATCAGATGTTAGCTTTCAAATGTTAAATAAGATCTGATTGGTTGGGGCAAAATTACCTTTTATGTGGTGTTTTTCTCAGCAAAAAATATGATAAGGCGAATTTTCTCTATTTATTAATAGGACATTATTTAGCATTGCTTACTTTCAGCAAACTGCATCTAATTATCAAACCAGTTCCATTAATATGGGAACATACCATAGCGCTGTGTAAGGAATAGTCATGCTAATGGAACATACCATAGTGCTGTGTAAGAAATAGTCATGTTAATGGAACATACCATAGCGCTGTGTAAGGAATAGTCAGTTAATGGAACATACCATAGCGCTGTGTAAGGAATAGTCATGTTAATGGAAAACATACCATAGCGCGTGTTGTAAGGAAATAGTCATGTTAATGGAACATACCA
This sequence comes from Hymenochirus boettgeri, assembly GCA_019447015.1. Lineage (NCBI taxonomy): Eukaryota > Metazoa > Chordata > Amphibia > Anura > Pipidae > Hymenochirus > Hymenochirus boettgeri. Next base: position 165,592,027 of record CM033477.1, on the reverse strand, counting down.
TAGCGCTGTGTAAGAATAGTCATGTTAATGGAACATACCATGCGCTGTTTGTAAGAAATAGTCACTGTTATGGAAAATACCATAGTGGGTGTAAGAATAGTCATGTTAATGGAACATACCATAGTGCTGTGTAAGAAATAGTCATGTTAATGGAACATTCCATAGCGCTGTGTAAGAAATAGTCATGTTAATGGAACATACCATAGTGCTGTGTAGGAAATAGTCATGTTAATGGAACATACCATAGCTCTGTGTAAGAAATAGTCATGTTAATGGAACATACCATAGCGCGTATTAGAAATAGTCAGTTAATGGAACATACCATAGTGCTGTGTAAGAAATAGTCATGTTAATGGAACATCCTAGCGCGTGTAAGAAATAGTCATGTTAATGGAACTCCCATAGCGCGTGTAAGAAATAGTCATGTTAATGGAACATACCATGGCATTGTTGTAAGAAATAGTCATGTTAAGGACATCCATATCGCTCGTTGTAAGGAATAGTCATGTTAATGGAACATAACATAGTGCTGTGTAAGAAATAGTCATGTTAAGGAACATCCATAGCGCTGTGTAAGGAATAGTCATGTAATGGAACATACCATGTGCTGTGTAAGAAATAGTCATGTTAAAGGAACATCCCATAGCGTGTGTAAGGAATAGTCATGTTAATGGAACATACCATAGGCTGTGTAAGAATAGTCATGTTAATGGAACATACCATAGTGCTGTGTAAGAAATAGTCATGTTAATGGAACATTCCATAGCGCTGTGTAAGGAAGGAATAGTCATGTTAATGGAAAATACCATGAGTCTGTGAAGGAATAGTCATGTTTAATGGAACGTACCATAGCGCTGTGTAAGGAATAGTCATGTTAATGGAACGTCCCCTAGCGCTGTGTAAGGAATAGTCATGTTAATGGAACTACCATAGCACTGTGTAAGGAATGTCATGTTAATGGAACATACCATAGTGCTGTGTAGGAATAGTCATGTTAATGGAACATCCCACATCGGTGTGTAAGAAATAGTCATGTTAATGGAACATTCCATAGCGCTGTGTAAGGAATAGTCATGTTAATGGAACATACCATAGTGCTGTGTAAGAAACAGTCATGTTAATGGAACATCCCATAGCGCTGTAAGAATAGCATGTTAATGGAACATACCATAGTGCTGTGTAGGAAATAGTCATGTTATGGAACATACCATAGCGCTGTGTAAGGATAGTCATGTTAATGGAACTCCCATAGCGCTGTGTAAGAAATAGTCATGTTAATGGAACATCAAAGGCTGTGTAAGAAATAGTCATGTTATGGAAACAACCATAGCGCTGTGTAAGAAATAGTCATTGTAATGGAACATACCATAGGCGCTGTGTAAGAAATAGTCCTGTTATGGAACATACCATAGTGCTGTGTAAGAAATAGTCATGTTAATGGAACAATTCCATTAGCGTATGTTGTAAGAAATAGTCATGTTTGGGATGGCATAGAACATCGAACTCGAACCCGAGTTCGAGCCGAACTGTTCGAGTTCGAACGGACGCGGACTTTCGATATTTTTCCGGACTTTCGATGATTATCGAATCCGCGAGTAAAATGTCATGGTATCTAGGGGCGAAAATCGATCTGCGAGTAAGTCTCCATTAAAGCCTATAGGCGGCATCGAATCTGCGAGTAAAATGTCCATGTACCTGAATGTTCGAACGCGAAAGCTTGAAAGTAACGCGCGTGAGAGTAAAATCGATTTTACGAAAGTCCTGGATATTGGAACATGCTCCCCAGACGATTTCCCAGGCCACCAGCCATTTACATTAAGTTACCATTAATATTTAGTTGTATTTGACTCGAACTTTTCGAACTATTTGCCTCCCATAGACTTTAATGGGTCCGTTTTCGAACTTTCGAACTTTCGAATTTTACAATAGTTCGAAAGTTCGAAAACGGACCGAACTTTCAATAGTTGACCACATCTCTAGTCATGTTAATGGAACATCCCATAGTGCTGTGTAGGAAATAGTCATGTTAATGGAAAATTCCAGTAAGTAATGATGTTTGGCAAAAATTCTGGTAAATCTGCAAAAAAATCTGCAAAAAAGCAAAACAGGGGCGAAAATGTGAATTACCCAATTTATAAATAAGATTTAAATAAAAAAAAATGTCAAAATAGCCGTGAATTTCACCTTCTCTGGTCTGGTAATGGCCGACCGACGCTAGAGAGCAATTTCCTTTTTTGCCATGATACCAGGCGTAACGCAATGAATAAGGCAATACCATCACACATCGCCCAACAATATTTCCTGACTAAACGCCAAATACGCCCAAAATAACAATGTCTTGTGATAGTGAAATGGCAAAAATAGCAATTGTTTATAAATATGCCCCATAGTGTAATATGCAGAAAATAACCTGCACATAAGAATCCGATAGTATTAATCATGTACATTTCACATACATTATGTATACAAATTCATTATCCTCTTGGTATTGATGTCTTCAGAGCTCCTTGATGAACAGATGGTAAGACTACGTGTTATTGGAGTCTATAAAAATGCTGGAGTCACTACATAGACATCCATCTTTATACTGACCATTTTTATTGGACACAGTTAAAGATCATTCACAACGTTCAATGTCACTGTGTCAAACTTGGATGTTGAAATATCACTATGGACATTATAATGACTTTTAAAATGCAGATTTCCATAATTATTTCATTTTCCATTCCATGTAACCCCTGTGATTGGATGGATTTGCTAATTTAGAAGCACATTGGAGAATGAAAGAAAGCATCAAGAACGTTAACTAGTGTAGGGGGAAAAGACAACAGGGAGATTCATAAAAAGTTCTTATTGTTATAAATGGTGCTAATTTTGCCCCAACCAATCAGATGTTAGCTTTCAAATGTTAAATAGATCGATTGGTTGGGTAAAATTAGCACCATTTTAAACAATAAGAACTTTTATTGAATCTCCTGAGAGTGTTCTAAGTAGAGAAGGTCGAACTTCTAAAGATCATCAATATCGGATTTTCGAACTCTGAAAAAGTTCGAAAAACCATTGAAGTCAATGGGGACAAATAGTTTGAAAAGTTTGGATAAAATAAGGTCAAAATAGCAATGGTAACTTCCTGTACATACCGAGGAAATGGTCTGGGGAACACATATCCAGAACTTGAAATAAAAACAACTTCACACGAGCTCCGCATTCGAAATGTTATAATTATCCTGGAAATTCGATTCCCCCCCCCCCAAATCTGATTTTTCTAGAATCAGTCTCTGAATCTTTTAAAAGATTATTTACAGAGGAATCATGTCCAGCATGGAATACCAATGATTCCTTGTTGCACCTCAACAAAAGAGGGTAAAAATGAAGGAGAAAAAAATCTGTCTTTAAAGGGACAAAGTTCAGTGGTAATATATTTTTTGAAAAAATTCTTAGTAGCAATCTCCTTGCTATTTCTTCTGTGACATCAGTGAGCTGACGGTTCTGTAACAGCCCTTCTTCTTCCAAGATGACACTAACATGGATGTTCTGTAAGGAAACTTACCTGCGTGTTCCTGGACTGGTGACGTGAACGCCGTTTGTGTGTCCGCGCGAATGGCGTGTGACGTCACCATGCATTCGCGCCGTCCCGCGCGAAAGTTAAATAAGTCCTCTCCCTCTATCGGACGCCCGATTGTCAGTTGTTTTTGGCGTCGTGGGCTCACAAGTCTCAGCCATCCTGAGCTTTCCTGTCTCCAGCTTTGTTCCAGTTAGCCTCCATTGATCCACTCACAGCTCCTGCATTGTTACGTTCACTCTCCAGTGTTCCAGTACAGCTCCTGCATTGTTAAAGTTCAGCTCTCCATTGTTCCAGTCAAGCTCCTGCATTGTTTACAGTTCAGCTCCCAGTGTTCCAGTCACAGCTCCTGCATTGTTGCAGTTCAGCTCTCCATTGTTCCAGTCACAGCTCCTGCATTGTTGCAGTTCAGCTCTATTGTTCAGTTACAGCTCTGCATTGTTACAGTTCAGTCTCCATTGTTCCAGTACAGCTCCTGCATTGTTGCAGTTCAGCTCTCCAGTGTTCCAGTCACAGCTCTGCATGTTTACAGTTAGCTCTCCATTGTTCCAGTCACAGCTCTGCATGTTGCAGTTCAGCTCTTCCATTGTTCAGTACAGCTCTGCATTGTACAGTTCAGCTCTCCATTGTTCAGTCACAGCTCCTGCATTGTTACAGTCAGCTTCATCATTGTTCCAGTTACAACTCCAGCATTGCTACAGTTACAGCTTCAGCATTATTTCAGTTACAACTCCCTCAGTATTATTCCTGTATTCAGCTCCTACACTGTGTCCATTCCTGCACAGTCTCCTGGACACATACTTCTCCTACATCCAACTAAAATAATCAGTCTCTTAAGTACCTCCCCTCCAGCAGTACCGGGACACAGTTACAGTTCCCAACAGTATCTCTACTGATTGGCTGTAAAATGGGTCACCACATGCTCAGATCTCTACTTAGCAACTGAATCCACCCAGGTGCTGGGTCAAGAGCAATGTCAGAGACCGCACTTACCTGTCTCGTGTTCCCGCGGTGGGTCTCCTCACTCATGGCGGGGATCTCCAGCAGCTGGCACGTCCACTTCCAATGAAGTCATCATCCAGCGTCTGTTTCGAGATGCCTGTCCATGAATGCACGTCTTTGGGTGCCTCGCAGACACGAGCAGGCCTCTGTTATATCCTCTGCTCCAATAAGGCACAGATTGGACCGAGGGTTATTTATAAATTCAAAGGCCAATACTGATCTACTCTTGTCCTCCTATTCCCATTGGTTCCTCTGCATTAAAGTCTGCCATTGACACCCATTCTCTGCTGTTATAGTTGTTGTATAGCCAAGCTAGTGGTCCTGCTATTAGTTCTAGTAGCCATATCTAGTTCTAAGTAGCCAAGTTTGTTCTGTCCTGTCATATTAGCATTGTTTTTCTCATTGGTCATTGTTATCCTGTATTATTGTCTTTTCTTGTCTTCCAGTCCCTTTTCAGCTCCATTGGTGTTCCGGTTTTCCAGAGTTTACCCGACCTCAGCGTCTATACCTTGCGCACTAAGACCTGGGGGTAACTTGTCCAGCAAGGCTTGACAAGTCTCCTGATGATTGGGGGCTTGTCTATAGGTGAAGACTCAGCTGTAGATTGGGGTATAGGCACTGAAGGTATACTCAGGGACTCCTGGCATCACAGGCAAGGTTATGGTCCCTAAGTCAATATTTCGGAAGCATTTATGTATACACAGGCAAAATGCTGAATGGGCAGGTTAAGGTGATTACGATGAAAAAATATTGCTCTTTTTTAAAAAGTCTATGTATTTCAACCCCTTTAATCTTTATTTTTGTAATTTGCAGGCTTGAGTAGGGTCACTGCAATTTGCAGTGGGTGAACATTTTACGACAGCAGAACCATTGAGTTACAGTAGACTCACCATTCCACCATTGTCAACACAAAGAGGGAATATAGGGGACTAGTAAGAGTCAAGAAAGTAGCATGAAAAACCAAAAATAGTGTTAGTATATCGGGGAGGTGCTAGATAGGGATAGATAGGATAAAGAAAAAACTAAAGCAAAAAATAGAAATACAGTACCCCATTAATATCGCATAGATATGCTTTATACAGGCAGGGATAAACAGACTAGACTTTTGGAAAGCTTTTGATACTGTGCCACATAGGCGACTAATGTATAAACTGAGGACTGTTGGTCTTGAAGAAAACATTTGTTCATGGTGAATAGAGAACTGGTTATTGGATCGCAAACAGACAGCGGTGGCAAGTTCACTGAATAGCTTTAAAAAGCCTGGATAAGTTTTTAAAACTAAAATAAATATTTGAGATTACTGGTATTAATACATATACTGTAGTTCTGGTGTTGTACAGGGACATATATAATATTGAGAATTACTGGTATTAATACATATACTGAAGTTCTGGTTGGTACGAGGATACTATATAATATGAGAATACTGGTATTATATACTGTAGTTCTGGTTGGTACAGGGACACTATATAATTGAGAATTACTGATTATAAACTATACTTAGTCTGGTTTGTACGAGGATACTATATAATATTGAGAATTACTGGTATTAATCAATACTGTAGTTCTGGTTTGTACAGGGATACTATATAATATTGAGAATTGCTGGTATTAATACATATACTGTAGTTCTGGTTTGGTGCAAGGATACTATATATATTGAGAATTACTGGTATTAATACATGATTGTGTTCTGGTAGGTACAGGGATACTATATAATATTGAGAAAACTGGTATTAATACATGTATTGTAGTTCTGGTTGGTACAGGGATACTATATAATATTGAGAATTAATGGTATAATACATATACTGTAGATCTGGTTGGTACAGGGATACTATATTATATGAGAATTACTGGTATAGTAACACATACTGCAGTTCTGGTTGGTACAGGGATACTATTATATTGAGAATTACTGGTTATTAATACTACTGTAGTTCTGGTTGTACGGGACACATATAATATTGAGAATTACTGTATAAACATGACTGTAGTTCTGGTTGGTAGAGGATACTATATAATATTGAGAATTACTGGTTATTAATACTATACCGTAGTTCTGGTTGGTACAGGGACACTATATAATATTGAGAATTACTGGTATTAATACATTACTGTATGTTCTGGTTGGTACAGGGATCTATATAATATTGAGAATTACTGGTATTAATACATGTATGTATGTTCTGGTTGGTACGGGATACTATATAATATTGAAAATACTGGTATTATACAATGATTGTGTTCTGGTAGGTACAGGGATACTATTAATATTGAGAATTACTGGTATTATACATTATACTGTAGTTCTGGTTGTACGAGGATACTATATAATATTGAGAATTACTGGTATATATACATATACTGTAGTTTTGGTGGTACAGGGATACTATATAATATTGAGAATTACTGGTATTAATACATATACTGTAGTTCTGGTTGGTACGAGGATACTCTATATAATATTGAGAATTACTGGTATTATTAACAATTACGTATTGTATTCTGGAGGTACAGGGATACTATATAATATTGAGAATAACTGGTATTAATACATGTACTGTAGTTCTGGTTGGTACAGGGATACTATATAATATTAGAATTACTGGATTATACATATACTGTAGTTCTGGTTGGTACAGGGACACTATATAATATTGAGAATTACTGGTATTAATACATATACTGTAGTTCTGGTTGGTACGAGGATACTATATAATATGAAATTGAGATCTGGTATTAATACATATACGTGTAGTTCTGGTTTGTACGAGGATACTATATAATATTGAGAATTACTGGTATTAATATATATACTGTAGTTCTGGTTGGTACAGGGACACTATATAATATTGAGAATACTGGTATAATACATATACTGTAGTTCTGGTTTGTACGAGGTACTATATAATATTGAGAATACTGGTATAATACATATACTGTAGTTCTGGTTTGTACAGGGATACTATATAATATTGAGATTGCTGGTATTAATACATATATGTAGTTCTGGTGGTGCAAGGATACTATATAATTTGAGAATTACTGGTATTAATACATGTATTGTAGTTCTGGTGTGTAAGGGAATATATAATATTGAGATACTGGTTGTATTTATTTGTAGTTCTGGTTGGTACGGTCATATAATATGAGAATTACTGGTATTAATACAATACTGTAGATCTGGTTGGTACAGGGATACTATATTATATTGAGAATTTACTGGTAATAGTACAACTACTGCAGTTTCGGTTGGTACAGGGATATATAATATTGAGAATTACTGGTATTAATACATATATGTAGTTCTGGTTGTGTACAGGGACTATAAATATTTGAGAATTACTGGTATTAATACATATACTGTAGTTCTGGTGGTACGAGGATACTATATAATATTGAGAATTACGGTTATAATACATATACCGTAGTTCTGTGGTTGGTACAGGGACACTATATAATATTGAGAATTACTGGTATTAATACATATACTGTAGTTCTGGTTGGTACGAGGATACTATATAATATGAGAATTACTGGTATAATACATGTATTGTAGTTCTGGTTAGGTACAGGGATACTATATAATATTGAAAATACTGGTATAATACATGATTGTGTTCTTGGTAGGTACAGGGATACTATATAATATTGAGAATAATTGGTATTAATACATATACTGTGTTCTGGTTGTACAGGGATATCATAAATATGAGAATACTGGTATTATACATATACTGTAGTTGGTTGGTACAGGGATACTATATAATATTGGAGAATTACTGGTATTAATACATATACTGTAGTTCTGGTTGGTACGAGGATACTATATAAATTGAGAATTACTGGTATAATACATTATGTAGTTCTGGGGACAGGGATACTATATAATATTGAGAAAACTGTATAATTAACATTACTGTAGTTCTGGTTGGTACAGGGATACTATATAATATTAGGAATTACTGGTATTAATACATATACTGTAGTTCTGGTTGGTACAGGGAACTAATAATATTGAGAAATTACTGGTATTAATACATAGTAGTTCTGGTTGGTACAGAGGATACTATATAATATTGAGAATTACTGGTATTAATACATATACTGTAGTTCTGGTTGGTACAGGGGTACTATAATATTGAGATTACTGGTATTAATAAATATACTGTTAGTCTGGTTGGTACAGGGACACTATATATATTGAGAATTACTGGTATTATACATATACTGTAGTTCTGGTTTGTACGAGGATACTATATATATTGAGAATTACTGGTATTAATACTAATACTGTAGTTCTGGTTTGTAAAGGGATACTATATATATTGAGAATTCTGGTATTAATACATATACTGTAGTTCTGGTTGGTCAGAGGATACTAATATTGAGAACTACTGGTATTAATACAGTATTGTAGTTCTGGTAGGTACAGGGATACTATATAATTATGAAATAACGGTATTAATACATGTATTGTAGTTCTGGTGGTACAGGGATACTATATAATATTGAGAATTACTGGTATTAAACATTTACTGTAGTTTGGGTTTGTACGAGGATACTATAAATATTGAGAATTAACTGGTATTAATACATTACTGTAGTTCTGGTTGGTACAGGGATACATATAATATTGAGAATTACTGGTATAATACATATACTGTAGTTCGGTTGGTACGAGGATACTATATAATATTGAGAATTACTGGTATTAATACATGTATTGGTAGTTTCTGGTTGGTACAGAGATACTATATAATATTGAGCATTACTGGTATTAATACATATACTGTAGTTCTGGTTGGTACAGAGATACTATATAATATTGAGAATTACTGGTATTAATACATATACTGTAGTTCTGGTTGGTACAGAGATACTATATAATATTGAGCATTACTGGTAATTAATACATTACTGTAGTTCTGGTTGGTACAGGGATACTATATATATTGAGAATTACTGGTATTAATACATATACTGTAGTTTTTGGTTGGTACAGGATACTATATAATATTGAGAATTACTGGTATTAATACATATACTGTAGTTTCTGGTTGGTACAGGATACTATATAATATAGAATTACTGGAGTAATACATAAACTGTAGTTCTGGTTGGTACAGGATACTAATAATATTGAGAATTACTGGTATTAATACATATACTGTAGTTCTGGTGGTACAGGATACTAATTATATTGAAATTACTGGTATTATAAATATACTGTAGTTCTTTGTTGTACAGGATACTATATAATATTAGAATTACTGGTATTAATACATAACTGTGTTCTGGTTGGTACAGGGATACTATATATATTGAGAATTACTGGTATTAATACATATACTGTAGTTCTGGTTGGTACAGGGATATATATAATATTGAGAATTACTGGTATTAATATATATACTGTATTCTGGTTGGTACAGGGACATATATTAATATTGAGAATTACCGGTATTATACATATACTGTAGTTTTGGTGGTAAGGGATACTATATAATATTAGAAATTACTGGTATTAATACATTTACTGTAGTTCGGTTGGTACGGGATATATATAAATTGAGAATTACTGGTATTAATACATATACTGTAGTTCTGGTTGTACGGGATACTATATAATATTGAGAATTACTGGTATTAATACATATACTGTATTCTGGTGGTACAGGGATACTATATAATATTGAGAATTACTGGTATTAAATACATATACTGTAGTTCTGGTTGGTACAGGGATACTATATAATATTAGAATATACTGGTATTAATACATATACTGTAGTTCTGGTTGGTACAGGGCTATATAATATTTAATATTGAGAATTACTGGTATTAATACATATACTGTAGTTCTGGTTGGTACAGGGATACTATATAATATTGAGAATTACTGGTATTAATATATATACTGTAGTTCTGGTTGGTACAGGGACACTATATAATATTGAGAGTTACTGGTATTAATACATATACTGTAGTTCTGGATGGCACAGGGATACTATATAATATTGAGAATTACTGGTATTAATACATATTCATTCCCATGGCTACCAGTATGTAATGAAATGCCCATGACTACTAGTATGTAAATACATTCCCATGGCTATTGGGGATACTGTATGGGATTACTGTCCATTTAAAGGGCAACTAAATCCTGAGAACAATACAGATAGAAGGCAATAGTGGTCATAATTTCAACCCTCGACTTATACTCAAGTCAATCAGGTTTTCCTAATTTTTGAGGTAAAATAGGTACCTCGGCTTATACTCGAGTATATACGGTAAAAAGCCTTTCCACATATAAAAATACATTAACTTTTCTTAGTGACAGCAACTTGAAGACAGATATACTTGGTTTTGCTTGCTTGCCTAGAACACATTGGAAAACGTTATCTGAACACACCACGCCGGTTCTTAAATTGAAGAGACTTTACCTACCACAGAGTTCCTGTGGTCTCCAAATCAAGTCATCCTGCTGCCCACATAATGGAAACCACTGGTATAAAGAGTCATTTGTCTCTGTACTGCCACTTTTGCTTTTTTATGAGTAATCATCTCCTTTATATTCTGTCCACTGTTTGAAAATAAATAGAAATAAATGCAAGGGACCATTTCACAGAATAATAAAAATACACTGGAAACAATACACGAAGATGGAACTTTTTGATATAAATAGGGAAGGTATTACATTACATGTACTATTTTTAGTACATTATTAGTACAAATAATATAAATGAATCATAATTAAAAATGCAATACACGAATTCCTTATTTATTCCAATTGTCCTCCATTGATTGATTTAGTCAACTCAAAAGAAACTGAATTCAATTTGTGAAACCTTCATTCATTGACCCTTAAATCCTGTCTCTGTCAAGTCTCTAAAGCTACTTGTAGGGAATCCTACTGCACTGATCGGTATGATTCCGAATTGGAATAGCAATTCCCCCCTCTTAAACAATGGCAGAGGAGCCGGGACATCAGAACATGCTGTATATTTCATAGCCAATAAATATAAAAAAAAAAAAATATAAAAGCTAATTAGCTGAGATAATACCCAAGGAAAGCTTCAAGAAAAAATGCATTTTGAGTTGCTTATTGGATGCCAATAGGAAAGGGAGAGGAAAGATAAACTGTGGGAAATAAATTACAAACACAAATAATGTGAGCAATGTATAACTGAAAAGCTGCAGACATTGGAGGTTGGAGAGGGCATTGATTACCAATATTACCTGTCTCACACATGCTCGCTGTATATATAATTTAACATTGCGCATTGTATGCTCAAGACAGCCATTCAGATAAAAGACAATAGGCACGCTACCTATGTTTCATTTTATATCTATTCGCATTTGTTTAGTTGAATGTTAAAAGAACAGTAAAAGTAAAATCTCAAGTAAAATAAATTTCTTTTCAGTGCTAAAGTGTAATTGGCCAAAGTTTACAGGGATGAGATTTTTATTTAAAGAATAAACAAATTATAATTCATTTCAATAGCCAAAAACTCCTCTTTGAGATATTATCTTGTGAAATTGTACTTGCCCACTATTAAAACTCAATCTCCATCCTGTTTACGTAGTGATAGACATACTAAGAGTATAATTGTATTCCCTATAAGACGGTATTATCATGGAAATGTCTTATTTCTGGAAGTAGTAATGTAAAGCGCTCTGCTTCCTATGTGTTATTAGGATGCAGGAGATAAGACATAGAGATTTGCTAAATCTTCAATTTCAATTCTATCCTCTTAGAATAAACATAATAAGAGTCATAATAACTGGGAGTATAACAGAGGGATTTGTGGGGAGAGACGGTCAACCTTTCCATTTCTCTTTCCCAATGTAGTAAATGTCAGTGGCAAATCCTCAGATTTAGTATCGATTTCAATATTTCCGTTTTGATGAAGAAAAATTTTACAAAAACTATTTTATTTGTTGAGTACAATACATAAAAACCTAAACCATTAAATGTTAACTGTAAAAACTTTAGAAGCTTAAGAATAGACTTTAAAATAAAATCAATTTGATCAAAAATGCTGCCGAATTTCTTTAATGTCTCCTTAAATAATGGATTGAAACTGTAGTAGTTGGTTACTGTTATAGTTAAATGTGTTTAATTTATTGGTGCAGCCTATCTACTCCATGGAGGTCAGATTTCTATTGCTTATTTGAAGATGGGAGGCCACAGTCCGAATCACAGAGAACACAGATATCATAAATCATTATTACTTATAAATATATTGTGGTAAGATTGGGTTTTAATTTTAAAAGCAGACAGGGTTATTCAATATAGGTTCTTATCGTTTAAAATGGTGCTAATTTTGCTCCAACCAATGAGTAGAGATGGTCGAACTATTGAAAGTTCGGTCCGTTTTCTAACTTTCGAACTATTGTAAAAGTTCAAAAGTTCGAAAGTTCGAAAACGGACCCATTAAAGTCTATGGGAGGCAAGTAGTTCGAAAAGTTCGAGTCAAATACAACTAAAATATTAATGGTAACTTAATGTAAATGGCTGTGGGACCTGGGAAATCGTCTGGGGAGCATGTTCCAATATCCAGGACTTTCGTAAAATCGATTTTACTCTCACGCGTGCTACTTTCGAGCTTTCGCGTTCGAACGTTCGAGGTAACATGGACATTTTACTCGCAGATTCGATACTCGCGTATAGGCTGTAATGGAGACTTTACTCGCAGATTCGATGTTCGCGCCTAGATACCATGTACATTTTACTCGCGGATTCGATAATCATCGAAAGTCCAGAAAATATCGAAAGTCCGCGTCCGAGATAGTTCGAGAAGTCCGGGTCCGTTCGAACTTGAACAGTTCTATGCCATCCCTACCAATGAGATCTTAGCTTTGAAATGTTAAAAAAGATCTGATTGGTTGGGGCAAAATTAGCACCATTTTAAACAATAAGAACTTTTATTGAATCTCCCTGAAAATGTGTATTCAAAAGTGCTTGACACAAAAGAAAGAAGAGTTTAACTCTCCGTCTTTTGGGTAGTGAATTGGACTATGGAATGAACATTTGGATTAGTGTAATCTGATCATTTATTGGAATTGTCTTTCTTAGCTACTGTGATCTATGCGTATGCATTTCTACTCTACAGATATGATTTAGGATTTGTGTCAAGTACATCATTCTACAAGACAGAAATTTCAATATTTCTTTAGTTATCCCGGAATAAAATTTATGATAAAACTGCAGTGTACTGTGTTTTTAAAACAACCCTTTATTAAATAAGTGCTTCTTATTGTGGAAAAACAATCTCACAAGTAAAAGGGACCTTGTATGAAAAGTTTGTTTAGCGTCTTGATGAGCTGTACATCAACTTTATATTATAAATATGTTTCTGCTCTGCCTATTAACAGGATACATAGACATGCATTACTTCATTAGTGTCATGGAGCTCAGTGAAATGAAGCATAACCTGGATTTTCAGTCCAACTTGGAATTAAAGACTTTTGGAATTCATTATTTGGAACCAAAAGCTCTCAAGAAGCCTCCTACCACAAATAGAGTTCTGACTTACTTCAGTACCATTTCACAACAGCCTAGGTGATTCATATTGTTAATACAAAGCACATTTATAATAGATAACTAAAGACAAATAACAGAAAAGTCTTTGTTAAGAAACTTTAATCACCGCATCTCTTAAAAAATGGGATTAACCATTTCTGAAAAAAGATCAGAAATTTCCTATTCCACCTAATCATGATACTAGAAAAATTTAATGCATTTGTGTATGTTAATTAGATGATAGCCTGTTATTTAATTGACTAACATGAACCATCAATATTACTATGTGTGTGAGAAAGTTATATTCATGTCATTAGCATATTTTATCAGTCCGCTTATTAACATGACACAGGAATTCATTTATTTATCAATACTCTCATTAGAACCGAAAGCAGAATCTCAATTTCCTGCCACATGCAAATTTGAGAAGATAAAACAAAACACATCATTCAAATGACCCTGTGTCCTCTCTCAAACAAAGCAGCAAGTTCTATGTTCAGTTTCTCATCAGAATGTTTAGATCATTCGTTGGATACAATAATTCTGGTTACATCAGAGTAAGATTGACAATGATTGCTTTTTTTTCTGTGACCAAATAAATATATTGCTCGCATGAACTTTCTAGACTTGAGGTGCTATTAGAAACTGTAATCTTAGTGAATAATAGAAATGTTATACAGACACTATCAGGGAGATGTAATAAATGTTCTTATTGGTAGGAATGGTGGTAAGTAAATAAATATAGATATATAGGTGCTACAACCCTCTTAATATGTTATAACCGATCCCAAGCTGGGTGAGTGGTTATACTTATTAGAGTACAGAGCTCTTTTAACTCACTTATTGAAAGCTGTGGTTTGGGTACATTCCAGCCCCGAACCCTTCGCTGACATGGAGGCCATGAGTCACATTCAGCTACAAAGCAGCAAAAAAATGAAATTCAGATAACTCACCACACGCTCTAGGTGGCCCCGTTGCAAGCCGCCCCATGCCTGTAGCAAGCCGACATAAGTATATACAGATAAATAGAAGACGCCGCTGCACTGTACTGGGAAGAAGAACTCCGGAGCACACTTCTCATGCAAATAAAATTTCCATTCAAAAGTTACTGCTTGACGCGTTTTGGACCAACGTCCATAATCATCAGCTAATTGTGCCCCAACCAATCAGATGTTATTTAACATTTGAAAACTAACATCTGATTGGCTGGGCAAACTTGTTTTCCCATCTTTCGGTTTATGTATAATGAACGTTATTATAGAAGCATGTAAATATGACGATATTGCTCTTTTTAAATTGATTCTACAGCACTTTCCTTTCTAAGTACTTGCACACAGAAACACTTGGCTAATTTGTTTGCCTTTAGCATTTCAGATATAAAATCTGTCCTATAGACAGACTTGGCGGATTTACAATTTTTGGGGATTTTTCCA
The DNA here is from genome assembly GCA_019447015.1 of Hymenochirus boettgeri. Lineage (NCBI taxonomy): Eukaryota > Metazoa > Chordata > Amphibia > Anura > Pipidae > Hymenochirus > Hymenochirus boettgeri. The sequence continues at coordinate 165,576,498 of CM033477.1, read as the reverse complement.
AACCACAAAACTGTTTTCAAAATTTCTAATTTTAAAAATTGAAAAATGTTGATATTTCTAGAAATTTTAAATTTACAAACGCAAAATGTTTTAAAATTTCTAGAAATTTCAAAAATATTACACAGAATGCCAAAACTGGAAGCACGGGAAGTTTCCAGTACTGGACTTTTTATAAAAAAGATTCCCAGACCATTTTCCAGGTCCCTGAGCCATGTACGGTAACTTATCATTGCTATTTATAACTTAATTTTAGGCAAAACTTTTGGACTTTTTAACTCCCATTGACTTGATTTTTCATTGATTTTCACACTTGAACCTGCAAGCAGAATGGATTTCAATGAGTTGGACCAGCTCTAGTCAATGGATTGCAATTATAATGAAGCACCCTGAAGGCAGCATTTCAGTCTTTAGGCAAAATAAGTATGAAACTCACATTCAACATTCACGCATATTAAAGCTATATAGAGTTATTTAATAACATGACCATGAAATGAGTTTTGTAAGGACATTGCAAATTTCAAAAAACATTCTATGAATCTTTTTCTAACTGCAGTGCTAGAGATTATGGAGAATGTCTTGTGTAGAGATGTCCGAACTTCACAAAATCCGGTCCGCTTGAGGATCCGCGAATTTTCTTAAAAAATTCGAAAATTCGAAAATCCGCGAGCGGACCCATTAAAATGAAAAAATCCTCGAAAATTTTCGAAAATACGTATTTTCATGTATTTCCGAAAATATGTGAAATCTTCGTAATTTCTAAAATTTTCGAAAACGCGGTTTGGAAAAGTTTGGAAGGTGGAAAACCGGAAAATCCGCGATATCCGCCTTTCGCGAACGATGTAAACCCACCACTGATTTGGGTTCGGATCCGCAAACTGGGTCATCACTAGTCTTGTGGATATGACTGAACAGTAGGATTGACTTTAGGAAAGATACAGTAACAGTGTTGAAATCTTCCAACCCTGACATTAGATATAATCTTGGGTGATCCCCAGTCACACAAACAGGCAACGGATGGCATAATCCCTAACTACCTTTAAAAAGGCTTGTGATCTTCTTTGATCGAAAAAATAGCTGGGGTTACAGTTAAATCCATTTTCAGTTGTGAATATGTTACATACTGTATATGAGAATTTCTATATTTCCGAAAATGGAGCTAATTAGAAGGGAATGAAAACAAGTTTTGTTCCACCAGCGGAAACAAAAAATACGTTTGTAATCCATTTGAAGCAGATTTTTTTGAATTTTCAGCATTGAATCCTGAGATCAATTTCTAACATTAGATTTTTACCATTTTTACACAGAATTTTTTTGCTTTTTCAACACTGATTTTTCTGACAGAATTTTTCGACCCTTCAACGACAAATTTCTGCTGAAATTACAAAATTCCCGTCTAATCCGTAAAATTCCGTAACCAGCAAATCTGTCTTGAAAAAAAAGACAGGATTCATCACTAGAGCTAATGAGTCTAACTGCAATGCACCAAGATAGATTTAGCAATCTATATATAGGGAAAGATGAGATAAGGAAGGCAGAGTCTGTATCTGTGGAGGGCAAGGGGATGAACTAAATGGATATTTGTCTTTTTTTACAACCCAAATTAACCCATATGTCACTATGAGAACCCTTTGGAACATGAGGAATAAGGTTATTAATAATATAAATTATTTCTGTATTAATATTTGTTTGGATTTTAACTGCGTCTTTAAATAGAATAAATGTCCCCTACATTGCCAATAGATCATAAATCTCTTCCTGAATTCTATTACAACTTTATAGCTGAGATATGGATTGAAACCCTCTTTTGCTTACAACTATGTATATATTTCCATTCATGGCTGCAATAAAATAAGTTCAAGGTTTCTGCTGGTGCTAGTCTATAGATTTGTTTTGCAAAAACAAAATGTTATAGTTAGATGCACATTATGAAAAAATAACATTGAAGTCACATGACTAGACAAACTTATTAATACATTACTGTCATTTTATTGCACTGATGATGTAATAGAAAATAATTTCAATGGTGATGTAATAGAATATAATTTCAAGTAGGAATCAGATTAAAGTGATTCACAGTTTTTATACCCTGGTAATAAGTTCCCATTTTCACTCTATGCTCCATCAAGACCAACCTTTACACCCTCCTTTTTAACCCTACCTAACAGATGATCCAGAGGAAGGCAAAACTCACGAGTACGGTCCAAGGACCATTAGTCAGTACCGTTTTTTAATTTGTTCAAAAAAATACACAGAATAAGAAATGTAACAATTAATGAGTTTAACCTAATATTCATTACCCCTGGCTTATTTCCAAGAAATTGCAAATTAAAACGATGCAACACTGACCTTTTAAAAACTGTGTGTGTACAACTACCATATTAATCTCTTTAATACCAAGCATTTGTCCGTAAATGTATTTGCATGTATGGGCATGATACTCCCTTCTGGTGTCTCTTTAAACCAATCATCCAAATATTTTAACCTATCTTTATCCAAGTTCCCCAAGTCACACATCACTATAAATTACAGAAATTTTAAACCTACATAGGTAAAGGATAGCACCGTCCACGTCAACAAATATAGTTATAATTTACTAGTGATAGTATATACATGCCCCCCCAAAAAAGCATAAACATGTCCGGCTTAAGAGTTATTTTTGGCCATAGGAGTTGAGCTAATCCCCATTTTTTAAAGCAAAAATTCATAATTGGATTATTCAGAAGATAAAAATTCTTTACTGTGTTAATTACCAAATTTATTGTGTGTTTTCCATTATGAGGATTATTTTACATGTTATACTTTATTTGGGGATTCAGTCTAAACATGAGCCTATGGGCTAACATGCTTGTTGGAGAGATGATGCCGCCTTATCTACAAGCAATCTTGGAGTTTTGTTATAGTGACACAGAGCTTTATGTGGTGGCAACAGAAAGAAACAGGACTATAAAAAAAAATGGGAAGTCTGGTGGAATAATTACTTGGGTGTAATGCCCAGAGTCTCTGAGTATACAGGGGTGCCCCTACCATGAAGCAAACTGAAACATTTGCTCAGGGCACCCCTGCGGAACCCTCAAAAGACAGTTAACAAAAGCAGTTAAAAAAAAATTCTCCTTCCTGCAATACTGCATTTCCGAAACCAGTCCACCAATCAGTGTTAAGTCAGCCCTCCAGTTCACCAGTAAGTGTAAATAAGCCCACCATACCCACCTCCACAAGCCACGCCTATGTTCCCTGATGAAGCCACGCCTGCTTCATGTGTCATGCCCCCCCCATTTGCCGATAAGCGGCATTTAAAAGTTGTTTCAGGTGTTAAAAACTCTAGGAACACCCCTGTGAGTATACCCTCATCACCTATACCACACCCTGCTGTCTTCACCTATAGACAAGTCATGATCATCAGGAGACTTGTCTTGCCTTGCTGTACATGGTTACCCCCAGGTCGTAGAGCGCAAGGTATAGGTGCTGAGGCCAGGTATACTCAAGAAAACCGGGACACCAATCAAGCTGAACAGGGACTGGAAGACAAGAACAGGAGAAATGACAAGAAAACAAGAATAACCAGAAATGACTGAAAACGAGGAGAACTAGAAATAGAGCAACAAGGGAGCCGCTAGCATGGACAACCCTAACACTGTAACAGGCAAGGAATAAGTGACTGAGAAAGGCTAAAATAGAGCAGAGGAACCAATGAGGAATGGAATGAAAGGAGTCTATGCAGGAATTGCTTTGATCGTCCAATCTGTAGTTTTCAGGAGCAGAGGAGATAAGCAAAGGTGCCCTGCACACGTCTGCGAGGATCCAGAAGAGGGCCGAGCTGGCACGTGACCGGAAGAGGACGTGCATGTGCCAGAAGAAGCCAGACACAGACCTGTGACATCAGGGGCCTTGGACTTCCCCCAAAGCGGCAAGCTGAACCACTACGGGAGTGCGAGGCTGGTAAGTGTGTTTCCCTGACATTGGGGACTTCAAAATAAAGAATACGACCTTTATTTGCTCCTTTAATTTTTCACTAGTATTACATTTAAGTTATTTACCTACCTGAAGTGTAAAGGGTAATTCCTCTTTTTGGTATTTGTGTTCAATATATCTGGTTGTATACCATTCATTTGGGCAATGGTTCAGTGGTGCTACAGTAGCTTTCATTGTGACCTTATATAAATATAAGTAGTTGATATAAGGGATAATACGCTACCTACAGTGTAATATAAGGAGATTACACCACCAAGGAGCTCCCTGACCATATAGAATATATTTTATACAGATCAGGGAACTCAGAGGGGAAGTAACCTCCATATATTATTCTGTAAGTAGTGTATTATTCCATATAATAAATAAGGCACATAATGTATCTACCTGTGTCTACTTCCTACCTCCCTGTATCTACCCCCCACCTTCCTGTAACTACACCCCCATATTTACCCCCACCTCCCTGTCCCCCCTTTATCTCCTCCCTGTCCCCCCTTTATCTACCCCCCCTCCCTGTATCTACCTCCCTGTGTGGTTAAGACAGTACGGCAGGGGAGGGGAGGGCACTGGAGGAAGAAAAGAAGGGCAATGGGGATGGAATAGAAACGAAGGCAAGGGGGAGGAAGAGAATATAGTTCAAGAGAGGAATCAGATTAAGTGATTCACAGTTTTTACCGGTAAAAGTTCCCATTTTCACTCAGCCCATCAAGACCAACCTTACACCCCCTAACCCTACCTAACAGATGACCCCAGAGGAAGGCAAAACTCACGAGTACGTCCAAGGACCATTAGTCAGTACCGTTTTTAATTTGTTCAAAAAAATACACAGAAGAAAATGTAACAATTAATGAGTTTAACCTAATATCATTACCCCTGGCTTATTTCCAAGAAATTGCAAATTAAAACGATGCAACACTGACCTTTTAAAAACTTGTGTGGTACAACTACCATATTAATCTCTTTAATACCCAAGCATTTGTCTCGTAAATGTATTGCAAGTATTGGTCATATACCGTCCACGTCAACAATATAGTTGAATTTACTAGTGATAGTATACATGCCCCCCCAAAAAAACATGTCCGGCTTAAGAGTATATTTGCCATAGAGTTGAGCTAATCCCCATTTTTTAAAGCAAAAATTCATAATTGATATTCAGAATAAATTCTTTACTGTGTTAATTACCAAATTTATTGTGTGTTTTCCATTATGAGGATTATTTTACATGTTATACTTTATTTGGGGACATTCTAAACATGAGCCTATGGGCTAACATCTTGTTAGCCCATAGGAATTGGCTCTTCTGTGCTGGGCAATACGTTGATGCAGTTGCTGTTTGGTCTCCCCCACATACAATATCAGGCATTCTTCACTGCAACTGCACTGCATATATGATGCGCTTTTCTTGTTTTTGTGTAAGACCCAATACCAAAACACAGAAAGCGACATATATATGCGATGCAGTGCAGTGAAGAATGCTCTATTTGGTATGTGGGGAGACCAAACAGCAACTGCATCAACGTATGGCCCAGCACAGAAGAGCCAATTCCTCGGTCAGGACTCAGCCGTGTATCTGCATCTTAAGGATAAAGGACATTACCTTTGAAGATTGTAATGTTAACATACTGGCGAAGGAACGTGACTGTTCAAGAGAGGGTTTAAGGGATGCCATTTATGTGAAAATAAGAAAAACCAAGCTCTAAATAGAGGTGGGGGGTTCGACCAACTGTCTGCCATGTACAATGCTGTTTTAACACCTTACTCGGGCGTTCCTATAACACCTCTTAGCCACTATCTAATCACACCCTTAACACCTGGCTGTGATATCTAATTGGGATTTTCGCGGGGTACAATAATGCCACGAATTCTTGTACATCCTTCTTATTGAGAAATCCAGTCGATGACTAGCGCAACGTCTTCAGAACTAACCTAGATACCTAGTCTATAGCTGAAAAATAGAGTTCCCCAACTTTTATACTTCTAAAACTTCAATCAGATTTATTGTCACTATAAAACTACAAATACATCTATAGGTCAGTAAAAACAGTTTAACGTGTTAGGGTATGACATCACCCATTAGTCAATCACCGGGGCAGATGCAGGTTGAGCCCCTTCTGCTAGCACTGAAGACAAGGTATTGTCTTGTATAAAGAGAGTTATGGATTCAAGGGAGGAAAATGTTTTTCTCCCTCTTTACAAAGCATTGGTAAGGCCTCATTTGGAATATGCAGTGCAATTTTGGAATCCTGTGTACACTTTACAAATGTGCTCTGATATAATGTGTTGTAATAATGTAATGGATCTTATTAAAATACTATCAGGTTTCAGTTTTTTTACAGAAGTAATGCTGTTTAGCATTATCACCAACATATCTACTGTGTTGATAAGGGGAGACTTATATGTGCTGTGACCTGGTACATTAACTACATATATTCCACATGTTGAATCCTTCTCACCTTTAATGAGGCAAAAAGCTGTGCATGAAGCTCTCATTCCATTAAAAGACAAGAAACTACATGAACGGGAATTAATCGTGTGGCAGGAATATTGTGTTAGTCTATTCTCGGAAGATTCGGCGCCATTTATACATAATACACAGAAGGAGAGGGCACACAATCTACATGTTACATTGACAGGTGCCACAAAAACAGCTGTGAACTCAACATGAAAATAGTTTTTTTTCCAACTATAAGTTAAGAAATAAATGATAATTTCCATGGCAGAAAATAAAATGGGGAACATATTAAATATAATAGCCAAATAAGGAACCAAATAATTTCTCTAATAGAATGCCCTGTCCATGGTCCTTCACAAATAATAACCCTAAATCTCACCTCTGGATAAAATTTGTGAGAAGTTATTGCTAGAAAGGTTCAGCGATCGATATTACTTTCTGCTTGAACACTTCCTGTTTTCAGCCATGTGACCAGCTCCGTCTGCATTAATAGGCTCCCCATCTCAACTGTCAATCCCCCCCCCCCAGGTACTTCCTGTTTTTCCTTCGTCTATTAGATCTCACTGAGCATGCGTTGGCCCTAGGGTGAGGGGTGGTGGCAAGGTAGGTGGTGTCCTCAAACCCACACTGAATAAGAAATTTGAACATTCGCAGCAATATCATTCTCCGCAGACGCTGCCAGCCAGAATGGATCTAGGCTCATTTTTAAAGGAAATGATTGCAGGCTTTCATTTAAACCCTAACTTTTTGAGACCCCATTTGCCCTTTAATATGTTTTAAGTATATTATAGTAATCAAGATGAAGACTGAAAATGTTGGCACCATTAATGTGGATAGCTAGTTATGGAGGATGGTGATACAGCAAATGTCCTTGTACATTCTCTCCCTCTCTCCCACCTCCTTGTATACACTATAGAAGATCAAAGTACAGATTTACAGACTAATTTGACTTGTTCCTGGTAGTCTGTTCATTGTGCCACTCATACTGGCTGGAAAATAAACAGGGTAACACCAACTTTCAAAGTGTGTTAAAAGTTTGTTAAAAAGCTACAATGGACCTTTATGAGGAATGAACCGTAATGTTTCTTTAGTATTGATACCAAATTGTTTTTCCCCTCCCATCTATTCCCTACTATTACATATCTTGAATAGTAGGCATGTGAGGCTCGTGATAAGGTCTATGTTTTACAAATGTGGTTTCAAAATACGTGCTAAAAGATCTCACTCATCAGATTTGATTCTATTTTCACCAGACTTTATTCTATTAGGAGCGATAAAACGAAAGTGACCTTTTCCAAATGTAGATGGATATTTTTTTATTTAACCCCTAGAACGGAAAAGCGTTTGTTTTTTTTTGTAAGAATGTGGAAATATTTTTAGAAAAAGACGGTTCCCACCGGAATTCTGATACTTTGAAACAAATGTCCAAATAAAATTATATTCCCACAATATGAGGCATGTCCTGTAGTCTTGCTGGAGACTCATCACTCTTCTGGAAATAGATTGTTCATCTCATGTGAGAGGACTCCTCAGTCTTTGGGTTTCATTGTACCTGGTTTTCTTTCCGAACTGCGGGTTTTGGAAATCCGCAAATTCAAAATCAAGCTTAAAAAGTTGAAAAATGTGGTGGGAAAGAATGGGCAATAAGATTAGGGTATGTTGGATATATACCGTATTAATAATACTAGTAGAAGGGGTTACTTCCGCACTCTGGTGTAGTAGGGAATGTTTAGTTGAGTAGGGTTGCTGCACTACAAGTTGTCCACTGATTGTGTATAAAATCTTTAAAGGTTTCTTGCTTGTGCTTGGGGTATGGGTAAGGGAAGGGTTGAAGCACAAAATAAAAAATAAATAGGTTAAGATCAAGATGTCTGCAAAAAATCAATTTAAAATGACTCTTTCATAATTAAAATTCTTAAAAAACACTCCACTTGTGCCTATCCACCACTAGGGGCAACTGCAGGCTTTATCTGTGCTGTTCTTGATGCTTGCTTGGTCTGTATATAATGGATCCCACCACTGGGGCAATGCAGGGTTACTCTGTGCTCCCAAAAACCTCTGCACACAGTAATAAGGTTGCCCACAACCTTTATTTTAACATTTAAAAACAATTATAAGCACTAAAAACATTGCAGAAACAGTCCATTAGCAGTTTTTGAAATTGTACCTCTCTGCTATGGTGCGGCCCCTTTGAATCGTGTGGTCTTGTGGTAAGGTATAATGTATTTATGTACGTATAATTTTATTTATATAGCAGCAGCACAGTATGCGATACAGATTATACAAACAGGGATAAGTGCCATTATACAGATAAATTAAATTTGAAAAGGCATTGTGCACTGAAAAAATTACTTTGCCTCATTCCAATCTATACATGAATACATGTAAGCACTTACTCTGATTTATTTGTGTTGCTAATAACTTCAATGCCTCAGTCCCCTGACAGATTATCTGACTCTCTCTGTGAGGGCAAGCGCTCAATAATCCCTATGAGGCAGAGCACTGGGAGAATGAATTTCCCATCATGCAATTCACATACCAACTGTCAGCAAACCTATACATTACAGAGAGTTTATGATAATTAGGCACTTGATTGACAGGTGAAATGTAAGATGGTTCAGATTGGATATCTAAAGAAATAGGGGACAGATCAAGAAATAAATGGTACAGTGATAGTTGGGAAGAATTATAGTTTCCAGTTAAAAAAAAACAATTTCCTAGTCTACAGTCCATATACTTTAAGCTTTGCACGACTAAAAAAATCCCATCATACAATAATGACTTTATACACTGTTCAAGCTAGTTCTAGAATGTGACAAGAAGAGAATACATAGAGCAGAACATTGCGACTATTTATATTCCTACTACGTTTTTGTATTATGATTATTGCAAGAAACCAGATTCATGTCACTATGAAATCCTATTGAACTACATAATGACTTTCACCAAAAACATCTTAAATATGGAAGTAGTTTTATCCCTTTAATTAAAGGGGATTTAATGACCAAAAAGGACCAATCGAGGATTTCTATAAACCATAACGACGATGAATTCAACATTGTCTGAACTTCAATTCTAATATCTTTGATTCTTTTGATTCATGAGGAAAAATAAAAAAGAGTTAACACAACTCCATTGTGTGGACAATAACACAGATAATAGTCTCTTTCAGGGCCTGTCAGTGGACAATCGATTAGGTGACCAAATGACGAACTGAACTGAGCTTTGCACTTATCTTGTTACACAAAGAGATACTGTCAAGAAACACTTCAGCTTTGAAGGTCAAGCTACACAAAACAATGAATGTGTTACTGCACATTTCCATTCTTTGTGTTCCATTTAAGCTAGGTACACACGATACGATAATTCGGCCCAACCGACCGACTTTTCAGTGTGTCAGTCGGGCCAAATTATCGTATGGGGTTCCGACCGGTCACCGACCGGTCACCGACTGTTCCTTGGTCCGAATCGGATGAAAACACGTCCTCTATGGACCGCACAATTGGTTGCGGTAACTGTCAGACACAGCTGCGTTTGCCGCGACCAGCAGTCCTTCCTCCTGGCCGACCGGTCGAATGCCGGTCGTATAGTGTGTACCCACCTTTAGATTCTGTGTTGTATGTGAGATACAGATATTTTCTTTTTAGCTCTATAGGACTGTAAATACCACATTGCATAGTCAGTAAGCTACTTACAGTATAACTTTAAAGGGCATTGAAACTGAATGAATGACTTTGCCTAATCTTAAAGGTTATGTCCATCAAAAAGGTAAGTTTGTTTCTAACTGATTTACTGAAGAACAGGAGGTAAATGCACAAACTTCACTGACAGTCTCGGAATTGACAGTCTCAGGGATTTCGGAGCTGGAGCGGGTCCGCGGGTAAGTGTCTCCTCCTCTCCTGTAAGATTTACTGAAGAACGGGAGGTAAGAGTGCATTTACCTCCTGTTCTTCAGTAAATCAGTTAGAAACAAACTTACATTTTTGATGGACATACCCTTTAATCTATAAACTAATACATGTAAGTGGCACTTACTTTGAGGTCTGTGTTGCTGCATGCCGTCAATCCAGTACTTGTTTTGCTCAGACTCAGTATTCCCCCCTAATATAACTACATCTCTGAGGGCAAGCGTGCTCACTAATCACAAAGAGACAGCAATTTACCATGCAATTCACACATACCAACTCCACCAATGTCACCAATTCCAGTTACAGTAAAACATGCATTTGAAAGAGTTTATGATAATTAGACACTTGATTGACGGCTAAAATGGTAAATGGTTCAGATTAGATATCCAAAGAATTAGGGGACAGATTAATTAATAAATAGTACAATTATAGTTGGAAGCAATTATAGTTTCCAGTAATGACAATTAAAAATTTTTTTTCCAGTTTAAATTCCCTTCAAAATGATGAATAAAACATGGGATAAGAAAAAATAAAAGCTGTTGAAAAATAATTTTTATCTCAAACAAACTACAGAGTGATAAACAATCGTTGAAGGAATTTAATAAGTGTTTTGTGTTTTGAGGCACACCGTCCTTTAATTATATGTTAAGACGTCTCCCTGCTAAGTTCAGTAAGGAAAATGCTAAATTCGCTCCGTTTACAATTATTATTGTTGTTCCTCTATTACTGTGTATTCCAATGACAGTTACTTTTATGAGTAGAAATTTCATTTAACCTGCCTGAGAAACCGAGGCCTCTTTCGTCCTTTCATTGGTGTCTAATGCAAATATTAAAAGAAAAACTGCAGCGCCAATGAGTAAAGTAATGTGCATCCAATAAAACACAGGAGACAATATTACCTTTAAAATGAAATTCCTCACAATCCAATCCAGGTTATTTATTCCTTCATTTCTTACGGTTCAGGTTCCCTTTGTGTGTGTGAAGTTTACCTTATTGTAAGGCTGGATACACACGGAGGGACTATTAGTCCAGGCCGAGTGCTCGTTACGAGCAGCGGCCGAATTTGCGAACGATCGATCGATTGCGTATACCCATAGGGAACCACACGATCCATCGGAATTTACAGACACGTCCGATCGAATGTTTGTCCGATCTGGACTAAGAAACGATCGCGGTTGGTTGCGGCCGGCCGCCACACACCAGCAGATATTTTTGTCCGATCAACCGAAAGTGCTGGGACCCGCGATCACACGTGAGTACAATCCTTTATCGTTTGCTGAACCCTACGGGAGAAAAGATCCCCTACTTATAGTCTGTAGTTCCCTCTAGGATATTTGTATCATATTCCCCTCACAAACACCTGTTTTAAGGAAAGCAAACTCAATATTAATAATCTTTCTTCATCTTTTTTATCAGTTTAGTTTCCTGTCTCTTTCTAACACATTTATATCTTTTCTGTGGACAGTCGCCCAGAACTGCACTGTATAGTCAAGGTGAGGCCTTACAAGGGCTCCATACAGAGACAGAACTATGATCCTCTCTGTAATGTTCCTTTTTATTCAGGAAAACAATGATATTTGTTAATAAATCTACTAAGTCTATTGGCCACTATAGTACCTAGAATCCTTCTCTACTTAGTGAACTCCTAACGCTATTCCATTTAGGGTATAAATAGCAGTTACTTTGTATTTCTCAAATTTGCAGCCCAATCACCAAGATTTAAATTAGTTTGTAAGGTGGAGACATCTTGTAATGGGCCTTTAATCGTGAACAAGTAAGTTTTATCAATACATAGATCATACTTGAAATGTCTAACACTAGGTGATTTATATATAGGATAAAGAGTACCGATCCCAGGACACACCCCTGAGGAACATCACTAACAACACTGGTCCAACTAGAAAATGTTCCATTAATAACTACTTTTTATAATCTATCTTTATCAAACACAGAGATCATACTATCAATGTCTAACACTAGGTCATTTATATATAGGATAAAGAGTATCAGACCCAGTACACACCCCTGAGGAACATCACAAACAACACTGGTCCAAATAAAATGTTCCGTTAATAATCTATTATTACCCTGTCCAGTTTCCAATCCAAGTACAAGTAGAAAGGTGGAGATCACTGTTCCTTATCTTGCATAATAACCTTCTATGAGGTACCATATCAAAGATTTTTGCAAAATTCAAATAAATCACATCCACGGACCCCCATGATCTAGGATATCATTCACTTCCTTCATTAAAGGCAATCAGATTGGTTTGTCTGTAATCTTAAACTCACAGGCCTATAATTACCTGGCTGGGAACTGAGTCTCTTTTTAAATATAGGTATCACATCAGCAATTCGCCAATCACTTGAAAATGGATTCTACGCACAGCCCACAGCCCACACCAATTGGGCCACACTAGTGTGTGCTTTTAAAAACATGATTGAATCACAATTTTTCCATCCTAATGTCTGTCTGTGTATAAATACAGTAAATGCCTCTGAAATCCTGACTTCCTGTTTGGAGGACCCCTAATAGAGACCGTTATGGTTTTGCCCTTGACCCAGCGTCTTGATTCAGTTGCTCAGTAGAGATCTGAGCATGTGTGACTCATCCAACAGTCAATCAGTAGAAATTACTGTTAGGAACATTCCAGTAGTGAGCATTATGGGAAAAAGAAGAACCTGAAATGACAGCTCTCAAATGTCAGGTAGGAGCAAGGGGTATAAATTCAACAGATTTTTCAAAATCGAAGAGAATATGTAGACTAACTAGATATGTATAATATAAGCTAAGAAAAAAAATTATATTTTCCATTGAACTTTCCCTTTAAAGGAATTAGATTACTGTAGTGAATGGTTTTTGAACTGCTGTATTGCGGTGTCAGCTAAAAGGGGACCCTTCCCTAAAGCCAAAAGAGATAAAAGAAAAGAATTCATTGGGTAGAATAAATTAGCCTCATTAGAGCAAAGATTCCAACTACCTACACTCCCAGACTAGAACATGTTGGAGAAACACAGTCCCTGTAGTGTTCAGCAATAACATTCATGGGTTAGACTTGTTGTTCTGGCCTGAAATGCTTGTTGAGTTATCTGTCAATCCTCCATTCATAAAGTATTCACAACATCCACTGTATCTGTTTATTTATTTAGAATTTCTAAGGTCAGGTTCGGTCTCTGGCTCTAGTATTTTAGTAATTGTTTAGAAACAAGTGGTTGAGAATAAAATGATTTATTGCTGTCAATCACCATTTTATCTAGGAAACTGTCTAATTTGTCTATAAATAAGGCATATGACTAGTGACCTAAATGATTCAGGGGCATATTTATAAAGGTTCGTTAAACTTTCCGCCTTCTTTAACGCAGCCTTTTCACCTAATTTGGACTATTCGCCATTTATATAACTAGTGGCGAAAGGTCATTACCGCTACTTTTCGTTTTTCGCCATACATTGCTGCGGTTACCACTCAAACATATTTATAAAATGGCGAAAAGTGTATTTTTGTGTTAAGTTCATCCACTCCAATTCGCCAAGTCTGAGTGGCCATTTATTTATCCTGCCGATGGGTCCATGGAGGGGTCAGTACACTGTGGATTGTTTCTCAATACTAATAAGTATCCAGGGGGATGTTAGACTATTTTCCAGCATTTACTGCAATGCGATTTCGCTTTTTTTAAGCTTTATTTTTCATTTTCAAAGATCTTTTTTTTTTTTAAGGTTCGGATTTTCTTTATTTACCAATAAAGTCAAATGGGGGTCTCAGGGACATAATTATAAAGGGTCATTATTATTGTTATTTTCCCCACCAGCCTTTACCATAATTTTTTAACTTTCAACTTTTCCTTTCATCAAAGTTATTAAAAAGGCGAATTTTCATCAAAAAGCGAAAATTATCTAGCAAAAAGTAACACTAATAATGCTAAAAAAGTTCAGCACATAAATAGGTAAATAGGTAATACTCCATGGTGGTTTTTCAAAGTAGTATTAAATTGGTTAACCTATCTTTGTTATTAGCAAATAGCCTAACACATGTAGTGTTTTTTCAGCCAAATATATAATAAATGGTGTAAAACTCAATAGGCAAATTTTCTCTATTTTATTAATAGGATATTTTTTAGTATTACTTATTTTCAGCAAACTACATCTAATTATCTAACCAGTTCCATTAATATGGGAACATACCATAGCGCTGTGTAAGAAATAGACATGTTAATGGAACATACCATAGCGCTGTGTAAGAAATAGTCATGTTAATGGAACATCCCATAGCGCTGTGTAAGGAATAGTCATGTTAATGGAACATACCATAGCGCTGTGTAAGAAATAGTCATGTTAATGGAACATACCATAGTGCTGTGTAAGAAATAGTCATGTTAATGGAACATTCCACAGCGCTGTGTAAGAAATAGTCATGTTAATGGAACATACCATAGCGCTGTGTAAGAAATAGTCATGTTAATGGAACATACCATAGTGCTGTGTAAGGAATAGTCATGTTAATGGAACATACCATAGCGCTGTGTAAGGAATAGTCATGTTAATGGAACATTCCAGTAAGTAATGTGATGTAAATTCTGGTAAAACTGCAAAAAATAAATAGATTTACCGGTAAATAAAAAAAATGACAAAAATACAGTAGCTCTGGAATTTCACTAGAACACGATCTCTCTTTTCACAGTGATACCGCACTTAACGCAATGAATAAGGTGAAAACTATCGCCACACATTGCCGCAGTAATACTTTTCCGCAAAGGCGAAAGCAAAAACGAGAGGTTTTGTAAATAAGGCGAAAATATCGCTATTTGTCATTGCGATGTCCTGCGATAGTGATCGTTTATAAATATGCCCCTCAGTGTCAAGTCCTTATACTCAACAATTAAAAAAAATATCCTTAGCGAAATCTGAATGGTGTGAGAGGGCTCTATGTATTTTACAGAACGTTAACAGGTATAAAACTGAAAGGATGCTAAAAAGAAGAGTGTACCTTTAGGGGTAGTTGGGTGTCAGGGTCTAACATTGCAGGCAATTTTTAAAGGGTAATATTTTAGACTGTGCTAGATTGTGTCTTATGATTGGTCAGATAATTTACAGTTGACTGCAGCCACATAAAATTTCCCAAGCCTAAAAAAAAAAAACATTTAGGCTACCAAAAAAAAAAGATTAATCATGAGAGTTCATTTTTTCTTGCTAAACAGGTCTTCAAGCCATTTATTGGTTGAATTGGGTTGTTGAACCTATCAACCACCAGGAGTAAGCACTCACACTCATGAGTCAAGGCTGGGGGGGGGCTTTCTATACTTTGCTCAAATCCAATTGGATATTGCTGAAAGTATACAATCAAACAACTGATCCAAATTCACCCCTTATGGAAATAGGAACAGCACATCTGAGTTAAGCTAATTAGGGGTTTCATAGATGTTCTCACTAGATACAAAACCACAACAGGTGGTCTATGATCCCCCTTACAGGGACAAAGGCAACAGGACATAGTAAATACACCTGTAAAGTTGATGTTGCAAGCGTCACCGGTGTCATCAGAAGAGTTTGTGTCGCCGGCTGACAAGAAAGCAGACTTAAGCCCCAAATTACCCTTGTCAGGGCCACAATGTTCCGAACGTCAGGCCGCAGGATTGCCAGCCGTTCAGCAATCCTCAAACAGATTTCGAGAATACCCAGCCGTCCTGATGTTTTCGAAAAGGGCTGTTCGAGGCTTACCGAACATTTGAAAATCCTCATACTTTCGAGAATCATTGAATATTCAATGATTTTTTTAAAGTAAGTCCGTGAGTTTGGAAAACTGAACTTGTTTGAGTGTGAACTAGTTCGGATTCATCCAAGCTGTTTGGCCCGAACTTGGCTTCGAAGTTGGGTTTTGGCCCATCACTATTCCTGATTATACACATCCTATAATAAGATATTTTTATACTTTCCTTACACGGGTTATGTAAATCTAAAGAGTTTTCAGATTCATCTATATCAAAATAAATTAACGTCTCCCCATTTGATCTCCTCTCAAAGGCAAAAAAGGAAAGACCAAATAAACAAAAAGACTTATTTATCTAATAAAAAAAATGTTCTAACTCCGAAAGAATGATATAGCTACTGGCACACTACAGAGCATCTCCCAAGACCTTATTATATTCCTATTTCGTTGCAGGCAATATTACAATATACACAAGTGAATTTTAGTTAATTTACTTGCCTATGAATTTCAGATTAGAAGCAAATACAGTGATTTACACAGAATGATAAATAAACAAATCAAAATGGACTGAAAAACAAATCTCGCTTCAGTGAGTTGCTCAGCCATAAAAAGTTTTATTTATGTTCTTTTTACAGGTAGGGATTCTCAAGTATCAAGGGAAAGGGGGGGCTTGACCATTAACAGATCAATTTACAAGTCACCTACTCTACCCAGACAACAGATACTTCTCTTGATGTCTTCTAAAATGTTCCACCATCTCTTGGGGGCTTAGTTTGAATAGTGTGTCATAATTCATTTTGATTTTAACCGAACCCCCCAATCACAACCCCCCCCCCCCACAGTTTTGTATTTACTGGCCTATTGCTCTATCCAACCATCTCCAAGTGTCTCCCCAACCCTACAAGGACATTACGGTGTTATAACAATTGCACATTGTGCGTATGTATAAACAGTCAACACCAGATGGAGTTTTATTTCCATGTCTAGAGTGGAACTTGATTTAAAATACAAATCATGTCTTGTTGCTATTCCTCCTGCTGTTCTATGAAAGCCATAGACTCAGTGATAAAAACCTTGTTTCATTCTCACATCTACCTGCAAACTCATCTTTATAACCAATGGGTTTATAGTTATTAAACTAGAAGAAGCCATAATACTCACATCTGCAATGTTCCTGCAAAGCCTGTAGACTTTCTCCATATAACTGAAAGTGAATTACTCCTCTGTCTAGATAAATGAATCAATCTGTTATTCAGTATAAAGTATCCCAATGATGTAGTCTGTGACTCTCTAAACTCTTCCTAAGAGACTGCCTGGTCCTCACCAGACCTCCTGATGGAAGGAATGGAGCACTGAAGGACAGTTAACAGGTTGTAGTTGTGGTCCCTTGAATAAACGAATCTCCTACAATAAAGAGAGGGAAATAAGCAAAGCTGAATAATCAGAAAACAAAGCTAAGAAGGCACACAGAAAGCTTAGGTTCAGAAATGGTAAATCCATCTATAGGTCCATCTCAGACAACCATGTTTAACACCATCTAGACATCTTGTAACTCAAGATCCTTTTATATATCATGGTAAAAGGTGGGATATCTCTTGTATCTAGTCATCATGGTACAAGATAGGATGTCTCTTTGTATCTTGTATCAGTCTAATTATCATGGTACAAATTAAGACATCTCTTTCTCTCTTGTATCCCAACATCTTACCAGGTATCACTGTAGAAGTTAGGCTGTCTCTTTGTGTCTTGTATCTAGTCATCATGGTACAAGATAGGATGTCTCTTTGTATCTTGCAAATAAGGAACAAAGACTTCTGTGAATTTACCATGGAATTTTCCATGGAAGCTCTATGGAATGCTATGTCTTTAAAAAGACTTCTACGGCATTCCACAAGCTAAATGCAAAACCAGAGCGCCAACTACAGACCGGTTCCGGCTTTATTGAGCCATCGTCTGGTTTTGTATTTTGTATCCCAACATCAAACTAGATGTCACTTTGAATCTTATATAGTATCTAGTCCTCATGATACAAGGTGGGATGTCTCTTTTTAATTGATTCATGAACTTTTCCTCTTGATATGAACAATTATCAACAATGCAAATAGTTTGTAGTGATTCAGTGTGTTTTCTTCCATTCTACACAATGATTCAACTAATTAAACACAGTTGTTATTAATCTTTTGAACTTCTGTGCCCATTAGTTGGTTATGTAACTTCTCAGTCTTCAAACAACTGTAATGTATCAGGCTAATGTAGTAAGGCTAGTTAAACTAAAACCCATTAAATAAAAAGTTGTTTTTTAGGTTTTCTTTGATGTTTATTAAAGTGAATGAAACATTAGCAGACTATTGAAATATACCAATAACAAGGCTGACATAACATAGCCACATATCCATTATATTTAACTAGCCACAATGTAACATCACATTACAATAACAAAGCTATTTCGAAAATAGCCTCGAACGTTCAATAAAAATTGAAAATACGCTCCGAAGTTCCGATTGTAAGTTCCGTTTTTGGATCTTTGGGATTTTCCCAAGATCTGAAAACCCGAAAACGGAACGAAATCTAGCAGTTTCCGCCATCTCTAGACACTATGAATATAGTCAATACCCCCAATAGTTTCTTATCTATATTATGAGAGTAACAAAGGAATTGATATTATAGTCAAGTCAGAAACACATTTATAGAATCAATGGAAAATATTAAATAATGAAATAACTGGACACGTGTCTGTTAATAAAAACAGTTGGGTGAAGGTAGGTTAAATCCTGTAGAGTGAATTTGCAGTATACACCTTACAATTAAATATATACATATTACATTGAACAGCACTATGACATGGGGTTTTGGTTAAAGTTGTGGGATCATTAAAACAAGAACCCTTCCAATATTGTCCATTTTGGTACTATACGAGCTTACACATATACTATAGGGGCAAAGGTTTGTTCATTGATCTCTTCTTTTCTTGAGATCAGTAGAACGTCCACAATATGTAACTGTAATTCTGCCTGAGGTCTCAGTGCCCCCACAGTCCCCTGTGTGTGTCCCTATGAATCAAGCTATAGAAAGCAGAAATTCTAATTTACGGTAAATCAACTGATTTTGATTGACTGCTCCCTGCCTACGTTGGCTGGATAGGACCCCAGCAAGTCACCGTACGTATATAATTATTTCCTTTACGTGCTTAGGTCTGTGACACTTTTAACAAACTTTAAACAGTTGGCTTTGAAAACGAACATTTAATTAGATTGTATTATATATAAATAATATATATTGTCAATTCCCTTCGGTTCTCGGCTTCTTATTACTTTTAATTCCAGGGTTATATATTTAATTACTGCATTCCATTTTACAGTTAACGTTCCCTAGTCAGTACAAAGGCCCATTTTGTGCCGTATATGAGACGGGGAGAAGGACTGAATTGTTCTAAATTTTACTGAATTACAAAAGGCGCAACCTCCCCTATTGCTGCATGGGAAGGAACAGAAGGGTAAAACGCCACGTACGAATGCAAATAAACCAAGATTCTATAATATCAGTCAGCCGAGGTGGGGAAGTTTTCTCTGACTTGTAAAGTATGAGATATTTCGTACGGCACTTTAAAGTTTATAAATTGCTCATGTCTGCACACGGGGAGCACTTTACATTAACGCAAATATGTCTGATCATTTCTTGCCAAGGGAACATAATCCTGTCAATACTCCGTTGACACTGTAGTTGCATCGGAACTTAATTTCCAGCAGGTTCTTATTTCATAGATTTATTTATTGCTGGAGAAAGAGAATGTCTACTTCTATTATACTAAATTCAGCCATCTGCACGGCTATAAGGAAAAGTTGGATAAAACTTTCTAAACGTGGTCAGTAATTTCATTAAAAATAAATTTAAACCCCCCCCCCCCCCCCCAATTTCAGAGAGTTCAGTCATCCCTAGTCTACAGCAAGACAATCTCTACAAACCTTTATACTATATGGGATCCCACTTGCATATTATCTAATAACCTGTAGGTGTTGCTGTGTTGGTTTTGTCTAGATTTTGTTTTCAGAGAAGACAGAAAACATGAAATTGAAATCCATTTGGACATATGGATAGATTAAAGGGCATGTCCACCCCAAAAACTATAATCCCCCCCACTACTGGCCCCATTGTGTAGTGTAGTTTAATCCTTACCTCACATCCCAGCTCCATATGGTTTCTCCTGTAGTCCCCCCCCAAAAGTCCCAAAAACTGCCCACCAGGAGGATAGCGAGTCCATATAGGACTCTCCTCCTACCTGGCCTCCGGAGAAGTTTACATTTGTACTGCAGCCCTTCTCCGTGATTGGCTGCCGCTCAGCCAATGACCGACGCACTCCCGGTCCTGCCCCTCTCTTGCATTTTTCTGCAAGCAGAGGGCCGGCTGCGGCGGAGGAAAGAGGGGAGGTAAGTAGAGTTTGGGGCACTTTCTAAAAATAAAAATGGCGCGGTTGGGGCTGGGGGGGCGGGGGAAATCTAATAACAAAATTTTTTTTAAGGGTGGCCATACCCTTTAAGGGGACACTAAATTCTTCACATTTAGATACATTCTTCATATACCGAATCCATCAAGCTACCAGGGAACCAGGGCAAGGATTAAGAAACGGCAGGTTATTAAGCACAAGGGTCAGGTTCATAATCTACTGAGAAAGGAGAGACAAAATATTAAATAAGACTCTTAAGTCTCTCTGGTCTTATGTTAGTTAATTGATGAACCTTAAGTTCGTACAAGTGTGATCACAGGTATCGACCACGACACTATGTGTACGAACGGCCGTTTCAGCCGATAATTAGCCGTGTATGGGCACTTTATCGCCGAAACCGCAGCTCGTTCGGGAGATCCGCCTGGGTGGTTGAGCACTATCCCCGACTGAACAGCCGTTTCAGCTGATTAAGTGCCCATACACGGCACGACTTTTGGCAGAATCGGCCATTCATACAAATGTGGGTCGCTGGTCGGCACCACAATCGCACATGTGTACGAACCTTAGGTTCATCAATTAACTTAACATGAAGACCAGGGTTTTCCTAGGGTTTTTGAAACCTGAAACAACTTTTTTAATGTCGCCTATTGTCAGGGTCGGCACATAAGCAGGGCATGGCTTCATCAGGGAACATAGGTGTGGCTTTTTGGAGGTGGTGTGGTTGGCTGACAACACTGACTGGTGAACTGGAGGGCTGTCTCAACACTGATTGGTGGACTAGTGCTGAAATGCGGATTGTAGGGAGCAGATTTTTTTAATTGCCACCCTTTTATGTTGACCGCAGGGATGCGCCCTGAGAAAATGTTTCAGCTTGCTTCATGGTAGGGGGCAACCCTGCATAAGACCAGAGAGACTTAAGAGTCTACTTAATATTTCGTCTCTCCTTTTCTCACTAGATTATGAGCCTGACTCCTATATTCTGTAAATTCATCCAGTCATGTCACAGTATATCTGTAATATTCATCCATCCCGGTCACGTATAATCTGTATATTCATTCATCCAGGTCACGTATATCTGTAATATTCATCCATCCAGGTCACGGTATATCTGTAAATTAATCCATCCAGGTCACGGTATATCTGTAATATTCATTCATCCAGGTCACGGTATATCTGTAATATTCATCCATCCAGGTCACGGTATATCTGTAATATTCATTCATCCAGTCTGTAATCTGTAATGTTCATCCATCCAGGTCAGGTATATCTGTAATATTCATCCAGTCACGGTATATCTGTAATATCATTCATCCATCCAGGTCATGTATATCTGTATATTCCCATCCGGGTCACGGTATATCTGTAATATTCATCCAGGTCACGGTATATCTGTAATATTCATCCATCCAGGTCACGGTATATCTGTAATATTCATCAAGGTCACGGTATATCTGTAATATTCATCCATCCAGGTCACGGTATATCTGTAATATTCATCCATCCAGTCCGGTATATCGTATATTCATCCATCCAGGTCATGGTATATCTGTAATATTCATCCATCCAGGTCCGGTATATCTGTAATATTCATCATCCAGGTCATGGTATATCTGTAATATTCATCCATCCAGGTCACGGTATATCTGTAATATTCATCCGGTCACGGTATATCTTTATATCATCCTCCAGGTCACGGTATATCTGTAATATTCATCCAGGTCACGGATATCTGTAATTCACATCCATCCAGGTCACGGTATATCTGTAATATTCATCCAGGTCACGGTATATCTGTAATATTCATCCATCCAGGTCACGGTATATCTGTAATATTCATCCATCCAGGTCACGGTATATCTGTAATATTCATCCAGGTCACGGTATATCTGTAATATTCAATCCCATCCAGTCCACGGTAATATCTGTAATATTCATCCATCCAGGTCACGGTATATCTGTAATATTCATCCATCCAGGTCATATATATCTGTAATATTTACCATCCAGGTCACGGTAATCTGTAATATTCATCCATCCAGGTCATGGATATCTGTAATATTCATCCATCCAGGTCACGGTATATCTGTAATATTCATTCCATCCAGGTCAGGTATATCTGTAATATTCATCCATCCAGGTCACGGTATATCTGTAATATTCATTCATCCAGGTCCATGATATCTGTAATATCATCCATCCAGGTCACGGTATATCTGTAATATTCATTCATCCAGGTCATGAATATCGTAATATTCATCCATCCAGGTCACGGTATATCTAATATTCACCTCCAGGTCACGGTATATTCTGTATATTCATCCATCCAGGTCAGGTATATCTGTAATATTCATCCATCCAGGTCCGGTATATCTGTAATATTCATCTCATCCAGGTCATGTATACTGTATATTCATCCATCCAGGTCACGGTATTCTGTATATTCATTCATCCAGGTCATGGTATATCTGTAATATCATTTCATCCAGGTCATGGTATACTGTAATATTCATCCATCCAGGTCTGGTATACTCTGTATATTCATCCATCCAGGTCACGTGTATATCTGTAATTTACCATCCAGGTCACGTATATCTGTAATATTCATCCATCCAGGTCACGGTATATCTGTAATATTCATTCATCCAGGTCATGGTATATCTGTTATTCATCCATCCAGGTCACGGTATATCTGTAATATTCATCCATCCAGGTCACGGTATATCTGTAATATTCATCATCCAGGTCCGGTATATCTGTAATATTCATCCATCCAGGTCATGGTATATCTGTAATATTCATCCATCCAGGTCACGGTATATCTGTAATATTCATTCTATCCAGGTCATGGTATATCTGTAATATTCATTCATCCAGGTCATGGTTATCTGTAATTTTTCATTCATCAGGTCATGTATATCTGTATATCATCCTCCAGGTCACGGTATATCTGTAATATTCATCCATCCAGTCAACGGTATATCTGTAATATTCACCATCCGGTCATGGTATATCTGTAATATTCATTCATCCAGGTCACGGTATATCTGTAATATTCATCCATCCAGGTCACGGTATATCTTAATATCATCCAGTCCGGTTATCTGTATATCTCCAGGTCACGTATATCTGTAATATTCATCCATCCAGGTCACTGGTATATCTGTAATATTCATTCATCCGGTCACGGTATATCTGTAATATTCATCCATCCAGGTCACGGTATATCTGTTATTCTCCAGTCAGTATATCTGTAATATTCCATCCAGGTCACGGTATATCTGTAATATTCATCCATCCAGGTCACGGTATATCTGTAATATTCATCATCCAGGTCACGGTATAATCTGTAATTCATTCATCCAGGTCAACGGTATATCTGTAATATTCATCATTCATCCAGGTCACGGTATATCTGTAATTTTCATCCATCCAGGTCACGTATATCTGTAATATTCCTCATCCAGGTCATGTATATAATCTGTATATTCATCATCCAGTCATGGTATATCTGTAATATTCATATTCATCCAGGTCCGGTATATCTGTAATATTCATCCATCCAGGTCACGGTATATCTCGTAATATTCATCCATCCAGGTCACGGTATATCTGTAATATTCATTCATCCAGGTCGGTATTCTGTAATATTCATCATCCAGGTCATGGTATATCTGTAATATCATCCTCCATGTTCATGGTATATCTGTAATATTCATCCATCCAGTTCACGGTATATCTGTATATTATTCCATCCATCCAGGTCACGGTATATCTGTAATATTCATCCATCCAGGTCATGGTATTCTGTAATATTCATTCATCCAGGTCACGGTATATCTGTAATATTCATCCATCCAGGTCATGGTATATCTGTAATTCCATTCCACCAGGTCATGGTATATCTGTAATATTCATCCCATCCAGGTCACGGTATTCTGTATATTCATCCATCCAGGTCACGGTATTCTGTAATATTCATCATCCAGGTCAGTATATCTGTAATATTCATTCATCCAGGTCACGGTATATCTGTAATATTCATCCATCCAGGTCATGGTATATCTGTATATTCATCCATCCAGGTCATGGTATATCTGTAATATTCATCCATCCGGTCACGGTATAATCTGTAAATTCATCCATCCAGGTCACGGTATTCTGTAATATTCATCATCCAGGTCATGGTATATCTGTATATTCATCCCATCAGGTCACGGTATCTGTAATATCATTCTCCAGGTCATGGTATATCTGTAATATTCATCCATCCAGGTCCAGCGGTATATCTGTAATATTTCATCCATCCAGGTCACGGTATATCTGTATATTCATCCATCCAGGTCACGGTATATCTGTAAATTCATCATCCAGGTCATGTATATCTGTATATCATCCATCCAGGTCACGGTATATCTGTAATATTCTCCATCCAGGTCACGTGTATATCTGTAATATTCATCCATCCAGGTCACGGTATATCTGTAATATTCATTCATCCAGGTCATGGTATATCTGTATATTCATCCATCCAGGTCACGGTATATCTGTAATATTCATTCTCCAGGTCATGGTATATCTGTAATATTCATCCATCCAGGTCACGGTATATCTGTAATATTCATCCATCCAGGTCACGGTATATCTGTAATATTCATCCATCCAGGTCACGGTATATCTGAATATTCTCCATCCAGTCACGGTATATCTGTAATATTCATCATCCAGGTCATGGTATATCTGTAATATTCATCCATCAGTCACGGTATATCTGTAATTTCATTCATCCAGTCATGTATATCTGTAATATTCATTCATCAGGTCGGTCTATCTTAATATTCATCATCCAGGTCACGGTATATCTGTAATTTCCATCCAGGTCACTGGTATATCTGTAATTTCATCCATCCAGGTCACGTATATCTGTAATATTCATCCATCCAGGTCACTGTATTCTAATATTCATTCATCCAGTCATGGTATATCTGTATTCCATCCATCCAGGTCACGGTATATTCTGTAATATTCATCCATCCAGGTCAGTATATCTGTAATATTCATCCTCCAGGTCATGGTATATCTGAATATTCATCATCCAGGTCACGGTATTCTGTAATTTCATCCATCCAGGTCACGGTATATCTGTAATATTCATTCATCCAGGTCATGGTAATATCTGTAATATTCATTCATCCAGGTAGGTTATCTGTAATTTATCCATCCAGGTCCAGTATATTTGTACTATTCATCCATCCAGGTCAGTATATCGGTAATATTCATCCATCCAGGTCACGTTATATCTGTAATTTCATCCATCCAGGTCATGGTATATCTGTAATATTCATTCACCAGGTCACTGTATATCTTGTATAATTCATCCATCCGGTCACGGTATATCTGTAATACTTCATCCAGGTCATTCGTATATCTGTAATATTTCATCCAGGTCACGGTATATCTGTAATATTCATCCATCCAGTCAGGTATATCTGTAATATTCATTCATCCAGGTCACGGTATATCTGTAATATTTCTCCAGCCATTTCCCAGGTCACGGTATATCTGTAATATTCATCCATCCATCAGTCGTCGGTCGGTAATATCTGTAATATTCATCCAGGTCACGGTATATCTGTATATTCATCCATCCATGATCACGGTATTCTGTAATATTCATTCATCCAGTCACTGGTATATCTGTATCATCATCCAGGTCACGGTATTCGTAATATTCATCCATCCAGTTCACGTATATCTGTATATTCATCCATCCAGGTCACGGTATATCTGTAATTTCTCCATCCAGGTCAGGTATATCGTAATATTCATCCATCCAGGTCAGGTATTCTGTAATATTCATCCATCCAGGTCAGTATATCTGTATATTCATTCCATCCAGGTCATGGTATATCTGTAATATTCATTCATCCAGGTCACGATATATCTGTAATATTCATCCATCCAGGTCACAGTTTATCTTTAATATTCATCCACCCCAGTCACGGTATATCTGTAATATTCATTCATCCAGGTCATGGTATATCTGTAATATTCATCATCCAGGTCAGGTATTATCTGTAATATCCATCCGGTCATGTATATTCTGATATTCACCATCCAGGTCACGGTATATCTGTAAATATTCATCCATCCAGTGTCACGGTATATCTGTAATATTCATATCATCCAGGTCATGGTATATCTGTAATTCAATTCATCCAGGTCACGGTATATCGGTAATTCATCCATCCAGTTCATAGGTATATCTGTAATATCATCATCGGTCATGTATCTGTAAATTCATCCATCCACTCACGGTATATCTGTAAATTCATATCCATCCAGGTCACGGTATATCTGTAATATTCATCCATCCAGGTCATGGTATATCTGTAATATTCATTCATCCAGGTCGGTATATCTTAATATTCTTCCATCCAGGTCATGGTATATCTTAATTCATCATCCAGGTCATGTATCTGTAATATTCATCCATCCAGGTCACGGTATATCTGTAATTTCATCCATCCAGGTCACGGTATATCTGTAATATTCATTCATCCGGTCAGGGTATATCTGTAATATTCATCCATCCAGTCACGTTATATCTGTAATATTCATCCATCCAGGTCACGGTATATCTTCTGTAATATTCATCCATCCGGTCACGGTATATCTGTAATTTCATCCATCCAGGTCGATAATCTGTAATATTCATCATCCAGGTCATGGTATATCTGTAATATTCATTCATCCAGGTCAGGGTATATCTGTAATATTCATCCATCCAGGTCCGTAATCTGTATATTCATCATCCAGGTCATGTAATCTGTAATATTCATCCATCCAGGTCACGGTATATCTGTAATATTCATCCATCCAGGTCACGGTATATCTGTAATCATCCATCCAGGTCACGGTATATCTGTAATATTCATTCATCCAGGTCATGGTATATCTGTAATATTCATTCATCCAGGTCATGGTATATCTGTAATATTCATCCATCCAGGTCATGGTAATTCTGTATATTCATCCATCCAGGTCAGGTATATCTGTAATTTCATCCATCCAGTCTGGTATATCTGTAATTTCATCCATCCAGGTCATGGTATATCTGTAATATTCATCATCCAGGTTCATGGTATATCTGTAATATTCATTCATCCAGGTCACGGTATATCTGTAATATTCATCCATCCAGGTCACGGTATATCTGTATATTCATTCTCCAGGTCACGGTATATCTGTAATATTCATTCATCCAGGTCATGTATATCTGTAATATTCATTCATCCAGGTCATGGTATATCTGTAATATTCTTCCATCCAGGTCATGGTATATCTGTAATTCATCCATCCGGTCGTATATCTGTAATATTCATCATCCGGTCATGGTATATCTGTAATATTCATCCATCCAGGTCCTGGTATATCTGTAATATTCATCCTCCAGGTCACGGTATATCTGTAATTTCATTCATCCAGTCAGGTATTCTGTAATATTCATCCATCCAGGTCACGTATATCTGTAATATTCATCCATCCAGGTCACGTATATCTGTAATATTCATTCATCCAGGTCATGGTATACGCTCTTTTTCATTCCAGGTCATGGTATATCTGTAATATTCATCCATCCAGGTCATGTATATCTGTAATATTCATCATCCAGGTCATGGTATATCTGTAATTCATCTCAGTCCAGTCACGGTATATCTGTAATATTCATTCATCCAGGTCACGGATATCTGTTAATATTCATCCCCAGGTCATGGTATATCTGTTAATTTTCATTCATCCAGGTCATGGTATATCTGTAATATTCATCATCCAGGTCATGGTATTTGTAATATTCATTCATCCAGGTCATGGTTATCTATAATTTCATCCATCCTGTCATGTATATCTGTAATATCATCCATCCAGGTCACGCTATATCTGTAATATTCATCCATCCAGGTCAAGTATATCGTAATATTCATTACATCCAGGTCACGGTATATCTGTAATATTCTTCATCCACGTCACGGTATATCTGTAATATTCATTACATCCAGGTCAGGTATATCTTAATATTCATCCATCCACCGTCACGGTATATCTGTAATATTCATACATCCAGGTCACGGTTAATCTGTAATATTCATCATCCAGTCACGGTATATGGTAATATTCATTCATCCGTCACGGTATACTGTAATATTCATCCATCCAGGTCACGGTATATCTGTAATATTAATCCATCAGGTCATGGATATCTGTAATATTCTTCAATCCAGGTCATGGTATATATGTAATATTCATCCATTCCAGGTCACGGTATATCTGTAATATTCATATCCAGGTCACGATATATCTGTAAATTCATTCATCCAGGTCATGGTTATATGTAATTTCATATCATCCAGGTCATGGTATATCTGTTATCATATCATCCACTTCTGGTATATCTATAATATTTCATTCATCCAGGTCATGGTATATCTGTAATATTCATCCATCAGGTCATGGTATATCTGTATATTCATCCATCCGTCATGGTATATCTGTAATATTCATCCATCCAGGTCATGGTGCATATCTGTAATATCATTCATCCAGGTCACGGTATAACGTACTATTCATTCATCCAGGTCATGGTATCTATAATTTCATCCATCCAGGCTGTATACTTGTAATATTCATCATCAGGTCACGGTATATCTGTAATATTCATCCATCCAGGTCACGGTATATCTGTAATATTCATCTTCATCCAGGTCATGGTATATCTGTAATATTCATCAATCAGTATACTGTATTCACATCGGTCATGGTATATCTGTAATATTCTCATCCGGTCATGGTTATCTGTAATATTCATTCATCGGTCACGGTATATCTTAATATTCATTCATCCAGGTCATGGTATATCTGTTAATATTCATCCATCCAGGTCATGATAGATCTGTAATATTCATCATCCAGGTCATGTATATCTGTAATATCATCCATCCATGTCACGGTATATCTGTATATTCATCCATCCAGTCACGGTAATCTGTAATATCATCCATCCAGGTCAGGTAATCTGTAATATTCATCCACAGGTCATGGTTATCTGTAATATTCATCCATCCAGGTCATGGTATAATCTGTAATATTCATCCATCCAGGTCACGGTATATCTGTAATATTCATTCATCCAGGTCACGGTAAATCGTAATATTCATTCATCCAGATCCAGTATATCTGTAATATCATTCACCGGGTCACGGTATATCTGTAATATTCATCCATCCAGGTCACGTATATCTGTAATAATTTCCATCCATCCAGGTCACGGTATATCTGTATATTCATCCGTCCAGGTCACGGTATATCTGTTATATTCAGATCAACTGGACTTAAAGTTTAGTTTTTGAAGACGTTTCGCTAGTCATCCGACTGGATCTCTCAATTTAGAAAGAATTCTTTATTACTTGATTTTACTTTATTTGTACGGTCAGTGTATGAAAAGTCCTTCATATAGATTCTCCTTCATGCCTTTTTCCATACATAAAAAGACATGGAATTTCTAGTGGTGTGATTTAATGTAGGATAATAGACTAGAGCCAACAATGTGATGTCCCTTTCATTTAAGCTATCAGCTTGAAACTCTTTACTTCTATGGTAATTGTACTATTTAGTTGCTGAAAATAAATAACTATCTTAATTGCAAAGCCAATGTAACAAGCTTAGACAGTGGAACAATCATTTTGTGTATAATCCATTTCTCATTGTAGTGTAGAACAGAAGAAACTCTCTTATGAATTACTGTATAAAAAATATTATCATACGTCAAACAATAGGGTTGTGAATGTAAAGAAGGTTAACTGTGTTGAAGTGAGAGGAAAATGTTTATGATTTATTCATAAACCCTGGAAAGAGTTATTGCTAGAGATCCAAATGCATCTTTGGAAATCCTATACACTAATATGCACAGACGCTGGACCTATCTGCACACGCATGTGGGCTTTACATTAAATAATGGGCCATACAATAAACGCTCTGGTGCATTGTTCAATAATAGGTCATATCAGAGGACACGTGGACATCCTTTAAGGTTGGAAGAAAAGAAGTTTCATCTTCAGGTTAGGAAAGGTTTCTTTACAGTGAGAACGGTGACACTGTGGAACTGTCTTCCAGCAGATGTGGTAATGGCATGTTCATTAATTACTGGTATTAATACATATACTGTAGTTCTGGTTGGTACGGGGATACTATATAATATTGAGAATTACTGGTATTAATACATATACTGTAGTTCTGGTTGGTACAGGGATAACGATAATATTCTAATTACTGGTATTATCCATATACTGTAGTTTCTGGTTGGTGACGGGGATCTATATAATATTGAGAATTTCTGGTATTAATACATATACTGTAGTTCTGGGTGGCACAGGGAAACTATATAATATTGGAAATTACTGGTATTAATACATATACTGTAGTTCTGGTTGGTACAGGGCTACTATATAATATTGAGAATTACTGATATTAATACATATTCTGTAGTTTTGGTTGGTAAAGGGATACTATATAATATTGAAAATTACTGGTATTAATACATATACTGTAGTTCTGGTTGGTACAGGGATACTATATAATATTGAGAATTACTGGTATTAATACATTACGGATTTCTGGTCGGTACGGGATGATATAATATTGAGAATTACTGGTATTAATACATATACTGTAGTTCTGGTTGGTATAGGGATACTATATAATATTGAGAATTACGGGTATTAATACATATACTGTAGTTCTGGTTGGTACAGGGATACTATATAATATTGAGAATTACGGGTATTAACAGGAAGAAAAGAATGGAAGTGAGAAAAGGGTCAGCTAGGTAAGAAGGGAAAAGGAAAGAATACTAGAGCAAAATGCGACAGTTATATTCCTACTACGGTTTTGGTATTATGATATGGCAGAAACCATAATCCATACCCGCTGAATCCTATGAACTACAAAATGCACTTTTCACCAAAAGAACTCTGAATATGGAAGTAGTTTTATCCCTTTAATTAAGTTGAGTTTAATGACAAAAAAGTACCAATCGCGGAATTGCTATAAACCATACTGACCGACGATGAATTCAACAGTTGTCGGAACGTCAATTCCATAGCTTTGATGCTTTTTGGCATAGGAAAATAAAAAGCGTTACACAACTCCATTGGGTGGCAAGAACCGATAGAGTCTCGTTTCAGGCCTTCCTGTGACAAATCGATTAGGGACCAAATGGACGAACTGAACTGAGCTTTGCACTTAAGTCTTGTTAACCAACAAAGAGATACTGTCATAAACACTTCAGCTTTAAGGTCAACTAACACACACCAATGAATGGTTTTACGAGCACATTTCCGTTCTTTGTGTTCCATTTCGCTAATGTACGAACACGATACGATAGTTTCGCCGCAAACCACCGAGTTTTCAGTGGTGTCTTCGGGCCCCATTATCTGTATTGTGGGTCCGAACGCCAAACGACCGGTCACAAAATCCGACTGTCCTTGGTCCGATCTGAGTTAAAACACTCCTCTATGGACCCCGCACAATTGGTTGCGTTAACTGTCAGACACAGCTGGTTTGTTGCCGAGACCAGCAGGTCCTTCCTCTGGCCGCCGTTCGAATGCCGTGGCGAATATGTGTGTACCCTACCCCCGCTTAGCTTCTGTGTTGTATGGTTGAATACGCGATATTTCTTTAGCTCTATAGGACTGTAATACCACATTGCAATAGTCACAGTAACTACTTACATTATAACTTTCAAAAGGCCATTGAACTGAATGATACTTTGCCTACATCTTGAAAAGGTTTTTTCCATCAAAAAGGTAAGTTTTTTTACTAAAACTGATTTACTAGAATACAGGAGGTAATGCACAACTTCACTACAGTCTCGGAATTTACAGTCTCATGGATTTCGTGATCTGGGAGCGAGTCCGCGGGTAAGTTGTCCCTCCTCTCCATCACTGAAGATATTACTGGAAGAACGGAGGTACGAGTGCATTTACCTCCGAGTCTTCAGTAATGCAGAGGTTAGAACAAACTACATTTTTGATGGACTCCCTTTAACCTATAAACTAATACCTTTACTTGGCACTTACTTTGAGGTCTGTGTTTCGTGCCGATGGCCTTCATCCAGATACTTGTTGTGCTCAGACTCAGTATTCCCCCCTAGATAACTACTCTCTGAGGGCAAGCGTCCTTCGAGCTAATAATCACAAAGAGACAAGCAATTTACCATGCAAGTTCACCAATACCAACGCACCAATGTCAACAATTCCCAGGTTACAGTAAAGACATGCATTTGAGAGTTTAATGAAATTAGACACTAACACGTGATTGAAACGCTTAAAATTGGTAACTGGTTCAGATTTATATATCCAAAAGAATTAGGGGAACATATTAATTCATAACAATGGGTACAATTATATTGAAAGCAATTAGAGTTTCCAGTAGGACAATTAAAAAATTTTTTTTTCCAGTTTAAATTCCCTCAAAAATGATATAAACATGGGATAGAAAAAATAAAGCTGTTTGAAAAAAAATATTTTTAATCTACACCACTAACAGAGTGATAAACAATTCGTTGAAGGAATTTTAATAAAAGTGTGGTTTGTGTTTGAAATGCTGCAACCCCGTCCCTTTAATATGATATGTTAGAAAAACGTCTCCCTGCTAAGTTCAGTAAGGGAAAATGCTAAATTCGGGCTCCTGTGGTACACTTATTAATTGTGTTGTTTCCTATTCTGTGTATCCAATGACAGTTACTTTATGAAGTAGAAATTTCATTTTTCCTGCCCTGAGACCAATCCTCTTTCGCGACTTTCATTGTGTTACGAATGCAAAATAAAAGAAAAACTGCAGCGGGCCAATGAGTAAAGTAATGTGCATTCCAAATAAAACACAGGCGACAATATTACCTTGTAAATGAAAATTCCTCAACAATACATCCAGTTATTTTATTTCCCCCCCCCCCCTTCCCCAAATTTCTTATGGTTCAGTTCCCCTTTGTGTTGTGAGTTTACCTTATTGTAAAGCTGGATACACACGGAGGACTATTAGGCCCCTGGGCCGCGTGCTCTTTAACGAGCCAGCGGCCGAATTTGGCGAACGAATCGAATCGATTGGCGTATACCCATGGGAACCACACGATGCCACGGAATTTACAGACACGTCCGATCGGAAATGTTTGTCCGATCTGGACTAAGAACGATCCGGTTGGGTTGCGTGCCGGCCGCCACAACACCAGCAGATATTTTTGTCTCGATCAACCGAAAGTGCGTACCTCACAGATCACACGTGAGTACAATCCTTTTCGTTTGCTGAACCCTACGGGAAAGATCGCCCTACTTATAGTCTGTAGTTCCCTCTAGGGTGGATTTGTTCATATCCCCTCACAAACACCTGTTTTAAGAAAGCAACTCGATATTAATAATCTTTCTTCATCGTTTTTATCAGTTTTTTGTGTTTTTTAAGTTTCTGTCTCTTTCTAACACACTTTATTATCTCTTTCTGTGGAGCAGTCGCCAGAACTGCAGCTGTATAGTCCAGGTTGGGCCTTACAAAAGAGGGCCCATACAGATACAGAACTATGATCCTCCTCGTCTGTAATGGTGCCCTTTTTTATTCAGAAAACAAGATATTTGGTTAATAAAGTCTACTAAGTCCTATTGCACTATAAGTACCTAGAATAACTCTCTACTTATTGACTCCTAACGCTATTCCATTTAGGGTATAAATAGCAGTTCTTTGTATTTCTCAACTTTGCAAGCCCAATCACAAGGATTTAAATTAGTTTGTAAGGTGGAGACATCTTGTAAATGGGCCTTTACACGTGAACAAGTAATGTTTTAATCAATACTAAGATCATAACTTGAAATGTCTAACACTAGGTGATTTTATATATGGATAAAGAGTACCGATCCCAGACAGCACCCTGAGGAACATCACTAACAACACTGTGTCCAACTAGAAAATGTTCCATTAATAACTACTTTTTATAATCTGCCTCCTTAATCAAACACAGAGATCATACTATCATGTCTAACACTAGGGTCCATTTATATATAGGATAAAGAGTCATCACAGACCCAGTACAACACCCCTGAGAACATCGAAAAACAACACTGTGTCAAATAAAAATGTTTTCCGTTAATAATCTATTATTACCGACCGCTGTCCAGTTTCCAATCCAAGTACAAGTAGAAAAGGGGGATACTGGTTCTTATCTTGCATAATAACCTGCTATGAGGTACCCAGATGATCAAAATTTTTGCAAAATCCAATAAATCACATCCACGGACCCGCCTGATGCTAGATATCATTCACTTCCTTCATTAAAGGCAATCAGATTGGTTTGTCTGTATCTTAAACTCACATGCCTTAATACCTGGCTGGGAACTGAGTCTCTTTTAAATATACGGTATCACATCAGCCATTCGGCCAATCACTTAAAAAATGGGATTCTAAACGCACAGCCCACATCCCACCCAATGGGCCACACTATGGTGTCTTTTAAAAACATATTGGGAATCACAATTTTCCATCCTAGGGATGTCTGGGTGGCTGTATACATACAAACATAAATGCCTCTGAATCCTGACTCCTGTTTGGAGGCCACTAATAGAGACGTTATGGTTTTCCCTTGACCCAGCGTCTTGAAGTTCAGTGCTCAGTGTAAAAGAATCTGAGCAGTGTGAACTCATCCCAACAGGCAATCATTAAAATTACTGTTAGGACATTCCAGTAGTGAGCATTATGGGAAAAAGACGAACTGAAATTAACAGCCAGCTCTCAATAGTCAGGTAGGAGCAAGGGGTTATCAAATTCACAATTTTTCAAAGTCGAAGAAATATGTAACTTAACTAGATATGTTAATATAAGCTAAGCAAAAAAAATTATATTTTCCATTGACTTTACTTTCCCTAAAAGGAATTAGATTACTGTATGAATGGTTTTTTGAACTGCTGTGTCTTGCGGTGTCAGCTAAAAGGGACCCATCCCTAAAGCCACAAAGAGATAAAAGAAAAAGAATTCATTGGTGTAGAATAAGTACCTCATTAGGTAGCAAAGATTGCCAACTACCTACAGCTCCCAGACTAGAACATTTGAGAAACAACATCCCTGTAGTGTTCACAATAACATTCATGGGTTAACTTGTTTGTTCTGGCCTTAAATGCTTGTTGATTTTATCTGTCAATCCTCCATTCATAAAGTATTCACAAACATCCACTGTAATCTGTTTATTATTTAGATTTCTAAGGGTCCGGTTCTGGGGTCTCTGGCTCTAGTATTTTAGTATTGTTTTAGAAAACAGTGGTTGAGAATAAATGATTATTGCTGTCAACACACATTTTATCTAGAAACTGGTCTACTTTGTTCTTAAAAAGGGGCATATGGACTATTGACCAACAAAATGATTCAGAGGCAATATTTATTAAAGGTTCGTTAAACTTTACCGCCTTCTTTTATATCGGACAGCCTTTTCACCTAATTTGGACTATTCGCCTTTATATACCTAGTGGCGAAAGTTCCATTACCGCTACTTTTCGGTTTCGCCATACCTGTCTTGCGGTTAGCACAAAACTCAACATAGTTATATAAATGGCGAAAAGTGTATTTTGTGTACGTTCATCACTCCAATTCGCCAAGGTCTGAGTGGCCATTTTATTTATCCTCCCGATGGGTCCATGAGGGGTCAGTAACAACACGTGGATTGTTTCCTCATACTAATAAGTATCAGGGGGAGTGTTTAGACTATTTTCCATCCGCATTTACTGCAATGCGATTTCGACGTTTTGTTAAGCTTTATTTTTGCATTTCAAAGATTCTTTTTTTTTTTTAAGGTTCGCGGATTTGCTTTATTCCAATAAAGTCAAATGGGGGGTCTCTCAGTGACCTAATTATAAAGGGTCATTTTATTGTTATTTTCCCCACCACCTTTACCATAATTTTTTAAAACTTTCAACTTTCCCTTTCATCAAATTATTAAAAAGCGAATTTTCATCAAAAGCGAAATTATCTACAAAGAGCGTACACTATAACGCTAAAAAGCCTCAGCACATAAATAGGTTAAATAGTATCCTCCCTGGTGGTTTTTCCACACTTAGTATTAAAATTGGTTACTACTCACTTAAAACCTATCTTTGTTATTAGCAAATTGCCTAACACCATGTAGTTTTTTTTTTCAGCCAAATATATTAATCAAAAATGGTGTAAAACTCAATAGGCAATTTTCTTTTTCTCTATTTTATTAATAGGGATATTTTATTAGTATTCTTATTTTTCATTTCATTCACAGCAAACTGCATCTATTATCTAAACCAGTTCCAGTATATTGGAACATACCATAGCGCTGTCTAGGAATGATCATGTAATTGGAACCTCCCATAAGCGCTGGTGACGGAATAGTCCATGTTTATGGAACATCCCATACGCTGTGTAAGGAATAGTCTGTTAATGGAACATACCATATGTGCTGGGTGTAAGGAATAGTCATGTTAATATGGGACATTCCATAGCGTGTGTAAGAAATAGTAGTAATGAACATACATAGTGCTGTGTAAGGAATAGAGTCATGTTAAATGGAACATCCCATAAGCGCTGTGTAAGAATAGTCATGTTGAATGGAACTCCATACGCTGTGTAAGGAATAGTCATTTGAATGGAACATACCATAGCGCTTGTGTAAGAATATCGATTGTTACTGGAACCTACCATAGCGCTGTTGTAAGAATAGTCATGTTAAGTAGAACATAACCATAGCGCTGTGTAAGAAATATTCATGTTAATGGAACATCCCATAGTGATGTGTAAATAATAGTCATGTTAGAACAACCATAGTACTGTGTAAGAATATTCCATGTTAATAGGAACATACCAATGCTGGTAATAAATAGTCTTTAATGGAACATCCCATATTGAGTGTAAGAATAGTCAGGTTAATGAACATAACCGATAGTCTGTTAAGAAATAGATCATGTTTAATGGAACATACTCAAGTGCTGTGTAAAGAAATAGTCATGTTTGGAACCTACCATAGTGCTGTGTAAGGAAGAGTCATGTTAAGGACATCCCATAGGCTGTGTAAGAAAAGTCATGTTAATTGGAACATCCCGATAGCGCTTTGTAAGGAAAAGGTCATGTTAATAGGAAACATCCCTAGCGCTGTGTAAGGAAAAGTCATGTTAATTGCACATACCATAGCTCTGTTGGTAGAAATAGTCATGTTATGGAACCAATACCATCGCTTGTGTAAGAAATAGTCATTTTAATGGGAACATACCTATTGCTGTGTAGAATGATCATGTTAATGGAACATACCATCGTGCTTTGTAGAATAGTCATGTTTAAGAACATACCAATAGTGGCGTGGGTTTAACGAATAGTCATTTTAATGGAACATACCATATTGATGTGTAAGAAATAGTCATGTTAATGGAACTCCCAATGGATGTGTAAGAAATAGTCATGTTAATGGAACATACCATAACGCGTGTGTAAAAAGAGTCATGTTAATGGAAACATACCATAGCGCTGTGTAAGAAATAGTCATGTTAAATAATGGAACATACCATAGTGCTGTGTGTAAGGAAAAGTCATGTTTAATGGAACATACATAGCGCTGTGTAAGAACTCGTCAATGTTTAATGGAACATACCATAGTGCTGTGTAAGAAATAGTGCATTTTATGGAACATACCATAGTGCTGTGTAAGAAATAGTCATGATGTTAATGAACATCCATAGCGCTGGTACGAAAATATCAGTTAATGGAACCTAACCATAGGTGTTGTGTAAAAATAGTCATGTTAATCGAACATCCCATAGCAGCTGTGTAAGGAATCGTCCATGTTAATGGAACATACCATACGCGCTGTGTAAGGAATAGTCCTGTTATGACAACCATAGCGGCTGTGTACGATGGGTCATGTTACTGGAACATCCATAGCGCTGTGTCATGAATAGTCTGTTAATGGAACTACCATAGTGATGGTAAGAATAGTTCATTTTAATGTGAACATCCCATAAGTGCTTTTGTAGGAATAGTCATGTTAATGGGGAACATCCATAGTGTTGTGTAAGGATATTGCATGTTAATGGAACATTCAAATCTGCTTGTAAGGAAATAGTCCAGGGTTAATGGAACATCCCCTAAGCGTGGGTAAGGAGAGTCATTTAATGAACTACCAGTAGCGGCTGTGTAAGAATAGTTATGTTAATGGGGAACTACCATAGTGCTGTGTTAAATATCATGTTAATGAACATCCCATAGCGCTTTGTAAGATATCATGTTAATGGAACATACCCATAAGCCGCGTGTAAGGAATAGTCATGGTAATGAACATTCCATAGTGCTGTGTAAGGAATATCATGTTAATGGGACATCCATAGCGCTGTGTAAGAAATATCATGTTAATGGAACATCCCATAGCGCTGTGTAAGGAAAGTCATTTAATGTGAACATCCCATAGTGTTTGTGTAAGGAATAGTCATGTTAATGGAACATTTCCATACGCTGTGGTAATGAATAGTCATGTTAATGGAACCTCCCATAGGGTTGTGTAAGGCATAGGCCATTTTAATTGGAACATACCATACGCTGTGTGAAGGAATAGTACATGTAAGTGGACATACCATGTGCTTGTAAGAATAGTCATGTTAAATGGAACATACCATAAGCGCTGTGTAATGAATGTCATGGTAATGGAAACATCCATAGCGCTGTGTAAGGAATAGTCTGTTTAATGAACATACCCATAGCGCTGTGTAAGGATAGTCATGTTAATGAAATACCATAGCGCGGTGTAAGGAATAGTCATCGTTAATGGAACATCCATAGCGCATGTGTAGTTACTGAGTCATGTTATGATGGAACATCCCATAAACGCTGTGTAAGGAATAGTCATGTTATGGAACATCCCATAGTGCTGTGTAGAATAGTATGTAATCGGAACATCGACCCATAGCGCTTGGTAAGGAATAGTCATGTTCATGGAACATTCCCATACGCTGTGTAAGGAAAGTCATGTTCATGGACATCCATAGTGCTGTGTAAGAATAGTCATGTTTAATGGAACATACCATAGCGCTGTGTAAGGATAGTCATTTTATGAACACCCATGAGTGTTTTGTAAGGAATAGTCCATTTTAATGGACATTCCCCATAGCACTTGTAAGGAATAGTCATTTTAATGGAACTTCCCATAGCGGCTGGTGTAAGGAATAGTCATGTTTAATGGAACTACCATAGCTCTGTGTAAGAAATAGTATGTTAATGGAACCTACCATGTGCTGTGTAAGGAATATTCATGTTATGGAACGTCCCATCAGCGCTGTTAAGAAATATCATGTTATGGAACATAACCATATGCTTGTGTAGGAATAGTCCTGTTTTAATGGGAACATCCCATAGCGCTGTTAAGATAGTCATGTTAATGGAACATATACCATAATGGCTGTGTAAGGAATAGTCATGTTAATGGAGGAATACCATAGTGTGTGTAAGAAATATCTGTTAATGGAAACATCCCATAGCGCTGTGTAGGAATAGTCATGTTAATGAACATACCATAGTCTGTGTAAGGAATAGTCATGTTAATGGAATTCCATATTGCTGTGTAAGGGAATAGTCATGTTAAGGAACACCGCATGCGCTGTGTAAGGAATAGTCATGTTATGGAACGTCCCTAGCGCGTGTAAGGAATAGTCATGTTATGGAACATCCCATAGGCGCTGTGGTAAGGAAGTAGTTCATGGTTAATGGACATCCCATAGCGCTTGTGTAAGAATAGTCATGTTATTGGAACAGTCCCATAGCGCTGTGTAAGAATCAGTCATGTTCATGTAAACCCCATAGCGCTGTGTAAGAAATAGTCATGTTAATGGAACATACCATAGTGCTGTGTAGGAATAGTCATGTTAATGGAACAACAAAATTCCATCGCGCTGTTAAGGAATATTCATGTTAATGGAACATCCCATAAGGCGCTGTGTACAGGAATAGTCCATTTAATGAACATCCCCTAGCGCTGTGGGA
The DNA here is from genome assembly GCA_019447015.1 of Hymenochirus boettgeri. Classification (NCBI taxonomy): domain Eukaryota; kingdom Metazoa; phylum Chordata; class Amphibia; order Anura; family Pipidae; genus Hymenochirus; species Hymenochirus boettgeri. The sequence continues at coordinate 165,535,963 of CM033477.1, read as the reverse complement.
AGGAATAGTCAATGTTCATGGAACATCCCATAGCGCTGTGTAAGGAATGTCATGTTATGGAACATCCCATAGCGCTGGTGTAAGGAATAGTCATGTTAATGGAACATCCCATAGCGCTGTTAATGAATTAGTCATGTTAAGGACATCCCTAGCGCTGTGTAAGGATAGTCAGGGTATCGGAACATCCCATAGCGCTGTGTAAGGAAATAGTCATGTTAATGACACATCAACCATAGTGCTGTGTAGGAATAGTCATGTTAATGAACATCAAAAACATAAGAACCAGAAATTAAAAAAAGCAACATAAGACCAATTAAATCAATAAAAAGGAACAACATGGGGGTTGGAGCAAAAATAAAAAAAGGGGAAGAAAACGAAAAAACAATAAAAAAAACCTCCCATAAGTGCTGTGTAAGAAATAGTCATGTTACTGGAACATACCTAGCGCCTGGTCAGAACTAGTCATGTTAATGGAACATCCCATATGGCTGTGTAAGGAATAGTCATGTTAATGTAACATCCCAGAGCGCTCTGTAAGGAATAGTCATGTTAATGGAACAGCCCATAGTGCTGTGTAAGTAATAGTCATGTTAAATGTAACATCCCAATAGCGCTGTTAAGGAATAGTCATGTTAAATGGAACAGACCATAGCGCTGTGGTAAGGATAGCATTTATGTCACATCCCATGCGATGTGAAGGAATAGTATGTTAATGGTAACATCCCATAGTGCTGTGTAGGAAATAGTCATGTTAATGGGGAATCAGGAAACAAAACCTACCATATAGCGCTGTGTAAAAAATAGTCCATGTTAATGGACATACCATAATGCCTGTGTAATAAATAGTCATGTTATGGAACATACCATAGCGCTGTGTAAGGAATGATTCATGTTAATGACATCCATAGCGCTGTGTAAGGAATAGTCTGTTAATGGACCTCCCAGAGGGTGTGGTAGGAATAGCATGTTATGGAACATACCATAGCGCTGTGTAAGGAATAGTCCATGTTAATGGAACGTCCCATACGCTGTGGTAAGAATAGTCCATGTTACTGGAACACACCATAGCTCTGTGTTAAAAATAGTCATGTTAATGGACATACCAAGCGCTGTGTAAGAACTAGTCATGTTAATGGAACATACCATAGCGCTGTGGTAAGAAAATATCATGTTAATTGGAACATCCCATAACGCGCTGTGTAAGGAAATAGTCATCGTTAATGGAAACATACCATAGCGCTGTGTAAGAATATCATGTTAATGACATACCATAGCGCTGTGTAAGAAATCGTCATTGTTAATGGAACATCCCATAGCGCTGTGTAAGGACTAGTCATTTAATGGAACCTCCCATAGCGCTGTGGTAATAGGAAATTCATGTTAATGGAACATAACCATAAAGCGCTGTGTAAGGAATAGTCAATGTTAATGGAACATACCATAGCGCGTGTAAGGAATAGTCATGTAATGGAACTACCCCATACGCTGTTAAGAAATAGTCAGTTTAATGGAACATCCCATATGCGCTGTGTAGGAATATCATTTTAATGGAACAGGGGTCCCATACCGCTTGTAAGAATAGTCATGTTAATGAACATACCATAGCGGCTGTGTAAGGAATATCATGTTACTGTCACATACCATAGCGCTGTGTAAGGAATAGTCATGTTAATGGAACATCCAGTAAGTAATGTTGATGTAAATTCTGGTAAAACTGCAAACAATAAATAGATTTACCGTAAATAAAAAAAATGACAAAAATACAGTAGCTCTGGAATTTCACTAGAACACGATCTCCTCTCTTTTCACAGTGGAACCCGCACTTAAACCACGCAATGAATAAGGTAAAACTACGCACAACATTGCCGCAGTAATTACTTTTTTTCCGCAAAGTCGAAAGCAAAAAAACGAGAGGTTTTGTAAATAATGCGAAAATACGCTATTCTGTCATTGCATTGTCCTCGATATTGATCGTTTATAAATATGCCCCTCATTGTCAGGTCTTATACTCAAAATTAAAAAAAATATCCTTAGCGAAATCTGAAATGGTGTGAGAGAGGGCTCTATGTATTTTTACAGAACGTTACAGGTATAAACTGAAAGGAGGCTAAAAAGAAAGAGTGTACCTTTAGGTGTAGTTGGGGTTCAGGGTCTAACATTGCAGTCAATTTTTAAGGGTAATATTTTTTAGACTGTGCTAGATTGTGTCTTATGATTGGTCGATAATTTACGTTGACTGCAGCCACATAAAATTTCCCAAGCCTAAAAAAAAAAACATTTAGGCTAACCACAAAAAAAGTTAATCATGAGAGTTCATTTTTTCTTGCTACAGTCTTCAAGCCATTTATTGGTTTGAATGGGTTGTTGAACCTATCAACCACCAGGAGTAGCACTCACACTCCTGATCAGGGCTGGGGGGGCTTTCTTATAACTTTGGCTCAATCCATTGGATATTGCTGAAATTAATACATCAAACAACTGATCCAAATTCACCCCTATTGAAATAAGGAACAAGCACATCGAGTTAAGCTAATTAGGGGTTTCATAGATTTCTCACTAGATACAAAACCACAACAGGGTGGTCTATTGATCCCCCTTACAGGGACAAGGCAACAGGACATAGTAAATACACCTGTAAAGTTGATGTTGCAAGCGTCACCGGTGTCATCAGAAGCTTTGTGTCGCGCCTGCAAGAAAGCAACTTAAGCCCCAAATTACCTTGTCCAGGGCCAACAATGTTCCAACGTCAGGCCGCAGGATTGCCACCGTTCAGCATCTCAAACAGATTTCGGATCCCAGCCGTCCTGATTTTTCGAAAAGGCTGTTCGAGGCTTACCGAACATTTGAAAATCCTCATACTTTCGAGCCATCATTGAATATTCAATGATTTTTTTTAAAGGAAAGCTCCGTGAGTTTTGAAAACTGAACTTGTTTGAGTGTGAAACTAGTTCGGATTCATCCAAGCTGTTTTGCCCCAACTTGGCTTCGAAGTTGGTTTTGGCCCATCACTATTCTGATTTACACATCCTATAATAAGATATTTTTATACTTTCCTTACACGTGTTATGTAAATCTAAAGAGTTTCAGATTTCATCTATATCAAAATCAATTAACGTTCTCCCCATTTGACTCTCACTCCTCAAAGGCAAAAAAAAGACCAAATAAAAAAAAGACTTTTATCTAATAAAAAAAATGTTCTAACTCCGAAGAATGATATAGCTACTGGGGCACACTACGAGCATCTCCCAAGACCTTATTATATTCCTATTTCGTTGCAGCAATTTAACAATATACACAAGTGAATTTTAGTTTAATTTACTTGCCTATGAATTTCAGATATAAAAGCAAATACAGTGATTTACACAGAATTATAAATAACCCCTCAAAATGGACTGAAAAACAATCTCGCTTCAGTGAGTTGCTCACCATAAAAAGTTTTATTTATGTTTCTTTTTACAGTAGGGGATTCTCAAATGTCTCAAGGAATGGGGGCTGACCTTAACATATCAATTACAAGTCACCTATCTACCACCCAGACAACAATACTTACTCTTGTGTCTTCTAAAATGTTCCACCCCCATCTCTTGGGACTTAGTTTGAAAGTGGTGTCATATTCACTTTGATTTTAACTCGAACCCTCCCAATCACAACCCCCCCCCATCAAGTTTTGTATTTACTACTTTTACCTGGCTATTGCTCTATCCACCCATCTCCAAGTGTCTCCCAACCCTACAAGGACATACGGGTTATAACATGCACCTTGTGCGTAGTATAACAGTCACACCAGATGGGGTTTTATTTCCAATTCTAGAGTGGACTGATTTAAAATACAAATCATTTCTTGTTTGCTATTCCTCCTGCTGTTCTATGAAAGCCTAGACTCAGGTGTATAAAAACGCCTGTTTCATTCTCACTCGACCTGCAACTCATCTTTATAACCAATGGGGTTTATAGTTTAGTAAACTAGAAGAATCCATAATAACTCACTCTGCAATGTTCCTGCAAAGCCTGTAACTTTCTTTCTCCATATTACGTGAAGTGAATTACTCCTCTGTCTAGATAAATGAATCAATCTGTTATTCAGTATAAAGTATCCCAATGATGTATTCTGTGACTCTCTAACGCTTCCTAGAGACTGCCCTGGTCCTCACCAGACCTCCTGATGGAAGGAATGGACACTGAAGCAGTTAACAGTTTGTAGTTGTGGTCCCTTGAATAAACGAATCTCCTACAATAAGATAGGGAAAAAGCCAAGCTGATAATCAGAAAACAAACTAATAAGGCACACAGAAAGCTTGTTTGGTTTTTTAGGTTTCAGAAATGGTAAATCCCATCTATAGGCCATCTCAACAACCATGTTTAACACCATCTAGACTCTTGTAACTCCAAGATCCTTTTATATATCATGGTAAAAGGTGGATACTCTCTTGTATCTAGTCATCATGGTACAAGATAGATGTCTCTTCTGTTCTGTAATCAGTCTAATTATCATGGTACAAATTAAGAACATCTTTTCTCTCTTGTATATCCCAACATCTCTACCAGGTATCACACTGTAGAAGGTTTGCTGAGTCTCTTTGGGTGTGCTTGTATCTAGTGCAGTTGGCATGTACAAGTATAGGATGTCTCTTTGTAGTCTTTCAAATAAGGACAAAGACTTCCTGTGGAATTTACCAGTGGGTTACATTTTTCATTGAAGCTTATGGGAATGCTAGTGTTGTCTTTAACAAGAACTTCTAACGTGCATTCCAGCAAGCTAATGGCAAAGAGCCTAGGGGCAGGAGCGCAAGACTACAGAGCCGGGGGGGTTTCGGCGTCTGGGATGTGAGCGAGTCGTGCTGTGTTGTTTGTAGGGTTGGGTGTGTGTGGCCAACATCACAACTAGAGTGCCTTTGGAGTGGGGTTGGCCTACTATAGGTTCTATGTCCCAATGGATACAAGTGGGATGTCTCTTTTTGAAATATTCATGAACTTTTCCGGTGTTGGTGTTCGGAATTACAATTATCACCACTTGCAATAGTTGTTGTATGATTTCAGGTGTTTTTCTTTTCTCTCCATTCTACGGTCGGAATTGAGTTCAACTATTAAACACAGTTCGGCTGTTTAATCTTGGGTTGAATCTGTGTCGGGCCCTATTTGTGAGTTTGGTTAGTAGGAGGCATGTCTCGGACTTGCATACAGGTGTTCAAAGCACTGTATGATAATAGGGCTAGTTAGAACGGCAGTTAGACGGGTAAAACCCCTTAAATAAAAGTTTTTTTTTAGGTTTTCTTTGATGTTTATTAGTGAAGTGAATGAACATTATCAGACTATTGAATATAACCAATAACAAGGCTGACATAACATAGCCACATAGTGCATTCTATTTAACGTACCACAATGTAACTACTTACACTAAAAGCTATTTTCGAAAATGCCTCGAACGTTGTCAATAAAAGTTTGGGAAGGGGGAGGAGGTGGACCTCCGAAGTTCCGATTGTATTCCGTTTTTTGTGGTCTTTGGGATTTTCCCAAGATCTGAAAACCCGAAAACGGAACGAAATCTAGCATTTTCCGCCATCTCTAGACACTATGAATATAGTCAATTACCCCCAATAGTTTTCTTATTCTATATTATGAGAGTAACAAAGAATTGATATTATAGTCAAGTCAGAAACACATTTATAGAATCAATGGAAATTTAAATAATGAAATAACTGGACACGTGTCTGTTAATAAAAACGTTGGGGAAGGTAGTTACAATCCTGATAGGTGAATTTTGACCAGTATACACCTTACCATTAAATATATACATATTAATTGCAACCGCACTATGACATGTGTTTTTGGTTAAAGTTGTGGGATCATTAAACAATAAACCCTTCCAATATTGTCCATTTTGGTACTATTACGAGCTACCATATACTATAGGGGTAAAGGTTTGGTCATTGATCTCTTCTTTTTCTGTTAGATCTAGAACGTTCCATCAATAGGTAACTGTAATTCTGCCTGAGGTCTCAGTGCCACCCCACAGTCCCCTGTGTGTGGTCCCTATGAATCAAGCTATAGAAAGCAGAAATTCTAATTTACGGTAAATCAACTGATTTTGATTGACTGCTCCCTGCTACGTTGGCTGGATAGGACCCCCCAAGTCACCGTACGTATATAATTATTTCCTTTACGTTGCTTAGGTCTGTGACACTTTTAACAAACTTTAAACAGTTGGCTTTGAAAACGAACTTTAATTAGATTGTATTATTATAAATAATATATAGTGTCAATTCCCTTCGGTTTCTCTCGGCTTCTTATTACTTTTAATTCCAGGGTTATATATTTAATTACTGCATTCCATTTTACAGTTAACGTTTCCCTAGTCAGTACAAAGGCCCATTTTGGTGCCGTATATAGAGACGGGGAGAAGCGACTGAATTGTTCTAAATTTTACTGAATTACAAAGGCGGAACCTGCCCCTGTATTGCTGCATGGGAAGAACAGAAGGGTAAACGCCACGTACCGAATGCAAATAAACAGATTCTATAATATCAGTTCCAGCTCGGAGGTGGGGAAGTTTTCTCGACTTGTAAAGTATAGATATTTCGTACGGCACTTTAAGTTTATATGCTCATGTCTGCACACGGGGAGCACTTTACATTAACCGCAAATTGTCTGATCATTTCTTGCCAAGGGAACATAATCCTGTCATACTCCGTGTGACACTGTAGTTGCATCCGGAACTTAACATTTTCCAGCAGTTTTTATTTTCATAGTTTAATTTATTGCTGGAGAAAGAGAATGTCTACTTCTATTAGCTAAATTCAGCCCATCTGCACCGGCCTATAAGTGAAAAGTTGGATAAACTTTCTAAACGGTGGTCAGTAATTTTTCATTAAAAATAAATTAAACCCCCCCCCCCCCCCCCAATTTCAAGAGAGTTCAGTCATCCCTAGTCTACAGCAAGACATCTCTACAAACCTTTATACTATATGGGAGTCCCCTTGCATTTATGCTATAACCTGTAGGTGTTTGCTGTGTTGGTTTTGTCTAGATTTTGTTTTCAGAGACAGACAGAAAACATGAATTGAAAATCCATTTGGACATATGGATAGATTAAAGTGCATGTCCACCCCAAAACATATAATCCCCACCCCCCCACTACTGGCCCCATTGTGTAGTGTAGTTTGAATCTTCCTCACATCCAGCTCCATATGGTTCTCCTGTTAGTCCCCCCCCAAAAGTTCCCAAAAACTGCCCACCAGGAGGAATAGCGAGTCCCATATAGGACTCTTCCTCCTACCTGGCCTCCGGAGAAGTTTAACATGTGTACTGCAGGCCCTTCTCCGTGATTGGCTGCCCGCTCACCAATGACGATCGCACTGCCGGTCCTCTGCCCCTCTGCTTGCATTTTTCTTGCAAGCAGAGGGCCGCTGGCGGCGGAGAAAGAGGGGAGGTAAGTAGAGTTTGGGTGCACTTTCTAAAAATAAAAAAAATGGCGCGGTTGGGGCTGGGGGGGCGGGGGAAATCTAATAACAAAATTTTTTTTAAGGGTGGCCATACCCTTTAAGGGACACTAAATTCTTCACATTTAGATACTTCTTCATATACCGAATCCATCAAGCTACCAGGGAAACCAGGGGCAAGGACTTAAGAAACCGTCAGGTTATTAAGCCAGGTTCAGGTTCATATCTACGAGAAAGGAGAGACAAAATATTAAATAAGACTCTTAAGTCTCTCTGGTCTTATTTAGTTAATGATGACCTTAAGGTTCGTACAAGTGTGATCACGGTACTCGACCCACGACACTAATGTGTACGAACGGCCGTTTCAGCCGATAATTTAGTCCGTGTTGGGGCACTTTATCGTCCGAACCGCAGCCTCGTTCGGGAGATCCGCCTGGGTGGTTGGAGCAACTATCCCCGACTGAACAGCCGTTTCACTGAATTAAGTGCCCATACACGGCACGACTTTTGGCAGAATCGGCCATTCATACAAATGTGGGTCGCTGGCTCGGCACCCACAATCGCACATGTGTACGACCTTAGGTTCATCAATAACTTAACATAAGACCAGGTTTTCCTAGGTTTTTGAACCTGAACAACTTTTTTATATGTCGCCTATTGTCAGGGTCGACACATTAAGCAGGGCATGGCTTCATCAGGGGAACATAGGTGTGGCTTTTTGAGGTGGTGTGTTGTTGGCTGACAAACACTGACTGGGAACTGGAGGGCTGTCTCAACACTGATTGGTGGACTAGTGCTGAAATGCGGATTGTAGGGAGCAAGATTTTTTTTAATTGCCACCTTTTATGTTGACCGCAGGGATGCGCCCTAGAAATGTTTCAGCTTGCTTCATGGTAGGGGGCAAACCCTGCATAAGACCAGAGAGACTTAGAGTCTACTTAATATTTCGTCTCTCCTTTTCTCACTAGATTTATGAGCCTGACTCCTATATTCTGTAATATTCATCCAGCAGTCACAGTATATCTGTAATATTCATCCATCCCGGTCACGGTATAATCTGTATTTCATTCATCCAGGTCACGTATATCTGTAATATTCATCCATCCAGGTCACGGTATATCTGTAAATTAATCATCCAGGTCACGGTATATCTGTAATATTCATTCATCCAGGTCACGGTATATCTGTAATATTCATCCATCCAGGTCACGGTATGTCTGTAATATTCATTCATCCAGGTCTGTAATATATCTGTAATATTCATTCATCCAGGTCACGGTATATCTGTAATATTCATCCAGTCACGGTATATCTGTAATATCATGTCATCCATCCAGGTCATGGTATATCTGTATATTCCCATCCAGGTCACGGTATATCTGTAATATTCATCCAGGTCACGGTATATCTGTAATATTCATCCATCCAGGTCACGGTATAATCTGTAATATTCATATCCAGGTCAGGTATATCTGTAATATTCATCCATCCAGGTCACGGTAATATCTGTAATATTCATCCATCCAGTCCGTATATCGTATATTCATCCATCCAGGTCATGGTATATCTGTAATATTCATCCATCCAGGTCCGGTATATCTGTAATATTCATCATCCAGGTCATGGTATATCTGTAATATTCATCCATCCCAGGTCACGGTATATCTGTAATATTCATCCGGTCACGGTATTCTATATCATCCATCCAGGTCACGGTATATCTGTAATATTCATCCAGGTCACGGTATATCTGTAATTCATATCCATCCAGGTCACGGTATATCTGTAATATTCATCCAGGTCACGGTATATCTGTAATATTCATCCATCCAGGGTCACGGTATATCTGTAATATTCATGCCATCCAGGTCACGGTATATCTGTAATATTCATCCCCGGTCACGGTATATCTGTAATATTCAATCCCATCCAGTCACGGTAATATCTGTAATATTCATCCATCCAGGTCACGGTATATCTTGTAATATTCATCCATCCAGGTCATATATATCTGTAATATTACCATCCAGGTCACGGTAATCTGTAATATTCATCCATCCAGGTCTGGATATCTGTAATATTCATCCATCCAGGTCACGGTATATCTGTAATATTCATCCATCCAGGTCAGGTATATCTGTAATATTCATCCATCCAGGTCACGGTATATCTGTAATATTCATTCATCCAGGTCCATGGTATATCTGTAATTCATCCATCCAGGTCACGGTATATCTGTAATATTCATTCATCAGGTCATGATATCTGTAATATTCATCCATCCAGTCACGGTATATCTATATTCACCTCCAGGTCACGGTATATATCTGTATATTCATCCATCCAGGTCACGGTATATCTGTAATATTCATCCATCCAGGTCCGGTATAATCTGTAATATTCATATCATCCAGGTCATGGTATACTGGTATATTCATCCATCCAGGTCACGGTATTCTGTAATATTCATTCATCCAGGTCATGGTATATCTGTAATATCATTTCATCCAGGTCATGGTCATCTGTAATATTCATCCATCCAGGTCTGGTATACTCTGTATATTCATCCATCCAGGTCACTGTATATCTGTAATTTACCATCCAGGTCACGGTATATCTGTAATATTCATCCATCCAGGTCACGGTATATCTGTAATATCATTCATCCAGGTCATGGTATATCTGTCTATTCATCCATCCAGGTCACGGTATATCTGTAATATTTCATCCATCCAGGTCACGGTATATCTGTAATATTCATTCATCCAGGTCCGGTATATCTGTAATATTCATCCATCCAGGTCATGGTATATCTGTAATATTCATCCATCCAGGTCACGGTATATCTGTAATATTCATTCTATCCAGGTCATGGTATATCTGTAATATTCATTCATCCAGGTCATGGTTATCTGTAATTTTTCATCCATCAGTATGATATATCTGTATATTCATCCCCAGGTCACGGTATATCTGTAATATTCATCCATCCAGTCACGGTATATCTGTAATATTCACCATCCGGTCATCGGTATATCTGTAATATTCATTCATCCAGGTCACGGTATATCTGTAATATCATCCATCCAGGTCACGGTATATCTTAATATCATCCAGTCCGTTATTGTATATCTCCAGGTCACGTATATCTTAATATTCATCCATCCAGGTCTGGTATATCTGTAATATTCATTCATCCAGGTCACGGTTATCTGTAATATTCATCCATCCAGGTCACGGTAATAATCTGTTATTCTCACAGTCACGGTATATCTGTAATATTCCATCCAGGTCACGGTATATCTGTAATTTCATTCATCCAGGTCACGGTATATCTGTAATATTCATCATCCAGGTCACGGTATAATCTGTAATATTCATTCATCCAGGTCAACGGTATATCTGTAATATTCATCATTCATCCAGGTCACGGTATATCTGTAATTTTCATCCATCCCAGGTCACGTATAATCTGTAATATTCATTCATCCCAGGTCATGATATATCTGTATATTCATCATCCATGTCATGGTATATCTGTAATATTCATATTCATCCAGGTCCGGTATATCTGTAATATTCATCCATCCAGGTCACATGGTATATCTCGTAATATTCCATCCATCCAGGTCACGGTAATATCTGTAATATTCATTCATCCAGGTCGGTATTCTGTAATATTCATTCATCCAGGTCATGGTATATCTGTAATATCATCCATCCATGTGTCATGGTATATCTGTAATATTCATCCATCCAGGTCACGGTATATCTGTAATATTCATCCATCCAGGTCACGGTATATCTGTAATATTCATCCATCTCAGGTCCATGGTATATCTGTAATATTCATTCATCCAGGTCACGGTATATCTGTAATATTCATCCATCCAGGTCATGGTATATCTGTAATTCCATTCCAGTCCAGGTCATGGTATATCTGTAATATTCATCCACATCCAGGTCACGGTATATCTGTATATTCATCCATCCAGGTCACGGTATATCTGTAATATTCATCATCCAGGTCAGGTATATCTGTAATATTCATTCATCCAGGTCACTGGTATATCTGTAATATTCATCCATCCAGGTCATGGTAATATCTGTATATTCTCCATCCAGGTCATGGTATATCTGTAATATTCATCCATCCGGTCACGGTATAATCTGTAAATTCATCCATCCAGGTCACGGTATTCTGTAATATTCATTCATCCAGGTCATGGTATATCTGTATATTCATCCATCCAGGTCACGGTATACTGTAATATTCATTCATCCAGGTCATGGTATATCTGTAATATTCATCCATCCAGGCCAGCGGTATAATCTGTAATATTTCATCCATCCAGGTCACGGTATATCTGTATATTCATCCATCCGTCACGGTATATCTGTAAATTCATCCATCCAGTCATGTATATCTGTCTAATATTCATCCATCCAGGTCACGGTATATCTGTAATATTCTCCATCCAGGTCACGGTATATCTGTAATATTCATCCATCCAGGTCACGGTATATCTGTAATATTCATTCATCCAGGTCATGGTATATCTGTAATATTCATCCATCCAGGTCACGGTATATCTGTAATATTCATTCCATCCAGGTCATGGTAATCTGTAATATTCATCCATCCAGGTCACGGTATATCTGTAATATTCATCCATCCAGGTCACGGTATATCTGTAATATTCATCCATCCAGGTCACGGTATATCTGTAATATTCATCCATCCAGGTCACGGTATATCTGTAATATTCATCCATCCAGGTCATGGTATATCTGTAATATTCATCCATCATGTCACGGTAATCCTGTAATTTCATTCATCCAGTCATGGTATAATCTGTAATATTCATTCATCGGTCGGTCTATCTTTAATATTCATCCATCCAGGTCACGGTATATCTGTAATTCTCCATCCAGGTCACGGTATATCTGTAATTTTCATCCATCCAGGTCACGTATATCTGTAATATTCATCCCATCCAGGTCACTGTATATCTAATATTCATTCATCCAGTCAGGTATATCTGTAATATCCATCCATCCAGGTCACGGTATAATCTGTAATATTCATCCATCCAGTCACGGTATATCTGTAATATTCATCCATCCAGGTCATGGGGGTATATCTGGAATATTCATCATCCAGGTCCGGTATTCTGTAATTTCATCCACCACGGTATACTGTAATATCACGGTATATCTGTAATATTCATTCATCCGGTCATGGTAATATCTGTAATATTCATTCATCCATCCAGTAGGTCTATCTGTAATTTATCCATCCAGTCAGATATAATTCTGTATATTCATCCATCCAGGTCACGTATATCTGTAATATTCATCCATCCAGTCACGTGTATATCTGTAATTATCATCCATCCAGGTCATGGTATATCTGTAATATTCATCCATCCAGGTCACGGTATATCTTGTATAATTCATCCATCCGGTCACGGTATATCTGTAATCATTCATCCAGGTCTTCTGTATATCTGTAATATTTCAATCCAGGTCACGGTATATCTGTAATATTCATCCATCCAGTCATGGTAAATATCTGTAATATTCATTCATCCAGGTCACGGTATATCTGTAATATTTCATCCAGCACGATTTCACCAGGTCATACGGTATATCTGTAATATTCATCTCATTCCATCCAGTTCATGTCATGAGTCACGGTAATATCTGTATATTCATCCAGGTCACGGTATATCTGTAATATTCATCCATCCAGTCATCGGTATTCTGTAATATTCATCATCCAGGTCACTGTATATCTGTATCTCATCCAGGTCACGGTATCAGTAATATTCATCCATCCAGTGTCATGTATATCTGTAATATTCATCCATCCAGGTCACGGTATATCTGTAATTTCCATCCATCCAGGTCCAGGTATATCGTAATATTCATCCATCCAGGTCAAGGTATATCTGTAATATTCATCCATCCAGGTCATGTATATCTGTAATATTCATTCCATCCAGGTCATGGTATCATCTGTAATATTCATTCATCCAGGTCACGGTATATCTGTAATATTCATCCATCCAGGTCACAGGTATATCTGTAATATTCATCCATCCAGGTCACGGTATATCTGTATATTCATTCATCCAGGTCATGGTATATCTGTAATATTCATTCATCCAGGTCAGGTATTAATCTGTAATAATCCATCCGGTCATGGTATATCTGATATTCACCATCCAGGTCACGGTATATCTGTAATATTCATCCATCCAGGTCACGGTATATCTGTAATATTCATTCATCCAGGTCATGGTATATCTGTAATTTCAATTCATTCCAGGTCACGGTATATCTGTAATTTCATCTCATCCAGTTCATCAGGTATATCTGTAATATTCATATCATCCAGGTCATTGATATCTGTAATTCATCCATCCAGGTCACGGTATATCTGTAAATTCATATCCATCCAGGTCACGGTATATCTGTAATATTCATCCATCCAGGTCATGGTAATATCTGTAATATTCATTCATCCAGGTCCAGGTATATCTTAATATTCTTCCATCCAGGTCATGGTATATCTGTAATTTCATCATCCAGGTCATGTATACTGTAATATTCATCCATCCAGGTCACGGTATATCTGTAATATTCATCCATCCAGGTCACGGTATATCTGTAATATTCATTCATCCAGGTCAGGTATATCTGTAATATTCTCCATCCAGTCACGTTATATCTGTATATTCATCCATCCAGGTCCACGGTATATCTTCTGTAATATTCATCCATCCAGGTCACGGTATATCTGTAATTCATCCTCCGGTCGAGTAATCTGTAATATTCATTCATCCAGGTCATGGTATATCTGTAATATTCATTCATCCAGGTCAGGGTATATCTGTAATATTCAATCCAATCCAGGTCACGGTAATCTGTAATCATCCATCCAGGTCATGGTATTCTGTAATATTCATCCATCCAGTCACGGTATATCTGTAATATTCATCCATCCAGTCACGGTAATATTCTGTTATCTCCATCCAGTCACGGATATCTGTAATATTCATTCATCCAGGTCATGGTATTCTGTAATATTCATTCATCCAGGTCATGGTATATCTGTAATATTCATCCATCCAGGTCTGGTAATATCTGTATATTCACATCCAGGTCACTGGTATATCTGTAATTCATCCATCCAGTCTGGTATATCTGTATTGTCATCCATGCCAGGTCATGGTATATCTGTCATATTCATCATCCAGTTCATGTGTATATCTGTAATATTCATTCATCCGGTCACGGTATATCTGTAATCTTCTCCATGGTCACGGTATCTGTATTTCATCCTCCAGGTCAGGTATATCTGTAATATTCATTCATCCAGGTCATGTATATCTGTATAGATTCATCCATCCAGGTCATGGTATATCTGTAATATTCATCCATCCAGGTCAGCGTATATCTGTAACTATTCATCCATCGGGTCTTGTATATTGTAATATTCATTCATCCCAGGTCACTGTATATCTGTAATATTCATCCATCCAGGGTCCTGGGATATCTGTAATATTCATCCATCCAGCGTCACGGTATAATCGTGTAATATTCATACATCCAGGTCAGGCGTCATATCTCTGTAAGTATTCATCCATCCAGGTCACGTATAATCTGTAATATTCATCCATCCAGGTCAACGTTATATCCTGTGTAATATTTCATTCATCCAGGTTCATGGTACCGTCGTGTTGTTCATTCCAGGTCATGGATATCTGTAATATTCATCCATCCAGGTCATGTATATCTGTAATATTCATCATCCAGTCTGGTATATCTGTAATTTCATCTCGTCCAGTTCACGGTAATATCTGTAATATTCATTCGATCCAGGTCACGGGTATATCTATAATATTCATCCCCAGGTCATGTATATCTGTTAATTGATTCATTCATCCAGGTCATGGTATATCTGTAATATTCATCTCCAGGTCAGGTATTCTGTAATATTCATCCATCCAGGTCTGTTGATGCTATAATTGTCACCATCTGTCATATTCTGTAATATTCATCATCCAGGTCACGCTATATCTGTAATATTCATCCATCCATGGTCACAGATTCGGTAATATTCATACATCCAGGTCACGGTATATCTGTATATTCTTCATCCATCCAGTCACGGTATATCTGTATATTCATTACATCCAGGTCAGGTATATCGTAATATTCATCCATCCACACGTCAGGTATATCTGTAATATTCATACATCCAGGTCACTGGTATCTCTGTAATATTCATCCATCCACGTCACGGTATATAATGTACTATTCATGTCATCCCAGGTCACTGGTATACTGTATTTCATCCATCCAGTCACGGTATATCTGTAATATTCATCCTTCAGTCATGGATATCTGTAATATTCTTCAATCCAGGTCATGGTATATATGTAATATTCATCCATTCCAGGTCACGTATATCTGTAATATTCATATCCAGGTCACGATATATCTGTAAATTCATTCTCCAGGTCATGGTTATATGTAATTTCATAATCAATTCCAGGTCATGGTATATCTGTTATTCATATTCATCCACTTCATGGTATATCTATAATATTTCATTCATCCAGGTCACGGTATATCTGTAATATTCATCCATCAGTCAGGTATATCTGTATATTCATCATCCAGTCAGGTATATCTGTAATATTCATCCATCCAGGTCAGGATATCTGTAATATCATTCCATCCGGTCACGGTATACGTACTATTCATTCATCCAGGTCATGGTATCTATAATCTTCATCCATCCAGGCTGTATCTTTAATATTCAACATCAGGTCACGGTATATCTGTATATTCATCCATCCAGGTCACGGTTATCTGTAATATTTCTTCATCCAGGTCATGGTATATCTGTAATATTCATCACAGGTCATGTATACCTGTATTTCACCATCCGGTCTGGTATAATCTGTAATATTCATTCATCCGGTCATGGCTATCTGTAATATCATTCATCCGGTCACGGTATATCTTGTAATTCATTCATCCAGGTCATGGTATATTCTTTAATATTCATCCATCCAGGTCATGATAATCTTGAATATTCATCCATCCAGGTCATGGTAATCTGAATATTCATGCCGCCATGTCACGGTATATCTGTATATTCATCCATCCAGTCCTAATCTGTAATATCTCCATCCAGGTCATGGTAAATCTGTAAATATTCATCCACAGGTCATGGTTATCTGTAATATTCATCCATCCGGTCATGGTCTAATCTGTAATATTCATCCATCCAGTCCACGGTATATCTGTAATATTCATTCATCCAGGTCACGGTAAATCGGTAATCTTCATTCATCCAGATCACAGTATATCTGTAATATCATTCCTCGGGTCACGGTATATCTGTAAATTCATCCATCCCAGGTCACGTTATCTTAATATTTCATGCCTCCAGGCACGGTTATCTTATATATTCATCCTTCCAGGTCACGGTTATGATCTGTTCTTATATTCGATCAACTGGACTTAAAGTTTAGTTTTTGAAGACGTTTCGCTAGTCCATCCGACTGGATCTCTCATTTAGAAAGAATTCTTATTACTTGATTTTACTTTATTTTGTACGGTCAGTGTATGAAAAGTCCTTCATATAGATTCTCCTTCATGCCTTGTTTCCATACATTAATAATAGACAGGTAATTTCTAGTGGGTGTGATTTAATGTAGGATATAGACTAAGCCAACAATGTGATGGTCCCTTTCATTTAAGCTATCAGCTTGAAACTCTTTACTTCTATGGTAATTGTACTATTTAGTTCTGAAATAAATAACTATCTTAAATTGCAAAGCCAATGTAACAAGCTTAGACAGTGGAACAATCATTTTGTGTAATAATCCATTTCTCATTGTAGTGTAGAACAGAAGAAACTCTCTTATGAATTACTGTATAAAAAATATTATCATACGTCAAACAATAGGGTTTGAATGTAAACGAAGGTTAACTGTGTTGAAGTGAGAGGAAATGTTTATGATTTATTCATAAACCCTGAAAGAGTTATGCTAGAGATCCAAATGCATCTTTGGAAATCCTATACACTAATATGCACAGACGCTGGCCCTATCGCACACGCATGTGGGCTTTACATTAAATAATGGCCATACAATAAACGCTCTGGTGATTGTTTCAATAATAGGTCATATCAGAGGACACGTGGACATCCTTTAAGGTTGGAAGAAAAGAGTTCATCTTCAGGTTAGGAAGGTTTCTTTACAGTGAGAACGGTGACACTGTGGAACTGTCTTCCAGCAGATGTGGTATGGCATGTTCATTAATTTACTGGTATTAATACATATACTGTAGTTCTGGTTGGTACTGGGATCCTATATAATATTGAGAATTACTGGTATTAATACATATACTGTAGTTCTGGTTGGTACGGGGATACTATAATAAATTGAGAATTACTGGTATTAATACATATACTGTAGTTCTGGTTGGTACGGGTATACTATATATATTGAGAATTACTGGTATTAATACATATACTGTATTTCTGGTTGGTACGGTGGGATACTATATATATTGAGAATTACTGGTATTAATACATATACTGTACTTCTGGTTGGTCAGGGATACTATATAATATTGAGAATTACTGGTATTAATACATTTCTGCAGTTCTGGTTGGTCACTATACATATAATATTGAGAATTACTGGTATTAATACATATACGGCATTCTGGTCGGTACTGGGAGATATATTATTGAGATACGTTAATCATATACTGTAGTTCTGTGTAAATAGGGATACTATATAATATTGAGAATTCTGGTATTAATACATATACTGTAGTTCTGGTTGGTACAGGGATACTATATAAATTGAGAAATTACTGGTATTAATACTATTCTGTAGTTCTGGTTGGTACAGGGATACTATATAATATTGGAATACTGGTATTATACATATACTGTAGTTCTGGTTGTACAGGGATACTATATAATATTGAGAATTACTGTTATAATACATATACGGCAGTTCTGGTCGGTACTGGGATACTATATAATATTGAAAATTACCGGTATTAAATAGAGGTGCGCGAAACTGCTAAAATCCATGCAGTTTCACGGATTTTTGAAAAAATTTGAAAATCCGTAAATCTGCGGATCTCGGAAATACTGTATCACAATGTTTCGGGGTGCTCTGAGGAAGGGGCAAAAGCCCCAAAACTTTGTGATATTGATGTGTGTGGTTCACTATTAAATTGATTTAATCGGCGTGTGACTCTCATCTCTATATTTCCAATAGAGACATATTATCGTTATGAGATATTATTCACATTAAAAGAAACAAAAAATCTGCCATTCACCGGTTAGTATTTCCATTCGTTTTAACTGAAGATATTGACCTGTGTATGGCGTCTGATACTATTTGCCTGTCTATATTGCGTTGGGGAATTAGACTGGTTGGATTTTCCCCATAAATCCCATCTATAGCTGCAGTATCTTGGGCAGATTACAAGATCTTACAAGGTGTTTAAATTCATATAGAACTTGGGGTCAGTACGGTGGCTCAGTGGTTAGACTGATCCCTTGCAGCGCTGATGGTCCTGAGTTCGATTCCACCCTTGGACACATCTACAAGGAGTTTGTATGTTCTCCCAGTGCTTGCGTGGGTTTCCTCCGGGCACTCCGGTTTCCCCCACAATCATAAAGACATACTGATAGGTTGTATGTGTCCATAAAGTGATTAGATTGTAAGCTCTTCGGGGCAGGGCCTGATGTGAATGTATACATGTAATTGTAAAGCGCTACGGAAGATGTTGGCGCTATATAAATCCACAATAATAATAAAAATCTGGTTTCAAGTTGAGGTACTGACCGGTTATACCATATTTCGTGAATGACAGGCTTTAAATAAACATATTACCACAAGTCTTTAAAATAATGCCTGTAAAACATATCTGGGGATACCGTAGCAGAACAAACCATTCATAACACCGAATGTTCCATCCGTATGTCTCCATTTCATAAACATATTAAGGAATGAAAAATGTCTTTCCTTTCAAAATAACCCACTGAATTGTGAAAGATCATTTATGATACAATACGTAGTAATTTAGGCCATTTTCTACTTTGGTGCCTCAAATTACCCACCTCGACTGTGTCATAAATTATTTTAATTATCTGCATGCTCGATGGTCTTTCAGACTCTTTATTTAAAAGACGATACACAGATATATTATCTGAGCGGTGGAGAGACCTTATTCACTTTGGAAATCCACTATTATTCATAAAATAAAGGAACCAGGCGTTGTGCTTTCATATTAAAGAAGTAAGGCGCCATTTCAGGTCTGGAAATAAGAATCTTCCAAGTGTAACTTTAATTCTTATCATTATTTCTGTCTGAATTCTTGTCTTCTAATAAAATGTTTATTTTCTGTGTTTTCCCTTTCTCCTGCTTGGGATGTTATTATGTTACAGACGAAGAAAATGACCGTTCTTTGCCAAATGGAAATGAAAGTATAATTATCAATGTTGAGTCTGGGGAATTGTGGTGTGAATGTTAAACAAGGGAATAGACTTAGACAGTGAATAAAGTGGTCAGAAGAGGAGTGACAGACTTGTCTAATATTTTTTGAGGTCTAGGAATAAGAAATGTAAAAATTAATGTACGGATTGATATTGTTGGGGGTTTAATACACTGACTACACAACTGACAAATCCCAAAAAGGATTGTTGCATATGTATTGGGTTTGTTGAAGTCTTTTGACTACTTTCTATGTATGTATCTTTTTATGGGCATCATAATAAGACAATGTGAGAGTTGAGTCCATAAGTCAATATCCTGGACTGTCTAATGGATCTATGGCAGTAATGGAAACATTACTAACTTATAGATGTTGTTAGCCCAGGGAACCCAGTCTGTAGGACTACACTGCATTCAATTTAGAATAAAACCAGACCCAATGACTGTGTAATCCCATTCGAGATTCTTTTTATTATAAAGGGATTTATAATCAGGTTAACAAAAAGTCTTTATGGGAGTTATGCTGAGGCCACACTGCAACGCAAAGGAATCGCGCACAAAATCACGAGCGTAATCACACGCGATTGTGTGCGCTTTTCTTGTGCATTCGCGTTTGCGTTTTTGCGTTATGGAAACGCTGCGTAAACGCACCAGAAATGCGTTACCAAAACGCGAATGGACGCGCAATCGCATGTGCATGAGAAATCGCGGGAATTTTCGCGCTCCTGCGATTTCCATTTTAGCGAAAATCGCGGGCGCAAACTAGTGTGGCCTAGCCCTTAAGGAGCCTTTGCACGTAAGAATCATATATCTATCAGAGAAGACATAACGTATTCTGTAAGCAGATAGTACATTGTTACAGATGGTACGGTAACTCTACTTAACCATTCTTCTGTTATTGTCAGGGAGATTTAATAAAAGGTCTTATTGTTAAAAATTATTCTAATTTTGTCCCAAACAATCAGATGTTTGCTTTCAAATGGTAAATAGGATCTGATTGGTTAGGGCAAAATTAGCACCATTTTTAAAGATAAGGGGCTCGATTTACCCAGAGCCACTGTTTAAATTTATGGAGTTAAAGTTGCTACCGGTTAGCGTGACTTTAACTTGATATTAGTCTTGGATGCATGAGTTATGCAGAAGTCCCATGCGCATCGGACGCTTGCAATTAAACATACCGGGATTTACCTATGTTCGCAAACGTGATATTAAATCGCCAACAGGACGTTTACCCAGAGAGATAGCGGCTCTGGGTAAATGAGCCTGAAGAACTTACATTAAATCTCCCTGTTTATATTTTAGTCCATAAATACTACAGGAGAAAAGGCCAGAAGACATCCTATAAAATAATGTACTGGGGTAAATGTACTAAATGTGATTAGAGATCACCGCTCAGTCACGGTGCTAAAAATGCTTTTGATTGTCACATGTAACCTACTGGTACCCTACTGGGCAGACCTAATAATTATCAGTTTCCATTGCAGTTACAAGAATTAATGTAAATGTTCAGAATCTTAACAAACTGTGAATAAATGACCTAAACTAAATGTTAATTCTGACCTTTCATAACAATATCAACCTCCACTGCATCAAGGAACACGATGACTAATTTAATATTTTCAATGGAGGTTGGAAAAAATCTAATGCTGCAAATGAAAGTGTCAATTTGTCCCTATTTAAGCAGTTTCTAAGCTTGCCAGGGATAATGGCGATATGATTGGCTTTCCATTATATAATCAGTTCACATAAGGTAATCATGGCTGAGGAATGTCAGGGATCTATCTCACCGTCTATTAAACATTTCAGATGTATTTATGCAAGTTGAACACATCCTATATGGTGCTTAAGATGCTCCATTATCTTAGGCATAAAAATATGTGTGTGGGGGGGTGGGGGGTGGGGTCAGGGGTGTTCCTAGGGGTTTTGACACCTGAAACAACCTTTAAAGACCGCCTATCATGGGGGGGGGGCACGTGAAGCAGGCATGGCTTCATCAGGGAACATAGGCGTGGCTTGTGGAGGTGGGTATGGAGGACTAACACTTACTGGTGAACTGGAGGGCTGACTTAACACTGATTGGTGGACTGGAGGGCTGACTTAACACCGATTGGTGGACTTTTGTTGAAATGCGGTATTGCAGGAAGGAGGTTTTTTTTAACTAGAGCCTTTTCAGTGTTCCGCAGGGGAGCGCCCGGAGCAAATGTTTCACTTTGCTTCATGGTAGGGGCACCCCTGGGTGGTATGGGGGGGGGGCTGAAGGTCAGGTGCACTCAGTTGTACATTCCTATTCAATTGGAGTTAAGTTGTGCAATGTTACTCAAAAGTATTGATATTGATCATTCATTTACTGTTAGTCTATTATTGCATTGGATATTATTGTGGCATTGACACTTTATAAATTTAGTAAATTATTTGAATATGGTGCAGGGTCCAGTAACAGTAACTGACATTTTGGAAAGTCTTTAATTCATTAGTCTCCCAAGAGAATATTTTTAGAGTATTAGAATAAGATATTATTCTATTATAACCATTTGCTACATAATCTCCATCATTTTCTATCAGATTGGTACCCTCATCAAGAGCGTAATGAGAGCCCTATATGTGCAGACTCCATGAAATGCTCTGGAATCTGTGAAATGAATCTAATTCTGATTAAGTTAAATGGGTTTCTGGAAAAATCCTTTTGTAGTGAAAGATGGCCACTGATAACTCAATGTGCCAACATTAAGATGGTGTAATGAAGTTCTCACTGTAAATGATTGTGCATTGTATTGTACTTTGTACTAGATTGAAGCCATCTTATGTTGGTGTGTCTAGTACGATAGGTTGTAACATTATTTAATTTTGTTAGTAGGACACTGAAAACCCAAGCTCTTAGTTGTTGAGACAATTTTGATACAATTTTTTTGTTCCTTACTATTTGTTTCCATGTAATTGAGAGGGAAGAAGAATTTGCAGAAGTTTCACAATAAAGTAAAAATGCCGTACGACTTCTGTTTGTGTTCCGTATGAGAATGAGACATATGTTCATTCTATTTCTGTATATTGCAGGACTAATCATATCCCAGGCCAATGTGCTGTGACAAGGCCACTAAGGAAACATTGGTTTGCTAATCCTGGAACACTATTAACGTTAACTCGGTCACTTGTTAAACACAGACCCCTGAGACCATGGAAGAGACTGGGTCATTGTCAAAGGAATAGCAGAGATACCGTTGGGACACTCAGTACAACAACATATCAATATCTCATACAAGTTATAAAGAAAGATATGGGCTATCCACCCATCTCGCAATCAAAGGAAGACAACAAGAACCAGGAATAACAATCAATAATACACAGGAGATGAAGGAAAATAAGAGCAGTTTATACAACTTGCAGTTATGGCTCATTTACCATGAATCTTATTTTTATTTAAGCCACAAACCATGAAGAAATATCAAGTAGCCGTCTACTGTGGACGCTCTTCACAGTTACCAGCACAGTGCAAAGTAATTCCCTTAATTGTGAGCTTTACGCTAAGATGTCCTCTGAGAGTCAGTAAAGTTGTACAAAGCAGATGACAAAACATGTCTCCTCTCTCTTCTTTACTAACCACAATGACAATGGTGCTATGACCTGTAACTTCACTTTAAAAAATCTATAACTTTCTTTCATAACCAACTTCCGCAACTTCCTTTCTCCTCCGGGATACTGTGACCTTTAAATTCTGCTGCTTCCATTGTTTTGCTCTCTCCAAAGAAGGAACTCCCAACTTCCATCTTCTCAGCCCCAGATATTAGATGGTTCCCCATACTTACAATCAGTCTTTTAACCTTAACCTAAGTCTTTACATTCTGTAAGACCTGTCTTAATTTCTTCTTCTCTAGTTGAGTAGTTCCCTGTCTCCTGGGTAGACCCCTCCATTCACACTGATTCCATTTCTTTCTTGTTGCTTCCAAACTCTAAATATTTCTAACTCTTTCTCCACCAACAAACCTTAATCAGTAGGTTCACATCTTATATTACCCCTGTACTCTCAGAAACCAGCACAATATGGGATTAAATACTTTAAAATGTCAAATTACAGAACTTTCTACCATTTCATAGTGTCCTGTATATTACCCACCATACTAGATTAAAAAATCTAAAACTTATTTAAATTTATTCTCAATAAAAGTACACACACCTACTGATCTACTTATCCATTACAGTGGAAGCCATATTTAAAGGGTAACTAAAGCAAAAAAAAATGTAGATTTATCCTCAATAAAAGTAAGTTTTATGGTTGTAAACACAAAAAGACATACCCCCCTCAACCAGACCCAGGTACACACACCTACTGATCTACTTATCCATTACTGTGGCAGCCATACTTAAAGGGTAACTAAAGTAAAAAAAAACTAATTTAGATTTATCCTCAATAAAAGATAGTTTTATGGTTGTAAACACAAAAAGACATACCCCCTCAACCAGACCCAGATACACACACCTACTAATCTACTTATCCATTACTGTGGCAGCCATACTTAAAGGGTAACTAAAGTAAAAAAAAAAGAGCAAATTTTGATCAATAATCAAAAAACTTTGTTTTTTAAACCCCCAACGTGATACAGGTATTCACAGCTACTGACCTAAACCTCCATTACTGTTGCAGCCATACTTAAAGGGTAACTAAAGTCAAAAAAACGTATTTTGATCAATCATCAAAAAAAAAATTTAACCCCCAACCCGACACGGGTACACACACTTACTGATCTACTTATCCATTACTATGGCAGCCATACGTAAAGGGTAACTAAAGTAAAAAAAAAACTCATTTTGACCAATCATCAAAAAAGTTAGTATTTTGTCCCCCAACCTTATATGAATACACACACACCAACTGACCTACCTTTAATGCGTGTGACAAATTTAAAGGGTAAGTAAAAAAACAACAATGCCCTCTTCATTGACATTATTGAGTTTTAAAATCTGCAGCACAAACACACAAATTCCCTTCCAAAATGCAGTCTTTCAAGCCAAATTCAAAGTTTATACTTAAACTTTTCCTTTCTAGTTACGTTTAATGTACAAAATGCTATAAAATTATAATGTTAACAGGAAATAATCCACTAACCCAGCTGGTCCAGATGTTTTTTTGTTTTTCAATAATTACCATGCAGCACTGAAGTCTTGAGTTCGATTCCACCCTTGGACACATCTGCAAGGAGTTTGTATGTTCTCCTCCGGGCACTCCGGTTTCCCCCACAATCATAAAGACATACTGATAAGTTGATTGTGTCATATATGTGCTTAGATTGTAAGCTCTTTGGGGCAGGGCCTGATGTGAATGTATACATGTAATTGTAAAGCGCTACGGAAGATGTTGGCGCTATATAAATCCACAATAATAATAATCATCTTACTAGGTTAATACGACAGCCAAAGGCATTACCCCAATATGATATAATTTCTACTAACATGCCCCTTTTTAGCTTTAAAAATCAGTTCCCCAATTAAATTGCCTTAATTTGCTCATGGTCAATATCTTACTCTTCTGAAGACTTTTAACATTTTTAATCAAGACAATGGCCCTATTTATATTTGGATTTAAATGTATCAATAATCTTTTAAACCTCTTACAGGCAATTAAAGGGGAAATGCCTGTGGCCTGACAATTCTGTCCTACAAATGATAGCAATATATTGACTACAGTACATACCGGTATGAATCTTGTATTAGTTGTACAAAGGTTTGGGCAGAATTGTTTTTAGATTTCTGGTAACAGAATAATGTGCATTTTAGTTGTTTTTCCAAATTAAAAAAAACCAAAAGAATGTTTTTAAAAGGCTACGAGTCTCCTTAGTGAATCACCAATAGGAAGTTACAGCGTAAGAACTACTACCCCTTTAAAAACTGTTACCTTATTATTCCATCACTAATCTGTATCCCACTGACCTTTATACAACCTAATTATAGACCTGAGCAAACGATGCCTTTGTGCTATAGAGATTATCAATAATATATGTTTATATTTGTGAAGTGTTAACATATCCCACAGAGCTCTCCAGAAAATGGAAAACAAATAAAAGTCTGATATATAAACCTGCAGGTAGCACGCAGAGTGTGCCGGCAATGACAATTTGTAGTAGGCTTTTATTTCCTCTTTTTCTTACTTGCACGATTATAACAAGAGTCCAGGTCTTTATAACTGAAGTTCACATGTAGACCCAAACAGTAAGTTCCCCCAAAAAAAATTGCCTGTAGAAACGATATTGGCACAGAGACGTGATTGGCTAAATCCCTAAAAATTTTAAAGAATGGAGAACTATAGACAGGAAATTACCTGGACATACAGTAAAAGGACGCAATGGTGCCAACATAATCATCATGTTGTACAGAACATAAAGGTTTTTTTTTAATACCTGCAATCCTTTAAAGGTATAAAAGTGTAAAAAAGGATAATATAATCTGCTTGGAACTTTATGGTTAACTAGAAACAAATAGATTTGATGCATCTAAAGTATCAAACGAGGGATAGATATACAGGCAGACAAATAGATAATAGGCAGATGATAGATAGATAGATAGAGGGAGGGAGGGAGAGAGAGAGAGAGAGAGAGAGAGAGAAAGAGATGAGAGATGGATGGATGGATGGAGGGAGGGAGGGAGTTAGGGAGGGAGGGATAGATAGATAGATAGATAGATAGATAGATAGATAGAAAGATAGATAGATAGATAGATAGATAGATAGATAGATAGATAGATAGATAGATAGATGATAGATAGATAATAGTCAGATGATAGATAGATAGATAGATAGATAGATAGATAGATAGATAGATAGATAGATAGATAGATAGATAGATAGATAGATAGATAGATAGATAGATAGATAGATAGATAGATGATAGATAGATAATAGGCAGATGATAGATAGATAGATAGATAGATAGATAGATAGATAGATAGACCAGTTGCACCAATAATATTTATTCACATAATATTTACTCAGACATCCTTCCTATATAGTGTAGTGGTCAGAGAAATGCCCGTGTCTGTCTAGCATTCCTATATAGTGTAGTGGTCAGAGAAATGCCCGTGTCTGTCTAGCATTGACATTATAGCTTAGAGACATATTTAGAGACATAGCTTAGAGACATATTTCTAAAGCTGCGGTAGAAACAGGTAGTAGCTGTGGTAGTAAAGCTGGATAAATTTGCAACAATGTTGCAAACTTACCGGTAAGGCATTTAAAGATCACCTCTGGTCCTAAAAAGATGAAAATGGCAGCAAAGAAGGAGAAAAGAAGATGGTGGAGACCTGGAAAGGTCCTTTTTAGGACCAGGTGTTATGAACAGACACACTCGCAAACCCAATTCATTCACCTTTTCTATTTATTTACAATTATTGAACAATCATGTCTGACATGGCGATGATTGGCGGTGGTACTAGTAAAAGTTTTTTTTGTACCGCCATTTAATAAATTGTGAGACCTGTTTCTGCAGCTTTAATGCAATTCACTAAAAGAGGCTCTACCTTTCTGGTAGTAACATTGCTGGTTTATAAATTGCGTTAGATGAAAAAATTCTGAAAAAAACAGCGGTATTGCCGCCAGGAAAATAACACACTTTTATAAATATGCCCTATAATGTCTCACTATATGCAGCCAAATCCCCAGCAGTATAGGACTTCACACTATAAATACATGCTACTGGCCTTTTATAAACTCATACAGGGTTATTCAATAAAAGTTCTTATCGTTTAAAATGGTGCTAATTTTGCCCCAACCAATCAGATTTTATTTAACATTTGGGGCAAAATTAGCACCATTTTAAACGATAAGAACTTTTATTGAATTTCCCTGATACTTTATTAGTCTCTTTTTGTGCTTACATGATTTTTACAGAAATTCAGTTCTTCTATTAACTAAAGTTTATGTGTAGACCCCAAACTGTAGTTAAAAGAAATGATTTCTTGTCTGTACAAAGGATTTCTGCAAAAAAAATGTGATTGTCTGTATTGGAGAGGGTTTTTAAAGCAGCTCTACTGTGTGTGCACTTGTATCAGAGTGATGAGTTTCTTACAGTAATACCGTGATACAATAGAAGAGAGGACCCTGCCCAAAGAGCTTACAGTCTACAGGAAATGGGGGTGAGACATAAGGTGACGGGAATCGGTAGGCTGTAAATAGATTGGCAGTGGAGTGTGAAAGGCGGGTTGGATCATATTGGGTAGTAAGATGGGTAATGTCTAGACCAGGTTATATGGTGCCTGAAGAGGTGGGATTTAAGGTTATGTTTAAAGGTATTAAGGGGCGGTGAGTGATGGACACACGGAGTGACGGAATAACATTGTATTATTGACTAGATGAAAGGCTTGTATACAGGTGCTGGGGATGACATGTAATCAAATTGAAATTAATACCAACTCAGCAGGGGCTATTTACAGAGAGCCACAACACAAATAGTCTATCTTAAAGTCACACTAGCCATCTACAAAGCATTACTCTGACTCTGACAAGGGATTTATGTGGGTTTCAAACCATCCGCCCATGTCAACGCCACACTGTGATTTAATGACACTATTACAGCACTTTTGAATGTAAATTTCAATGCCAGCTGGATTACTTACATTAAAAGCATGCCAACATTAAACGGCATGTCTACTTCCAAAACAAAAATTCATATTTAGGTAGATCACCCCTAAAACATTAGCATTGTTCTAGTTACAGACAGAAATGTGCTTGCGTTGTCTGTAAATCCTTCTGATTGCCATTTCACTAAGTTCTGTGAGAAGAATAATTACCTAGAATTTTTTAATTAAAACGATCCCCGACCGAATGGCCAATAAAGTGCCCATACACTGCATGATTATCAGCTGAAACGGCCGTTCATACACATCGTGTGTCACGGGTTGGCACCTGCATGTGCGTATGAACCTTTAAAGTGGCATCACACTGCACTGTACTGTAGGTTCCATATAATAGAATGGCCAAGGTGATATTACAGATATGTGGGAATACGGCGATGAAGGATTGTGCTGTAGAGGAGGTTGGGCCTGTTCTATATTAGGATCAACTGCCCCTGCATATTAAACAATTGCTGTCTGTACTACGCAAGTAACTATACAAATAACCCCCAGTCACTTAACAATAAAATTCCGAGTGAGGTGGGCGACAATGCCCCCGACTCCATTACATAGGGGCTGGGATGTCCCCTTTGCACTTTTGGACCATTCTCCTGGCTGTCTCCTACTCCTTTTATCTAACTTGCCAATGGACCCCCACGTCCAGTAATATCAAAAGATTCAGATTTCTCCTATTTTAGTTGATTACGTTTAACTTTATTAAAGGGTATGTCCACTCAAAAATTAACTTTCTTTCTATCTGTTTTACTGAAGAACAGGAGGTAAATGCACTATTTCTTACCTCCCGTTCTTCAGTAAATC
This sequence comes from Hymenochirus boettgeri, assembly GCA_019447015.1. NCBI lineage: Eukaryota > Metazoa > Chordata > Amphibia > Anura > Pipidae > Hymenochirus > Hymenochirus boettgeri. The sequence goes on along the minus strand of CM033477.1, from coordinate 165,506,571 downwards.
TTGCAAGGGTATTGAGTAGACATACCCTTTAATGCTTTACCCTTCATCAATGTAATGCTATTATGTCTCCTTTAATTATTTTATATACCCATGGAGAACAAAAAGAGTTTTATAAAAGGAAACCTGTAGTAGTTAAAAAATGAATTATTGGACACAATTGATTTGATTTTCACTTCCTTTATTTAGTCATTGAACTAGAAGGAATTGTCGCTGTAGGTCGGGTGCTAACATGATGTGTTATTATTATAACAGCAAAGTGAATTGTCTTGGTCATCCTGTCTCAGTAACTTGAGAACTTTACATTTTTTTATTTATTTTTTGCAAAGTTCGTGGCAAAATTTGTGGCAAAACTATGGGTTTTCCAAAAGTGTAATCCACGGCCATTAAATACAGGTTAGTAGGCCATATTAGATACTCAATCATGGCTATTTTATTTCATGCTAAGCCCTGACTATAATAATCCCTATCCCAGCAACCGTTTCCCAGCGTATTTGAAGGAAAATTCTCACTATCACTAACTAAAAATCTATCACTTGAATTAATGAATGATTACTGAAAAATACAAAAACGATAGACACAGGTATATACAAAAACAGTATATACAAAAAACTTAAACTATTACAACAGTATATACAACAAACTATATTACAACACAGTAGACAAAACTAAAAACTATAATTTACACAAACAGTTATTACTATACAACCTAAACTATATAACAATAGTATAAACAAATAACTAAAACTATAAACAAAAAAACAGTATATACAAACTAAACTATATACAACATAAACTTACACAACTAAAATATATACAAGATATATACAACTAAACTATATAAAAACAGTATTTATACAAACTAAAAAAACTATAATACAACAGTTATATACAAAACTAAAAACTAATTACAACATACAAACTAAACTATATACAAAAACAGGGTAATACAAAACGAAAAACGCATATAACAAAACGTAATACCAACTCTAAAACCTATATTTGACAAACCAGTGTATTACAACTTAAAAAACTAGAGACACAGGATATTGACAACTGAAACTAGATACAAACAGTTTATTACCAAAAAAATCGAAAACTATATACAACAGTATATACAACTAAACTATATACAACAGTATATACAACTAAACTATATACAACAGTATATACAAACTAAACTTATACAACAGTTTATACAACTACACTATCTACAACCGTATATACAACTAAACTATATACAACAGTATATACAACTAAACTATATACAACAGTATATACAACTAAACTATATACAACAGTGTATACAACTAAACTATATACAACAGTTTATAGAAATATTTTGGTACAATGTTTCATGCAAATCCAAAGCTTTTTATGACATATGTAAACCATTATTACTAAAATATGAAATAAATTGTGTCTATTGCAAAACGTCTTCAATATATTTAAATAGAAAATTTCTAGTTTTTCAAATTTGTGATTCATTTCAATTTATTTCATCCAACTTTAGCAAGACCTAATTTAAAACTTTAAATACACCAGTGCTTAGTGCACATGATTTGCAATATTGAATTTTTTTTATCAATTGAGCACCAAATAGGCATAGAGTGTGCATTGGTTTATCTAAGAGGAACTCACACAACTTTGTTTATCATTTATCTGGTGGTAAAGTAATAGCAATTGGCTGTACTCTCAGAGTTGCAAAAACCTCCATTGAAGTCTATAAATCTCTGCATTTTATTCATTCACAAAGCTACATAGAGTATAAAGAAGCTTTAAGGCTCCTGTACTTTGTCCTAAAAACTACATACAATAGACACAAAAGCCAATTTATTTCTAAGGGAAGGGGCACAGAACCACAGAACAGGTTGTCAATCACGTGTAGTGTATTTCAGGCTTAACAGCCATTGTCCAGCCATTTGGCAAAGTAACCACACGTTCTTCAATCACAATAAAAACACTTAAATGATTTTACTTGGCCATCTGCGACCATCTTGACAAGAATTGTCTTTTATTCTGCAAATGTAATGATGACTTTTAGCAGCTTTGAGTCACCTCCTATATTTTTCTAAAAGCCAGGACAATTTTAAACCTTGCAAATGTTCATTGGAAATCAGAACTAGTGTAGCTGAAGGTGATACAGAATGGGACTTGGGTGGACTTGGTTTTTCTTTATGGTTTGGGAGTAAAATGTAATTGGTTCTGACATTTTTCTTAATGTGTTTATAAAAGATAAATATGTATTGAGTGATTTTTCCTCCAACATCGGGACTGGACAATTAAAACATTGACAATCATTTTTAGAGCATGACACAATTATTATCAGAAATATCAGGTGTTCTTGATGAAGTCACGTTTGACTGAAAGACAAGACTGATATGGGGTACAGAGTATTTTAACAAAACTCCATCTGGTACACCCACTGTCTTTACCACCCTGTAGCTGAGTTCTGTCACAACGAATAGGCCAGTGATCCTATAGTACTCCTGGGATTTGTAGGATTTAAACATCTGGATGTCAATATGCTTGTGAAGGTTCTCATTCATCCAGGTCATGGTATATCTGTAATATTCATCAATCCAGGTCACGGTATATCTGTAATATTCATCCATCCAGGTCACGGTATATCTGTAATATTCATCCATCCAGGTCACGGTATATCTGTAATATTCATCCATCCAGGTCACGGTATATCTGTAATTTCATCCATCCAGGTCACGGTATATCTGGTAATATTCATTCATCCAGGTCACGGTATATCTGTATATTCATCCTCAGGTCACGGTATATCTGTAAATTCATCCATCCGGTCACGGTATATCTGTATATTCATCCATCCAGGTCACGGTATATCTGTAATATTCATCCTCCAGGTCACGGTTAATCTGTAATATTCATCCATCCGAGTGTCACGGTATATCTGTAATATTTTTTATTGTGTTATTTGTCCCATTAAATAGGCTAATACTAAGGCGTATCCTTCGAAGAGCCGTCCGGTTTTCATCCGAGATACTGAAGGCCCCTCCTCAGTTCCTTTCATCTCTGGTCCCCACAGTGGTTTCCATACTGGTAAGAAAAATGGCTCCAATTTCAGCCTTTAGGTCAGAAATGACAATGCTAATTCCCTGTGTAAATGACCTGGGAAGTGTGGATTCTTTATTACAGTTTTATATTTTAATAGAATTTATAACACATTTTTTAATGAGATGTGACAAAATCTGGTAAAAATAATTTCTTTTCACTATTAAAATTAGAGGCACCCCCTCCCCATAACTAACAAGTAACCCACTGCTGGCCCCACTATGTAGTGTTAAATAATCCTTACCTTACCTTACCTTACCCTCCTTATGGTTCTCCTGAAGTGTCTGTCCAAAGTCCCAGAAAGTGAAGAGTAGGAGCTGTCTGTGTGTCATCCAGTTCCTGCCCCTTCCTTGTCCTCCTGGAGGACTCTGACATGTGCAGGAAAGCCCCTCCCCTCTCCCTCCCTCCAGATCCCTTATTATGTGATATTGGTCGCTGTAAAGCAAACTAGCATGATATTGTCTTAAGACAAGTCCAGCACACTATATGCTCTGATGTTGCAGGAGGTAGGAATACCTCTTACTAGCAGTCAGAAATAGCGCAAAGGCAGCATGCAGCGTAACGTCATTGTGCCAGCATGTACTGTGACTTCATCGCATAGCCAAAGATTACTCGGAGGAGCTCGGAGGATTCTGGTCACTTCCATTAGGTAAGATGGGTTAAAACATTCGGGGCACGTAGCGATGGCACTGCCTATGGGTAGACTAGATATAAAGGTCTGTAATATTCATCCATCCAGGTCACGGTATATCTGTAATATTCATCCATCCAGGTCACGGTATATCTGTAATATTCATCCATCCAGGTCACGGTATATCTGTAATATTCCTTATCATCCAGGTCACGGTATATCCTGTAATATTCATCCCATCCAGGTCACGGTAATACTGGTAATATTCATCCAGTCCGGTCACGGTTATATCTGTACATATTCACTCATCCAGTCATGGTATATCTGTAATATTCAATTCCATCCAGTGTCACGTATATCTGTATATTCAATCCACCAGTGTCAACGGTATATCTGTAATATTCACATCACGGTCATGGTTAGCCGGTGAATTCATCATCCAGGTCCACGGTAAATATACGGTGATATTCATCATACCAGGTCCGGTATATCTGTATTTCATCCTCCAGGTCCACGGTAATTTCTGTAATATCAATCCATCCAGGTCACTTATATCTGTAATATTCAATTCATCCAGGTCTCGGTATATCTGTAAATTCATCCACCAGGTACGGATACGATCTCTGTAATATTCATCATCTCCATTCACGGTAATCTGTAATATTCATTCCAGGTCAGGTAATCTGTAATATTCATCCATCCAGGTCACGTAATATCTGTAATATTCCATCCATCATTCCACGGTATATCTGTAATATCTTCATCCATGTCCAGGTATATCTGTAAATATTCATCATCCAGGTCACGGTCATTTCTGTTATATTCATCCATCCAGGTCACGGTATATCTGTAATCTATTCCATCCAGTCACGTAAGATTCTGTAATACTCATCCTCCCAGGTCCCCTCCGTAATATCTGTAATATTGCATCCATCCAGGGTCACGTATATCTGTATATTCATCTCCTCCACGTCACGGTTATCTGTAATATTCATCCTCCAGGTCACGGTTATCTTGTATATCATCCATCCAGGTCACGGTTATCTGTATTTCCATACCTCCAGGCACGGTATTCTGTATATTCACCATCCAGTCACGGTAGAATCTGTAATATTCAATCCATCCAGGTCACGTATATCTGTAAATTTTCAGCCAGCCAGTCAGGGTATATCTGTAATATTCCTCCATCCAGGTCACGGTTATCTGTAATATTCATCCATCCCGGTTAGATGTAATATCTGTAATATCTTCATCCATCCAGGTCACGGTATATCTGTAATATTCTCCATCCATTTCCGGTATATCTGTAATATCATCCATCAGTCCCGGTATACTGTAATTATCATCCAGTATCATCACCATGGTCACAGTATATCTGTGTATTATCCATCCAGGCGATGTATATCTGTAATATTCATCCATATACATACCATGACCTGGATGAATCACCGAGAAATGAATATTCAGATATACCTGACCTGGATGGATGAATTATTACATATTACAATGACCTGGATGGATTAATATTACAGAATCCCGTGACCTGGATGGATAATATTACGATATACCGTGACCTGGATGATATGAATGTAAATTACAGATATACCGTGCACCTGGATGATAATATTACGATTATCACCGTACCTGGATGAATGAATTTCAGATATACCGTGACCTGGATGGATAATATCACATGATATACCGTGACCTGAGGTGACTATTACAGTATACCGTGACCTGAGGATGTAATTTACGATATACCTTGCCTGGCTGAATAATATACAATATACAGTGACCTGGATGATGAATATTACAGATATACCGTGACTGGATGCATAATATTACAGATAATGACCTTGACTGAGATGACTATTAACAGATATACCGTGACCTGGATGGTAAAGAATGAATATTACAGATATACCGTGACCTGGAGGATGAATTACTTACAGATATACCGTGACCTCTGGGATGATATTACAGATATACCGTGACCTGGATGGATGAATATTACAGATTACCTTGACCTGGATGGATGAATTATTACAGATATCAGTGACCTGGATGGAATGAAATATTACAGATTACCGTGACCTGGATGATATGAATATTACAGCATATACCGTGACCTGGATGAATGAATATTACAGATACCGTGACCTGGATGATAATATTACAGATATCCGTGACCTGGATGGATGAATATTACAGATATACCGTGACCTTGATGGAGATATTACGAGATATACCGTGACCTGGATGATGAATATTACAGATATACTTGACCTGGATGGATGATATTACAATCCGTGACCGGATGGATGATATTACAGATCTGACCAGTGCCCTTGAATGGATGAATATACAGATTATAACCGTGACCTGGAGGATTGAAGATATTACAGATAATACGCCGTGACCTGGATGGAATAATATTACAGATTACCGTGACCTGGATGGAATGAATATTACAGATATACCGTGACCTGGATGGATGGATATTACAGATATCCTATGACCTGGATGGATAAATAGTCAGATATACCGTGACCTGGATGGATGGATATTAAGTATCCTGACCTGGATGGATTGAAATGATATTACGATATACCGTGACCTGGATGGATGATATTACAGATATACCGTGACCTTGGATGGATAATATTACAGATATACCGTGACCTGGATGATTGAATATACAGATACCGTGACCGTGGATGATATATCACAGATATACCGTGACCTGATGAGAAGATTTTTACAGATATACCTGACCTGGATTATGATATTACAGATTATACCGTGACCTGACTGAATGATGAATATTACAGCATATACAGTAGACCTGGATAAACATGAAGATTTCAGATATAATACCGTGACCTGTGATGGATTACATATGTACAAGATATACCGTGACCTGAATAATGAATATTACAGAATATACCGTGCCGGGAGAGAATATTACAGATATCGTGACCTGGATGGATGAATATTACAGATAGACCGTGACCTGGATGGATGAATATTACAGATATACCGTGACCTGCTGATGAATATTACCGATTACCGTGACCTGGATGGATGATATTACATTACAGTGACCGGATATAATAACATTACCGTGACTGGATGTAATTGAACTTCAGATAATGATCCTGTGACTGGATGGATGGATTTAAACGTATATCCAGTACCTGGATGATAATCTTACGATAAGACCAGTGACCTGGATGATAATTACAGATATCCTGACACTGATGATTATTACACCGTGACCTGGAATGGAAAATATTACAAAACGTACTTATAATAGCAGACAGTGACCTGGATGGATGATATTACAGATATCCCGTACCTGGATGAATGAATATACAGATAACCGTGACCTGGATGGATAATATTAAGATCCGACATGATATATAACAGTATACCGTGCCCTGGATGATGAATATTACATCCGTGACCTATAGATATTCGACTCGTGACTTGATATGAATATTACAGATAATCCTGACCTGAGAATGATAATTTACAATATAACCGTGACCTGGATGGTATAGATATACCTACTCGAGGATAAAAGAAACGCTGACCGCTTTGTATTTGTCCCTGTTCCGTCCTTTGGTGACATCATGTACAGTATGAATCGCCCACATTTTCCCTAGGTTATGTGGATGAATATTTTTTTCTTGTCTGGTTTCTCTTTCTCCCTGCAGGGTGAGACCTGCCCTTACTGGAGCGAGAGCATCGCCAGGTTTGGACTTATTGTTTTTTATTTATTTCTATAGAAATCACAATGTGCCTTTTGACTTCATTCCTGCTTTCAACTAGCAGGTAATAATATCCTTATGAGAATAGGAAACATTCCTGTCTTCTCTCCCACCGGGGGCGCCGTGTCTCTTAGACCGCACACTCCTGCAAGACGGGCAACCAACTTTTTCCCAGGCAAGTTTCCAGTTTAGAGGAGAATGAACCGTCACTGTCTTTGTAATCCTCCCTTCACATATAGATGGGGGAGGTTTTTCTCTTCTGTGTTGACTTCATTTTGTGTTGGTTACACATTGCGTCGGTTTTGATTGGTTGGTATTGGAAACCACGTGATATGTGATTTTGTAGTAGACAGTCACTGATGCTAGTCACCTGATCGTCCTTGGTGTTTCCTTTCCTCCCTCGAATAATCAATGAGGGCCTTAAAATGACGATTTAAACCCTGATCCCATATTTATGCCACGCTATTTACCTCGATCTCTGTACGTTGTATAGCTGCCCCCCCCCTTGGCTGTCACGTTCAGTCACAGACAGACCACGTTGGATCCTACTGATTGGTTTTTTGCTTTCTGGCATGACGTGGCTTGGTCGTTCTAATAGGAACCTGGTGGATTTCCCCTGACTCTGATTGGGATGATGGCCTGGAAGAGAGAGGGGTGTCCTTGGATAATTGCTTTAGCTTTTTGCCACAGAGGAAGCCCGAGGTAAGATAAACATGGTCAAAAGACCCAAGCAGCAGTGATTGCTTGCTCTTGGCCTGGAAACCAACCTTCATTAAATGGGGCAGTACACCAGAGCCAGGAGCCAGACCACCGTTAAGGTCAAATGTGGCATAACCATAAATTTCTCATTGTTAATGGAAGACGAGGAACAGTCAGGAAGAGAAGAACAAACCGGTCTGAAGCTCGATTGTTCCTGTTTGGCATATCTGCATGCCGGTGGAATCCCCTGCACCAATATTCTTCCAAAGGTAATGACTACACTTATGGCACACTGTATGGTAAAATATGCGGTAAAGTGCCATTATATAGGGTATTGTAACATGGGGCCACCCTTGCTTATTCCTTTACTAATTCCCTCTTCCCTTGCAGCTTCCTCCCTGCATCGGCAACATTCGCCCTTATGCTATACAAGGCCAATCGCTGCATCCACATATTGCACCAAGTGCCAGATGCTGTGGTGTGTCATCCTAGGAGCAACCCTGTTACTATGCAAGAGCAGGGAGGTCAAAGCTCTGACCGAGGTTACTTTATCCGTGAGTAATCAGCAGGTAAAGCTGGAATAAAGGCTTGAGACCTTACAAATGAAAATTGTACTGGGTTACTGCAATAGTTTAAATCTGAGGATGTAAGTCTAACCGAAATGCTGTCTGCTGTTCCCTTCATCTCCTTTCTTTCTCGGCTTCTTTCGAGTTAACAGGCTGTCAGTCATGGATTTACCACAATGACACACAGGCAAATGACAAAACGCTATTCCCCTAGCTTCCTCCTCTCTCTGCTTTACAAGCTTGAAAATGAGTGGAAAACCTTTGAAAAGTCCGGGGAAGATGGAAAAACATATTTTGCGTGCATTCGGTTTTTCTTCTCTACATCTTTCGGCTTATCTAACACCTTTGGCAGTTAATGGGAGTTATCCGTATATAGAATCTTCATTTGAGAATGAACTTGTCCCTTTAAAAATGCCCATACATATAGAGAGTTGCAGTTTTGTGTCAAACACTGCTGATTACTCTTCCAACCTTCCTCACCAGGAGGCTCTGTCCCGTGTGGATTCTGTGCAGGTGGCAGCGTGGCTTGTGGTCCATGAGGTGATCACCCCAGATGTTCTCCGTCTAGGGGACAAGCTGCAGTCTGTTCCTGGATGAGGTGCCACCGTCACGTCCCCACGTTAAAGAGACATAATCACATATATGTCGGCTTGTTTGTCTCAGTCCGGGCTGTTTACAGTGATCTTCTCGCTCTCCATACAGGCTCACATTTTCACCGCCTGGCGTGTATGGCAATCCACAGCCACTCACTGTAAACTTTTGGCTCTGTGCGGCCAAGTCCTCGGTGGAAAGTCGGCTGCACAGAGGATCCCATTGACGGCTGAGCGTCTCCCCCCACGCTTTGATGTCACACCATGGTAAGCACAATGGTAGTCAGACTTCATGTTACATATGTTATGTTACCGCTATGGTAGGAATTTTAATGATTTAAATACTGAAAAATGACTTCATTTCAGTCATGATAAATGAACAGTACATTAGCACTTACTGCTGTATAGTTTGGTCCCCCTTCTGGCTGACTTCATCCGTACTTGTTTTGCTCAAGGTCTCATCCTAGTCTCCGCATTCCCCCCTTGCCAAACTATCGACTCTCTTGAGGGCAAGCATGCTCAGCTTCCCTGTGAGGCAGCATTGGGAGAGGGAATTTCCCACCATGCCATTTCACATACCAACTGTCACCATTCCCAGCTACATCAAATATATATTAGTATATTTATATATATTACTTGGTTCTTCTAATCTCTTCCTTTATGTTTTAATATTGGCCACCGTCTATAACTAATCTATGTGTGTGATATATTACTTAGATTCTCTATATCCTTATGTTAATAATTTGCCGCTCGTCTATAATATATTGTGTGAGATATATACTTGGTTCTCTAATATACCTTTTGTTTTATATATTGCCCGTCTAATAAATATCATGTGTGCGATATATTACTATTACTGGTTCTCTAATATCCTTTTATGTTTATAATTGCCCTCGGTCTATTAATATACATGTGTGCGTATATTACTTACTTGTTCCTAATATCCTTTATGTTTTATATTGCCCGGTCTAAAAATATCATGTGTGCGATATATTATTATAGTTTCTAATATCCATTTATGTTTTATATTGCCCTGTCTATAAATATCATTGTGTGCGATATATTGACTTGTGGTTCTCTAATATTCCTCCCTTATGTTTTTAATGCCCCGGTCTATAAAATTACCTGTGTGGTCGATATATTACTTGGTTCTCTATACTCGTTATGGTTTATTTGCCCTGTCTATAAATATCATGTGTGCGCTTATTACTTAGTTCTCTAATATCCTTTATGTTTTAATATTGCCTCTGTCTCACAATATCATGTGTGGGCGATATATTACTTAGTTTCTCTATATCCTTTATGTTTTATATTGCCTGTCTATAGAATAATCATTGTGTGATATATTAAGCTCTGGTTCTCTAAACCTTTATGTTTTATATTGATCTGTAATATTCATTCATCCAGGTCACGGTATATCTGTAATATTCATCCATCCAGGTCACGGTATATCTGATGTATTCAATTAGATCAACTGGACTTGAAGTTTAGTTCTTGAAGACGTTTCGCTAGTCACCCGACTGGCTTTCTCAATTCAGAATGACTTGTACAAGAATCTGTGGCAATTATGTAAAAAAGGAATGTGACTGGTTCAAGAGAGGTGTTAAGGAGGTTATTTATGTGAAAGTAAAGAAACCAAGCCTAAATAGAGGTGGGGGGGTTCAACACCAACTGTCTGCCATGTACAATGCTGTTTTGACACCTTACTCTGGGCGTTCCTATAACACCTCTTAGCTCAAAGGGCAAATGTGGTCTCTGAACAAGTTAGTATTAAATAAGTCCCCAGACCTTTAAAGGGCATGTCCACCTCCCGACTAAAATTTAAAGGACAACAATACCAAAAAACAACATCACCCCCATTACATGTCCACACTTCCAGCAGCTGAAATCACTTACCTGCATTTACAACCATGCTGCCTTCCCTTATTACTCTGGTGTAGAACTGCAATACCAAACCATGGTGAAACATTTGATTGGTGTGAACTGCATACCAACCATGGAATTTTTTGGTGGGGACGTGGCATCCAAACCTGGAATTTGATTGGTTGTGGATCTGCAATACCAACCTGGAATTTGATTGTGTGGAACTGTATACCAACCATGGAAATTTGATTGGTGGGGACACTGTATAACCAACCATGGAATTGATTTGGTGTTGGGGAACTGCATGCCACCCATGGAATTGATTGGTGGGGATCTGCATACCAACCATGGAATTTGTTTGTGTAGAGCTGCATACCACATGCGAATTTGAATTGTGGGAACTGCATACCAACCATGGAATTTTGTTTGGTGGGAACTGCATACCAACCATTGCATTTGATTGGTGGGGGATCTGCATACCAACCATGGAATTTTGATTGGTGGGGAACTGCATACCACCATGGATTTGTTTGGTGGGGACTGCATACCAACCATGGAATTTGATTGGTGTGGGATCTGCATACCCAACCATGGATTTGGATGGTGGGGAACTGCATACCAACCATGGAAGTTGTTTGGTGGGAACTGCAATACCAACCATGGAATTTTTGATTTGGTGGGAACTGCATACCAACCATGGAATTTGAATTGTTGTGGAACTGCATTACCAACCATGGATTTGATTGTGGGGATCTGCATCCAACCATGGATTTGATTGGTGGGACTGCATCCACCCATGGAATTTGTTTGGTGGGGACTGCATACCAACCGATGGAATTGATTTGGTGGGATCTGCATACCAACCCTGGAATTTGATTGTGGGGAACTGCATACAACCATGGAATTTGAATTGTGTGGAACTGCATACAACCTACCATGGAATTTGATTGGGGTGGATCTGCATACCAACCATGAATTGATTGGTGTGGAACTGCATACCAACCTGGAATTTGAATTGGTGGAAACTGCATACCAACCAGGGAATTTGTTGTGTGGAAACTGCATACCAACCATGAATTTGATTGGTGTAGAGCTGCATACCAACCATGGAATTTGATTGTGTGGATTCTGCATACCAACGCATGGAATTTGAATTGTGGTGGATCGTATACCAACCATGGAATTTGATTGTGTGGAACTGCATCCCAACCATGGAAGTTGTTTGGTGGATCTGCGCAATCCAACCATAGTGAATTTGTTGGTGGGGAACTGCTCCAAACAATGGAATTTGATTGGTGGGGATCGTGCATATACCACCAGGGAATTTGATTGGTGTGGAACTGCATACCAACCCATGGAATTTTGATTGTGTGGAACTGATACAACCATGGAATTTGATTGGTGGGAACTGCATACCCCATGGAATTTGATTTGGTGTGGACTGCATACCAACCATGAATTTATTGTGTGGAAACTGCATAACCACCCCTGGAATTTGATTTGTGTTGGAACTGCGACTGCATACCAACTCATGGAATTTGTTTGGTGGTGAACGCATACCAACCAATGGAATTTGATTGGTGTGGGACGCATACCAACCATGGATTTGATTGGTTGGCCTGCATACTGACATGGAATTGTTTGGTGTGGTAACTGCATACCAACCATGGAATTTGATTGGTGGGAGAATGCATACCAACCATGGAATTTGATTGGTTGGATCTGCTACCACCCATGAATTTGAATTGGTGGGAACTGCATACCACCATGGGAATTTGATTGGTGTGGAACTGCATACCAACCAGGGAATTGTTTGGTGGGGGGAACTGCATAACCAACCTGGAATTTTGATTGGTGTGGGAACTGCATACCAACCCTGAATTTATTGGTGTTGACTGCCTACCAACCATGGAATTTGATGGTGTGGAATCTGCATACCAACCAGGACTTTGTTTTGGTGGAACTTGCAAATACCAACCATGGAATTTGATTGGTGTGTGAATCTGCATACCAACCATGGAATTTGATTGGGTGTGGAACCTGCATAACAACCATGAAGTTGATTTGGTGTGGAACTGTATACCAACCATGGAATTTGTTTGGTGGGAACTGCATACCAAACATGGAATTTTGAATTGGTGTGGAAACTGCTCCCACCATTGAATTTGATTGGTGGTGGACTGATCCAACCATGGAATTTGATTGGTGTGGAACTGCAATAACCAACCATGGAATTTTGATTGGTGGTGGACTGCAATACCCCCCATGGAATTTGATTGGTGGTGGAACTCTGCATACCAACCAATGAATTTGATTGGTGTGGAACTGCATACGCAACGCCATGGAATTTGTGATTGGTGTGGAACTGCACTACCAACCATGGAAGTTGATTGGTGTGGAACTGCATACCAACCCATGGAATTTGATTGGTTGTTGGAACTGCATACCAACCATGGCATTTGATTGGTGTGAACTGTAACCACCAGGAATTTGATTGTGTGGAACTGCAATACCAACCAGGAATTTGATTTTTGGTGGAACGCATACCAACATGGAATTTGATTGGTGTGGGAACTGTATACCAAACCAGGAATTTGTTGGTGGGGAACTGCATACCAACCATGGATTTGATTTGGTTGTGGAACTTCTACCACCATGGATTGAATGGTGTGGACTGCATACTAGACTACATGGAATTTGTTTGGTGGAACTGCATACCAACCATGGAATTTGATTGGTGTGGAACTGTATACCAACCATGGAATTTGATTGGGTTTGGAACTGTATATACCACCAGGAATTTTGATTGGTGTGGAACTGCATACCAACCATTGGAATTTGATTGGTGTGGAAGCTGTATACCAACCATGGATTTGATTGGTAGTGGATCTTCATACCAACCATGGAATTTGATTTGGTGTGGACTGTATACCAACCATGGATTTGATTGGTGTGGAACTGTTATACCAACCATGAATTTGATTGGTGTGGAACTGCATACAAACCATTTAATTTCATTGGTGGTGGGAACTGCATACCCAACCATGGAATTTGATTGGTGTGGAGCTGCATACCAACCATGGAATTTGATTGGTTTGGATCTGCAATACCACCATGGAATTTGATTGGTGTGTGGAACTGTTACCAACCATGGAATTTGATTGGTGTGGAACTGCCATACCAACCATGGAATTTGATGGGTGTGGATCTTCATACCAACCATGGAATTTGGATTGGTGGGGAACTGCATACCAACCATGGAATTTGATTGGTGTGGAACTGCATACGCAACCATGGATTTGATTGGTGTGGAACTGCATACAACCAGGGAATTGATTGGTGTGGGATATCTGCATACCAACCATGGAATTTGATTGGTGGGGAACTGCAATACCAACCATGGAATTGAATTGGTGTGGAACTGCATACGCAACCATGTAATTTGATTGGTGTGGGAACTGCATACACAACCATGGAATTTGATTGGTGGGTAACTGCATACGCACCCATGGAATTTTGAATTGGTGTGGAACTGCAGACCAACCATGGATTTTGATTGGTGTGGAACTGCCATACCAACCATGGAATTTGATTGGTGTTGAAACTGCATACCAACCATGGAATTTGGATGGTGTGGAACTGCACACCCAACCATGGAATTTGATTGGTGTGAACTTTTGTATACCAACCATGGAATTTGATGGTGTGGAACTGCATACCAACCATGGAATTTTGAATTTGGTGTGGAACTTGCCATACCAACCATTGATTTGTTTGGTGGTATCTGCATACCAACCATGGAATGTGGATTTGTGTAGATCTGCATACCAACCCATGGAATTTGATTGGTGTAGAGCCATACCCACCAGGAATTTGATTGGTGTAGAGTTCATACCAAACCATGGAATTGATTTGTGGGGAACTGCATACCAACCTGGAATTTGAATTGGTGTGAACTGCATACCCACCCATGGAATTTTGAATTGTGTGAACTTGCATACCAACCATGTAAGTTGAATTGGTGTGGAACTGCATCCCAAACGCATGGACTTTGATTGTGTGGAACTGCAAACCACCATGGGAAATTTGATGGTGTGGAATGCAATATCCAAACCATGGCAATTTGTTGGTGGGAACTGCATACCAACCAGGAATTTGATTGGTGTGGAACTGCATACCACCATGATTTGATTGGTGGTGGAACTGCATACCAACCATTGGAATTTGATGGTGTGGAACTGCATACCAACCATGGAATTTGATTGGTGTGGAACTTCATACCAACCATGTAATTTGATTGGTGTTGAACTGTATACCACCATAGGAATTTGATTGGTGGGGAACTGCATACCAACCATGGATTTGTTTGGTGGGGCACTGCATACCAACCATGGACTTTGATTGGTGTGGAACTGCTACCCAACCATGGAATTTTATTGTGTGGATCTGCATACCACCATGGATTTGATTGGTGTGGAACTGCATACCAACCATGGAATTTGATTGGGTGGAACTGCATATCCCAACCATGGATTTGATTTGTGGGAACTGCATACCAACCATGGACTTTGATTGGTGTGGAACGCATACCAACATGGAATTTGATTGGTGTGGAACTCATACCAACCATGATTTTTGTTTGGGTGGGAACTGGCATACCAACCATCAGGAATTTGATTGGTGGAAACTGCATACCAACCATGGAATTTGATTGGTGTGGTGAACTGCTACCCAACCAATGGATATTGATTGGTGTAGACTGCATACCAACCATGGAATTTGTTTGGTGGGGGGAAACTGCATACCAACCATGGAATTTGTGGTGTGGAACTGCACTACCAACCATGGAATTTGTTTGGTGGGGAAACTGCATACCAACCATGAATTTGATTGGTGGGACTGCAATACCAACCATCGGAATTTGTTTGGTGGGGAACTTCATACCACCATGGAATTTGATTGGTGTGGAACTGCAATACACCATGAATTTGAATACTTGGTGTGGAACGGCCTACCAACCATGGAATTTGATTGGTGTAGAGCGCATACCAACCATGGAATTGATTTGTGGAAACTGCATACCAACCATGGATTGAGTGGTGTGGAACTGCATACCAACCATGGAATTTGTTTTGTGGGGAACTGCATACCAACCATGGAAGTTGATTGGTGTGGAACTGCATACCACCATGGAATTTGTTTGGTGGGAACTGCATACCACCATGGAATTTGTGTGGTGGGGACTGCATACCAACCAGGAATTTGATTGGTTGGAACTGCTACCAACCATGAATTTGTTTGGTGGTTAACTGCATACCACCATGGAATTTGATTGGTGTGGAACTGCATACCACCATGGGGAATTTGATTGGTGTGGAACGCAATCCCAACCATGGATTTGATTGGTGTGGAACTGCATACCAACCATAGGGAATGTGATTGGGTGTGAACTGCAAACCACCATGAATTTGATTGGTGTGAACTGCATACCAACCATGGAATTTGATTGGTGTGGCACTGACTGAACATACCAACCATGAATTTGATTGGGTGTGGAACTGCATACCAACCATGGACTTTGATTGGTGTGGCACTGCATACCAACCATGGAATTTGTTTGGTGGGGACTGCATACCACCATGGATTTGTTTGTGGGGAACTGCATACCAACCATGTAATTTTAATTGTTGGAACTGTCAATACCAACCATGGGGCATGGAATTTGATTGGTGGGCACTGCATACCACCCATGGAATTTGTTTTGGTGGGGAACTGCATCCCACCATGGAATTTGATTGGTGTGGAACTTGCAGGACCAACCATGGATTTGATTGGTGTGGAACTGCATACAACCATTGAATTGATTGGTTGTGGAACTCTGCAATACCCACCATGTAATTTGTTTTGGTGGGGAACCTGCAAATACCATACCATGGATTTGATTGGTGTGGAACTGCATACCAACCATTGAATTTGAGGGTGTGGAATGCATACCAACCATGGAATTTGATTGGTGTGGAAACTGCATACCAACCATGGAAATTTGATTGGTGTGGAACTGCATACCACCCCATGGAAATTGGATTGGTGGGGTGAACTGCATACCAACATGTAATTTGATTGGTGGAACTGCATACCAACCATGGAATTTTGTTTTTGGGGGGGTGGGAACTGCATACCACCATGGAATTTTGTTTTGGTGGTGGAACTGCATACCAACCAATGGAATTTGATTGGTGGGGGAAACTGCATACTCAACCATGGAATTTGAGTGGTGTGGAACTGCATACCACCATGGAATTTGTTTGTGGGGAACTTCATCAACATGGAATTTTGTTTGGTGGGGAACTGCATACCACCATGGAATTTGATTGGTGGGGAAACTGCTACCAACCATGAATGTTGTGTGACCTGCAATACCACCATGAATTTTGTTTGGTGGGGATCTGCATACCAACCATGGAATTTGATTGGTGTAAGCTTGCATACCAACCATGTGGAATTTGTTGTGGGGAACTGCATACCACCATGAATTTGATTGGTGTAGAGCTTCAATACCAACCCATGGAGTGATTTGGTGGGAACTGTAATACCAACCATTGAATTGGCTTGTGTGGAACTGTTACCACCATGGAATGTGTTGGTGTGGGACTGTATCCCAACCATGAATTTGATGGTGTGAACTGTTACCAACCATGGAATTTTGATTGGTGTGGACTGCATACCAACCATGGAATTTTGATGGTGTGGACTGCATACCACATGGAATTTTGTTTGGTGGGGAATGCTACCACCCATGGAATTCGTTGGTGGGAACTGCATCCCACCATGGGAATTGATTGGTGTGGAACTGCATACAACCATGGAATTTGTTTGGTGGGGAACTGCATACCAACCCTGGAATTGATTGGTGTGGAACGCATACAACCATGGAATTTGATGGTGTGGACTTCATACCACCCATGAATTTTTGTTTGGTGGGGAACTGCATACCACCATGGAATGTGTTTGGTGGGGAACTGCAACCAACCATGGAAGTTGTTTGGTGGGGAACTGCATACCAACCAATGAATTTGATTGGTGTGGACCTGCATAACCAACATTGGAATTTGATTTGTGTGCAATGCATAACCAACCATTGGAATTTGTTTTGGGTTGGGAACTGCATTACCACCATGAATTTGAATTGGTGGGAACGGCATACCAACCTGGAATTTGTTTGGGGGAACTCATACCAACCATGGAATTTGATTGGTGGGAACTGCCTTACCACCATGGAATTTGATTGGGGGGGAACTGCACCACCATGGAATTTGGTTTGGTGGGGAACTCATACCAACCATGGAATTTGATTGGTGTGGGGAACTTCATACCAACCATGGGAATTTGTTTTGGTGGGGAACTGCATACCAACCATGGAATTTTGAATTGGGTGTGGAACTCCTACAACCTGGAAAATTTGATTGGTGGGAACTGCATACCAACCCAATGATTTGTTTTGGTGGGGACTGCATCCACCATGGAATTTTGTTTGGTGTGTAACTGCATCCACAAACCATGGAATTTGATTGGTGGGACTGCATACCAACCTGATTTGTTTTGGTGGGGAACTGTATACCACCCATGGAATTTGTTTGGTGGGGGAACTGCATAACACCATGAATTTGCTTGGTGGGGAACGCATACAACCATGGAATTGTGTTTGGTGGTGACGGCAAACCAACCAGGGAATTTGATTGGTGTGGAACTGTATACAACCTGGAATTTTGATGGGTGTGGATCTGCCATCCCACCATTGAATTTGATTGGTGGGGAACTGCATACCAACCATGGAATTTGATTGGTGGGGAACTGCATACCAACCATGGAATTTGTTTGGTGGGGAACTGCATACCAACCATGGAATTTGATTGGTGGGGAACTGCATACCAACCATGGAATTTGTTTGGGGGGAACTGCATACCACACATGGATTTGATTGGTGTGGAACTGTATACCAACCATGAAATTGATTGGTGTGGATCTGCCATACCAACCATTGAATTTGATGGTGGGGAACTTCATACAACCATGGAATTTGATTGGTGTGGAATGTATACCAACCATGGAATTGATTGGTTGGATCTGCATACCACCATGGATTTGATTGGTGTGGAAGTATACCAACCATGGAATTTGATTGGTGTGGAAATGCATACCACCATGGAAATTTGATTGGGGTGGAACTGCATACCAACCAATGGAATTTGATTGGTGTGGAACTGCCATACCAACCATTGACTTGATGGTGTAGAGCTGCATACCACCATGGAATTTGATTGGTGTGGGAACTGCATACCAACCATGGAATTTTGCTTGGTGTAGATCGCATACCAACCATGGAATTTTTATTGGTGTGGAACTGCATAACCACCATGGAATTTGATTGGTGTGGAACTGCATACCACCATTGATTGATTGTGTGGAACTGCCATACCACATGAATTTGATTGGTGTGGAACTGTATACCAACCATGGTAATTGAGATTGGTGTGGATCTGTATATCCACCATGGAATTTGATTGGTGGGGACTGCCTACCAACCTGGCAATTTTGATGGTTGTGGAAAACTGCATACCACCATGGAACTTTGATTGGTTGGACTGCATACCAACCCTGGAATTTGATTGGGTGTGGAACTGCATACCACCATGGAATTTGATTGGTGGGGAACTGCATACAACAAATGGAATTTGTTGTGGGGACTGCATACCAACCATGGAATTTTATTGGTGTGGAACTGCATACCAACCATGGATTGTTTTGTGTAGAGCTGCATACCACCTGGAATTTGATTGTGTCGACTGCATACCAACCATGGAATTTGATGGTGTGGACTGCATACCAACCATGGGATTTGTTTGGGGTGGGGGAACTGATACCAACCATGGAATTTGATTGGTGTGGGAACTGCTACCAACCATGTGAATTTGTTTGGTGGGGAGAACTGCATACCAACCATGGAATTTGTTTTGGTGGGGTACCTGCTACCACCATGGAATTTTATTGGTGTGGAACCTGCATACCACCATGGAATTTGATTGTGGTGGACTGCATACCACCATGGAAATTTGTTGGGGGAACTGCATACCAACCTGGAATTTGTTTGGTGGGAACTGCATACCAACCAACCATGGAATTTGATTGTGGGGAACTGTCCTACCAACCTGGAATGTGTTGGTGTGGAACTGCCTACCAACCATGGAACTTGATTGTTGTGTAACTGCATACCAACCATGGAATTTGATTGGTGGGGAACTCCGCATACCAAACCATGGAATTTGTTTTGTGTGGAACTGCATACCAACGCATGGAATTTGATTGGTGTGGAACTTTAGACCAACCATGAATTTTGCATTGGTGGGGACGCATACCAACCATGGAATTTGATTGTGTGGAACTGCATACCACCGTGGATTGTTTTTGTGTGGAACTGCGATCCAACCATGGATTGATTGGGGTGGACTCATAGAACCTGGATTTGATTGGACTGCATACCATGGAATTTGATTGGTGTGGAACTGCATACCAACCATGGAATTTGATTGGTGGGGAAACTGACCATACCAACAATGGAATTGTTTGGTGTGGAACTGCATACCAACAATGGGAATTTGATGGTGTGGAACTGTTACAACCATAGGAATTTGAATTTGTGGGAACTGCATACCAACCATGGAATTTGATTGGTGGAGGACTGCTACAACCATGGAATTTGTTGTTGGATGTGAATGGGATTTGATTTAAACGTTACCAACCATGGAATTTGATGGTGTGCGAACTGCCATCCACCATGGAATTTGATTGGTGGGGATGCCATACCAACCATGGATTGTGTTGTGTGGAACTGCTATACCAACAAGTGAATTTTTGGATTGGTGGGGAACTGTCATACCAACCATGAATTGTTGGTGGGGAAACTGCCAGTCCAACCATGGAATTTGATTGGTGGGGAACTGGCCCTACAACCATGGAATTTGTGATTCGGTGGGGACTGCATACCACCATGGAATTTGATTGGTGGGGAACTCATCCCAACCATGGAATTGTGAATTGTGGTGAACTGCATACCAACCAGGAATTTTTTTGTTGGTGGGGAACCTGCATACCCAACCATGGAATTGATTGGTGGTAACTGTATACCAACCATGGAATTTGGTATGGTGGGGAAACTGCATACCAACCATGGAATTTTTGATTGGGTGGGACGGCTACCAACCATGGAAATGTGATTGTGGGAACTGCAATACCAACCAGGAATTTGATTGGTGGAACTGCATACCAACCATGGAATTTTGATTGGTGGGGAGACCTGGAATGTTGTCTTATACCAAGATGAGTGACCGATACAACCGGAATTGTGTTGGTGTGGAAACTTATACCAACCATGGAATTTGATTGGTGGGAATCTATCTACCACCATGGGAATTTGATGTGGGGAATGCTATAACCAACCATGGAATGATTGGTGGGGAACTGCATACCAACCATGGAATTTGATTGGTGTGGAACCTCATAACACCATGGAATTTGATTGGTGTGGACTCATCAGGATTGTGCTATAACAACTATGGAATTTGATGTGGTGGAACTGCTAACCACACCATGGAATTTGATGGATGTGGAACTCAATACCACCATGGAATTTGATGTGTGGAACTGCATCCAACATGGAATTGTGATTGGTGTGGAAACTGTCATACCACCCTGAATTTTGATTGGTGGGAAATCTGTCATACCACCATGGAAATTTGATTGGTGTGGAACTGTCATCACAACCTGGAATTTGATTTGTGGTGTGAACGCTATACAACCAGGAATTTGATTTGGTTGAACTGCACTACAACCATGATGATTGTGACTGTAAACCGAAATGTTGTGGGAAACTGTATACCAACCATGGATTTGATTGGTGTGGAAACTGTCATAACCAACCATGGAATTGGGGATGTGGTGTGTGAACTGGGCATACCAACCATGGATTTATTGGTGTGGACTGCATACCCAACCATGGGATTTGATGGTGTGGAATCGCATGTACCAACATGGGAATTTGATTGTGTGAAGACTGCTCATTACCAACCATGGAATTTGGATTGGTGTGGAACTGTATACCAACCATGGAAATTTGATTGGTGGACTGCTCCATGTTTGGATGTTGACGTGATACCAACCATGGAATTGATTGGTGTTGGAAACTGCTACCAACCATGGAATTTGATTGGTTGGAATGTCATACCAACCATGGAATTTGGCATGGTGTGGAATCGGCATACCAACCATGGAATTTTGATTGGTGTGGAACTGCATCCAAACCAGGAATTTGATTGGTGTGGAACGCATACCAACCATGGAATTTGATTGGTGTGGAAACTGCATACCACCATGGAATTTGATTGGTGTAGAGCTGCATACACCATGAGAATTGATTGGTGTGCGACTGTATACAACCATGGAATTTGAATTGGTGGGACTGCATACACAACCATGAATTGTTGGTTGTAACTGATACCAACCATGGAATTGATTGGTTGGAACTGCATACCAACCATGGAATTGTGATGTGGATGGATAACCATTGAATGAGTTGTGAACTGTACAACCATGGAATTTGATTGGTGTGGACCCACATGATGATTGTTTGATCTCATACCAACTGGAATTTGAATTGGTGGGAACTGATAGCCAACCATGGGCATTTGATTGGTGGGAACTGCATAAACCACATGGAATGGATTGGTGGGGATCTGCATACCAACCGATGGAATTTGATTGCGTGTGGAACTGTCATACCCAAACCATGGAATTTGATTGGTGGGGATCGTGCATACCACCCATGGTAATTTGATTGGTGTAGGACTGCATACCAACCCTGGAATTTGATTGGGTGTGACTGCATACCAACCATGAATTTATTGGTGGGTGCAACACATACAACTGACTTTGATTGGGTGGACTGCCATACCAACCATGGATGTGATTGTGTGTGGATGCGCATACCAACCATGGAATTTGATTGGTGGACCTGTACTACCACCATGGAATCTGTTGATGGTGGGGAAACTGAAAACGGATCTTGGATCTCACAACCATGGATTTGTTGGTGTGGAAACGCATTACCAACCATGGAATTTTGATTTGGTGGTGAACTGTGATCCAACCAGAATTTGATTGGTGTGAGAACTGTAATACCAACCTTGGAATTTGATTGGTGTGGATCTGCATACCCCCTGGAATTTGATTGTTGGGTGGAACTGCATACAAACCATGGAATTTGATTTGGGTGCTCCAGGAATTGTGTACTGTATACCCAACCATGAATTGATTTTGCTGCACAAATTATTGGTGGGAACATGATACCAAACATGGGAATTGATGGTGTGTTGGCACTGCATACCAACCATGGAATTTGATTCGGTGAATGTACCGAATTTGATGTGTGGACTCAACCAAACCAGGGAATTGTGATTGGTGAACTGTATACCACCCAATGGAATTGAATTGTGTGGAACTGCATACCCAAGTATGGGGGCCAAACTGGAAGTTGATTGGGTGGAATGAACAGGAAAGTGTTGACTGTATACCAACCATGGAATTGATTGGTGTGGAAACTGCATACCAACCATGGAATATTGGTAACGTCTTTAATGATGTGTGGGAACTGCATACCAACCAGGGAATTTGAAATTCGTGTGGACTGTATACCACCATGGAATTTGATTGGTGTGGAACTGCATACCAATCCATGGAATTTGATTGGTGGGAAACTGTCTACCACCTGGAATTTGATTGGTGGGAAACTGTCATCCAACTGGAATTTGATTGTGGGTGGAACTGCATGACCAACCATGGAATTGGATTGGTGTGGAACTGTCATACCAACCATGGAATTTGATTTGGGTGGACTGACCATACCAACCATGAATTTTGGATTGGTGGGGCAAACTGCATACCAACCATGGAATTTGATTGTGGGAACTGCATACCAACCATGGAATTTGATTGGTGGGGAAACTGACATACCAACCATGGAATTTGATTGTGTGGGGAATGCATACCACCATGGAATTTGATTGGTTGGGGAACTGCTCCAACCATGGAATTTGATTGGTGAACCTGCTATACAACCATGGGAATTGATTGGTGGGACTGCATACCAACCATGGATTGATTGCGTGTGGAATGCTTAACAACCATGGAATTGATTGAGTGTGGAACCTGCATACCAACCATGGAATTTGTTTGGTGGGGAACGCATACACATGGAATGTGCTTGAACTATAAACAGGAATTTGATTGTGGGTGTATCTGCATACCAACCATGGAATTTGATTGGTGGGGATATACTGAATTTGATTCTGGACGATACCAAACATGAATTTGATTGTGGGGGAAAACTGC
Organism: Hymenochirus boettgeri; assembly: GCA_019447015.1. Classification (NCBI taxonomy): domain Eukaryota; kingdom Metazoa; phylum Chordata; class Amphibia; order Anura; family Pipidae; genus Hymenochirus; species Hymenochirus boettgeri. The sequence continues at coordinate 165,481,928 of CM033477.1, read as the reverse complement.
TATACCCACCAATGGAATTTGATTGGTGTGGATCTGACCATACCAACCATGGAGATTTGATTGGTGTGGATGTGCATACCAAACATGGAATTTGGATGCTGTGTGGAACTGTCATACCACCATGACTTTGATTGGTGGTGAACTGCATACCAAAAACAGGGAATTTGAGGTTGGATGACTGCATACCAACCATGTGAATTGATTGGTGTGGAACTGCCATACCAAACAGCGATGAATTTGATTGGTGTGGAATGCATACCAACCTAGGAATTGATTGAGTGGTGTGGAACTGCATACCAACCATGGGAATTTGATTGGTGGGAACTGTTACCAACCATGGAATTTGATTGGTGTGGAACGTTGCATAATCCAACCATGGTTGCTGTGAATTCTAACGGAATTTGAGGTGTGGAACGCATACACAACCAGGGAATTTTGATGTGTGGAACTGATCCAACCTGGAATTGATTGGTGTGGAACCTGTATACCACATATTTGGAACGCATCCACATGAATTTGATTGTGTGGAACTGTGCATACCCAACCATGGAATTTGATTGGTGTGGAACTGCATACCAACCCTGGACTTTGAATGGTGTGGAACTGATACCAACCATGGAATTTGGTTGGATGGCTGCATACAACCATGAATTTGATTGGTGTGTAACTGCATACACCCGGAATTGATTGTGTGGATCACATGATTTGATTGGTGTGGAAACTGCATACCAACCATAGAATTTGATTTTGGTGGGTGGAAATGTTCATACAACCGGAAATTTGATTGGTGGTGTAACTGCATACCAACCATGAATTTGATTGGTGTTGGTCTGCATACCAACATGGAATTTGATTGGTGTGGAACTCTACCATAGATGATTTGAGTACGTAACAACCATGAATTTGATGGGGGAACTGATCCAACCATGAATTGTGGTGTGTGCTGCATACCAACCATGGAATTGATGGGTAATGTTACAGGAATTGGTGTGGAACTGATTACCAACCATGAATTTGATTGGTGTGGATCTGCATACCAACCATGGAATTTGATTGGTGTGGAACCTGCATACCAACCATGGAATTTGATTGTGTGAACTGCATACCAACCATTGAATTTGATTGGTTGGAACGATTACCACCCATGGAATTTATGGTGTGAACTGTAATAACACCATGGAATTGATGGTGTGAACCTATCCCAACCATGGTAATTTGATTGGTGGTGGAAACTGTATACCAACCATGGAATTGTTGTTTAATGCATCATGATTTGTGGTGGAACTGCTATACCAAGCCAGGAACTTGATTGCGTTGTGGAACTGCATACCAACCATGGAATTGTATTGGGTGTGAACTGCATTACCAACCGGGAATTGATTGGTGTGAATGCATACCAACCATGGAAATTTGATTGTGTGGAACGCATACCAACCATGGAATTGATTGGTGGTGGAATGCATACCAAAACCATGGAATTGTTATTGGTGTGGACTGTATACCAACCATGGAATTTGATTGGTGTGGAACTGTATACCAAACCAGGGAATTTGATTGGTGGGGAACTGTCATCCAACCATGGAATTGATTGGTGTGGACTGTATACCAACCATGAATTGGATTGGTGTGGAACTGCATACCCACATGGATTTGATTGGTGTGGAACTGCCATACCAACCATGCATTTGATTTGGTGTGGAACTGCATACCAACCATGGAATTTGTTTGTGTGAACTGTATATCCAAACCAGGAATGGATGTGAAGTACCGGAAATTTGATGGTGGGAATCTGCATACCAACCATGGAAATTTGATTGGTGTGGAAGGTTATACCAACCATGAATTTGATTGGTGTGGAAACGTATACAACCATGGGAATTTTGATTGGTGGGGATCTGCATACCACCATGGGAATTGTGATTGGTGTGGACTGCATACTCAACCATGGATTTGAGTGGTGTGGAAACTGTATACCAACCATGAATTTGATTGGTGGGGACTGCATACCAACCATGGAATTTGATTGGTGTGGACGACTGCATACCAACCATGGGGAATTTGGATTGGTGTGGAACTGTATTACCACCCATGGAATTTGATTGGGGGGGATCTGCATACCAACATGGAATTTGATTGTGTGGAACTGTATCCCAACCATGGAATTTGATTGTGTGAATGCATACCAACCATGGAATTGAATTGTGGAACTGTATACCAACCAGTGGAATGTGATTGGTGTGGAACTGCCTTACCAACCATGGAATTTGTTGGTGTGGAAACTGCACCAACCATGGAATTTGTTTGGTGTGGAACTGATACCAACCATGGAATTTGTTTGTGTGGAACTGTATACCAACCATGGAAATTTGATTGGTGGAAACTGCATTACCAACCATGGTAATTTGATTGGTGGGGATTCTGCATACCACATGGAATTGTATTGGTGGGAACTGTATACCAAAAATGAATTTGATGGTGTGGAACTGGCATACCAACATGGAATTTGATTGGTGTAGAGTTCATACCAACCATGGAATTTGATTGTGTGGAACTCTACCGGATGTGACTGCTCCAACCATGGAATTTGATTGGTGGGACTGCTTAATCCAACCATGGAAGCTTTGATTGGGTGTAGAACTAGCAACCAACCAGGGAATTTGATGGGTGGAAATGCAAACAAACCATGGAATTTATGTTGTTTCCCATGGTGATGACTGCATACCAACGCATGGAATTTGATTGGTGTGGATCTGCATACCAACCATGGAATTGTTGGTGTGGGACTGCAGACCAACCATGGAATTATGATTGGTGTGGATCTGAATACCAACCACTGGAAATTTGATGGTGGGGAACTGTATACACCATGGAATTTGTTGGTGGGGAACTTATAGAACCATGGAATTTGATTGGTGTGGAACTGCATACCCAACCATGGAATTTGATTGGTGTGGCATCTGCATACCAACCATGGGAATTGATTGGTGTGGAACGGATACCAACCAGAGAATTTGATGGTGTGGGAACTGTATAGTCAACCATGGAATGTGATTGGTGTTGGAAACTGCTACCAACCCATGGAATTTGATTGGTTGGAACTGCAACCACCATGGAATTGAGTGTGTGGAAGTGCATACAACCATGTGAAGTTGATTGGGGTGTAGACTGCCTACCAAACCATGGAATTTGATTGGTGTGGAACTGCATACCAACCCATGGAATTGATTGGTGTGGAATCGGTATACCAGCCATGGCATTTGATTGGTGTGGAAACTGCATACCAACCATGGAATTTGATTGGTGGGACTGCATACACCAGATTTGACGATACACCTGGCAATTGATTGTGTGGAACTGTATACCAACCAGGAAATTTGATTGGTGTGGGGAACTGTATACCAACCATGGATTTGATTGGTGGGGAAATGTATGACCAACCATGGAATTTGATTGGTGGGAAACTTGTATACCAACCATGGAATTGATTTGTGGAAACTGCATACCAACCTGGAATTTGATTGGTGTGGAATGCATACCAACCATGGAATTTGATTGGTGTGGAACGCTACCAACCATGGATTTGATTGGTGTGGAACTGCATACCAACCATGGAATTTGATTGGTGTGGAACTGATACCAACCATGAATTGATTGGGAACTCTAACAGGAATTGATGGAACTGCATACCAGCCATGGAAGTTGCATTGGGTAGACACTGCATACAACCATGGGAATTTGATTGGTGTGAATTGATACCACCATGGAATTGTGATTGGTGTGGATCTGTATACCAGCCATGGAATTTGATTGGTGTGAACTGCATACAACCAGGAATTTTTGATTTTTTTGGTGTGGGGAACTGCATTACCAACCATGGATTTTGATTGGTTGTGGACTGTATACCAACCATGTGAATTGATTGGTCGTGGAATGCTGACCAACCATGGAATTTGTTGGTGTGAAACTGACATACCAACCCATGTGGGAAATTTGATTGTTTTGATCTGCATCCAAACATGGAATTTGATTGGTGTGCGATTGCAATACAACCATGGATTGATTGGTGTGGAACTGCATACCAAACCATTGAATTTTGATTGGTGTGGGAACGCTACCAACCATGGAATTTGTTGGTGTGGAACTGTAATACCAACCATGGAATTGATTGGTGTGGACACTGCATACTCAACCATGGATTTAGTGTTGTGGAACTGCAACCAAACATGTGAATTTGATTGTGTGGAACGCTACCAACCATGGATTTGATGTTGTGGAACTGCATACCAACCATGGAATTTGCTTGTGTGGAACTGGTATACCAACCATGGAATTTGATGTTGTGGGAACTGTAATCCAACAGGACTTGGATGGTTGTGGACTGTATACCAACCGATGGAATTTGATTGGTGTGGATCTGCATCCCCAGTTATGGACCCAACCACATGGAATTGATTGGTGTGAACTGCATACCAACCATGGAATTGATTGTTGTGGACGCACCAACATGATTTGATTGTTATGGAACTGCATACCAAACCTGGAATTTGATTGTTAAACTGCATACCAACCATGGAAATTTTTTGCTGCTCAACTATTGATTTGAATATGCATACCACCATGGAATTTGATTGGTGTGGAAGCATACCAACCATGGATTTGATGGGTGTGGAATGCATACCAACCATGGAATTGATGTTGTGGAACGCATTCCAACTGGGAATTTGATTGTTGTGGAACGTAAGCCAACCTGGAATTTGATTGGTGTGAAACTGCATACCAAACCATGGAATTTGATTGGTGTGGATACTGCCATACACCACCATGGAATTGATGGTGTGGAATGCATACCAACCATGGAATTTGATTGGTGTGGAACTGCATACCAACCATGGAATTTGATTGGTGTGGACTGCCATACCAACCAGGCAATTGATTGGTGTGGAACTGTATAGCAACCAGGGAATTTTATTGGTGGGGAACTGCATACACACCATGAAGTTGATTTGGTGTGGGAATGCATACCAACATGGAATTTGATTGGTGGTGGATTGCATACAAACCATGGAATTTGATTGGGTGTGAATGCATCCAAACCATGGAATTTGATTGGGTGTGGAAAACTGCATACAACCATGGAATTTATTGTTTGTGGAACTGTATATCCCAACATGGAATTTGATGGTGTGGAAATGTAATACCAACCATGGAATTGATGGTGTGGATCTGCTACCCAACCATGAATTTGAGTTGGTAGAGCTGCAATACCAACCATGGAATTTATGGTGGTGGAACTGATACCAACCATGGAAATTTGATTGGTGTTGAAACTGCATACCAACCATGTGATTTGATTGGTGTGAAATGCATACCCAAACCATGGAATTTGATTGTGTGTGGATCTGCATACCAACCATGGAATTGATTTGTAGAGCTGCAGTACCCAAACCATGGATTTGATTGGGTGGAACTGCAATACCAACCATGAATTGTATGTGTGAACTGTATACCACCATGGATTTTGATTGGGTGTGGGATTCATACCAACCAGAATGTGATTGGTGGAGACTCTCATACCAAACCATGATTTGATGGTGTGGAAACTGCATACCAACCATGGAATTTGATTGGTGTGGCACTGTTATACCAACCATGGAATTTGATTGGTGGTGGCTCAAAGGATTGATGGTAACTCAACACCATGGAATTTGATTGTGGTGTAGATCTGCATACCAACATGGAAATTTGATTGTGTGGATCTGCCTACCACCATGGATTTGTATTGGTGTGGATTGCATACCAACCATGGAATTTGATGTTGGCTATCCAGGAATTGTGGTGTGACTGCATACCACCAGGAATTTGATTAAATTTGTTGGGGATCGCCATAACCAACCATGGATTTGATGGTGGTGATCTGCATAACCAAACCATGCAATTTGAATGTGTGTGGAAGACCTACCAACCATGAATTATGATTGTGGTGGAACCTGTATCCAATCATGGAATTGATGCTGTGGAACTGCATACCAACCATGGAATTTTATGTGTTAAAGCGCATACCCAACCAGAAGTTTAGTGGTGTAGAGTGCATACCAACATGGAATTTGATTGGTATAGAGCTGCATACACACCGATTGAATTTGATTGGTGGGGAACTGCATACCAATCAGGAATTGATTGGTGGGATCTGCACTACCAACCATGAAGTTGATGGTGTGGAACTGGCATACCAACATGGAATTTGATTTAATTGTGGGGATCTGCTACCAACTGGAATTTGAGGTGGGGGATTGATACCACCATGGAATTTGATTTGTGTGGAACTGCATCCAACCATGGGGGTTTGGGGGGGGGGGGGGGGAATTTGATTGGTGTAGCAGCTGCATACCAGTCATGAATTTGATTGGTGTGAACGCATACCCACCATGGCAATTGATTTGTGTGGAATTGTATACCAACCATGGAATTTGTTTGTGGGGAACGGTAGACCAACCATGGAATTTGATTGTGGGATCTGCATACCAACCTGGAATTGATTGTTTGGGGATCTGCATACTACCCATGGATTTGTATTGTGGGATCGCATACTAACCATGGAATTTATTGGTGGTGGAACTGCATACAACAGAATTTGCTTGGTTGGACTGCATACCAACCATGGAAATTTGATTGCGTGGAACTGCATACCAAACCATGGCATTTGATTGGTGTGGACTGCATACCAACCATGGATTTGATTTGGTGGAAAACTGCATACCAACACATGGAATTTGATTGGGTAAGAGCTGCATACCACCAGGAAATTTGTGATGATGTGGCACTTATAACCACAGGAATTTGATGGTGAGAGCTTGCCATACCAACCATTGCAATTTGATTGGTGTGGAAACTGCATACCAACCATGGAATTGACTGTGTGGAACTGCTACCATCCATGGAATTTGATTTGTGTGGAACTGACATACCAACCATGGAATTTGATTTAATGGGTGGGGATCGCATACAACCATGGAAATTTGATTGGTGGGGATCTATCTACAGAGTTTGTCTGATACTAACCATGGAATTTGATTTGGTGTTGGCGCATCACCTGATATTGTACTTGCATACACGGGAATTTTGGTGTAGGAAGTAACCAGGATGGTGCTGAACACAACCATGCAATTGATTGGTGTGGAACTGCATACCAACCATGGAATGATTGGATTGGCTGTATCCCACATGGAATGATCGACGAATACCAACCATGGAATTTGATTGATGTTGAAACTTGCATACCACCATGGAATTTGATTGGTGGAGAGCTGCATACCAACCATTGAATTTGGAGTTCCGGTTTGTTGGAGGCTATACTACACCATGGAATTTGATTGTGTGTGGAACTCATAGTACCATCAGGATTTGATTTGTAATTTGTGGGATCTGCATACCAAATGGAAATTGTTTAATTGGGGGGGATCTGCATACCAACGCATGGAATTGATTGGTGGGGATCTGCATACTAACCATGGAATTGTTATTTGTATACGGTGATGTTGGAACTGACCTACAACCATTGGAATTTGATTTGCTTGGAACTGCATACCAAACCATGGAATTTGATTGTGGGAACTGCATACCAACATGGAATTTGATTGGTGTGGAACTGCATACCACCATGGAATTTGATTGCGTGGAACTGAATACCAAACCATGGAATTGATTGGTGGAAACTTGACATACAACCATGGAATTTGATTGGTGTAGAGAGCTGCACATACCAACACATGGAATTTGATTGAATGTGGAACTGTATACAAACCATGGAATTTATTGGGGTGATCTGCTACCAACCATGGAATTTTGATTGGTGTATGCTGCATACCAACCATGGATTTGATTGGTTGTAGAGCTGCATACCAACCATGGAATTTGATATGTGTAGCGAGTGCATCCACCATGGAATTTTGATTGTGTGTGGAACTGTATACCAACCCATGAATTGATTGGTGGGATCTGCATACAACCATGGAATTTGATTGTGTGGGGATCTGCATACCACCATGAATTGATTGGTGTAGAGCCTGCATACCACCATGTGAATTGTATTGGTGGTAGGAGCTGCAAATACTAGTCAATGAATTTTTTGATTTTGTACAGCTGCATAGCAGGTCATGGAATTTGATTGGGGTAGAGCTGCATACCAACCAGGAATTGATTGGTGTATGGCTGCACTACCAACCATGAATTTTGATTGGTGTAGAGCTGCATTAACAACCAGGGAAGTTATTGGTGTGGAGCTGGCATACCAACCATGGAATTTGATTGGTGGGATCTGCATACCAACCATGGAATTTGTATGGTGTGGAACTGCAATACCAACCATGAATTTGATTGGTGTAGAGCTGGCAACCATCCATGGAATTTGATGGGTGTGGAACTGCATACTAACATGGACTTTGTTGGTGAGAGCGCTGCATACCAACCATGGATTTATTGTGTAGAGCGCATACCATCCATGGAATTTGATTTGTGTGAACTGCATACTAGAATGGGAATTTGATTGGTGTAGAGCGCATACCAACCAGGATTTGATTGTGCCTTTGAGAGCAGCGTTGATTTTTTTGTAACCATACCAACCATGGAATGTTGATTGGTGGTAGAGCTCATACCAAACCATGGAATTTGATTGTTTTTTTTTTTTGTTTTTTTTTTTTTTTTTTTTTTTATAGTTAGGCTGATACCAACCATGGAATTTGATTGGTGTAGAGCTGCATCAAACACCATGGGATTTGATTGGTATAGAACTGGCAAGGCCAACCATGGATATTTTGATTGGTGGGATCTTGCTACTCAACCAGTGGGAATTTGTTTGGTGGGGAACTGCATACTACCTGGAACTTTGTTGTGTAGATCTGCATTACCAACCATGGAATTTGGATTTGTATGGAACTGCATACCAACATGGAATTTATTGGTGTGGAACTGCATACCAACCATGGAATTGATTGGTGTAGAGCTGCATACCAACCATGGAATTTGATTGGTGTAGAGCTGCATGACCAACCATGGATTGATTGGGAAGCACATACCAGCCATGGAATTTGATTGGTGTAGAGCAGCAATACCAGTCATGAATTTGATTGTAAGAGCTCGCATACCCACATGAATTTGATTGGTGTAGAGCATCATCCAACCATGAAATTTTTTTTTTGTTTGGAATTGGGTAAAGGAAGCATACCAGCCATGGAATTTGATTGGTATAGAGCTGCATACCATACCAACATGGAATTTGACTGGTATAGAAATGCAGCCACATGGAATTTGATGGTGGGGATCTGCATACCAACCATGGATATTGTTGTGTGGAACTGCATCCAACCATGGAATTTGATTGTGTTGAAACTGGATACCACACCACTGGAATTTGATTGTGTGGAACTGCATACCAACCATGATTGGTTGGCAATGCTGGAAAAGACAGGAAGTACCTGCACCACTAAAAAGGCAAAGGCAGTAGACAGGGAGGTACCTATTGAGCCGAAGCTGGTGAAAGCAGGAAGTGTTCCATTATATTATTATAATACATAAGTGTGATATTTTATAACGGGAGCTGCAGTGGTATATATCCTTATAAAAATTACTCATGCTATGTCATAAGTGACTCATTTCTATATCCCACTTACTCCGCCCATTCCAGTGTTCATGCCTGGCAATGACTCAGCATTTTGCAGTGTTTAAACTCTCGACGGAACCTGCTGAACATGCTTCCTTCACTTCATAACCAATGCTCTCTCCTCCTCACAAAGATTTGTTTAACCCCATAGATGCTGGGCTGGGATGTTTCCTTTCTGCTGGGTTTAAGTTACAGAAGGTAGCTTGGGGGTTAGGTGGAAATAGGGACAAGGCTAGAATTTAAAAGGATGGAATGGGGTGAGGATCCGATACTTATGTTTATAAGAAATAATGCGCCCTTCACATTATAAGGACTTACGCACCTCGGAGTTCCCTGTCCTGTACAATATGGTCTATATGGTCAGGGAACTCCTCGGTGGCGTAATATCCTTATATTACACTGTCAGGGGGCATCAATCCTTAATAATATTGCTATACCTTTCCAGCATTATAAGTACAGAGTTTTTCTTTAGATGTGATCCAGGGTTACTTAAATGGTATCTCCGCCAAAAACTAGAACTAGTGATTAGGTAGGAATCCCTCCCCTAACTAGACCTTGCTAGGTTTAAAACATCTAAATCAGCCCCTAAATGTACTACCAGCCTTCATTCCCTCTTTCATGGACCCTTTCGCAAAAGGAGCCAGACCGGCAGCTGTTATTGTCTGAAACTTGGCCAATTATGATGTGGCGCTGGTCTGGACCTTCCTGCTGCTTTCATGAAAAAACAGCAAAGGGTCTAACCCGTGCATGAACAGAATCTCTGGGGCCCCCAGCAAAACTATGATGGGGCCCCTATCGCGTGCTTCATCCACAACTTTTTTTGGAAGGAGTGCTATATCTGGAATAGAAAAATAGGAAGAGGGGGCTCCCCATCAAGCTCCGGGCCCCCCGCGTTTGCTACCGTGTAGTTAAACCCCTGGGCCTGACCGCAGCGCTGCTCTGTTATTGTCTGAGACTTGGCCAATCATGATGTGGCTGCCGATCCGCCCCCTGTGACTGCTTTCCTGCAGATGCTGTCTGCCTGTAAACTGTCACTCAAGTAGCAGCACAAAAAACATCCTCCCACCACCCCTGATCAGCTTGATATTAGGCTGTACATCTAGCCATAGGACACTTTCAAGTTGTTTGATTGGTAGAGGAGGAGGTAGAGAGATGTAACCGGACATTCCGACTAGCCAATGACAGTGGTTAGTTATCCTGGCCCGGCGTCTAGGAGGCGTGCTTTTAGCACTCATTTGCTGTGTGATCATCCTCTGTAATATTCATTCATCCAGGTCATGGTATATCTGTAATATTCATCCATCCAGGTCACGGTAGATCTGTAATATTCATTCATCCAGGTCATGGTATATCTGTAATATTCATCCATCCAGGTCTGGTATATCTGTAATATTCATTCATCCAGGTCATGTATATCTGTAATATCATCATCCAGAAGGTACGTATATCTGTAAATTCATCATCAGGTTCATGGTATACTGTAATATTCATTCATCAGGTCACGGTATATCTGTAATATTCATTCATCCAGTATGGTATATCTGTAATATTCATTCATCCGAGGTCATGGTATATCTGTATATATCATCCACCAGGTCATGGTATATCTGATAATATCATCATCCAGTCATGGTATATCTGAATATTCATTCACCTGGTCATGGTATTATCTGTAATATTCATCCATTCCAGGTCATGGATATATCTTGTGTAATATTCCTTCATCAGGCGCCGGGGATATCTGAATATTAATCCATCCAGGTCATGATAATCTTGTAATATTCATCCATCCAGGTCAAGGGTATCATCCATGGTAATATTCATTCACCAGGCATCATGGTATATCTGTAATATTCATTCACCCAGGTCATGGTAATTCTGTAATATCATTCATCCAGGTCATGGTAATCTGTAATATTCATCATCCAGGTCATGATACGTAATATCATTCATCAAGGTATGTATATCTGTAAATATTCATCCACAGGTCATGGTATATCTGTAATATTCATCATCCAGGTCATGGTATATCTGTAATATTCATTCATCCCAGTCATGGTATATCTGTAATATCATTTACCGGTCATGGTATATCGTAATATCCATCTCAGGTCATGGTATAACTGTAATATTCATACCCAGGTCGATGGTATATCTGTAATATTCATTACCCAGGTCATGGTATATCTGTAATATCATTCATCCAGGTCATGGTATATCGTAATATTCATCATCCAGAGTCATGGTAATCTATCTGTAATATTACTCCATCTAGGTCATGGTATATCTGACTATTCATTTCAAGCCAGGTTATGGCTTTATTATCTGTAATATTCATCCATCCGGGTCACGGTATATCTGTAATATTCATTCATCCGGGTCATGGTATATCTGTAATATTCATTCATCCCGGTCACGGTATATCTGTAATATTCATCCATCCGGGTCACGGTATATCTGTAATATTCATTCATCCAGGTCATGGTATATCTGTAATATTCATTCATCCAGGTCACGGTATATCTGTAATATTCATCCATCCAGGTCACGTTATATCTGTAATATTCATCCATCCAGGTCATGGTATATCTGTAATGTTCATTCATCCAGGTCACGGTATATCTGTAATATTCATTCATCCAGGTCACGGTATATGCTGTAATAATCATTCATCCAGGTCATGGTATATCTGAATATCATCCACCAGGTCATGGTATATCTGATAATGATTCATTCATCCAGGTCATGGTATATCTGAATATTCATTCACCTTGGTCATGGTATATCTGTAATATTCATCCATCCAGGTCATGATATATCTGTAATATTCCTTCATCCAGGGCCATGGTATATCTGTAATATTAATCCATCCAGGTCATGATATATCTGTAATATACCATCCAGGTCATGGTCATATCCGGTAATATTCATTACCAGGTAGCAGGTATATCTGTAATATTTCATTCACCAGGTCATGGTATATCTCTGTAATATCATCCATCCAGGTCATGGGTAATCTGTAATATTCATCATCCAGGCTGGATATCTGTAATATCATCCATCCAGGTCATGTATATCTGTAAATATCATCCATCAAGGTCATGGTATATCTGTAATTATTCATCCATCCGGTCATGGTATCTGTAATATCATTCACCCAGATCATGGTATATCTGTTATAGTATTTATCCGGTCATGGTATATCGTAATATCCATTCATTCAGGTCATGGTATAACTGTAATTTCATTCACCCACGGTGATGGTATATCTGTAATATTCATTTACCCGGTCATGGTTATATCTGTAATATCATTCATCCAGGTCGGTATATCTGTAATATTCATCATCCAAGTCATGGTATCTTATCTGTAATATTTCCATCTAGGTCATGGTATATCGTATATTCATTCAACCAGGTTATGGCTATTATCTATAATATTCATCCACCCAGGTCATGGTATATCTGTAATAGTATTCATCCAGGTCATGGTATATCTGTAAAATTCAATTCCATCGAGGTCATGGTATATCTGTAATGTTCATTCATCCAGGTTATGGTATATCTGTAATATTCATCCATCCAGGTTCATGGTATATCTAATATCATTATCCAGGTCATGTATATCTGTAAAGTTCATCCATCCAGGTCATGGTATATCTGCAATATTCATTCATCCAGGTCACGGTATATCTGTAGATTAATCCATCCATGTCATGGTATATCAGTCCAAGTATTCATTCATCCAGGTCACGGTATATCTTTAATATGTCATTCATCAAGGGTCACGGTTATATCTTAATATTCATCCATCAGGTATCGGTATATCTGTAATATTTATCATCCAGGTCATGGATATCTGTAATATTCATTCATCCTGGGCCACGGTATATCTATAATATTCATCCATCCAGGTCATGGTATATCTGTAATATTCATCCAGGTCATGGTTTATCTGTAATATTCATTCATCCAGGTCATGGTATATCTGTAATATTCATCCATCCAGGTCATGGTATATCTCTAATATTCATCCATCCAGGTCACGGTATATCTGTAATATTCATCCATCCAGGTCATGGTATATCTGTAATATTCATTCATCCAGGTCATGGTATATCTATAATATTCATCTATCCAGGTCATGATATATCTGTAATATTCATCCATCCAGGTCATGGTATATCTGTAATATTCATCTATCCAGGTCATGGTATATCTGTAATATTTATTCATCCAGGTCATGGTATATGTGTAATATTCATTCATCCAGGTCATGGTATATCTGTAATATTTCATTCATCCAGGTCATGGTATATCTGTAATGTTCATTCATCCAGGTCATGGTATATCTATAATATTCATCTATCCAGGTCATGGTATACCGTATCTGTAATATTCATCTATCCAGGTCATGGTATATCTGTGGTATTTAGTTACATCAAAAGGACTTGAACTTTTGAGTTTAGTTCTTGTAGACAATTTACTAGTCAGAATTCTATATAGAGAGATTTGGTTGGATGACAAGCAAAACATCTTCAAGAACTGACTTCTAAAATATCCTAACTGAGTATCAAACATGCAAGGTTCTTAAGCACCCTTGTCCAACTCTGAGTGCAGACTGTTTAACTCCCACCCCTCAGGGAGCATAAATATCAGTGATAGGGTCGCACTTCAATCAATTATTAACAATTTATTGTGAACCACACATCTAAACACAATGTGAGGTGAGGAAGATATCTAATTGGCAATGTCTACATGAAATTATCAGGTAGTTTTTAGGTGTTTTCCTGACTCAGCCTTCTCTAATCTGATTACTGGTTGTCATTCTAGCAGTCTGTACCAGAACCTTCACAAATCCCTTCCAATCATGGCAACCTCACATCATGCCCTTCTTCTCAATGTTCCCTCAAAGCCCCATCTTTCCATTTCCACCCTTGCTGCAGATTCACCAAACAGGTTTCTCCAAAACTATTTTGTCTTCCTATTTTCTTTCTAAAATGTTTCTGTTTCCTGTTGAGTGGAGACGCTGTTTGCTGTATTTATATACAATATTCCATATCGGACGCTACATTTGACACATAGTGGAGGAATCACCTGCTAGACTGCTTATGAAGGTTAACTACAGACATAAATGGCAAGGGTCTTGCAACGAAGAGTTTAAGCTTTGTATAATGCAACATAAATTTACTACGTACACAGATTATCTTTCATGTCTTCTGGATGTTGTTGAACTACAACTCCCAGAATCATCTGATAGTCAAGAACAATCAAGGGTGGCTTGAAACAGTAGCTGAGTAATAGCTAGAATCAGATGGTTCCCAAGTTCCTTTGTTCTATTACAGCTGCTGGAGATGTAAATCATTAGGCCGCTATTGTACTTCTCTTGGTATTTCAGGGTGTCTTTTTGCTGAATCAGCTTGACATTAGGACAGTTTACAACTATCATATTTCTTTACCCATATTACTCATACTGCCCCACATGACATTCTGTGGATGGCCAAAAAGCTTTGCTTAAAATGATTAATGGAACCAAGCTCTTTTCTAATTTATTTAATGGCTCACTCCCAGTAGAAGAACTCAGGAGGTGCAACAGATAAGTGTGGATGTAAAATCCTGCTTGGCTATTAAAAATGTCTGTGGGGAAAATATTTCTTCATGTCATATAAAGGTGTGTTAACATTCACATTATGTTTGTAAAATAAATAGATAAACTATTTCAATATCATTTCTATAGATAAAAAAGACAGATAGTTAGAGAGAGAGACAGTTAGTTAATCTTAATACTTTATATAATTTATAGTAAATAACATCACAGCTGAGGTAACAAGGATGAAATTCACTTGCATGTCTAAACACTTATATGTGAATAGGGAGAAACGTGACTACCAGACCAGTAATTGAAGGGTACAATGTTTATGGAAAAAGCATTTTTTTGAGCCAATAAATGAATGAACATACATCGCGTTAAAATATCTGGGTTGATGTTGTTTAGTTTAGAGGGGTTAATATATCAATAGTAGGTATATTTAGGAGATGCAAATTGCACTCAATGCAATCATTTAACAGTTACGTTTTGCACTATTATTTATACAATATTTAATGGATCTGACAGAATTAGCTGCACCATCTTTAACATGGTGCAGCAAGCAGTAAAGTCCCAAACACACACAATACCTTAATGGGTGCTGACGTTCTCTGGGCCTCCACCCTTCAGAGGCCAAAGTGATAATCAATAATAAAGAGATGAGGGTTGCCGTCCAAGTAAATCGATTTAATGGACAACTCCACCCTCATAAGAACGTCTTTTTGAAAGAATGGCCTCTTTAAAATGTGTTGATATATCATACTTTGTCCTATGAATTCATTACTGTATGTCTGCTATGCTTCTGGATGCCTCATGGAAAGTGAGCAATTTAGAATCCTGTACTGAGCAGGTACTGAGCCTGGGCATGCTCAGAAGAGGCAGACAGGGGATTAACATTCAGTCATTGGCTGTGATGTCAACTGTCAAATCCATAACTGACAGTTACTAACTGGAAGAACCAGGAAGCAGAAACAGGGGAAACAGGACATTGTGCAGGATTTCAGGTTAGACTTAGATATTTCACATTTCAAACTATTACCGTTTAGTGTTTTGGGGGGGGATTTACCTGTATGTAAGTTTTCATTTTGGGGCTGGACTTGCCATTTAATACCACACACATGAGTATCACAACGTTTAGGGGCTCTTGCTCCTTCCTCAGGTGCTTAGCTGAATATCGTCCATCTTTAACCTGGTGCAGCACTATTACCCATACTTGATCTGTTCTATTTATGCCATGGACTGGGCAAGTCTTTAGGTAAGAATTATACATGAGTTGTAATTGCAAGGACCAAGTCTAGACATTAACAGGGAGATGTAATAAAAGTTCTTATGTTTAAAAATGGTGCTAATTTTGCCCCAACCAATCAGATGTTAGCTTTCAAATAATAAATAACATCTGATTGGTTGGGGCAAAATTAGCACCATTTTTAAACATAAGAACTTTTATTGAATCTCCCTGTAAATCTCAAAAATCCTCCATTAGCAACTGTTCCTGTCAACGCTTTGACTTTTATCCATCCCCTAGCCCATACGTGGCGAATGTTTCATTGGCGCCTTTATATTGCTGGATTTCTTGTCTCCTATAATGAAATATTTATTATTTAATTCTTTTCCCCCTTAGGGCTTCCTTACATTCCAAGACCATGCATGACCTGTACCGTGGTGGTAATTGAAAATTAAATGGCAGCATATATCTCTTCGATTACCATTTTTAGCAAATTATGTGTATGGCGGAATACAGTTTCCATGCTTCTTATTACTTTGTTGTCTGTTGACCTGTCTACAAATGATCAATGGAAAATACATAGAAAATGTTCACAGCCTTCAATTTTCTTTTCATCCCATAAATGCCTGTTGTTTGCTAGCAGCACTCTACCATATTAGGGGCTTGACAAACATAACAATGCAGCAATGTATTTAAAGGGATTCCATTGATTGCTGAGATAAACATTTGTATATTTTTTTGTAAATTATAAATGATTTAAATGACTCGTTTATTCAAGTACAGACTGGTTGAAATGCCAGATACGTTAACATTCTGCTCTAATATAATAATAATCTTTAGATGCATATAGCAGCCGCACTCTCTGATTCATGGGGAATTGGTGGTAGACATTCATCAGCCTTTGAATTTACAGTAAGTAATTTAAGCAGAGGAGGAAATCTAGAACATGTATTTTTAAACTGCATAAAAAGGAGATTATAGTGCAACTGATTTGGACATGTATAATGTAAAAATCTATGAAGAACATCCACGAATGATGTTTAAAATTGGATAACAAGCTATCAGAAGGGGACATGGGGTATAAGGTAACCAGTCATTAATACCAAATTATAAACAATATTGGTTTCTAGATTTACTTTACTAAACAGGGATTTGACCAAGCCTCTTGGGAGTGTAGACTCCACTCAAGCTATGGTCATGTGCTTAGGTAAGTAGAGTACTTCAAGCAAGAGAGTTAGGCTGGGGCCACACTACAGTGCATCCTAGCCAAGTGTTCAACCAACTATGATCTGCTTGCTGCTGGACAGGCAGCCACACCGGTACCCAGATTTAATGTTGTATATTTAAAGCTGTATGCCAGCAGGGAGGAGGGGTGGGTGGGTGTTATATTGCAGAGCAGAGAGCAGACAATGTTAGATGCCTTTGGATAAACAAAATGGTGCAGGGCCCAAGAGGACTCATGGAGGGTGAAGGGGAATTTGTTGGTGGTGCCAGGGCAGGGGGATGATTCCCAGGGGGGTGGATAATCCCCTCTGGCACCCCCATTATATTCCCCCCCAGGTGTGCTGTTAGTGACATTTGGGGCTGTGCTGGTAGTGCCAGTTCGGGATTGTGTGTGTGTGTGTGTGTGGGGGGGGGGGGGTTATGCTGCAGAGTGCAGACAATCAGATGCATGTGCATAAACAAAATGGTGCCAGGCCCCAGGAGGACTCGGGGAGGGGGATGTGCTGGTGGTTCCAGGTGGGGATTTGCTGGATCATACACCAGCACACACCCCTGGCACCACCAGTGCTGGTGGTACCAGTTGGGGATGTGGTGGTGTCCCCAGTTGGGGATGTGCTAGTGGTGCCAGTTGGGGATGTGCTGGTGGTGCCAGGGGGTGTGTGCTGGTGGTGTGAGAGGGGATGTGCTGGTGGTGCCAGAGGGGATGTGCTGGTGGTGTCAGGGGGTGTGCTGGTGGTGTCAGAGGGGATGTGCTGGTGGTGCCAGAGGAGATGTGCTGGTGGTACCAGGGGGATGTGCCAGTGGTGTGAGAGGGGATGTGCTGGTGGTGCCAGGGGGAATGTGCTGGTGGTGCCAGAGGGGATGTGCCGGTGGTGCCAGAGGGGGTGTGCTTGTGGTGCCCGCAAAATATAATTTTATCGTTTAATGGAATGTTAGAGGGGCCCCCAAAATTCTAACTGCCTTGGGCCCCATTTGGCTATAATCTGGCTCTGACTACAGTAATGTGTTTGTGTTTATTAACATAACTACAGTAAAGTGTATAATACCATAACTACAAAAATGTGTTTATTATCATAACTATAGTAATGTGTTTATTATCATAACTACAGTAATGTGTTTATTATCATAACTACAGTAATGTGTTTATTACCATAACTACAGTTATGTGTTTATTTTCATAACTACAGTAATGTGTATATCATCATAACTACAGTAATGTGTTTATCATCATCACTACAGTAATGTGTTTATTATCATAACTACAGTAATGTGTATATTACCATAACAACAATAATGTGTTTATTATCATAACTACAGTAATGTGTTTATTACCATAACAGAGACTAACCCTACCATACTGAGAGACTAACCCTACCATACTGAGAGACTAACCCTACCATACTGAGAAGAGACTAACCCTACCATACTGAGAGACTAACCCTACCATACTGAGAATCACTGAAAGAGAACAATCACTGTAGTCTATCGGTATCCATTGGATAATACTGTAGGTTTCTTATTACTCAACTCAAATTCTTTCTCAGCCAAAACCCCATATTACTCTTTGGTTAATTGTCTGCGAGACACATTATAATATTTCACTTTTTAATAGATTTTATTGACTGACACTAGGGAATAATCACGGTTATTCATGAGACACTCCATAAACCTTTTCTTTAACTATCTATTATCTGTCCTATTTTCCTCTCTGAACATATGGCTAAAGGCTTTGGATGTTTTCCAGTTTGCTCTAGATTTTGTTCTATTACTATCTCTTTCAGTGCTAGATACAGACGGCGAGCTTTCTTTGAATGGAAAACTACAGAATTTGACCTTGACAATGTATACGGTTTATGTAAACTGTTTCAAGCACCCTTTGTAAAATGCCGGTTGAGTTGTAATAAAGGGAGAGTTATCTCGAAATGAACAGCTCGGGGAAAGAGGAAAGCCACCTGTGAATTTCTTTTGATAAGTAAATGTCAAACACAAGCAACTATCAATGATTTAGGCTGAAATAAACTCTTTCCTCAAAGGAAGAAGAAAAATGTTTTCTAGCTTCTTTTCTGTATTTCAACCCTTCTTTCAGCCGTATTACTCCTTAAATACACCCCCACCCACCCCCATCAAGTAGACAATCATTTTCACTAAATGAAATAGGCTTAGCTTGGGATCATTTACAAACACATCAGTTTGCTCTTTGTAAACTTTTATTGAGGTGTTGAGGTTTTATTGGATAATACAGCAATGTAAACTTTTAAAAAGCCATAAAAGCATTAAAAGCCACTGTTGATACTTATATTATAACTGACTGTGAAAGAAACTTTTTATTACATTGTAAAGACTTTCAAACATATTTTCTCAGGCACACACAAGGGACAAATGTTTAGGGGACGACATCATGATCCTGTAAAGTGCTGTTGAAATTTAGTTTGTGTTCTTTTCCTTTCTTTATCTATATCCTGCTAGTCTGTCTTGTTGAATAGTTCTGTATAGTTCACATTCTAAATATTATTAAAAGAAAGAATTCATAGTTATAGTCTTGGCAGAACTTGCGTGCAACATGGGGATATTGACATGGGGTAATCAGAGTCTTTAATAAACTTCTAAAAAGCAAAACAGGTGAACAATTTGCTTACAGGAACGTTCCGCATGAAAGGTTAGAATAACATATAATATTGCTGGAAATAGGTGTTTATTATGTGGCAAAGACTTTGTTCATGGAAGCTCAAGGAGTCATCTAAAGTAAAAACATATGAACGAAGAATCTTTGTTCAATGCCCATACATTTTTGAAGATCTTCCATTGTCTTCAGAATTATCTGCAAAATGCGCTTTAGGTAAATACCTAACCTTATAATTATTGCCTCTAGTATAGTATAGTATTTAAGGTTGAATAAAGACATTCATCTATCTAGTCCAACCTACTCAGCAATACCCACATTTCCTGCCTAAATGTTGATCCAGAGTAACATCTTTTCCAGTATTAAGGGATGTCCGCTAGAGATGGCCGAACTTTTGAAAGTCCATTTGATCTAACTGAATACGGAATCCTTTTTGTACACAGGATTCCAAAACTGCACAACATATTCCAAATGAGGCCTTACCAGTGATTTGTAAAGAGGGAGAATAACATGCTTCTCCTTTGAATCCATACCCCATTTTATACAGTGTCTTGCTGGCTCTAGCTATTGCCATTTGACACTGCTTGCTACATATAAGTTTTTTTATCCCTCAAAGTCCTTTTCCAACAGGGATTCACTTAACACACAGCCATTTATAGTATAAGCAGCACAAGGATTTTTAAGTTCAAAATACATCACCTTACATTTATCAACACTGAATTTCATCTGCCACTTAGCAGCCCAATGTGACAATCTGTCTAGATCCCCCTGTAACGATTGCACATCCTCTGAGGTTTTTAAGTTTTAAGTTCTGGTAATCCAGAGATACTATATAATATTGAGAATTACTGGTATTAATACATATACTGTAGTTCTGGTTGGTACGGGATACTATATAATATTGAGAATTACTGGTATTAATACATATACTGTAGTTCTGGTTGATACAGGGATACTATATAATATTGAGAATTACTGGTATTAATACATATACTGTAGTTCTGGTTGGTACAGGGATACTATATAATATTGAGAATTACTGGTATTAATACATATACGTGTAGTTCTGGTTGGTACCGGGATACTATATAATATTGAGTTCTGGTATTAATACATATACTGTAGTTCTGGTTGGTACGGGATACTATATAATATTGAGAATTACTGGTATTAATACATTAACGTAGTTCTGGTTGGTACGGGATACTATATAATATTGAGAATTACTGGTATTAATATATATACTGTAGTTTTGGTTGGTACAGGGATACTATATAATATTGAGGAATACATGGTATTAATACATATACTGTAGTTCTGGTTGGTACAGGGATACTATATAATATTGAGAATACTGGTATTATACATATACTGGTTCTGGTTGGTACAGGGATACTATATAATATGAGAATTACTGGTATAATACAATATACTGTAGTTCTGCTTGGTTAGGGATAGTTTATATATATGAGAATTACCGGTATGAATACAATATACGTAGTTCTGGTTGGTACAGGGATACTATATAATATTGAAGAATTACTGGATTAATTACATATACTGGAGTTCTGGTTGGTACGGGATTCTATTAATATTGAGAATTACTGGTATTAATACATATACTGTAGATTTGGTTGGTACGGGGATACTATATAATATTGAGAATACTGGTATTAATACATATACTGTAGTTCTGGTTGGTACGCGGATTATATATAATATTAAGAATTACTGGTATTAATACATATACTGTAGTTCTGGTTGGTACGAGGATACTATATAATTTGAGAATAACTGGTATTAATAAATATATGTAGTTCTGGTTGGTACAGAGATGACTATATAATATTGAGAATTAATGGTATTAAACATAATTTGTTAGTTCTGGTTGGTACAGGATACTATATAATATTGAGAATTACTGTTATTATTACATATACTGTGTCCAATACTATCAGGGAGATTCAATAAAACTTCTTATTGTTTAAAATGGTGTTAATTTTGCCCCAACCAATCAGATCTTATTTAACATTTGAAAGATAACATCCGATTGGTTTGGGCAAAATTAGCACCATTTTTAAAAATAAGAACTTTTATTGAATAACCCTGTAAGTTACTATGTAACTGTTAGACAGGCTATGGGTAGGGTATAATGTTTGGGCTATAGTGACATATGTCTTTATACAACCTCCAATACTATGTTGCTATGTAACTGATAGACATTATGGGTAGGGTATAAAGGTTGGACTAGATGGACATATGTCTTTATACAACCTCCAATACTATGTTACTATGTAACTGTTATACAGACATTATGGGTAGGGTATAAAGGTTGGACTAGATGGACGTATGTCTTTATACAACCTCCAATACAATGTTATTATGTAACTGTTATACAGACAATATGGGTAGGGTATAACATTTGGACTAGATAGACTATGTCTTTAACAACATCCAATACTATGTACTGACTATGTACTGTAACTATGTACCTGTTAGACAGATATTATGGGTAGGGTATAAAGGTTGGACTAGATGGACGTATGTCTTTATACAACATCCAATACTAGGTTACTAGTAACTGTTATACAGACCATTATGGGTAGGATATAAAAGGTTGGACTAGATGGACGTATGTCTTTATTACAACCTCCAATACCAGTTACTTTGTAACTGTTATACAGACATTATGGGTAGGGTATATAAAGGTTGGACTAGATGGATATATGTCTTTATACAACCTCCAATACTATGTTACTATGTAACTGTTATACAGACATTAGGGTAGGTATAAAAGGTTGGACTAGATGGACGAATGTCTTTATACAAACCTCCAATACTATGTTACTATGTAACTGTATACAGACATTATGGGTAGGGTATAAAGGTTGGACTAGATGAACGTATGTCTTTATACAACCTCCAATATATGTTACTGTTATTACAGACATTATGGGTAGGGTTATAGGTATAAAAGGGACTAGATGGATGATGTCTTATATACAACCTCCAATACTAGTTATCGTGTAACTGTATACAGCCATTATGGGTGGGATATAAAGGTTGGACTAGATGGACGTATGTCTTTATACACCTCCAATACACGTTAATTGTACTGTTATACAGACATTATGGGTAGGGTATAAAGGTTGGACTAGATGGATAGTATGTCTTTATACAACCTCCAAACTTGTTTACTATGTAACTGTTATACAGACATTATGGGTAGGGTATAAAGGTTGGACTAGATGGATAATGTGTATACAACCTCCAATACCATGGTTACTTTGTAACTGTTATACAGACATTATGTGTGGGTTATATAAGGTTGGACTAGATGGATATATGTCTTTATACAACCTCCAATACTATGTTACTATGTAAAATGTTATACAGACATTATGGGTAGGGTATAAAGGTTGGACTAGATGGACGTATGTCTTTATACAACCTCCAATACTATGTTACTATGTAACTGTTTACAGACATTATGGGTAGGGTATAAAGGTTGGACTAGATGGACGTATGTCTTTATACAACCTCCAATACTATGTTACTGTTATAACAGCCATTATGGGTAGGGTATAAAGGTTGGACTAGATGGATGTATGTCTTTATACAAACTCCAATACTATGTTACTACTGTAACTGTTATACAGACATTATGGGTAGGGTATAAAAGGTTGGACTAGATGGACGTATGTCTTTATACAAACCTCCAATACCATGTTACTTTGAACTGTTATACAGACATTATGGTTAGGGTATAAAGGTTGGACTAGATGGATATATGTCTTTATACACACCAATACTATGTTACTATGTAACTGTTATACAGACATTATGGGTAGGGTATAAAGGTTTGGACTAGATGGACGTATGTCTTATACAACCTCCAATACTATGTTATATGTAACTGTTATACAGACATTATGGGTAGGTATAAAGGTTGGACTAGATGGACGTATGTCTTTATACAACCTCCAATACTATGTTTACGGTTATAACAGACATTATGGGTAGGGTATAAAGGTTGGACTAGATGGACGTATGTCTTTATACAACCTCCAATACTATGTTACTATATAACAGTTACATAGGGACGTATTATGTCTTTATACAACTCCAATACTATGTTACTATGTAACTGTATACAGACATTATGGGTAGGGTATAAAGGTTGGACTAGATGGACGTATGTCTTTATACAACCTCCAATACATATGTTACTGTATACAGCCATTATGGGTAGGGTATAAAGGTTGGACTAGATGGATGTATGTCTTTATACAACCCCAATACTATGTTACTATGTAACTGTTATACAGACATTATGGGTAGGGTATAAAGGTTGGACTAGATGGACGTATGTCTTTATACAACCTCCAATACCATGTTACTTGAACTGTTAACAGACATTATGTGGAGGGTATAAAGGTTGGACTAGATGGATATATGTCTTTATACAAACTCCAATAATGTTACTATGTAACTGTTATACAGACATTATGGGTAGGGTATAAAGGTTGGACTAGATGGACGTATGTCTTTATACAACCTCCAATACTATGTTACTATGTAACTGTTATACAGACATTATGGGTAGGGTATAAAGGTTGGACTAGATGGACGTATGTCTTTATACCACCTCCAATACTATGGTACTGTTATACAGACATTATGGGTAGGGTATAAAGGTTGGACTAGATGGACGTATGTCTTTATACAACCTCCAATACTATGTTATCGTGTAACTGTTATACAGCCATTATGGGTAGGGTATAAAGGTTGGACTAGATGGATGTAGTCTTTAAACAACCTCCAATACTATGTTATCGTGTAACTGTTATACAGCCATTATGGGTAGGGTATAAAGGTTGGACTAGATGGACGTATGTCTTTATACAACCTCCAATACTATGTTACTATATAACAGTTATACAGACATTATGGGTAGGGTATAAAGGTTGGACTAGATGGACGTATGTCTTTATACAACCTCCAATACTATGTTACTATGTAACTGTTATACAGACATTTTGGGTAGGGTATAAAGGTTGGACTAGATGGTCGTACGTCTTTATACAACCTCCAATACTATGTTACTATGTAACTGTTTTACAGACATTATGGGTAGGGTATAAATGTTGGACTAGATGGACGTATGTCTTTATACAACCTCCAATACCATGTTATATGAGATTGTGGGGTGCAGAGGGTTTGATCCAATGACTCAGTGAGTGTACAGAATGACAGAAAAGTGGAGAGGCAGTGCCAAGAAAGCAAGTTAAAAGGCAGGTACTGATATAAAGATAAGGGCAGGTACTGATATAAAGATAAAGGCAGGTACGATATAAAGATAAAGGCAGGTACCGATATAAAGATAAAGGCAGGTACCGATATAAAGATAAAGGCAGGTACCAAAGACAAAGTTTGAGTATTACGTCTCCTAAGAAGGTAAAAGTTACTAAGGTAAAAAAGGTTGAAAGTTAGGACCCAGCAGAATAAAGCAAACCGTGAAGTGGTTGATGGGCTTAAAATAATTTGGCCAAGTTATTGAACTAATTGCTTTAATTTATCCAGAGAGAAGGGCAGGCTTATTATTTTGCATTACAATGGGAAGGTAAAATATAAGCAAATTAATTGGATGTGCACTAGGATTCTATTTTTTGTACAGTATGAAAGACATAATACAAAAGAAACTAAAAACATACAGCAATTTACTTTTTTAAAATATAGTCTTCATTTAATAATACACTTTTTACTTGTGAATACTGCAGCACCATTTAGATGTAATTGCCATGTTTATCTGCCAAAAGCTTTTAAAAGTTTTATTAGGATTTTTATTTTTGCCACAATTAACTCAGTGGGGCACCTAACAATGGCTTTAATTTGTGTTTCTTCTATGAAAGGTTTTTTTGTCCTGTTTTTTTTGCTAAAAAAGGAAAATAACCAGACAAGAAAATCATAAAAACTCTCAGGGTCTGGGTTTATGTAATAATGACATTACCAAAAAGCTTTCTTTACAGAATGAAATCAGTGTTTATTGGAACAAACTGCCAGGTGGATTTACCCTTTAACATGACATTAATATCCATTACATTCTTCATGGTACTGTAGCTCATAACATAAAATAGATGGAAGGCAAATGGACTCCATAAATCAGAACACAAGTTTCCTTCTCACTACTGCACCATATTTTGGATGAGCCCAACCAAGTGATACATTTCTCATTGAATGGAGCCTAATACTTAATGGTCTTAAATAAGAAACTGTACAGTAGAAGTAACAATTAGAATTGGAGGACGTTGAAGTGATTTCTATCCACAATAAAAACTATAGAAAGCCAAAAAAACAAAGGTCTAGATGTTAAATACCTCTAACCTGTTATTATAGTCTAGTTATCTCCATTCTTCCATCCAGACAATAACATTTAATTTACAAAACTTCAACTTAACTTTCATTCCTGTTGATACATTCCATGTAATTTGTACTAGTATTTGTCTGGATGTATCTTTCCTGTTTTTGCTGCCGTTCATCTCTGCAAATGGCAATTTACCATTACGAGAAGTTGTGTAAAGAATCAATCTTTTAATTACACCTTCTGTTTGTTTCACAAAGACATGAAAATCTACAGCTTGGAGGGAGACACCAACTCAAAGGGCCACTTAAATAAGCAACAGTGAACATTTTCACCGAGCAACCAACAGGGAATAATTCGATTATTATTATTATTATTATTATTATTATTATTATTTAGGATATACAGATTTTTACTGCAATACATTCAGATAACCCACTACATGTTTACCTCAATAAGTTTCTACAAATTATACTCAATATTTGTACAAATCAAATGTAAAAACACAGTATTTTCTGTACATGTATTTGAATATTTATATTAACACTCGCTGTGTGTTATAGTATAGTATAAAGAATAGTATCAAAGGTTGAATAAAGCTGTTTAAGAAGCGTGTCTTCCTAATGGGGAGGTGGAGAACATCTTGCTGGTAATGACAAGTTTAAGAGGTTAGTGCAGAAGTTAGATGCTTTACCAAGGGGTGAGAACCTAGTGGTTTAGATCCTCACCCTGGGTGATTGTGTGGAAGATGTGTGTGTGTGTGTGTGTGTGTGTAAAGAAGAGTATTGTTGTCCTAATTCTAAGGGTGCCTATATATTTAAAAATGGAACAACATCAGATTACCCAAGCACAACCTCTTCTGGTGTTATATTTAAGTTATATGTAAGTATTGCATATGTAAAATGGACCAAGCACACTGTGGGCTTTTGTTACCCCAAAATGGCTTTATGGGTAAACTCCTGAGATTTCCAATCATAAAGTAATAAACCTGGCTCTTCGCTGTCTGGAACAGTCTGAGAGAAGTTAATTGCTAGTTGGTCTGTGTTCTAAAGCTCCTGATGAATGGCTACCAGTTAGAGGTCTTGCATTTGCCAACCCTTCCAAGGAAATTTGGGAATAAATAGAGCAGCCTTAGCCCACTTAATCTTAACATAGGAACTGTCCAAATTAACTCTTTCCTGGCACTGCCATCCGGAAAAGCTTCACTCTAGCCTGTGTCTTCTCTTTACATTTTATTTTACCATTGGGAAACATTGTATCTTTGTCCACAACTGGTAATGAGATTGTATCATTTCCATCCCAATAGAGAACATAACACAAATCCTTTCCTCCAATAACGTTTCATGTTTTGCCGTTAGGATCTTGAGAGATAGAAAATAAGACACATTGTAGTTGTGACCCACTCTCCCTGCATGTTTCTAGTAAATGCACCGTCATATAAACTGAATGGTAGGTCTACTGTAAGAAATTAATTTACTCAACCATCTACAGTATAAAGTTTAATAGAGTTCTAGTGTGTGGTATGTTGAAGTGTTTAAACATCAACATCATTCTCTGAGTCACCCACACATATATGTCAGTCCTGAAAAAGAATCATTCAAGCAACGAACATAAACGGACAATGAAAGCCTTGAAAACAACATCCAGCTCAGGAAGAAACGCAGGACAACACCAAAGGTGCCTCAGAAGGACCTTGGAAACCAATTAAGATAAAGTAAATTCAGCTGACTCTCCGGATTTATTTGAAGATCGAGACGTTTAGAACGTTGAGTCTCTGGAGGAAAAGTAATTTGACTTGTAACGTTTTCTTGCACTTGATGAGTTTGTCACCGTGAACCGGTGTTAACTAAGACACAACAGCTGTGCATTTAATGACTATAAAAGTCCAATTAAATCTCCAATGTTGGCCGTAAATCTTAACATTTCAAAAAGAGCAACAGAGAACGTTCAGGAATAACTTACAGTAAATAAAATGGTGACATTTGTAGGCGTAAGTGGAGGGTCTTCTTACTAGGGGGGATTTCAGGCTTTTCTTTTTGTCATTTTAACCAGAACCAGAGCCGCTATCCGGTGCAAACAGCCGGCGATGTTATATGCCGATGGCGGCTCTCGGTGCATTCCTAAGAGACGTTTTTCTAGTTCGCTGGCGTTTAAAGTGTCACAATAAGATTTCTTGTGGCTTTGCGCGGTTTCTTGTGGCTTTGCGCAGTGAAGGAGTTTAAGTCACGCTAACAGATATAACTACAGTTAGTGGGACTTAAACTCCAGAACAGGAGTGGTGCGCCAGTTGGTGCAGCGCCCTGAATGTACCTTATACCCTGTATAATACAAATGGTGACCAGTAAAAATGACTTGTTTGTAATGGACCATCGTGGTCTTAAAGATGATCAAACCTTCTGTCCATAGTCTTCTTTATCAAGCAGTGGTATAACTAGGAATCACTAGGCCACCTAGCAAAACTATGATGGGGCCCCTATGCGTGCTTCATCCACAGTGGTTTTTTGGGAGGAGGGTATATCTGTCATAGGAAAAGTAAGAAGATGGGGCCCCCTGCGATTTCTCTTTGCTCTCCTGGTAGGGTTCCATCAAGGGTTCCATTGATTATGAAAGGACCAGTTGCTTTCACTATTTCACCTGAATTATAGTTTGTTATGAACAAAGAATGTTGCAATAGTTTCTAGTTTAGTCTAAAACCCAAATAAAGAATAAAGGGTAAGAATAGGATATTACTAAGGTATACAGGACTCAGAGGTGACTTCCAACATCCTTCTATTTCTGTCTATAAAATTGTATTTGTATAGTGCAAATGGGGGAACATTGTACAGAAGTAGGGGGTAGGTTATTTCCTTTAACACAAGCTCTAGGTGCAATATCACACTAATGATTAGAGATGGACTAGAACTCGAACTCGAACCCGAGTTTGAGCCGAACTATTCAAACAAATTCAGACTTCTCAAACTATCCCGGACCCGGATTTTCAATATTTTCGGACTTTCGATAAATATCGAATGTTTGACAGTTCGAATGTGCGAGTAAAATGCCTATTATACCTATACTCGAGCATCGAATCCACGAGTAAAGTGTCCATTAAAACCTATACGCAAGCATAGAATCCGTGAGTAAAATGTCCATGGTATCTAGGCATGAACGCGAGCATCGAATCCACGAGTAAAGTGTCTATTAAAACCTATACGCGAGCATCGAATCCGTGAGTAAAATGTCCATGGTATCTAGGCACGAACATCGAATCTACGAGTAAAGTGTCCATTAAAGCCTATACGCGAGCATCGAATCCGCGAGTAAAATGTCCATGGTATCTAAGCGCGAACATCGAATCTATGAGTAAAGTGTCCATTAAAGCCTATACGCGAGCATCAAATCCGCGAGTAAAATGTCCATGGTATCTAAGCGCGAACGCGAGCATCAAATCCGCGAGTAAAATGTCCATGGTATCTAGGCGTGAACGCGAGCATCAAATCCGCGAGTAAAGTGTCCATTAAAACCTATACGCGAGCATCGAATCCACAAGTAAAATGTCCATGGTATCTAGGCGCGAACATCGAATACACGAGTAAAGTCTCCATTACAGCCTATACACGAGCATCGAATCCGCGAGTAAAATGTACATGGTACCTAGGCGTGAAAAACTGGAAATAGCGCGAGTGAGAGTAAAATAGATTTTTCGAAAGTCCTGGATATTGGAACATGTTCCCCAGACCATTTCCCAGGTCTCATTAGAACTTTTCGAATTATTTGACTCCCATTGACTTTAATGGGTCTGTTTTCGAACTTCCGAACTTTTGAACTTTCCATATAGTTCGAAAGTTCGAAAACGGACCGAACTTTCAAAAGTTCACCCATCTTTACTAATGATATTATCTGAACGTTACCATTAAATATCAATGAAACATTTTCATTGTTCTTAAGCTATCGCACGATTGTCACACGATAAACAAAATATAGCATCAACGATCATCAAAGACCAATGACCATGGACTATTGTCGTCTTTTTCTGACGATCAGCCTGGCGAATTTGTTCTGCCAATTATCATAGATTTGTACATGGTCAGCAGATTATCGTTAATGTTCTTCGAAAAAATATATAAAAGGCGCATGCGCTGCTTTCATAATTGCGCAAAGATACATACGTTACGTTACTTACGAACGTCAATAACTAATGGCTATCGTGGTGACTACCGTTGGTGTGTGTACAGATATCGTTTTAATTATGAGGATTAACGATAATGCCGTTGAACGTTCGTCAGCTGCATCGTACGGAAATTATCCAACGTGTGTACGAGGTTTTAGTCCCTGGCACTTGGTACCACCCCATCCTACTGAACATAGAAAAATCTAAAATCTGACCCACTTATCATGGGATTTCTTCTCAGATGAAGATATAATGACATCATTTTTTACACGCTCCCAAACCCACCAAGGGAAGGATGTCAAACATAAGAGAAAATACATGGCCTCGGTTAGTTGCATTTAGCTATTGTGGGAAATGCATTCAGGGATTCAGCTCTCTATTCCTTATTACAGAGAAGTGACATTAGATGTCTACATTCTCTAAGAATAACAGAGTGCTATTAAAGTTTATCCCATCTGCCTCTCCCTCTTCAATCCATTACATCTTAACTGGTGACCAGAGAGACAAGTCAGAATTATCGATTTCCTACTGTGACTCTTGCTATGTCCCGTAACTTGGCTTGGAGAAATGAAGAAAGATTTCAACTGTCACAACACAATGTTCAACACTTGCCGGCTAAGTGGGATTTGGTTTACTTTGAAGATCATAATGTGAATTATCAAACTGCAACTCAACCAAACGCATCCACATGGGCAAACATCATTTGTGGTCAGGAATACGGAAGAGAGTCACCAGAGAACTGGCATTATAATGAGCAGATACACTGAAAGATATTTTTGAATACTACCAAGGTGATGTCCTCAATGTACCAAGAATATTCTATCTCTCTCCGTACATTGAGAATGGGTTATCCCAGCTCTCGATTTGCTGGTGTTAAAGACTTTGTTGGTTGAGGCAGTTGCAATTTTCTTTTGTTACGCAACCCTGCAACTGCCTTAAAGCCTCAGCACATCACCACAAAGGGGTAAATACAGCGTTAAGATTATAATAGACAATAGCGGCTTTCAGAACATTGTCCCCTATGTTCAATCATTCCAAATCTAATGTTACCATGATTCTACCATGACTTCTTGATCTTTAATAACGTCACTAAAAGAAAAACTTTAGCTGAACTTGCTTGTGAAGGTTCTCATTCATCCAGGTCATGGTATATCTGTTGTATTCAATTAGATCAACTGGACTTGAAATGTAGTTCTTGAAGAGGCTGTTGACATGGTGAGAAAACGGCTGGGCCAAGACAGCACTCTTACCAGCAGAACTGATCTCAACCCAGAACAGGTGTGTTCCTTGTTGGACTTGTGCCTGAATACCACCTATTTCAAATACAGGGATAAGTTCTATAAGCAAAAACATGGATGTGCTATGGGATCTCCAGTTTCACCTATTGTGGCCAACCTTTACATGGAGGAGGTAGAAACACAGGCGCTTAATACCTTTAAGGGCATAGCACCCAGCCACTGGTTCAGATATGTTGATGACACCTGGGTTAAAATCCACCAGAAGGAAGTACAAGCTTTCACAGAACACATTAATGCGGTGGACCAAAACATTAAATTCACAAGGGAAGGGGTACAAAACAACAAACTGGCTTTCTTGGACTGCTTGGTAGAAGTTAAGGAAAATGGTAAACTGGAAGTAGAGGTTTACAGAAAACCAACACACACAGATCAGTATTTGATGTTTGACTCCCACCACCCTTTAGATCACAAGCTGGGGGTCATCAGAACCCTGCAACACAGAGCCGAGAACATCCCCACTAGCACAGAGGCGAAGGCTAAAGAAATGAAACATCTCAGAGGAGCCCTTAAAACTTGTGGATATCCAGACTGGGCCTTTGTCAAAAGAAGTAGAAGGAAAGAAAAGAACACGAATACCAACAGTGAAGGGGAAAAGCAAGACAGGAGGAAGAACATGGTCATCCCATATGTAGCAGGGGTCTCCGAGAAATTAAGAAGAATTTTCAAAAAACATCGTATCCCTGTCTGCTTTAAACCAAACAACACACTGAGGCAGCAATTGGTACATCCGAAAGACCCAATACCAAAACACAAGAAAAGCGACATCATATATGCAGTGCAGTGCAGTGAAGAATGCTCTGATTTGTATGTGGGGGAGACCAAACAGCAACTGCATCAACGTATGGCCCAGCACAGAAGAGCCAATTCCTCGGGTCAGGACTCAGCCGTGTACCTGCATCTTAAGGATAAAGGACATACCTTTGAAGATTGTAATGTTAACATACTGGCGAAGGAACGTGACTGGTTCAAGAGAGGTGTTAAGGAGGCCATTTATGTGAAAATAAAGAAACCAAGCCTAAATAGAGGTGGGGGGGTTCGACACCAACTGTCTGCCATGTACAATGCTGTTTTAACACCTTACTCTGGGCGTTCCTATAACACCTCTTAGCCACTATCTAATCACACCCTTAACACCTGGCTGTGATATGCTAATTGGGATTTTCCAGGGTACATAATTGCCACAGATTCTTGTACAAGTCATTCTGAATTGAGAAAGTCAGTCGGATGACTAGCGAAACGTCTTCAAGAACTACATTTCAAGTCCAGTTGACCTAATTGAATACAACAGATATTTAGCTGAACTTGAATGGAGGGTTCAACATTTCAGGGTCTCTCAATCTAATTGAACTCTTCCATAGAGAGAACACGTTGTTTATCTCACAAAACCACATTTATAGGATACACAGTGATCGGGATCCATGTGTAGACATCTTTGTAGTAACATGATGATGGACTATTACATATTGCATCAAAGCTGTATTAACCACAGACAAAAAAATCCCAGATATACTACAAAAATTTAGCAAAGAATTAAAACAAGTGTTTATTCGCCCATTAAGGAGAAAAAAGTGTAACGTTTCGGAGAATGCTCTACCCTTTATCAAGATTATCGATCTAGGCTGTTTTCCATTTAATAAGTAGAGATGGACACAAAACCTTTATGAGTTCAGACGAACTCAAACTATTCGAACTAGTTCGGGATCGAACAATTTGTTTATATGGACTCTTGACTGTATTTTCGATAATTATCAAATTTACGGACAGTTCGCTAACCCTAGAATGTATCCTTCGCTAACCCATGAAAGTATCATTCGTTTTCACTAACCCTAGAATGTACCGTTTACTAACTCTCGAATGTAGCCTTCAATTTTCGGTATCTCTCGAAAATATTATTCGTTTTCGGTAACCCTCGAATGTATGGATTGTTTTCGTTAACCCTTGAATGTATAGTTTGCTAATCCTCGAAACTATCGTTCAATTTCTGTAATCCTCAAATTTATTGTTCAATTTTCAGTAACCCTCGAAAGTATCGTTCAATTTCTGTAACCCTCAAATTATTGTTCTATTTTCGGTAACCCTCGAAAGTATCGTTCGGTAACCCTCAAATTGGCCGTAGCGATCGAATGTAGCTTGAGCAAACCTTGACAATTGCCCGATCATGTAAGAAGTGTTTTAAGAAGTTTTGGTGACAGTGACATGTTCCCCAGACCATTTCCCAGGTGCCACAGCCATTTACAGTAAGTTACCATTGTTAGTTTAGCTGTAAATCATCCGGACTTTTCGAACTATCACTCACCATTGACTTTAATGGGTCCGAATTCGAACTTTTAAACTTTTACTGAAGTTCGAAAACGGACCGAACTTTATAAAGTTCTTCCATCTCTATTAATATGAAATATTTAAAGGATGTCTAATAGTCATATAATGTTGTATAGTGCCACACCCTTAAATGCTATCAGGGTTATTCAATAGACGTTCTTATCGTTAAAAATGGAGCTAATTTTACCCCAACCAATCAGATGTTAACTTTCAAATGTTAAATAAGATCTGATTGGCTGGGGCAAAATTAATGCCATTTTTAACAAACTTTTATTGAATCTCCCTGTAAATTTGTTAATCAGAAACACAATTACTGTTCCAATCTGAGGAAGTGCTGGCAAGTGATGGATGATAGTTCCAGAGCAGAGGAGCAGTACCAGCAAATTCTCTATTATTGGCATGGGAAGAGGTCAATAATGCCAAGTAACAGTCTGAAGCTGTAACTACACCACACTGTCCTATCTGCAGTTTCATTTTGCATTTGGTGAATTATATTGCACTTTCCTTGACATCTGGGTTTGTTGACAAAATAACTAAATAACAACAGAAGGAAGGAGCCGCATTCTATTGTCTTTGATTTGTAGGAGCTCAGTCAACAGTTTTTTCAGCCTCATATCGAATTAGATGTTGGTTTGTTTGAACTTTAGGAGTCAATCGTTGACCAATTACATATCAGGCAACTAACTTTAATAAAACTCATATTCAGAACCAAAGAAAATGAAAACATATTCCACCAATAATAAACACTGCTACGTTTGAAAACTTTTTAGATGTGTTAAGTATCATCCTTACACTCAATTTATTTACCATTACAAAGACAATCACTGCCGTTGACTTTGCAGGTACAGCATTGAAAATCTGAATATTTGTTTGTTTCATAACCACAAAGACAGAGACTCAGACTTTGATCAGAGCTTCCGGCTAAATCCGTAAATAAAAATATCACACACACATAGATAACATACGCTGTGATCCAGGGGATCTGTCTAAATTTAGACGACTACTGAATGTGTTTAAAAGGCAAAGGGAAATTCTTTTTTTTTTGTTGTTTTGAATGTTGTTCACAATCTGACATTGCTGCCTTGTGGCCAAGTACGTTGTAAAAGTTGTCACATTAAAAAAAAGATTAAAAATTAAGTTAAGAAGTTTATGAAGGTTCTCAGGAATCCCGGTCATGGTATATCTGTAATATTTATCCATCCAGGTCACGGTATATCTGTAATAATTATCCATCCAGGTCACGGTATATCTGTAATATTCATCCATCCAGGTCATGGTATATCTGTAATATTCATCCATCCAGGTCACGGTATATCTGTAATATTCATCCATCCAGGTCATGGTATATCTGTAATATTCATTCATCCAGGTCATGGTATATCTGTAATATTCATCATCAGGTACTGTATATCTGACATCAAGGTATTCTTATATTCATCCGGGTCATGGTATATCTGTAATTTCATTCATCCAGGTCATGGTATATCTGAATATTCATTCATCCAGGTCATGGTATATCGTATCCGGGTCATGGTATATCTGTAATATTCATTCATCCAGGTCATGGTATATCTGTATATTCTTCATCCAGGTCATCGGTATATCTGTATATTCATTTCATCCAGGTCATGGTATATCTGTAATATTCAATCCATCCAGTCATGGTTATCTGTAATATTCATTCATCCAGGTCATGGTATATCTGTAATATTCATTCAATCAGGTCACGGTATATCTGTAATGTATTCCTCAGGTCATGTATATTGTAATATTCATCCATCAGGTCCATTATATCTGTAATATTCATCCATCCAGGTCATGGTATATCTGTATATTCATCCATCCAGGTCACGGTATAACTGTAATATTCATCCATCCAGGTCACGGTATATCTGTAATATTCATCCATCCAGGTCATGGTAAATCTGTAATATTCATCCATCCAGGTCATGGTTATCTGTAATATTCATCCATCCAGGTCATGGTATATCTGTAATATTCATCCATCCAGTCACGGTATATCGTAATATTCATTCATCCAGGTCACGGTATATCTGTAATATTCATTCATCCAATCCACAGGTATATCTGTAATTTCATTCCATCCAGGTCACGGTTATATCTGTAATATTCATCCATCCAGGTCACGGTATATCTGTATATTCACCTTCCCGGTCACGGTATATCTGTACTATTCATTCCCGTCCAGGTCACGGTATAATCTGTTATACTTCAGATCCACTGGACTTAAAGTTTGGTTTTTGAAGACGTTTCTCTAGTCATCCGACTGGATCTCTCAATTTAGAAAGAATTCTTTACTTACTACTGATTTTACTTTATTTTGTACGGTCAGTGTTGAAAAGTCCTTCATATATGATTCTTCCTTCATGCCTGTTTCCATACATATAATAAGACATTGAAATTTCTAGTGGTGTGATTTAATGTAGGATATAGACTAAGCCAACAATGTGATTGTCCCTTCATTTAAAGCTATCAGCTTGAACTCTTTACTTCTATGGTAATTGTACTATTTAGTTGCTGAAAATAAATACACTATCTAATTGCAAAGCCAATGTAACAACTTAGACAGTGGAACATCATTTTGTGTATAATCCATTTCTCATTGTAGTGTAGAACAGAAGAAAACTCTCTTATGAATTACTGTATAAAAATATTATCATAATCGTCAAACAAGGGGTTTTGAATGTAATAAAGAAGGTTAACTGTGTTGAAGTGAGAGGAAATGTTTTGATTTATTCATAAACCCTGGAAAGGAGTTATTGCAGAGATCCAAATCATCTTTGGAAATCCTATACACTAATATGCACAGACGTGGACCTATCTGCACCACGCATGTGGGCTTTACATTAAAATAATGGGCCATACATAAACGCTCTGGTGCATTGTTCACATAATGGGTCATATCAGAGGACACGTGACATCCTTTAAGTTGGAAGAAAAGAAGTTTTCATCTTCAGGTTAGGAAAGGTTCTTTACAGTGAGAACGGGACACTGTGAACGGTCTTCCAGAAGATGTGGTATGGCATGTTCATAATACTGGTAATTATACATATACTGAGTTCTGCTGTTGGTACGGGATACTATATATATTGAGAATACTGGTATTAATACATATACTGTATTCTGGTTGGTACGGGATACTAAATAATATATTGAGAATACTGGTATTAATACATATACTGTAGTTCTGGTTGGTACGGGGGATACTATATAATATTGAGATTACTGGTATTAATAATACGTAGTTTTCTGGTTGGTACGGGGATACTATTAATATTGAGAATTACTGTATTAATACATATACTGTACTTCTGGTGGTACAGGGATCCTATAATATATGAGAATTCCTGGTATTAAATACACTTACTGCCGTTCGGTTGGTACAGTATACTAATATAATATTGAGAATTACGGGTATTAATAATATACGCAGTTCTGGTTCGGTACATGATACTAATAATATTGAGAATTACTGTTATTAATACATACTGTACGTTTCTGGTTGGTACGGGATACTGATATAATATTGAGAATTACTGGTATTAATACAATACTGTAGTTCTGGTTGGTACAAGGGATACTATATAATATTGAGAATTACTGGTATTATACATATACTGTTCTGGTTGGTACAGGGATACTATATAATATTGAGAATTACTGGTATTAATACATAACTTTAGTTCTGGTTGGTACAGGGACTATATAATATTGAGAAATTACTGGTATTAACATATACGGCAGTTTCTGTTCGGTACTGGGATACTATAATATGAAAACCGGTATTAATAAGAGTGGCGCGAAACTGCTAAACTCCATGCAGTTTCACGGATTTTTTGAAAAAATTTGAAAATCCGTAAATCTGCGGATCTCGAAATACTGTATCACAATTTTCGGGGTGCTCTGAGGAAGGCAAAAGCCCCAAAACTTTGTGATATTGTGGGTGTGGTTCACATTAAATTGATTTATCGGCGTGTGACTCTCATCTCTATATTTTCCAATAGGAGACATATTATCGTTATGAGATATTATTCACATTAAAAGAAACAAAAAATCTGCCTTTCACCGGTTAGTATTTCCATTCGTTTTAAACTGAAGATATTGACCGTGTATGGCGTCTGATACTATTTGCCTGTCTATATTGCGTTGGGGAATTAGACTGGTTGGATTTTCCCCATAAATCCCATCTATAGCTGCAGTATCTTGGGCAGATTACAAGATCTTACAGGTGTTTAAATTCATATAGAACTTGGGGTCAGTACGGTGGCTCAGTGGTTAGACTATCCCTTGCAGCGCTGATGGTCCGTGAGTTCGATTCTCACCCTTGACACATCTACAAGAGTTTGTATGTTCTCCCATGCTTGCGTGGGTTTCCTCCGGGCACTCCGTTTCCCCACAATCATAAAGACATACTGATAGGTTGTATGTGTCCATAAAGTGATTAGATTGTAAGCTCTTTCGGGCAGGGCCTGATGTGAATGTATGACATGTAATTGTAAGCGTTACGGAAGATGTTGGCGCTATATAAATCCACAATAATAATAAAAATCTGTTTCAAGTTGAGGTACTGACGTTTATATACATATTTCTTGAATGACAGGCTTAAATAAACATATTACCACATCTTTAAAATATGCCTGTAAAACATATCTGGGATACCGTAGCAGAACAAACCATTCATAACACCGAATGTTCCATCCGATGTCTCCATTTCATAAACATATTAAGGAATGAAAGTCTTTCCTTTCAATCAAATACCCACTGAATTGTGAAAAGATCATTTATGATACAATATACGTAGTAATTTAGGCCATTTTCTACTTTGGTGCCTCAATTACCCACCTCGACTGTGTCATAAATTATTTAATTATCTGCATGCTCGATGGTCTTTCAGACTCTTTATTTAAAAGACGATACACAGATATATTATCTGAGCGGTGGAGAGACCTTATTCACTTGAATCCACTATTATTCAAAAATAAAAAGAAACAGGCGTTGTGCTTTCATATTAAAGAAGTAAGGCGCCATTTCAGGTCTGGAAATAGAATCTTCCAAGTGTAACTTTAATTCTTATCATTATTTTCTGTCTGAATTCTTGTCTTCTAATAAATGTTTATTTTCTGTGTTTTCCCTTTCTCCTGCTTGGATGTTATTATGTTACAGACGAGGAAATGACGTTCTTTTCCAAATGGAAATGAAAGTATAATTATCAATGTTGAGTCTGGGGATTTGTGGTGTGAATGTTAACAAGGGAATAGACTTAGACAGTGAATAAAGTGGTCAGAAGAGGAGTGACAGACTTGTCTAATATTTTTTGAGGTCTAGGAATAAGAATGTAAAAAAGAAATGTACGGATTGTTTGTTGGGGTTTAATACACTGACTACACAACTGACAAATCCCAAAAAGGATTGTTGCATATGTATTGGGTTTGTTGAAGTCTTTTGACTACTTTCTATTTATGTATCTTTTTATGGGCATCATAATAAGACAATGTGAGAGTTGAGTCCAACAGTCAATATCCTGGACTGTCTATGGATCTATGGCAGTAATGGAAACATTACTAACTTATAGATGTTGTTAGCCCAGGGAACCCAGTCTGTAGACTACACTACGCATTCAATTTAGAATAAAAACCAGACCCATGACTGTGTAATCCCATTCGAGATTCTTTTATTATAAAGGGATTTATAATCAGGTTAACAAAAGTCTTTATGGGAGTTATGCTGAGCACACTGCAACGCAAAGGAATCGCGCCACAAATTCACGAGCGTAATCACACGCGATTGTGTGCGCTTTTCTTGTGCATTCGCGTTTGCGTTTTTGCGTTATGGAAACGCTTGCGTAAACGCACCAGAATGCGTTACCAAAACGCGAATGGACGCGCATCGCATTGCATAGAAATCGCGGGAATTTTCGCGCTCCTGCGATTTCCATTTTAGCGAAACTCGCGGGCGCAAACTAGTGTGGCCTAGCCCTTAAGGGAGCCTTTGCACGTAAGAATCATATACTATCAGAGAAGACATAACGTATTCTGTAAGCAGATAGTACATTGTTACAGATGTACGGTACCATCACTTAACCATTCTTCTGTTTTGTCATGGGAATTTAATAAAGGTCTTATGGTTAAAAATTATTCTAATTTTGTCCCAAACAATCAGATGTTTGCTTTCAAATGGTAATAGGAATCTGATGGTTAGGGCAAATTAGCACCATTTTTAAAGATAAGGGGCTCGATTTACCCAGAGCCACTGTTTAAATTTAGGAGTTAAGTTGCTACCGGTTAGCGTCTTTAACTTGATATTAGTCTTGGATGCAGAGTTAATGCAGAATCCCATGCGCATCGGACACTGCAATTAAACATACCGGATTTACCTATGTTCGCAAACGTGATATTAAATCGCCAACAGGACGTTACCCAGAGAGATAGCGGCTCTGGGTAAATGAGCCTGAAACTTACATTAAATCTCCCTGTTTATATTTTAGTCCTAAACTACAGGAGAAAAGGCCAGAAGACATCCTATAAATAATGTACTGGGGTAAATGTACTAATGTGATTAGAATACACCGCTCAGTCACCGGTGCTAAAAATGCTTTTGATTGTCACATGTACCTACTGGTACCCTACTGGGCATACCTAATAATTATCAGTTTCCATTGCAGTTACAAGAATTAATGTAATGTTCAGAATCTTAACAAACTGGTGAATAAATGACCTAAACTAAATGTTAATTCTGACCTTTCATAACAAATATCAACCTCCACTGCATCAAGGAACACGATGACTATTTAATATTTTCAATGGAGGTTGGAAAAAATCTAATGCTCAAATGAAAGTGTCAATTTGTCCCTATTTAAAGCAGTTTTCTAAGCTTGCCAGGGATAATGGCGATATGATTGGCTTTCCATTATATAATCATTCAAATAAGGTAATCATGGCTGAGGAATGTCAGGATCTATCTCACCGTCTATTAAACATTTCAGATGTATTTATGCAAGTTGAACACATCCTATATGGTGCTTAAGATGCTCCATTATCTTAGGCATAAAATATGTGTGTGGGGGGGGTGGGGGGTGGGGGTCAGGGGTGTTCCTGGGGTTTTGACAGCCTGAAACAACCTTTAAAGACCCGCCTATCATGGGGGGGCACGTGAAGCAGGCATGGCTTCATCAGGGAACATAGGCGTGGCTTGTGGAGGTTGGTAGGGAGGACTAAACACTTA
Source organism: Hymenochirus boettgeri (assembly GCA_019447015.1). Classification (NCBI taxonomy): domain Eukaryota; kingdom Metazoa; phylum Chordata; class Amphibia; order Anura; family Pipidae; genus Hymenochirus; species Hymenochirus boettgeri. The sequence continues at coordinate 165,440,248 of CM033477.1, read as the reverse complement.
CTGGTGAACTGGGGGCTGACTTAACACTGATTGGTGGACTGGAGGGCTGACTTAACACCGATGGTGGACTTTTGTTGAAATGCGGTATTGCAGGAAGGAGTTTTTTTTTAACTAGAGCCTTTTCAGTGTTTCCGCAGGGGAGCGCCCGGAGCAAATGTTTCACTTTGCTTCATGGTAGGGGGCACCCTGGGTGGTATGGGGGGGGGGCTGAAGGTCAGGTGGCACTCAGTTGTACATTCCTATTCAATTGTTAAGTTGTGCATGTTACTCAAAAGTATTGATATTGATCATCATTTAGTTAGTCTATTATGCATTGGATCTTATTGTGGCATTGACACTTATATAATTTAGTAAATTATTTGAATATGGTGCAGGTCCAGTAACAGTAAACTGACATTTTGGAAAGTCTTTAATTCATTAGTCTCCCCAAGAGAATATTTTTTAGAGTATTAGAATAAGATATTATTCTATTATAACCATTTGCTACATAATCCCATCATTTTCTAATCAGATTGGTACCCCTCATCAAGAGCGTAATGAGAGCCCTATATGTGCAGACTCCATGAAAATGCTCTGGAATCTGTGAATGAATCTAATTCTGATTAAGTTAAATGGTTTTCTGGAAAAATCCTTTTGTAGTGAAGATGCCACTGATACTCAATGTGCCAACATTAGATGGTGTAATGAAGTTCTCACTGTAATGATTGTGCATTGTATTGTACTTTGTACTAGATTGAAGCCATCTTATGTTGTGGTGTCTAGTACGATAGGTTTGTAACATTATTTAATTTGTTAGTAGACACTGAAACCCAATCTCTTAGTTGTTGAACAATTTGATACAATTTTTTTGTTCCTACTATTTGTTTCCTTTAATTGAGAGGGAAGAAGATTTGCAGAAGTTTCACAATAAGTAAAAATGCGTCCGACTTCTGTTTTGTGTTCCGTATAGAAATGAGACATATGTTCATTCCTATTCTTGTATATTGCAGGACTAATCTATCCGGCCAGCTGCTGTGACAAGGCCGCTAAGGAACATTGGTTTGCTAATCCTGGAACCTATTAACGTAACTCGGTCCACTTGTTAACACAGACCCCGAGACCACATGGAGAGACTGGGTCATTGTCAAAGGATAGCAGAGATAACCGTTGGGAACACTCAGTACAACAACATATCAATATCTCATACAAGTTATAAAGAAAGATATGGGCTATCCACCCATCTCGCAATCAAAGGAAGACAACAAGAACCAGGAATAACAATCAATAATACACAGGAGATGAAGAGGGAAAATAACTGTTTATATCTGTAGGATATATACTTTACATGATCAGTTAAAGGTCTCTTATAAACAAACACAATGTTTTCACAAAAAGGAACTCACTGCTACTGTTTTAAACAACATCATATGACCTGGAGTAGGCATTGCCTTTAATTGCTTACTATAATGTTAAACAACCCTTGTTGTGTGGCCCTGCAAGTAGTGATATTATCAGACAATCTACCAGTTGCACCAATAATATTTATTCACATAATATTTACTCAGACATCTTTCCTATATAGTGTAGTGGTCAGAGAAATGCCCGTGTCTGTCTAGCATTGACATTATAGCTTAGAGACATATTTAGAGACATAGCTTAGAGACATATTTCTAAAGCTGCGGTAGAAACAGGTAGTAGCTGTGGTAGTAAAGCTGGATAAATTTGCAACAATGTTGCAAACTTACCGTAAGGCATTTAAAGATCACCTCTGGTCCTAAAAAGATGAAATGCAGCAAAGAAGGAGAAAAGAAGATGGTGAGACCTGTAAAGGTCCTTTTTAGGACCAGGTGTTATGAACGACACCTCGCAAACCCAATTCATTCACCTTTTTCTATTTATTTACATTATTGAACATCATGTCGACATGGCGATGATTGGCGGTGGTACTAGTAAAAGTTTTTTTTTGTACCGCCTTTAATAAATTGTGGACCTGTTTCTGCAGCTTTAATGCAATTCACTAAAATAGGCTCTACCTTTCTGGTAGTAACATTGCTGGTTTAAAATGTGCGTTAGATGAAAAAAAATTCTGAAAAAAACACGGTATTTGCCGCCAGAAAATAACACACTTTTATAATATGCCCTATATGTCTCACTATATGCAGCACAAATCCCCAGCAGTATAGGACTTCACACTATAAATACATGCTACTGGGCCTTTTATAAACTCATACAGGTTATTCATATAAAAGTTCTTATCGTTTAAAATGGTGCTAATTTTGCCCCAACCAATCAGATTTTATTTAACATTTGGGCAAAATTAGCACCATTTTAACGATAGAACTTTTATTGAATTTCCCTGATACTTTATTGTCTCTTTGTGCTACATGATTTTACAGAAATTCAGTTCTTCTATTAACTAAGTTTATGTGTAGACCCCAAACTGTTAGTTAAAGACATGATTTCTGTCATGTACAAGGATTTCTGCAAAAAAAGTGTGATTTGTCCGTGTATTGGAGAGGGTTTTAAAGCAGCTCTACGTTGTGTCACTTGTATCATAGTGATGATTTCTTACAGTAATACCGTGATACAATAGAAAGAGGACCCTGCCCAAAGACTTACAGTCAGACAGGAAATGGGGGTGAGACATAAGGTGACGGGAATCGGTAGGCTGTAAATAGATTGGCAGTGAGTGTGAAAGCGGGTTGGATCATATTGGGTAGTAAGATGGGTAATGTCTAGAACCAGGTTCATATGGTGCCTGAGAGGTGGATTAAGGTTTTTTTAAAGTATAAGGGGCGGTGATGATGACAACACGAGTGAACGGAATAACATTGTATTTTGATAGATTGAAGGCTTGTATCCAGGTGCTGGGGATGACAGTAATCAAATTGAAATTAATACCAACTCGAGCAGGGGCTATTTACAGAGAGCCACAACACAAATAGTCTATCTTAAAGTCACACTAGCCATCTACAAAGCATTACTCTGACTCTGACAAGGATTTATGTGGGTTTCAAACCATCCGCCCATGTCTCAACCCACACTGTGATTTAATGACACTATTACTCAGCACTTTTGAATGTAAATTTCAATGCCAGCTGGATTACTTACTTCAAGCTGCCAACTTAAACGGCATGTCTACTCTCCAAACAAAAATTCATATTTAGGTAGATCACCCCTAAAACTTCATTGTTCTAGTTCAGACAGAAATGTGCTTGCGTTGTCTGTAAATCCTTCTGATTGCCATTTCATCACTAAGTTTCTGTGAGAATGATAATACCTAGATTTTTTAATTAAAACGATCCCGACCGAATGCCAATAAAGTGCCCATACACTGCATGATTATCAGCTGAAACGGCCGTTCATACACATCGTGTGTCCGGGTTGGCACCTGCATGTGCGGTATGAACCTTTAAAGTGGCATCACAACTGCACTGTAACTGTAGGTTCCATATAAAAATGGCCAAGGTGATATTACAGATATGTGGGAATACGGCTCGATGAATGATTGTGCTGTAGAGGAGGTTGGGCCTGTTCTATATTAGATCACACTGCCCCTGCATATTAAACATGCTTGTCGTACTACGCAAGTAACTATACAATAACCCCATCACTTAACAATAAAATTCCGAGTGAGGTGGGCGACAATGCCCCCCGACTCCATTACATAAGGGGCTGGGATGTCCCCCTTTGCACTTTTTGGATGGACCATCTCCTGCTGTCTCCTACTTCCTTTTATCTAACTTGCCAATGGACCCCCACGTCCAGTAATATCAAAAGATTCAGATTTCCCTATTTTAGTTGATTACGTTAACTTTATTAAAGGGTAATGTCCACTCAAAAATTACTTTCTTTCTATCCTGTTTTACTGAAGAACAGGAGGTAAATGCACTATTTCTTACCTCCCGTTCTTCAGTAAATCTTGCAAGGGTATTTGAGTAGACATACCCTTTATGCTTTAACCTTCCATCAATTAATGCTATTATGTCTCCTTTATTATTTTATATACCCATGGAGAACAAAAAAGATTTTATAAAGAGAACCTGTAGTAGTTTAAAAATGAATTATTGGACACATTGATTTGATTTTCACTTCCTTTATTTAGTCATTGAACTAGAAGGAATTGTCGCTGTAGGTCTGGTGCCAACATGATTGTTTTATATAACAGCAAATGAATTGTCTTGTGCTGCCTGTCTCAGTAACTTGAGAACTTTTCCATGTTTATTTATTTTTTGCAAAGTTCGGTGCAAAAATTTTGTGGCAAAACTATGGGTTTTCCAAAAGGGTAATCCCCGGCCATTAAATACAGGTTAGTAGGCCATATTAGATACTCATCATGGCTATTTTATTTCATGCTAAGCCCTGACTATAATAATCCCTATCCCAGCAACCGTTTCCCAGCGTATTTGAAGGAAAATTCTCACTATCACTAACTAAAAATCTATCACTTGAATTAATGAATGATTACTGAAAAATACAAACTATATACAACAGTATATACAACAGTATATACAACTAAACTATATACAACAGTATATACAACTAAACTATATACAACAGTATATAGTTTAGGTTGGACTTGATGGACGAATGTCTTTATTCAACCTTAATTACTATGTTACTATGTTACTATGTTACTATGTTACTATGTATATACAACTAAACTATATACAACAGTTTATACAACTAAACTATATACAACAGTATATACAACTAAACTATATACAACAGTTTATACAACTAAACTATATACAATAGTAATATACACAGTATATACAACTAACTATATCCAACAGTATCGACAACTAAACTATATAATACAAAACTAGTATATATACAACTAAACTATATACAACAGTATAACAACACCACTAAACTATATACACAGTATATACAACTAAACTATTACAACAGTATATACACTAAACTATATACACAGTATACACCTAAACTAATAATACAACAGTGTATACAACTAAACTATATACAACAGGTATACAACTAAACTATATACAACAGTATATACAACTAAACTAATATAAACATTATACAACTAAATATATCAAAGTGTAATACAACTAAACTATATACAACCTAATATACACTAAACTATAACAACAGTGTACACTAAATATATACACCAGTATATACAACTAAACTATATACAACAGTATATACACTAAACTTATACACAGTTTTAACAACTCAACTATATCAACAGTGTTCACTAACATATACAACATATATACAACTAAACTATATAACACAGTTTTACAACTAAACTATATACCACTATATACAACTAAACAGTATACAATACACATATTAAGTCCAACTAAAAATATACAACAGTATATACAACTAAACTATATACAACAGTATATACAACTAACTATATACCAACAGTTTATCCACTAAACTATATACAACAGTATATACAAACTAAACTATATACAACTGTTATACAACTAAACTATATCTCAACAGTATATACAACTCAAAACTATATAACAACAGTTTATATACAACTAAACATATACCACATAATCCAACTAAACTATATACAACAGTGTATACAAACTACACTATACATACACAACGTATCGTACAACTAAAACTATATACACAGTATATACAACTCAACTATATACAACAGTGTATCACTAAACTATATACAAAGTATCTACAACTAACTTATATACAACAGTTTTACAACTAACATATACAACAGTATATACAACTAACACTATATACAACAGTGTATACAACTAAACTATATACCACAGTATATACACTAAACTACTATACAAACAGTTATCATACAACTAACTATATACAACAAGTAGTATACAACTAAACTATGTAGCAACAGTATATACTAACGAATACTAACCTAAATTACAGACAGTATCTACAACTAAACTATAACAACACACGTAATCTACTAAGCGTAGTAACTATATATACAACAGTGTATACAACTAAAACATGGATCTACAATGCAGTATATACAACTAAACTATATACAGCAGTGATAACAACTAACTATATACAAAAGATATACAACTAACTATATACAACAGTATATACAACTAAACTATATACAACAGTTATACAACTAAACGATATCACAGTATATACCTAAACTATATCCAACAGTAAACAACTAAACTATACAACATATATACAAACTAACACGTGTATACCACTAAACTAACGTATCTACAACTAAACTATATACACGTATAGACAAACTAAGACTATATACACAGTATATACAACTGAAAACTATATACAACGTATATACAACTAAACTAAACAACCAGTATAACAAACTAAACTAATATACACATAGGTCATAAACTTATTACAACATATATACAACTAAACAGTGATCAACTAACGAATACAAACAACAGTGTATACACTAAACTATATACAACAGTGTATACAACTAAACTAATACAACGATATTACACAACTATTACACAGTTATAACAACTAAACTATATACACAGATATATAAACTAAACGTACACTACTAAACATAATACACTAAACTAATACAACAGTTTATACAACTAAACTATATACAACAGTATCTACAACTAACTATTACAACAGTATTAACAACCACACAGATAACACTAAACTATCAGACCACTAAACGTATCAAAGTACACAACACAACAGTATATCAGACTAAAACACTATATACACTAACAGATAAAAGTAATAACAACTAAACTATCACCGGTTACAACAATATATAAAGTAGAAAATATTTTGTACAATGTTCAATGGCAAATCCAAAGCTTTATGACCTTGTAAACCATTATTATAAAATAGAAATAATGTGTCTATTCAAAACGTCTTCAATATTTAATAGAAATTTCTAGTATTTTCAATTTGTGATTCATTTCAATTTATTTCATCCAACTTTAGCAAGACCTATTTAAAAACTTATCACAGTGCTTAGTGCACAAGATTTGCAATTTGAATTTTTTTTATCAATTGAGCACCAAATAGGCATAGGTGTGCATTGGTTTTATCTAAGAGGAACCACACAACTTTGTTTATCATTTATAATCTGGTGGTAAAAGTAATAGCAATTGGCTGTTACTCTCAGAGTTGCAAAAAACCTCCATTGAAGTCTATAATCTCTGCATTTATTCATTCACAAACGCTACATATAGTATAAAGAGCTTTAAGGCTCCTGGTACTTTTGTCCTAAAAACTACATACAATAGACACAAAGCCAATTTATTTCTAAGGAAAGGGGCACAGAACCACAGAACAGGTTGTCAATCACGTGTAGTGTATTCACAGGCTTAACAGCCATTGTCCAGCCATTTGGCAAAGTAACCACACGTTCTTCAATCACATAAAAACACTTAAATGATTTTACTTGGGCCATCTGCGACCATCTTGCAAGAATTGTTCCTTGTTATTCTGCAAATGTAATGATGACTTTTAGCAGCTTTGAGTCACCTCCTATATTTTTCTAAAGCCAGGACATTTTAAACCTTGCAGAATTTGCATGGAAATCAGAACTAGTGTAGCTGAAGGTGATACAGAATGGGACTTGGGTGGACTTGGTTTTTTCTTTATGTGGGGAGTAAAATGTAATTGGTTCTGACATTTTTCTTAATGTGTTTATAAAAGATAAATATGTATTGAGTGATTTTTCCTCCAACAATCGGACTGGACATTAAAACATTGACATCATTTTTAGGCATGACACAATTATTATCAGAAATATCAGGTGTTCTGATGAAGTCACGTTTGACTGAAGACAAACTGATATGGGACAGAGTATTTTAACAAAACTCCATCTGGTACCCCACTGTCTTTACCACCCGTACTGAGTTCTGTCACAACGAATAGGCCAGTGACCTATAGTACTCCTGGATTTGTAGGATTTAAACATCTGGATTGTCAATATGCTGTGAAGTTCTCATTCATCCAGGTCATGGTATATCTTAATATTCATTCAATCCAGTCACGGTATATCTGTAATATTCATCCATCCAGTCACGGTAAATATCTATATATTCATCCATCCAGGTCATGATTCTAATAGTTCATTATATACTTCATTCACCAGGTCACGGTATATCTGTAATATTATCATCCAGTTCACGGTATTCTTTAATATTTCATCCATCCAGGTCACGGTAATCTTGTAATATTCATCCATCCAGGTCCGGTATAATCTGTAATATCTCCTCCAGGTCACGGTATATCTGTAATATTCATTCATCCAGGTCACGTTATACTCTGTATATTCATCCATCCAGGTCACGGATAATCTGTAATATTCATCCTCTCCAGGTCATGGTATTCTGTATATTCATCATCCAGGTCACGGTATTCTGTATATATTCCTCCAAGTCAGGTATAATCTGTAATATTCATCAATCCAGGTCCGGTATATCTTTAATATTCATTCCATCCAGGTCAACGGTATACTCTGTAATATTCACCATCCCAGGCACGGTATATCTGTAAATATTCATTCATCCAGGTCACGGGATATCTTTAATATTCATTCATCCAGGTCCACGGTATATCTGTATATTCATCCATCCAGGTCACGGTATATCTGTAATATTCATTCCATCCAGGTCACATGTATATCTGTAATATTCATCCATCCAGGTCACGGTTTACTATATCAATTTCATCCAGGTCCACGGTATATCTGTAATATTCATCCATCCGGTCACGGTATAATCTGTAATATTCATCCATCCAGGTCACGGTAATCTGGTAAATTCATCTCCGTCACGTTAATCTGTAATATTCATCCATCCAGGCACGGTATATCTGTAAATATTCATTCATCCAGGTCACGGTATATCTGTAATATTCCATCATCCAGCCTTATATCTGTAATATTCATCCCACAGGTCACGTATATCTGTATATTCATTCATCCAGGTTCACGGTATACTGGTAATATTCATCCATCCAGGTCACGGTATATCTGTAATATTCATCATCCGGTCACGGTATATTCTGTAATATCTTCATCCAGGTCAACGGTATATCTGTAATATTCATCCCTCCAGGTCATGGTATATCTGTAATATTCATTCATACATCCAGGTCACGGTATATCTGTAATATTCATCCATCCAGGTCTGGTATATCTGTAATATTCATTCATCCAGGTCACGGTATATCTGTAATATTCATTCCATCCAGGTCATGGTATATCTGTACTATTCATTCATCCAGGTCACGGTATATCTGTATATTCATTCATCCAGGTCAGGTATATCTGTAATACATTCATCCAGGTCATGGTATATCTGTAATATTCATCATCCATCAGGTCATGGTAATATTCTGTAATATCATTCATCATCCAGGTCATGGTATAATCTGTATATTCATTCATCCAGGTCATCGGTATATCTGTAATATTCATTCCATCCAGGTCAGGTAAATCTCATGGTCATATCTAATATCATTCATCCAGGTCACGGTATATTCTGTAATTTCACATCCATCCAGGTCACGGTAATATTCTGTAATATTCATCCATCCAGGTCACGGTATAATCTGTAATATTCATATCATCCAGGTCATGGTATATCTGTAATATTCATCATCCAGGTCACAGTATATCTGTAATATTTCATCCATCCGGTCACTGTATCTGTAATATCCTTCATCCCGTCACGTATATCTGTTATTCATCTCATCCAGGTCACGGTATATCTGTAATATCCATTCTCCCGGTCATGGTATAACTGTAAATTTTCATTCATCACCCAGGTCAGGTATATCTGTAATATTCATCCATCCAGGTCACGTATATCTTTAATATTCATTCATTTTCCAGGTCCCGGTATATCTGTAATATTCATATCCATCCAGGTCATGGTATATCTGTAATATTCATTCATCCAGGTCAACGGTTCATCGTAATATTCTCCCAGGTCCACGGTAATAGTCTGAATTATTCATTCATCCAGGGTCATGGTATATCTGTAAATATTCATTCACCAGGTCACGTATACATCGGTAATTCATCACCACTCAGGTCACAGTATATCTGAATTTCATCCATCCCGGTCACGGTATATCTGTTCTTAGTATCCGGCATTATCTTGTATCATTCATCCATGGTCCGGTATATCTGTTATTCATCATCCAGGTCACGGTATATTCTGTAATATTCATCCTCCAGGTGTTTCTTAAATCTCCCAGGTCATAATCTGTTAATATTCATTCCATCCATGTCATGGTATAATCGTAATATTCCTCCATCCCGGTCACGGTATATCTGTAATAGTTCATTCATCCAGGTCATGGTAATATCGTCATCCGGTCATGGTAATCTGTAATATTCACTGTCTCCAGGTCAGGGTATATCTGTATATTCTTCATCCAGGTCCATGGTATATCGGTAATATTCATCATCAGGTCATGGTAGATCTGTTAATATATCTCTTCATCCAGGTCCATGGTATATCTGTAATATTTTCAGCTTCTTATCATTTCATTCATCCAGGTCATGGTATATCTGTAATATTCCATCATACCAGGTCATGGTATATCTGTAATATTCATATTCATCCCGGTCTGGTTGATACGTAATATGCATTCATCCGGTTCATGGATATCTGTAATTTCATTCATCCAGGTCATGGAATCTGAATATTTTCATCCGTTATAATATCGTACTATTCCATCACCAGTTCATGGGATATCTGTAATATTCATTCATCCAGGTCAGTGTAATCTGTAAACAATTCATTCATCCGGTCATGTATATCTGTATACTCATTCATCCGTGTCACGGTATATCTCATGATTATTTATCTATCCAGGTCACGTATAATCTGTATATCATCCACTCCAGGTTCAGGTATATCTGTAATATTCTTCATCCAGGTAAACGGTAATCTGTATATTTATCCATCCACGTACGATATAGTCTGTAATATTTATCCATCCAGGTCACGGTTATCTGTATTATATTCAGGTTCATCCAGTCACGGTAATACTGTACTATTCATACCAGCCAGGGTCACGTATATCTGTAATATTCATCCATCCAGGGTCACGGTATATCTTAATATTCATCCATCCAGGGTCACGGTAAAAAAAAATTAACCCTCTGTAATATTCATTCATCCAGTCACGTAGTTCTCGTAATATTCATTCATCCAGTGTCACGACTGTAATATTCATTGTAGGTAATCTGTATTCTCCATCCATGTCACGGTATATCTGTAAATTCCATCCTCCAGGTCACGGTAATCTGTATATTCATCATCCTTCCTATACGTGTAATTCAATCTAGTTATGGATACTTTAATATCATCCTCCAGGTCACGGTATACTGTAATATTCATCCATCCGGTTCATTGTATATCTGTAATATTCATCCCATCCAGGTCACGGTAATCTGTAATATTCATCCATTCCATGGTATAATCATTCTTCAGGTACGTATATCTGTAATTTCATCTCATCCATCCGGGTGCATGTTGTAAATAATCATCGTCAATGTTAATCTGATACCCATTCAATCCAGTCGCAGGTATATCTTGTAATATTTTCTATCTAGGATCACGTATATCTGTAATATTCCTGCCATCCATGTCACGGTCTCTGGTAAATTCATTCATCCCCAGGTCAACGGTATACTCGTAATATTTTATCCATCCGTTAACGATATCGTAATTTTATCCAATCCCAGGTCACTGGATATCTGTAATATTCATTCTCATAGTCACGGTAATAATTGTAATATTCATCCATGCCATGTCTCCGGTATATCTGTAATATTCATCCCATCCAGTCAACGGTAAGAATCTGTATATTCTCCTCCATGTCACGGTAGATCTTAATATTCTTCATCTCAGGTCACGTATATCTTAATATTCTCTCCATCCGTCCGGTATAGCTGTAATCATTTCATGGGCCATGCCAGTCACGGTATATCTGTAATTTCTCCATCCAGGTCCCGGTATACGAATTCATCATCCAGGTAGTATATCTACATCCCATCCCCAGGTCACGTATATCTGTAATATTCATCCATCCCGGTCACGGTATATCTTGTTATATCATCATCAGGTCAACGTATAATCGTGTACTATTCAATCCTCCAGGGCACGGAAATCTGTAATCATCATCAGTCTATACTAATTCTTCATCAGGTCACTGTATATCTGCGTAATATTCATACCATCCAGGTCACGGTATCATCTGTAATTGCATCATCATCCGTATGGTTCTTCCATCCGGTAGTATTCTGTAATAATTCATCCATCCATGGCACGGTATCTCGTGTAAAATTCATCCAATCCAGGTCACGGTATTCTGTAATATTCATCCATCCAGTCAGGTATATCTGTAATATTCTCATCCCAGGTCATGGTATAATCTGTCTATTCATACCATCCAGTCACCCGGTAATCCTCTGTAATATTCATCCATCCAGGTCAAACACAGAAACAACCTCATTTCAGACAATAGTTAACCAATCTGGTTGCGCAGATAACTTGAGAAATTGAGGTGTAGATTATTTGTACCAATGGGGATAAATACAAAACCCCCATATAAACGTCTAGTTAAAGGGCATCTCCACCCTTCATATTATCCTTCATCCATGTTATAGGGCATCCACTCCCACCCCCAACCACTAATTTAAAAGTTAGAAAATCGATCCCAAACTCTTCTTACATCTCCTCGTTCCAGCGTCGCTCTGGTCCGGCTCCCCTTGCTGTTGGAAAGACAAGCAGGGGGCCGGATCGACAGAGGCAGCCAATCACTGCCACGGCTGCCAGCAATGGAGAAGACGCTGGAACCAGGAGTTGTAAGTACTGTTTGGGATCCATTTTTTTACTTTTAACTTAGCGGTTGGGGGTAGGAGTGTACGCCTTACAATACAGATTAAGGATTTAACGCTAGGGGGAAAGAGGCAAGAAGGGGATCAGGATGGAGGGAGTGGGGGAGGGCTCCGGTGCGCATGTCTCCATCCCTCCCGGAGCCAACACAGGACTAGGGATGGACTAGAACTCGAACTTGAGCCCAAGCCGAACTTAATGAGTTTGAACGGACTTGAACTTCTCGGACTTTGGATCGTAAATAATTATCAAAAGTACTGGATAGTGTACAGGTTAAGGGCACCGCCTTTGACATGGGAGACCAGAGTTTGAATCCTGGCTAGGGGCAGCTATACAAATGTTTGGATTATTATAATACCCTAGTTATATAGTAACCTAGTAATATAATAACCATATAATAACCTAGAGAAGATAATCAATGCACATTCCTGGGCCCCATAAAATATCATATTATCTGCACACTGGCATACATTATAAACATAGAAAAGATAATCAATGCACATTCCTAGGCCCCATACAATATCATATTATCTGCACACTGGCATACATTGTTGGGGTGCCCACAGTCAGGTATAACACATTGGGGGGTGTCTGTGTTGGGGGGTGCCCCCCCCCCAGTTCACACACTGGGGCGGTGTCTGTTGTTGGGGGATACCCAGTATTTCACACACGGGGGTGTCGGTTTGGGGTGACCCAGTATCACACATGGGGGTGTGTGTTGGGGTGCCCAGATCACACATGGGGGTGTCGTGTTGGGTGACCCGTATCACACATTGGGGGGTGGTCTGTGTTGGGGTACCCAGTATCACACCACTGGGGGGGTTGTCTGTGTTGGGGTACCCCCAGTATCACACACTGGGGGGTGTGTCTGTGTTGGGTGCCCAAGTATCACACCTGGGGGGTGTTCTGTGTTGGGAGTGGGTGCCCAGTATCACACACTGGGGGGGGTCTGGGGTTGGGTGGGGCCCAGATCACACATGGGGGGTTGGTCTGTGTTGGGACCCCAGTATCACACACTGGGGGGTGTCTGTGTTGGGGTGACCCGTTATCACACACTGGGGGTGTTGGTCTGTGTTGGGGTGACCCAGTATCACACACTGGGGGTGGTCTTGTGGGTGGCACCCAGTATCAAAACACTGGGGGTCTGTGTATGGGGTGGGTGCCCAGTATCAAACACTGGGGGGTGTCTTGTGGGAGTGCCCAGTATCACACAATGGGGGGTTTGTCTGTGTTGGGAGTGCCCAGTATCACACACTGGGGGGTCGGTTGTATGTGGGGTGCCCAGTTATCACACCCTGGGGGTTTTGTCTGTGTTGGCGGGTGACCAGTATCACACACTGGGGTGTTCTGTGTTGGGGTGACCCAGTAATCACACATGGGGGGTGTCTGTGTTGGGGGTACCCAAGTATAACACACTGGGGGTGGCTGTGTTGGGGGTTGCCATATCACACCGGGGGTTTGGTAGGTGTGGGGGGCCCAGTATCAACACTGGGGGGTTTGTCTGGTTGGGGTGACCCAGTATCACAAACTGGGGGGTTTGTCTGTGTTGGGTAGCCCAAGTATCACACACTGGGGGGGATGTCTGATGTCTGGGGTGCCCAGTCTCAACAGAGCACTGTACTATAGATTCAGTCTTTCCATTTCCCTCCCCCCAGAGGTTATCAGGCTGCACTAACATTCCACTCTCTCTCTGTCTGTCTATTCACTTGCAGCCAATCAGTTGAAAAGCTCGCCTCTCGCACAGCTCGCAAGATTTTGGTTGGTGTTGACCCTCTCTCTTTACATTCTCTCTTTCCACTGTCAGCCATGAGCAACCAATTCCTCCCTCCTGTACAGCGAAGATGGCACAGAAGCATTTCTGCAGTGGAGAGAGATGAGGGGGTGGGGGGTATGGTTGATTAGAATTTAGTTAATTTTTTAGAGAATTTCCCATAAGGACATTTAATGGGCTCATATTCCTAACCAACGTGGTCTTTTGGGCCCTCTACAGCCCGGGCCCCTGCGCGGGTCACCCAACTGACCAAATATAACCAACCACAGGGATGGTACCATCGCATCTCACCCAGCCTTGGTCTTAAACAGCACCCCGAATGGCCACTCACCAGACGGGTGGGACAGACCATTCAGCACCATCCTGCTCTGCCATTGGGGACTCTTACAGCACCAGATACGCACAGATTTACAGCCACAGATCAATCCCTTTATGGGACTGGACCCACACTCAGCACAAATCCCCCTCGATGTACCTATAAGGAGCTCAGTTACTGCATTGGGGTCTGTTACCTAACATGGATACACAGGCCCAGTACAACCTGTATTGGAGTTTACAGGAAACCCAGAAAAACTGGGACATATGGGGACCCCGCAAGCTTTCAAGCGGGAGATGGACTGTCCTTGGTTCTTACAATACAGCACCGATCAAACCATCTATACCCCACCAGGAACACAGAGTCTGCAGATTTGGAACCAATCCCAAACCTTGCACTGCTGAGGGGTCAAATGGACAATGCGCCCCCAATCTGAGAGAAACAGAGGCAGTAAAGTGCAATCATGGAGAAGCTGGAACCCTCCTGCCATATGAAAAATTCTGGGCACCCTCCTGCTTCTGTATAAGGTTGGCAACCCTCCTGCTTCCAAACAAAGCGCATTACCCTCCTATACTCTGTATAGGAAGGACAGCCTCCTGCCCTCTGCATAATGGTGGCACCTATTGCCTTCTGCATAAAATTGGCACCTTTGATCCCTCTAATAAACTGGAAAAATTCTTCATTCTATATACACACCTGGGGGAACCCTCCTGCCCTCTGTATAAAGCTGGGACCCTCCTGCCCTCTGTATAAAGCTGGTACCCTCCTGCCCTCTGTATAAAGCTGGGACCCTCCCTGCCATCGTAAAAGCTGGTTACCTCTGCCCTCTGTTAGAAAGCTGAGGACCCTCCTTGCCTCGTTATAAGCTGGGACCCTCCTGCCCTCTGTATAAAGCTGGTGGGAACCCTCCTGATCTCTCTAGAGGAGGCACGGCATTGAAGATGAGCACTGGGAAGGAGTGGATTCAGCACTTTGGGGCAGCTCGGCAATTGGCAGCGGATACTATGAGATGATCAGGACCCATGAGGACTCCTCTCTGGTGCAGCTGTGTCTGCTGGCTGACTTGAGAGGTGCAGCGGCCAGGGAGAAATGGGTTAGTGGCTGGGAGGGGAGGGCCTGCAGGGCCGAGAGGGATTTGAGCAGGTCATGGGGATGCTGGGCCATTCCATACCACACGCCATCAGCCACAATCTTCAGGAGAAGAAGAAACCTGGGATTCCTGTGGACAGAGGCGTCCTAGAGAGAGGGACTGTAGGTTAATCCTGGATATCTTACAGGAGTGTATTCCTATGGAAAGGTGTTAAACAAACAACATAGATCCATATATATATATAGAGGGTTACATATAATACACAGGGTTACATTAGAATATATACAGGGTTACATAATATATATACAGGGTTACATTATTATATATACAGGGTTACATATATATAACACAGGGTTACATTATATATACACAGGGTTAAATTAATATTATATATAGAGGGTTTTACATTATATATTACACAGGGTTACCTTATATATAGATACAGGGTACATTATATCTATATACAGGGTTACATTATATATATATACAGGGTTACATTATATAGACACAGGGTTACACTTATATATTACAACAGGGTTTTTTAAAATTATATTATATACAGGGTTACATATATATATATATACAGGGTTACATTATATATAATTACAGGGATGTCCATTATATAACAGGGTACATGATATATATATACCGGGTTACATTATATATACACAGGGTTACATTATATATAAACAGGGTAAATTATATATATACAGGGTTAACATTATATATATATGACGGGTACATTATAATATATACAGGGTACATTAGATATACACAGGGTACATGATCTATACACAGGGAAATTATATATATACAGGGTTACATTATATATAGATTACAGGGTTCTTACATTTATATATATACAGGGTTACATTATAATATATACAGGGTTACATTATATATATATAAGGGTTACATTATATATACACAGGGTACATTTATATATAACAGGGTTAAATTAATATTTACAGGGGGTTACCTTCTATATGATCTATAAGGGTTACATTATATATACACAGGGTTACATTATATATACACAGGGTTTAAATTTATATATACAGGGGTGTTAATTATATAGATAACAGGGGTACATTATATATATATACAGGGTTACATTATATTATACAAAGGGTACATTATAAACACAGGGGTGATAATTATATTATTAAAGGGTTACATGTATATATATACTAGGTTACATTATTAAGATATACAGGGTTAATTATATATATATACAAGTGGTACCTATATATACACCAGGGTTAATTATATATACACAGGTGTTAAATTATAGATATACAGGGTTACATATAATATATACCAGGGCTTACATTATTATATTATACAGGTGT
The DNA here is from genome assembly GCA_019447015.1 of Hymenochirus boettgeri. Taxonomy (NCBI): domain Eukaryota; kingdom Metazoa; phylum Chordata; class Amphibia; order Anura; family Pipidae; genus Hymenochirus; species Hymenochirus boettgeri. Next base: position 165,422,868 of record CM033477.1, on the reverse strand, counting down.
TACATTATATATATACAGGGTTACATTTATATTATACACAGCGGTACTATATATACACAGGGTAATTATTAAATTAAATATACAGGGTGGTTACATTATATATATATACAGGGTACATTATAATATATACAGGGTTACATTATATTATATATACAGGGTTACCATTATTGATACAAGGGTACATGATATATACACAGGGTAAATTATATCATATACAGGGTTAAATTATATATATTACAGGGTTAATTATATAGTATATACAGGGTTACATTATATCATATATACAGGTTACATTATATATACACAGGGTTACAGTATATACACAGGGTTAAATTATATATATACAGGGTTAATTATATATATTCTACAGGGGATACATGAATATATTATTTTACCAGGGTCATTAATATATATGACAGCGGTTAACAATTATATATTACACAGGGTTACATTATATATATACAGGGTTACATATATATATACAGGGTTAACATTATATTATATACAGGGTTACATTATATATGACACAGGGGTTAAAATTATTATATACGGGGTACTTATATAGAAAAGGGTACATTTATATACACAGAGGTTAAAATTATATATATACAGGGTTACATTTAAGATATATATATATAACAGGGTTTACATTATATATATATACAGGGTTGCATTATAGTATATATACAGGGTTACATTATATTACACGGGTACATTAGATATATAATAACAGGGTTACATTATATATAAAATATATAGAGGGTTACATTATATATACACAGGGTTAAACTTATATAGATACCGGTTAATTAGATATATATATACAGGCGGTTACAGTATATATATATATAGGAGGGTTACATTATATATACACAGGTTAAATTATATTATTTAATACAGGGGTAAATTATTATATATTACAGGGTTACTTATTATATATACAGGGTTACATATAATAATATACAGGGTTACATTTATATATACCAGGGTTACATTATATAGATACAGGTTACATTATTATATATACAGGGTACATTATTATACACAGGGTTACATTATATATACACAGGGTGACATTATATATATATATATAAAGGTGTGGTTACATTATATATATACAGGGTTACATGTATTCTATATATAATATACGGGTACATTATATTAATATATAATACAGGGTGACATTATACAATATAATAGAGGGTTACATTAATATACACAGGGTTAAATATATATATATATTCTATATATACAGGGTTACATTTTTATATATAATATATAGAGGGTTAAACATATATTTAACCAGGGGTTAAATTGGATTTATATTAAGGGTTACCATTATATAATAGATACAGGGTTACATATCATCTATATTACAGGGTTACATTATATATTTACAGGGTTACATTATATAACCAGGGTTACATGGATATATATATTACAGGGTTACATTATATATATACAGGGTTACAGTCATATACACAGGTTACATAATATACACAGGGTTACATTATATAGATAACAGGGTTACCATTATATATAATATATCACAGGGTTAACATTATATATATACAGGGTTTACATTATATATATATACAGGTTCTTTAATAATATACGGGTTAGACTTATATTACACAGGGTTACCATTATATATATACAGGGTGTACATTAATATATATATATATATAATTATATATATAGATATACAGGGTTTTACATATAAATATACAGGGTTAATTATATATATACCAGGGTTTACATTTATATATCAGGGTTACATTATGATATACACAGGGTTACATTATATATATAATTATACAGGGTTACATTTATATATATACAGGGTTAACATTAATATATATATAAAGGGTTAATTATATAATACAGGGTTACAGTATTATACACAGGGTTACATTATAGAATACACAGGGTTTACATTATAGATATACAGGGTTAAATATATATAGATATATACCGGGTTACTTAATATATATATTACAGGGTTACATTATATATACCAGGGTTACAGTATAATATACAGGGTTACATTATATATATTATAGGGTTACATTATATATATACAGGGTTACATATATATAACAGGGTTACATAATATATATATAGATTACAGGGTTAAACCCATTGTTATATATATACAGGTGAACATTATATATACACAAGGTTACATAATATATATTATATATATAGATATATATATTATACAGGGTTACAGTAGAATATACAGGGGTTACATTAATATATATATATAATATACAGGGTTTTACATTATATATATATATATATATATATATATATATATATATAGTTACATTATATATATACGGGGTTACATTATATATATACAGGGTTACATTATATATAACAGGTTAAACATTATAATATATATATATATTATATATACAGGGTTAAATTCTATATATACAGGGTTACATTATATAACACAGGGTTACATAATTATATATATATATAACCGGGTTACAGTATATTATACAGAGTTTTACATAATATATATATATATATATATATATAATATAATATATATCTACAGGGTTACATTATCTTATTCCCGCGTTCCCTTCTCTCTCTACCTCCCCGGGATCCCCACCCCCCTGGGGGAATCACCTTCGCCCCCCCCAATACTCTCTCCCGGGTCCAGTCTATCCCCCGGGTCCCTTATCTCTCTCGGGTCCTTCTCTCTCTCTTCCCGGGTTCCCTTTCTCTCTCCCGGTCCCTTCTTCTCCCCCCGGGTTCCCGCCTCTCCTCCGGGTCCCCCTTTCTCTCTCCCGGGTATTCCCTCTCCAAGCCGCCCCAACACCGTCCAGTTCCTTACCTCTCGTCGCTCTCTCTCCGGGACCCAGACTCACCTCACCCTCAAAATATAAAATAACCTAAAGGTGTCTACCACCAACACCCTCATAACAAACAAGCAACACCCATATATATTCACCCCAAAACCCCACTGTCACCACAAAAACACACATAATCTCGCTAACAACAGACGGACGACTCACTACACTACGAACCCAGCAGATATAATACCCCAATAACGACAATCGTTACAACCCCACCACAGTACCACGATATATTATCATATACAGGGTTACATTAGGATAGACCACCAGTGGTACATAATATTTATAATAGATAAGGGTTACATGATATATACAAAGGAGTTACATTATATATCTACAGGGTCTACTATATATATATTATACAGGGTTACAGTATATATATTACAGGGTTACATTATATATATATATAAAGGGGTTACCATTATATATATACAGGGTTACATTAATATACCAGGGTTACAATATATTATACAGGGTTACATATATATATATACAGGGTTTACATTATATGAAACAGGGTTACATAAAATATATAATACAGGGTACATTATATATTTTAATTACAGGTTTTACATTTATATACACGGGTTCATTTATATATATATACAGGGTTACATTATATATATACAGGGTTACAATTATATAATATACAGGGTTACATTATATATAGACAGGGTTACATTTCTATTACACCAGGGTTACATAATATATATAAAGGGTTTACATCTAAAATATACAGGGAGGTTTCCAGTATATATATACAGTGTTTACCATTATATATATATACAGGGTTTACATTATATATATGCAGGGTTCAATATTTATATACAGGGTTACATTATGTTATACACAGGTTACATTATATATATATATACAGGTTTTACGTTACAGTATTAGATATAGGGTTCCATTATATATATAAGGGTTCCATCATATATATATATATATTACAGGTGACATGATCTATTACACAGGGTAACATATATAGATAATATAATATATATCTATATATATATATATATATATACAGGGTTCCAATATATTATATACAGGGTACATTTATATATATTATATATATTATACAGGGTTACATTATATATATACCAGGGGTTAACATTATATATAACAGGGTTACATCTATATCTACACAGGGTTACCAGTATATATATACAGGGGTTTACATTTATATATTACAGGGTTACATAATCTATATATATACAAAGGTTACATTTATAGATACAGGGTACATTATATATATACCAGGTAATTAATATTATATATATATAGATTACAGGGGTACATTAATAATATTATACCAGGGTTTACATTATATATACACGGGTTACATTATATAATACAGGGTTAAATATATATATATATATACAGGGTTAACATTAGATATAACAGGGGTACATTATATATATAGACAGGTTTACATTATCATATTATACCGGGTTACATATATATACAACAGGGGACATTATATATATACAGGGTTAATATATAGATATATACAGGGTTACATATATATATACAGGGTTTACATTATATAGAAACAGCGGTTACATAATATAGATACAGGGTTTAATTAATATATACAGGGTTACATATATATACACAGGGTTACATAATATATAGTATATATACAGGGTTACATTATATATATACAGGGTTACATAATATATATATATATACAGGTTTACATTTATATATATACAGGGTTAAGTATATATATACAGGGTTACATTATATATACAGGTTACATTATATATAACACAGGGTTACATAATATATATATACCGGGATACTTATAATATACACCGGGTTAATTATATAATACGGGTACATTATATATATACAGCGGTTACATTAGATATATATATATATATATATATATCTATATATATATATATATATATATATACAGGGTTACATTTTTATATATTATACAGGGTTACAGTTACCCTATATATATACAGGGTTACATTTATATACAGGGTTACTTATATATATATACAGGGGTACTTATAGATATACAGGGTACATTATATATATAAGGGTTACATTATGTAACACAGGGTTACATTATATATAATGATATATATATATAGTATATCTATATATTATACAGGGTTTACAGTATATATCATACAGGGTTCCATTACATATATACAGGGTTCCATATATTATATACAGGGTACATCATACATACACAGGGTTCCATAATATATATATATATAATATATATATATATTTTATATTATATATATATATATAAAGGGTTACCCATTATATATATACAGGGTTACATTATACTATATAACAGGGTTACATTATATATACACAGGGTTACCTAATATATTATAAAGGGTCACATGTATATAATACAGGGGTTACCATTATATCACACAGGTTACATTAGATATATATAGATGGGTTTTACATTTTATCTATACAGGGTTGGTTACATTATTATATAATAACAGGGTTACATTATATATATACAGGGGTTACATTATATATACCCAAGGTTACATTAATATATATAAAGGGTTACATTATATATATACCGGGTTTACATTATATATATATATATATATATGACAGGGTGTACAGTATATATATACAGGGTACATTATATATATATATATATATATTAACAGGGTTCCCATTTATATATACAGGGTTACATTATATATACAAGGGTTACATATATTATATATATAACAGGGTTACATTATATATATACAGGGTACCTTTATATACACAGGTTACATATAATAATATTATAGGGTTTACATTATATATTACAGGGTACATTATATATACACAGCGTTACATTATATTATATACACAGGGGTTGCATTATATATTCAGGGTTACATATATATACAGGGTTACATTCTATTATACACAGGGGTTAACATAATATAATAAGGGTTTGTTACCTTAATATTAACGGGTTACATTATATATACACAGGGTTACATTATTATTATACAGGGTTACATTATATATACCAGGGTTACATAATATAATAAAGGGTTACATTATAATATATATACAGCGGTTCCATTATTATATATACAGGGTTACATTTATATATACACAGGGTACTTATATATATGATACAGGGTTACATATATATTATATACAGGGTACATATTATTACACAGGGTTACTTATATATATACAGGGTTACATTATTTATATACAGGGTTAACATTATTAATATACACAGGGTTACATTATATTATATATACACAGGGTTACATTATATATTACACAGGGTTACATATATATATATACAGGGTTACATATATATATACAGGGTTAACATTATATATTAAACGGGTTACATTCTATATATACAGGGGTACTTTATATTATACAGGGTACTTATATATACAAAAGAGGGTTACATGATATATATATTACAGGGTTACATGATATATATACAGGGTTAATTATATATACAAGGGTTACATTTTCTATTATATTTACACAGGGTTAATTATATATTCTATATATCTATATAATATTATATATATATACACACAGTGTTTACATTATATATACACAGGGTTACATTATATATATACAGGGTTATGTTATATATATAATAATATATATATATATATCTATATATTAAACACACAAGGGTATATACATACAATTGGAAGACTCCAATTGGCTAATTTACATCTACATTTAGCGGAAGTGCTACTGATACTGGTCAACAATTTATACAAACATAGAAAAGATAATCAATGCAACATTCCTTGGCCCCATACAATATCCTATTATCTGGCACACTGGCATACATTATAAACATAGAAAGGATAATCAATGCACATTCCTAGGCCCCATACATATCATATTATCGCAACACTGGCATACATTATAAACTAAGAAAAGATAATCAATGCACATTCCTAGGCCCCATACAATATCATATTATCTGCACACTGGCATACATTATAAACAAGAAAAGATAATCAATGCACATTCTAGGCCCCATACAATATCATATTATCTGCACCACTGGCATAACATTATAAACATAGAAAACGTACTAATCAACTGCCAACCCACCAGCGAGATACCTTCCCTAACCCCCCGCAGAACCCCCCACCACCAACCCCACCCCCCCACTCCAAAAACCAGCACCCACCAAGACCCCCCATCAACGAGCGAATCCCCTCTGCACACCCCCACCCCACCCACCACCCTCCCCCAACCCACCCTTCCAAAACCCAGCACACCCCCTCTCCACCACACAACTAGCCACACCTACCCAACCCTCCACCAATCAGACCAAAAAAAAACACAAATCAAAACACCACAACACCCACCACCCCCACACAACCCCACCCCACTCGCCTCACACAAACCTCACACACCATATGAAACCCCCTCCACCCCCCCCACGCACAAACCCACCCGCACCACCCTTCCCCACCCCTAAAAGACACAAAGACTCACAACCGTACAAACCACCAATCATATTAACTATGCACATGACATACATTATAAACATGAAAAAGAAATCAATGCCATTCCTAGGGCCCCATACAAATCATATTTATATGCACATGGCTACATATAAACATAGGAAAAGATAACAATGCACAGTCCTAGGGCCCCCATACAATATCCTCATAAATATACATCAGCCCCAAACCAACAACAAATGAACACAGCGCAAAACCAAACCACACCAACACAACAAAACTCCTAGGCCCCATACAAATTCATAGTACTCTGCCACACTGGCAATACATTAGAAAAACATAGAAAAAAGAGAATACAATGCATATTCAGGCCCCAACCCAAATATATATATTGCCCAACTGGACATTATACATTATAAACATAGAAAAGATAATCTTACTCTCCCTGCATGTTTCTAGTAAATGCACCGTCATATAAACTGAATGGTAGGTTACATGTAACGAAATTAATTTACTCAACATCTACGTATAAAGTTTTAATAGATTCTAGTGTGTGGTATGTTGAAGTGTTTAAAATACCCAACATTCATTCTCTGAGCACCCCACACATATATGTCCAGTCCTGAGGAAAAGAATCATTCAAGCAACGAAACATAAAGGAACAATGAAAGCATTGAAAAAAACCTCCAGCTCAAGAAGAGAAAGAACACGCAGGACAAACACCAAAGGTGCTTCAGAAGGACTTGAGAACCAATTAAGAATAAAGTAAATTCAGACTGACTCTCGGATTATTGAGATCGAGACGTTGTTAGAACGTTGAGTCTCTGGAGGAAAAGTATTTGATTGTAACGTTTCTGCACTTGAGAGTTTGTCACCCGTGAACCGGTGTTAACTAAGACACAACAGCTGTGCCTTTAATGACTATAAAAGAGTCCAATAAATCTCCAATGTTGGCCGTAATCTTAACATTTCAATAAGAGCAAAGGGAACGTTCAGGAAATCATTACAGTAAATGAAATGGTGACATTTGTAGAGAAGGTGGTAGGGGTCTCATTACTAGGGGGATTTCAGGCTTTTCTTTTTGTCCATTTTACCAGAACACCAGAGCGACTATCCGGTGCAAACAGCGGCGATGTTGTTTGTAATATGACGATGCGGCTTCGGGTGAATTCCGTAAGAGACTAGTTCGCTGGCTTTTTAAGACGTCCAATGAAGTTCTTGTGGCTTTGCGCGGTTTGCTTCTACGTTAGCCATGCAGTCGCTGCAGTGAAGAGGTTTTAGTCAGGCTAACAGATAAATACAGTTAGTGGGACTTCAAACTCCAGAAAGGAGTGGTGCGTCGTTGGTGCAGCGCCCGCTGAATGTACCTTATACCCGTGTTATAATACAAATGGTGACCAGTAAAAAAAATGACTTGTTTGTAATGGACCATCGTGTGTGGTCTAAAGATTGATCAAACCTTTGTCCATAGTCTTCTTTATCAAGCAGTGGTATAACTAGGAATCACTAGGCACCCAGCAAAAACTATGATGGGGCCCCTATGCGTGCTTCATCCACAGTGGTTTTTTGGGGGAGGGTTATACTGTCATAGGAAAAGTAAGAAGATGGGGCCCCCTGCGATTCTCTTTGTCTCCTGGTAGGGTTCCATCAAGGGTTCCATTGATTATGAAAGGAGTTGCTTTCACTATTATCACCTGAATTATAGTTTGTTATGAACAAAGAATGTTTGCAATATTCTAGTTTAGTCTAAAAACCCAATAAAGAATAAAGGGTAAGAATAGGATATTACTAAGGTATTACAGACTCAGAGGTGACTTCCACATCCTTCTATTTGCGTCATAAATTGTATTTGTATAGTGCAAATGGGGGAACATTGTACAGAAGTAGGGGGTAGGTAGGTTATTCCTTAACACAAGTCTAGGTGCAATGTCACACTAATGATTAGAGATGGACTAGAACTCGAACTCGAACCCGAGTTTGAGCCGAAACTATTCAAACAAATTCAGACTTCTCAAACTATCCCGGACCCGGATTTTCAATATTTCGGACTTTCGATAAAATCGAATGTTTGACAGTTCGAATGTGCGAGTAAAATGCTATATACCTATATCGAGCATCGAATCCATGAGTAAATGTCCATTAAAACCTATACGCAAGCATCGAATCCGTGAGTAAAATGTCCATGGTATCTAGGCGGAACATCGAATCATGAGTTAAAGTGTCCATTAAAGCCTATACGCGAGCATATCGAATACGCGAGTAAATGTCCATGGTATCTAGGCGCGAACATCGAATCTATGAGTAAAGTGTAATAAAGCATATCGCGAGCATCGAATCCCCGCGAGTTAAAATGTCCATGGTATCTAGCGCGAACGCGAGCATCAAATCCACGAGTAAAGTGTCAATTAAAACCTATACGCGAGCATCGAATCCGTGAGTAAAAATGTCATGGTATCTAGGCGTGAACGCGAGCATCAAATCCGCGAGTAAAGTGTCCATTAAAACCATACGCGAGCATCGAATCACACAAGTAAATGTCCATGGTATCTAGGGGAACATTGAATACACGAGTAAAGTCTCCATTACAAGCTATACGCGAGCATCGAATCCGCGAGTAAAATGTACATGGTACCTAGGCGCGAACGAACTGGAAATAGCGCGAGTGAGAGTAAAATAGATTTTTCGAAAGTCCTGGGATATTGAACATGTTCCCAGACCATTTCCCAGGTCTTTAGTCTAGAACTTTTCGAATATTTGACTCCCATGACTTTAATGGTCGTTTTCGAAATTCCGAACTTTTGAAATTTCCATATAGTTCGAAAGTTCGAAAACGGACCGAACTTTCAAAAAGTTCACCCATCTTTACTAATGATATTATCTGAACGTTACCATTAAATATCGATGTGAACATTTTCATTGTTCTTAGCTATCGCACGGATTCGTCACACGGATAAACAAAATATAGATCAACGATCATCAAAGACCAATGACATCGATATTGTCGTTTTTTCCGAACGATCAGCTGGCGAATTTGTTCTGCCAATTATCGTAGATTGAACAGGTCAGCAGTTATCGTTAACGTTCTCGAAAAAAAATATATAAAAGGCGCATGCGTGCTTTCATAATTGCGCAAAGATACATCGTTACGTTACTTACGAACGTTCAATAACTAATGGCTATCGTGGTGACTACCGTGGGTGTGTGTACAGATATCGTTTTAATTATGAGGATTAACGATAATGCCGTTTTGAACGTTCGTCAGCATGCATCGTACGGAAATGATCCAACGTGTGTACGAGGTTTTAGTCCCTGGGCACTTGGTACCACCCCATCCTACTGAACCAGAGAAAAAATTAAATCTGACCCACTTATCATGGGATTTCTTCTCAGATGAAGATATAATGACATAATTTTTTACACGCTCCCAAACCCACAGGGAAGGATGTCAAACATAAGAGAAAATACATGGCCTCGGTTAGTTGCATTTAGCTATTGTGGGAAATGCATTCCGGGATTGAGCTCTCTATTCCTTATTACAGAGCAAGTGACATTAGATGTTACATTCTCTAAGAATAACAGAGTGCTATAAAGTTTATCCCATCCGCCTCTCCTCTTCAATCCATTACATCACTAACTGGTGACCAGAGAGACAAGTCAGAATTATCGATTTCCTACTGTGACTCGTGCTATGTCCGTAACTTGGCTTGGAGAAATGAAGAAGAAAGATTTCAACTGTCACAACAAAATGTTCAACACTTGCGGCTAAGTGGGATTTGGTTTACTTTGAAGATCATAATGTGAATGATCAAACTGCAACTCAGCAAACGCATCCACAGGGCAAAACGCCATTTGGGTCAGGAATACGGAAGAGAGTCACCAGAGAACTGGCGTTTTATAATGGAGCGATACACTGAACAAGAAGATATTTTTGAATACTACCAAGGTGATGTCTCAATGTACCAAGAAATTCTATCTCTCTCCGTACATTGAGAATGGGTTATCCCATCTTCGATTTGTGGTGTAAGACTTTGTTGGTTGAGGCAGTTGCAATTTTCTTTTGTTAACGCAACCCTGCAACTGCCTTAAAGCCTCAGCACATCACCACAAAGGGGAAAATACAGCGTTAAGATTAATAATAGACAATAGCGGCTTTCAGAACATTGTTCCCTATGTTCAATCATTCCAAATCTCATGTTACCATGATTCTACCATGACTTCTTGATCTTAATAACGTCACTAAAAGAAAACTTTAGCTGAAACTGAATGGAGGGTTTAACATTCAGGGGTCTCTCAATCTAATTGAACTCTTCCATAGAGAGAACATGTTGTTTATCTCACAAAACCACATTTATAGGGATACACAGTGATCGGGATCCATGTGTAGACATCTTTGAGAGTAACATGATGATGGACTATTACATATTGCATCAAAGCTGTATTAACCACAGACAAAAAAAATCCCAGATATACTACAAAACATTTAGCAAAGAATTAAAAACAAGTGTGTTATTCGCCCATTAAGGAGAAAAAACGTGTAACGTTCGGAGAATGCTCTACCCTTTATCAAGATTATTAAGGCTGTTTTCCATTTAATAAGTAGAGATGGACATAAAACCTTTATGAGTTCAGACGAACTCAAACTATTCGAACAGAGTTCGGGATCGAACAATTTGTTATATGGACTCTGACTGTATTTTCGATAATTATCAAATTTACGGAACAGTTCGCTAACCCTAGAATGTATCGTTCGCTAACCCTTGAAAGTATCATTCGTTCACTAACCCTAGAATGTACCGTTACTAACTCTCGAATGTAGCCTTCAATTTTCGGTATCTCTCGAAAATATTATTAGTTTTCGGTAACCCTCAAAATGTATGGGATTGTTTTCGTTAACCTTGAATGTATAGTTTGCTAATCCTCAAAACTTCGTTCAATTTCTGAAATCTCAAATTATTGTTCAATTTTCAGTAACACCTCGAAAGGTATCGTTCAATTTCTGTAACCCCAAATTATTGTTCTATTTTCGGTAACCCTCGAAAGTATCGTTCGGTAACCCTCAAAAATGGCCGTAGCGATCGAATGTAGCTTGAGCAAACCTTGACAATTGCCGATACCGATTATGTAAGAAGTGTTTTAGAAGTTTTGGTGACAGTGACATGTTCCCCAGACATTTCCCAGGTGCCACAGCCATTTACAGTAAGTTATAATGTTAGTTTAGATGTAAATCATCGGGACTTTTCAAACTATCACTCCCATTGACTTTAAGGTCCGAATTCGAACTTTTAAACTTTTACTGAAGTTCGAAAACGGACCGAAATTATAAAGTTCTTCCATCTCTATTAATATGAAATATTTAAAGGATGTCTAATAGTCATTAATGTGTATAGTGCCACACCTTAAATGCTATCAGGGTTATTCAATAGACATTCTTATCGTTAAAAATGGAGCTAATTTTACCCCAACCAATCAGATGTTAACTTTCAAATGTTAAATAAGATCTGATTGGAGGGGGCAAAATTAATGCCATTTTTAAATAAATTTATTGAATTCTCCCTGTAAATTTGTTAATCAGAAACACAAGTACTGTTCCATCTGAGGAGGTGGGTTATGAGGTTTCGTTTAAAGATACGAAGTGCTGGCAAGTGATGGATGATAGTTCCAGGAGCAGGAAGAGCACGGTACCAGCAAATTCTCTATTATTGGCATGGGAAGAGGTCAATAATGCCAAAGTAAACAGTCTGAAGCTGTAACTACACCACACTGTCCTATCTGCAGTTTCATTTTGCATTTTGGTGAATTATATGGCACTTTCCTTGACATCTGAGTTTGTTGACAAAATAATAAATAACAACAGAAGGAAGGAGCCGCATTCTATTGTCTTGATGTAGGAGTCAGTCAACAGTTTTTTCAGCCTCATATCGAATTAGAGTTGGTTGTTTGAACTTTAGGAGGCAATGTTGCCAATTACATATCAGGCAACTAACTTTAATAAAACTCATATTCAGAACCAAAAAAATGAAAAACATATTCCACCAATAAAAACACTGCTACGTTTGAAAACTTTTAGATGTGTTAAGTATATCCTTACACTCAATTTATTTACCATTACAAAGACAATCACTGCCGTTGGACTTGCAGGTACAGCATTGAAAATCTGAATATTTGTTGTTTCATAACCACAAAGACGAGACTCAACTTTGATAGAGCTTCCGGCTAAATCCGTAAATAAAAATATCACACACAAATAGATAACATACGCTGTGATCAGGGGATCTGCTCTAAATTTAGACGACTACTGAATGTGTTTTAAAAGGCAAAGGGAAATTCTTTTTTTGTTGTTTTGATGTTGTTCACAATCTGACATTGCTGCCTGTGGCCCCAGTACGTTTGTAAAAGTTGTCACATTAAAAAAAAGATTAAAAATTAAGTTAAGAAGTTATGAAGGTTCTCAGGAATCCCGCGTCATGATATATCTGTAATATTTATCCATCCAGGTCACGGTATATCTGTAATAATTATCCATCCAGGTCACGGTATATTGTAATATTCATCCTCAGGTTGGTATATCTGTAATATCATCCATCCAGGTCACGGTATATCTGTTAATATTCATCCATCCAGGTCATGGTATATCTGTAATATTCAACCTCCAGGTCTCGGTATATCTGTATATTCATCCATCCAGGTCACGGTATATCTGTACACATTCATTCATCCAGGTCATGGATTATCTGTATATTCATTCATCCAGGTCATGGTATATCTGTAATATTCATTACATCCAGGTCATGGTATATCTGTAATATTCATTTCTCAGGGGTCATGGTATATCTGTAATATTCATTCATCAGGTCATGGTATATCTGTAATATTCATTCATCCAGGTCATGAAGATCTGTCATCGGGTCATGGTATATCTGTTAATATTCATCATCAGGTCATTGGTATATCTGTATATTCATTCATCCAGGTCATGGTATATCTGTAATATTCATTCATCCAGGTCATGGTATATCTGTAATATTCATTCACAGGTCATGGTATATCTGTAATATTCATTCAGAAGGTCATGGTATATCGTTAATATTCATTCATCAGGTCATGGTATATCTGTAAATATTATTCATCCAGGTCCATGGGATATCTGTAATATCCATTCATCCTGGGTTCATGGTATATCTGTAATATTCATTCATCCAGGTCATGGTATATCTGTATATTTCATTCACAGGTCATGGTATATCTGTAATATTATTCATCCAGGTCAGGTAATCTGTATATTCATTCATCCAGGAGGTATATCTGAAATATTTATTCATCCGGGTCAATGGTATATCGTAATACTCATTTCATCCAGGTCACGGTTATATCTGTAATATTTATCTATCCAGGTCACGGTATATCTGTAATATTCATCCATCCAGGTCACGGTATATCTGTAATATTCATTCATCCAGGTATGAGTTATATCTGTAATATTTATCCCCCAGGTAACGGTATATCTGTAATATTTATCCATCCAGGTCACGGTATATCTGTAATATTCATTCATCCAGGTTACGGTATATCTGTAATTTCATCCTCAGTCAATTTTTCGTAATCTGTAATTATTCATCCATCCAGGTCACGGTATATCTGTATATTCATCCATCCAGTCACGGATATCTGTAATATTCATTCATCCAGGTCAGGTATATCTGTCAATAGTCATATCATCAGGTTACGGTATATTATATTCATTCCATCCAGGTCACGGTATATCTGTAATATTCATCCTCCAGGTCAGGTATATCTGTGAATATTCATCCCTCCAGGTCACGGTATATCTGTAAATTTCATCCATAAGCCAGGTCACGGTATCATCTGAATATGCATCCATCCAGGTCACGTTAATCGAATGTTCATCCATCCAGGTCACGGTATATCTGTAATATTCTCATCCAGGTCACGTATATCTGTAATATTCATCCATCACAGGTCACGGTATATCTGTATTCATCCATCCAGGTCATGGCTATCTGTAATATTCATCCATCCAGGGTCACGGTATATCTGTAATATCAATCCATCCAGGTCACGGTATATCTGTAATATTCATCCATCCAGGTCATGGTATATCTGTAATATTTCATCCATCCCAGGTCACGGTATATCTGTAATATTCACCATCAGGTGCATGGTATATCTGTAATATTCATCATCCAGGGTCATGGTATATCTGTAATACTCATTCATCCAGGTACGGTATATCTGTAATATTTATCTATCCAGGTCCGGTATATCTGTAATATTCATCCATCCAGGTCACGGTATCTCTGTAATATTATTCATCCAGGAACGGTATATCTGTAATATTTATCCATCCAGGGTAACGTATACTGTTAATATACATCCAGGTACGGTATCTGTAATATTATCATCCAGGTCACGGTATATATCTGTAATATTCATCATCCAGGTCACGGTATATATGTAATATTACATCCATCCAGGTCATGGTATATCTGTAATATTCATCCATCCAGGTACGGATTCTTATATTCATCTCACAGGTCAGGATATCTGTAATATTCATCCATCCAGGTCCGGTAATCGTAATATCATCCATCAGGTCACGGTTATCGTAAATTCATCCATCCAGGTCACGGTATTCTGTAATATTTCATCCATCCAGGACACGTTTATCTGTAATGTTCACCCATCCAAGGTCACGGTTATATCTGTAATATTCATCCATCCAGGTCACGGTATATCTGTAATGATTCATCCATCCAGGTCACAGAATATTCTGTAATATTCATCCATCCAGGTCACGGAATATCTGTAATATTCATTCATCCAGGTCACGGGATATCTGTAATAGATCATCCAGGTCGGTATATCTGTAATATTTATCATCCCCATTGTCACGGTATATCTGTATTTCATCCATCCAGTCACGGTATATCTGTAATATTCATCATCCAGGCACGGAATATACTGTAATATTAATCCATTTCCCCAGGTCACGTGGATGGATTATCTGTACAATATTCATCCATCCAGGTCATGGTATATCTGTAATATTCATCATCCAGGTCACGGTATTATCTGTAATATTCATCCATCCAGGTCAAAAACACAGAAACAACCTCATTTCAGACACTAGTTAACCACTGGTTGCGCAGATAACTTGAGAAATGAGGTGTAGATTATTTGTACCAATGGGGAAAATACAAAAAACCCCCATCATAAAAGTTAGTTAAAGGGCATCTCCACCCTTCATTATCCTTCACCATGTTATAGGGCATCCACTCCCACCCCCAACCACTAATTTAAAAGTTAGAAAATCGATCCCAAACTCTTCTTACATCTCCTCGTTCCAGGTCACTCTGGTACGGCTCCCTTGCTGTTGGGAAAGACAAGCAGGGGGGGATCAGACAGAGGCAGACAATCACTGCACGGCTGCCAGCAATGGAGAAGACGCTGGAACAGGAGTTGTAAGTACTGTGGGATCACATTTTTTTACTTTAACTAGCGGTTGGGGGTAGGAGTGTACGCCTACAATATCCGATAAGGATTTAACGCTAGGGGGAAAGAGGCAAGAAGGGGATCAGGATGGAGGGGTGGGGGGAGGGCTCCGGTGCGCATGTCTCCATCCCTCCGGAGCCAACACAGGACTAGGGATGGACTAGAACTCGAACTTGAGCCCAAGCCGAACTTAATGAGTTTGAACGGACTGAACTTCTCGGACTGTGGATCGTAAATAATTATCAAAAGTACTGGATAGTGTACAGGTTAAGGGCACCGCTTTGACATGGGAGACCAGAGTTTGAATTCCTGGCTAGGGGCAGCTATACAAATGTTTGGATTATTATAATACCCTAGTAATAGTAACATAGTAATATAAGGCAACCATATAAAAACCTAGAGAAGGTTAATCATGCACATTCCTGGGCCCACACAAACTATCATATTATCTGCACACTGGCATACATTATAAACATAGAAAAAAGATAATCAATGCACATTCCTAGGCCCCATACAATATCATATTATCTGCACACTGACATACATTATAACATAGAAAAGATAATCAATGCACATCCCTGGGCCCCTTACAATATCATATTATCTGCACACTGACATACATTATAAACATAGAAAAGATAATCAATGCACATTCCTAGGCCCCATACAATATCATATTATCTGCACACTGGCATACTTTATATACATAGAAAAGATAATCAATGTACATTCCTTGGCCCATAAATATCATATTATCTGCACACTGACATACATTATAAACATAGAAAAGATAATCAACGCACATCCTAGGCCCCCATACAATATCATATTATCTGCACACTGGCATACTTTATAAACAAGGGGTTTTATATCATTACTGTGATCACATGAATGAAAAGCCTTCCAACCACGTCAAGGTAACCCCAGTCTGGAAGGTTCTAACGTCTAACCTTTTACTTCAATTACGATTAACAAACTTTGCATTTCTCATTCTTACACACTGGATCCATATAACAGGCTTTCTCACTTCCCCCTCAACCCTTTGGCTTTTTAAAATGAGGGAAGAGGCCATCCAAAGCTTTATATTAAAGGCAAAGGACCTCCCATTAAGGAGCGTGTTGGGGGTGCTATTACCACATGGAGGTTTGACCAAGCCTCCAATAAATACATACAATACAAGGATGTTGGAAGCACTCCCAATTAGGCTAATTTACAACTATATTTAGCGGAAGTGCTGTACTGATCTGGTCAAACATTTATACAACATAGAAGATAATCAATGCACATTCCTAGGCCCAATACAATTTCATATTAATCTGCACCTGGCATACTTTATAAACATAGAAAGATACCGTATATACTCGAGTATAAACCGACCCGAGTATAAACCGAGTACCCATTTCATCAGCTAAAAATCCTACTAAGTTGTTGACTCGAGTATAAACCGAGGGTAGAAACTTGGCATTCAAGAGTTTGGAAACTACAACTCCCCGCATGCTTTATTCTGGGAGTTGTAGTTTTCCAAACTCTTGAATGCCCAAGTGAGGGTGGCATTCAAGATGTGGGAACTACAACTCCCAGCATGCTTTATTAGCTGGGAGTTGTAGTTTCCAAACATCTTGAATGCCACCCTCACTTGGCATTCAGATGTTTGGAAACTACAACTCCCTGCTATAAGCATGCTGGGATTTGTAGTTCCCAAACATCTTAATGCCACCCTCACCCTCCCCTCCCACCCCGTTCAGTACCTGTGGGCTCTTCTCCCTGTGGGCTCTTCTCCATCCAAGCAAGGGCCAGCATTGAAGAAGCATCCTTGGGCTTTTGAGAGCATCCTTGGTCTGAAGAAGCATCCTTGGGCCTTGAAGAGCATCCTTGCATTGAAGAAGCGGCTTCTCCGGCAGCTTACCTTACCATTCCGGCACCGCACATCTTCTCTGTACTGGCGCGCCGGCTGACGTCACTGCCCGGCGCCGGGCTGTGACGTCAGGCCGGCGCCCATGGCAGAGAAAGATCGTGCGGCTGCCGGAATGGTAAGGTAACTGTGACTCGAGTAATAACCGAGTCTGAGTTTTCAGGCTGTTTTTTCAGCCTGAAAAACTCGGTTTTATACTCGAGTATATACGGTAATCAATGCACATTCCTAGGGCCCCATACAATCATATTATCTGCACACTGGCATACATTATAAACATAGAAAGATAATCAATGCACATTCCTAGTTTATAATGTATGCCAGTGTGCAGATAATATGATATTTATGGGCCTAGTATGTGCATTGATCATCTTTTCTAGTTTATAAGTAGGCCTGTGCAGATAATATGATATTGTATGGGACCTAGGATGTGCATTGATTATCTTTTCTATGTTTATAATGTATGCCAGTGTGCAGATATATGATTATGTATAGGGCCTAGGAATGTACATTGATTATCTTTTTCTATGTTTATAATGTATGCCAGTGTGCAGATAATATGGATATTGTATGGGCCTAGGAATGTGCATTGGTTATCTTTTCTTGTTTATAAGTATGCCAGTGTGCAGATAATATGATTTGTATGGGGCCTAGAAATGTGCATTGATTATCTTTCTATGTTTATAATGTATGCCAGTGTGCAGATAATATCATATTGTATGGGGCCTAGGAATGTGCATTGGATTATCTTTTCTATGTTTATAATGTATGCCAGTGTGCAGATAATATGATATTGTATGGGGCCTAGGAATGTGCATGATTATCTTTTCTATGTTTATAATGTAGGCCAGTGTGCAATAATATATATTGTATGGGGCCTAGGAATGTGCATTGATTATCTTTTCTATGTTTAATGTATGCCAGTGTGGCAGATAATATGATATTGATGGGGGCCGGAATGTGCATTGATTATCTTTTCTATGTTTATAATGTATCCAGTGTGCAGATAATATGATATTGTATGGGGCCTAGGAATGTGCATTGATTATCTTTTCTATGTTTATATAATAGATTACTGTATTACAGATAATATGATATTGTATGGGGCCTAGGATGTGCATTGATTATCTTTTCTATGTTTATAATGGATGTCAGTGTGCAGATATATTATATTGTATGGGCCTAAGAATGTGCATTGATTATCTTTTCTATGTTTATAATGTATGCCATTGTGCGATAATATGATATTGTATGGGGCCTAGGAATGTGCATTGATTACTTTTCTATGTTTATAATGTATGTCAGTGTGCAGATAATGATATTGTATGGGGCCTAGTGAATGTGCATTGATTATCTTTTCTATGTTTAAATGTATGTCGGTATTCAGATATATGATATTGTATGGGGCCCAGAATGTGCTTGATTACTTTTCTATTGTTTATAATGTATGCCATGTGCAGATAATGATATTGTATGGGGCCTAGAATGTGCATTGATTATCTTTTCTATGTTTATAATGTAATGCATTGTACAGATAATATGATATTGTATGGGGCCCAGAATGTGCATTGATTATCTTTTCTATGTTTATAATGTATGCCAGTGTACAGATAATATGATATTGTATGGGGCCCAGGAATGTGCATTGATTATCTTTTCTATGTTTGTATAAATGTTTGACCAGATCAGTGGCACTTCCGCTAAATGTAGTTGTAAATTAGCCTAATTGGAGTGCTTCCACAATCCTTTTATTGTCTAAAAAGGTTCACAAGGGGGTGTCTCGGACCCTGGAGATCCCAGGGAATGTCCTTCCCTCCCTAACTAATCCCTAGAGCAGCCCAATGTAACAGTGAACTGTCTGCTGTAGATTTCCAAGAACTCAGTTGTTTAGTTACTTGTCATGCACATCAATGTGACAAAAACATATGCGCTGGATCATTCCTCATCTCATCATTACATATTTCGACACCATTTAAGATCCTTATAAAATTGTACTTGATGTAGCCGGGAGGGCATTTAATTACAGGAGATTGAGCGTGTGTGTGAATCATTGCAGACTGATGATCCTGGTGTCTTTCAAGCACAGACGTCAGCTACGAAATGTAGATCCACAATCCTACATCTCGCCCTTCCGCTCAACCACCGTTTCACGGCGTACTTCGCCTCGGCCTCCCTTCTGTTGTCTCTCTAATGTAATCAATCTCTCTTGGAGGTTTCGGTTTCCACGTCCCCTGACTAGATTGTTCCTGAATAATAAATAGGGAAGGTGAGTGAAGTCTGGAGAGGTTCATTGTTCAACGGAAAACAAAGGTAAATATTACGGTTTGAAAATAAATCCACGTTGAAAGGACCTCGCCATTGGGAAACACTTTTATTTACACATGGACAGTGAATTAAATTATTTTTACGGTACACGAAACACTATTACACATGACAGAAACCCGTAAGGTCCGTGGGTAATGAGATGAGCAATTTACGGTGTAGGGGGGTCATTAGACAATAGTTATGTAATGAATATGACACCTAAAGAACTGTCCCAATCAGAACCAGTCATTCTGTAACACGTGGAAGGGTTGGGAAGACCCCGTGTGTTACTGCAGTTGGTTTGTTATGTTTTTATTTGGTGGAACAGACTATGGAAGGTCTCGTACGTTTGTGAGATTTTATTAACTGGGAAATCCAGCAAGTGGTCTCTGCCATTAGATGTTAAAATATACTATGGGGGGTAACTGGAAAGGAACCATGTGCAGGCTGTAAAGATAAGAAATAGTGTCGCAAAACATACGTGAATTTCCATGGTTCACACGGTAAACTGTGTTTATCACATGGGTAGAACGGAGAGGTTGATTATAGTTGTTTGCTCAGTAGTAAAACTGCAGAGATCCAGACCCCCATACAAGTTTCATGGCAGACCCCTGACACGCCACCCCAGCCAATGTTTTAAACAGCGTGTATGTCAGTAAAGTTGTGCATGATCAGCTGTTTAAAACACCGGTAAGGGACTCAAAGTATTTTAAAACAGCTGATTGTGCACTATTTACTGGCTGTGCATACATCAATGATAGTGGATAGATAATGTTCGTTGGTAAAGGTGTTACGTGACGTACGTATTAAGTGACGTTCGGAATATCACGTGATCTCGAAATGTCGCACATGTGTATTTCATTCAATCTTCCATGACACTCTACCGATAATCTGCCGACAATGTACAAACAAACGACAATCGGCAGAACGAATCCGCCAGGCTGATCGTCGGAAAAAGCCGAGAATAGTCGCAGATCGTTGGTCTTAGAAGATCGTTAAAGATTCATTTTCGCACGAATGTCGCACGATGAGTCATTCGTTGTACAAATTGTGCGAAAATTATCTGACGTGTGTACGAGGCTTAAGTCTTTGGGGCCTGCGGGAACTATAGTTATGTAGTATAGCAGCCCAATGTGACAATCTATCTAGATCCCCTGTAACGATTGAACATCCTCTGAAGTTTTTAATGGTCGACAAAGTTTTGTGTTGTCAGCAAACACAGAAACCTTGCTGACAATACCCACTTCCAAATCATTAATAAATAGATTAAATAGAAGCGGCCCCAACACAGAACCCTGTGGCCCCCACTTAGCACTTTAGTCCATAATGATGAAGCCCCATTTACAACTACTGTCTGCATCCTATTCATTAACCAATTTTCTATCCATGTACAAATGTGACTCCCCAGACCAACAGACCTTAGCTTATACATTAGTCGCCTATGGGGGACTGTATCAAACTTACTTCCTCATAAAATCCAAGCAAGTAAGTTTGACAAGATCTATTCCTCCTAAATCCATGCTGGTTACTACTTACAATGTCAGTCCTTGAAACATACTCTAGAACATGTTCCCTTATTAAACTTTTCAGGATCTTCCCCACCACTGAAGTTAAACTTACAGGCCTGTAATTACCCGGCTGTGAACGACTACCCTTTTTGAATATTGGAATAACATCAGCCTTTTTCCAATCCAGAGGCCCACACAACCGGACATGAGGGAATCTGAAAAGTAAGAAACAATGGCCTAGATAAACTGAAACTTAGCTCCCTAAGTACCCCGAGGATGTATTTATATCCGGTCCAGGAGATTTATAATATTAACCTAGTTAGTTCTTTCTGTACAATATCCTCAGTTAACCAAAGTGCACTGAATGTTTTATACCTATTGCTACTACTCTATGATATCTGTACTTGATCTTCTAGTTGTATTACAGGGGAAACAAAAGTATTCAAGACATTGCTTTAATCGCCATCCTCCGTAACTACACTATCCCCATTAATTAATGGTGCTACATTCTCAGTCTCATCTTCTTACTATTAATATACTTAAAAAATGTTTAGGCTTAGTGTATGCTTTGTTCAGCTACTCAACTTCATTATTAATTTTAGCTAGTTTGATTGCTTTCTTACACTCCTTGTTACAGTTTTATACTCCCTAAAGGCCCTTTCCGTTCCCTCGGCCTTACAGGTTTTAAATGCCTTTTCTTCCTTACCATTGCATCTTTACACTCAGAATTCACACATGGGCGGATTTATTTTTTTACATTTATGTTCCAAGGGTATAAATTTAGATGTGAACTGGCTTAAATCCCCTTGACACAGTCCACTTTGTTCAGTACCTTTACTGATAATACATTATCCCAGTTGACATTCTGAAGAGGCTTTTAACCTGGGAAAATTTGCCTTCCCAGAATTAAAAGTCATTGTTTACCCAGCCACTTTCCTTTCGTAACAAAGTCCAAACGCCACTATTTCCTGGTCCACTATTTCCTTAGCCTCCAGTTACCTTTATATCTATAATGCGCTCCACATGTTAGATATTACCAGATCCAACAGAGCTCCTTTTCTAGTAGGAACCTCAACCACCTGTGAGGAGAAAATTATCCTGGAAAATCATGAACTTCCCCCATAATGAGTAACTACACAATCAATGTCAGGATTGCTTGTGAAGGTTCTCATTCATCCAGGTCATGGTATTATGTTTGTTTATTAATGGATCAACTGGACTTGAAAGTAGTTCTTGAAGATGTTTCGCTAGTCATCCGACTGGCTTTCTCCAGTCGGATGACTAGCGAAACGTCTTCAAGAACCACATTTCAAGTCCAGTTGATCTAATTGAATACAACAGATACAATGTCAGGGTAATTAAAGTCCCCCATAATGAGTACAATACTCCAATCAATGTCAGGGTAATTAAAGTCCCCCATAATGAGTACACTACACCATTCAATGTCAGGGTAATTAAGTCCAATGCCGCACACTCCACCACTTCGTCAGGTAATTAAAGTCCCATAATGAGCACATCCACCAATCAATGTCAGGGTAATTAAGTCCCCCATAATGAGTACACACCAATCAATGTCAGGGTAATTAAAGTCCTCCACAATGAGTTTAATACACCAATCAATGTCAGGTAATTAAGTTCCCCATAATGAGTACACCTACACCAATCAATGTCAGGGTAATTAAGTCCCCCATAATGAGTACACTACACCATCAATGTCAGGGTTATTAAAGTCTCCCATAATGAGTACACTCCCCCAATCAATGTCAGGTAATTAAAGTCCCCATAATGAGTACACTCCACCAATCATGTCGCGGTAATTAAAGTCCTCATAATGAGTACACTCACCAATCAATGTCACGGTAATTAAGTCCCTCATAAGAGACACTCACATCATGCGGGTAATTAAAGTCCCCCTAATGGACACTCCACCAATCAATGTCAGGTATAAAGTCCCCATAATGAGTACACTACACCAATCATGTCGGTAATTAAAGTCCCCATAAATGAGTACACTACACCATCAAGTAGGGTAATTAAGGCCCCCAAATGGTACACTACACAACCAAAGTCAGGGTAATTAAAGTCCCCCATAATGAGACACTACACAATCAATGTCAGGGTAATTAAAGTCCCCCATAATGAGCACACTCCACCATCAATGTCAGGTAATAAGTCCCCAAATAGACACTACACATCAATGTAGGGCTCATACAGTCCCCATAATGGAGCACATCCACCATCAATGTCAAGGTAATTAAAAGTCCCCCTATGAGCACACTTCCACCATCAATGTCAGGGTAATTAAAGTCCCCCATAATGAGTACACTACACCACTCAATGTCAGGGTAAGTAAAGTCCCACAATGAGTACAATACCCCCATCAAGTCAGGGTATTAAGTCCCCCCATACTGACAGTACACTACACCAATCCATGTCAGGTAATTTAAAAGTCCCCATAATGAGACACTCCACCAGTCAATGTCAGGGTAATTAAAGCTCCCCCATAATGAGTACACTCCACCCATTCAATGTCAGGGTCTTAGCCTCAGTTACTTTATATCATAATGCGCTCACGATGTTAGATATTACCAGATCCAACAGAGCTCCTTTCATAGTAGGACCTCAACCACCTGTGAGAGAAATTATCATGCAGGAAAATCATGAACTCATCCCCATAATGAGTACACTACACCAATCAATTGTCAGGGTATGCTTTGTGAAGGTTCTCATTATCCAGGTCATGGTATATCTGTTGTATATTGATCAACTGGGCTGAAATGTAGTTCTGAAGAGTTTCGCTAGTCATCCGACTGGCTTGTCTCCAGTCGGATGACTAGCGAAACGTTCTTCAAGAACCCACATTTCAAGTCCAGTTGATCTAATTGAAACCAACAGCTACAATGTCAGGGTAACTTACGTCCCCTAATGAGTACAATCCCAATCAAGTCAGGGTAATTAAAGTCCCCCCATAATGAGGTAAAATCCACCAGTAACTACAAATCAATGTCAGGGTAATTAAGTCCCCCATAATGAGCACACTCACCAATCAATGTCAGGGTACTTAAAGTCCCCATAATGAGTACATAAACCCAAGTCAATGTCGGGTAATTAAAGTCTCCACAAGAGTAAACTACACCAATCAATGTCAGGGTAATTAAAGTCCCATAATGAGTACATACACCAATCACTGTCAGGTAATTAAAGTCCCCATAATGAGTACAATACACCAATCAATGTCAAGGGTTATTAAAGTCTCCCATAATGAGTACATACACCAATCAATGTAGGGTAATTAAGTCCCCCATAATGAGTACACTCCACCAATCAATGTCAGGGGATAATTAAAGGTCCCTCATAATGAGTACACTCCACCAATTCAATGTCACGGGTAATTAAAGTCCCCCATAATGAGCACACTCCACCAATCAATGTCAGGGTAATTAAAGTCCCCATATGAGCACACTCCACCACATCGTCAGGGTAATTAAAGTCCCCATAATGAGTACACTACACCAATCAATGTCAGGGTAATTAAAGTCCCCCACAATGAGTACAACACAATCAATGTCAGGGTAATTAAAGTCACCATAAGAGTACACCTACACCATCAATGTCAGGGTCATTAAAGTCGCCCATAAGAGCAACACTCCCCCAGGTCAATGTCAGGGTAATTAAAGTCCCCCATAATGAGTACACTCCACCAATCAATGTCAGGGTAATTAAAGTCCCCCATAATGAGCACAGTCCACCAGTCAATGTCAGGGTAATTAAAGTCCCCCATAATGAGCACATTCCACCAGTCAATGTCAGGGTAATTAAAGTCCCCCATAATGAGCACACTCCCCAATGTGTGTGTTTCTTCCAGGCATAAGATTATAAGTCCTGTTTGTTGGGTAGACAGTTTATTAATTTTATGATGGTTTATGTTGTATACAAACTAGGGTTGAATATGTTTTGAGGGGTATACATATACAGTAATACAGTAATACATATGATGAATGCATTGAAAATTATAAGGATATTCGGTTTAGCCAAGTGTGAGTTACATGGTTATTTCTAAGGAGGCATCACTTAAGACAAGTAACATCCCATGTATGTGTGTAAGACACAAGTAAAGTGTCACTAGATTATGTATATGGTTGGGTTATCTAATCCGTTCTGAGGTATAACAACGTGCATTAGGAAATGGGTTGACAAGAAAGGAATATTAATATTCTCGGCTTACACTGACATTTTATTCTAGCAATTCTTCCAGTGTGCTTTCAAATTTCACATTCTTTATTTCCAATGTAAGATGGATCCTCCAATCAAAATGTGTTTCATGCTCCATATAGTTCGTTAGTAAGTTAAACACCGAAGACTCTAAAGCCTGGTAAACACAGGTTGGTATTTCAGACCCTTGGTCCTATCATTTATTTACATTTTTCAGGGATTAGAAGGAAAGTTACCAGCTGACCACTTGTATTAATTATCAGACATTTGCCTGATTATCTGTGTTTTGGTTGAGCTCTGATTTAATTTAGATGAAGAAAGCAAAAGCTCCACTCACTGAGTGCAAACAGATTATTGTTCCTGAGGAAGCTGCAACCTCTACAAGCAGCGAAACGTTTTGAACATTTGGATTTATTCTCTATAACCCTAAACAGTATTGGTGGACGTTCTTCCAGTGGACGTTGTTATGGCAGGTTCATTGGTCAGTTTAATAAAAAGCTGGATGAGTTTCTACAAACAAGGAATGTTCCAATTACTGTATTGATACATAAGAGAGGTTGGGAAAGGGTTTGTCACTGTGAGAACGGTAAAGCTATGGAACTGTCTTCCAGTGGACTTTGTTATGGCAGGTTCATTGGTCAGTTTAATAAAAATCTGGATTAGTTTCTACAAACAAGGAATGTTACAAGTTACGGGATTGATACCATAAAGTAGAGTTGGAAAGGTTTTTCACTGTGAGAACGGTAAAGGCATGAACTGTCTTCCAGTGGACGTTGTTAGAGTTCATTGGTCAGTTTAATAAAAAGTCTGGATGAGTTTCTACAACAAGAATGTACTACAAGTCTGGTATGATACAATAAATTAGAGTTGGGAAGGTGTTTTTCACTGTGAGAACGGTAAAGCTTATGAACGTGTCTCCAGTGGACGTTGTTGGCAGGTTCATTGGTCAGTTTAATAAAAGCTGGATGAGTTTCTGCAAACAGAGGAATGTTACAAGTTACGGTATTGATACAAAAGTAGAGTTGGGAAAGGGTTTGTCAACTGTGGAACGGTAAAGCTATGGAACTGTCTTCCAGGGGACTTTGTTATGCAGGTTCATTGTCATTTTTAATAAAAGCTGGATGAGTTTCTTGCAACAAGAATGTTACCAAGTTACTGGGATTGATATATAAAGTAGAGTTGGGAAAGGGTTTGTCCACTGTGAGAACGTAAAGCTATGGAACTGTCTTCCGTGGATGTTGTTATGGCAGGTTCATTGGCTCGTTTAATAAAAAGCTGATGAGTTCTACAACAAGGAATGTTACAAGTTACTGGTATTGATACATAAAGTAGAGTTGATCCAGGGAAATTCCCATTGCCACTTGGAGTAGGATGGGATTTTTTCCCCCTTCATAAAATTTGGTGTTTTTTTTTTTGTTGCCTTCCTCTGGATCAACAGTTAGGCAGGAATGAGGATATTGCTAGATTGAGTTGGACTGGATTACTTATGTCTTTATTTCACCCTCAAATACTCTACTACTACTATACTGTACTATACTGTACTATACTATACTGTACTGTACTGTACTGTACTATACTATACTATACTATACTGTACTATACTGTAATATACTGTACTGTACTATACTATACTGTACTATCACTATTCTGTACTATACTATACTAATCCTATACTGTACATACTATACTGTACTATACTAAAAATACTGTACTATACTGTACTATACTGTTACTATAACTGTATGATACTATACTGTACTACGTGTATTACTATACTATACTGTACTATACTATACTGTACTATACTGTACATACTGTACTATACACTGTACTATACTGTACTATACTATACTATTCTGTACTATACTATACTATAGTATACTATACTGTACTGTACTGTACTGTACTATACTATACTATACTATCACAGATACTGGCTGCCTGGAAGTACTTTTAGATGTTTTTAAAGAGACATTACCCTATTTATATTTAAGTAATTTTACCATTGTGTGTATCCCTATCAGTGATGTTAGATGTGTGAAATAAGGTTTAAACAGCACTCGGTGAGTGGATCTTCGCTTTCTTCATCTAAATTAAATCTGAGCACATCTAAAACACAGATTGTACAAAACTTTTATTAGTAGATTTGTTTGAAGTGCTGCTGTTTTTTTTTCTGGACTATCCCTGGCACTAGGAGCTGCATAAACTTGAGATTTGCCTGATAAGATGTGTAAATAATGAGTGTTTGTGTGTGTTTTAACCTTTATTTGTGATAATGTGCTATCAATTGCACTGCTAAGCCAATAGTCTGTCTACTGGATGTATCTTCCTAAGGATGGGTACACAACAGCAGATATTTTCGGCCGACCAACCAACCCATGGCACTTTTGGTTGGTTGGGTGAAAAAATCTACTGGTGTGGGCCGGCCGGCCCTAACCAACCTCAATCAGCCAGATCGGACAAATGGACATGTCGGAAAATCACGATCGATTGTGCGGTTCCCTATTGGACTGCACTGTTGCCGCGACCAATGGAAATTTGTCCCAGCACTTGCTCGTAGTGAGCGCTCGGTGTGGACAAATAGTCCCTTCATGTGTACCCAGCCTAAGGGTCAACTGTGCAAACTGTTTCTGCCTTCAAGTTTATTGTAACCACCAGTTCAAAATTGACAATCACCATTGGAGATATAGGAAGAACTCAATCTTTGTATCATTTTCTTTGCAACAACAAATGTCACATCCAGATTATGTAAATGTCCCCCAAATCCTCCAACCCTAGTCACAACACAAGAAAAGCGACATCATATATTCGGTGGTGCGTGCGATAAAATGCTCTGATTTGTATGGTGGGGGAGACCAAACAGCAACTGCATCAACTATGGCCAGCACAGAAAGCCAATTCCTCGGTCGGACCAGCCGTGTATCTGCATCTGTAGGATAAAGGACATACCTTTGAAATTGTATGTTAACATACGGCGAAGGAACGTGACTGGTTCAAGAGAGGTGTTAAGGAGGCCATTTATGTGAAAAACAAGAAACCAAGCCTAATAGAGGGGGGGGGGTTCGACACCAACTGTCTGGCCATGTACAATGCTGTTTTAAACACCTTACTCTGGGCGTTCCATAACACCTCTTAGCCACTATCTAATCACACCCTTAACACCTGGCTGTATATGCTAATTGGGATTTCCAGGTCATAATTGCCACAGATTCTTGTACAAGTCATTCTGAATTTAGAAAGCCAGTCGGATGACTAGCGAAAACGTCTTCAAGAACTACTTTCAAGTCCAGTTGATCTAATTAATACAACAGATGTTCCAACATGTTTTGCTTTCAAATCTGCCATTTAATGATCACTGCCTGTTTAAGGCTCACACAGATTCTAAATATAATTGTAATTAGTGAAAAAAACATTTTGTTTCTGAAATCACGGCATTTGTTCAGCCTTTACGTCACTCGGCGCCCTATGCTAAATAAATGGCTCTGTGTCAAAGTTAGTATTTAGGTCTGGAAATAAACTCGCTCTATATTTATCTGTTCAAAATGTGTAGCCTGTAATGATCTTTGTTGTTTTGGTTAAACAGCTTGTGGTTGGGCAGTATCATACTCCATGATTAATTTTTAACGATATTAATGGGAGCATGACAAGGTAAATATATTAAAAGGAGGTTTGTTTTACTTTTAATGCTACATACTAAAACATTTTTTGACGTTTGTACAAAAAGGAAACATTTTTGTAACATCATTACTCTAATGTCACTATATACTGTCTATTACTAATACCCTACCCTCTCTCATCAACCATATACTGCCTCGTCACTATATACTGTCCATTACCTTAGACTGTTTGTATATCACTATATACTGTCTATTACCTGGAAACTGTATGTAAATATCACTATATACTGTCTATTACCTTATACTGTAATGTCATCACTATTATCTGTCTATCACCTTTAACTGTATGTATATCAGCTATATACTGTCGATTACCTTATACTGTATGTATATCACTATATACTGTTTTCTATTACTTTATACTGTAATTTAATCACTATATACTGTCTATTACTTTATACTGTATGATATTCACTATATACTTGCCTATCCCTATCCCTACCCTCTCTCACCATATACTGTGCTCTCACTATATAACTGTCTATTACCTATCCCTGTTTTGTATATCACATATACTGTCTATTACCTTATACTGTATGTATACACTATATACTGTCTAATTCACCTTATACTGTATGTATTCACTATATACTGTCTATTACCTTATACTGTATGTATAAATCCTATATACTGTCTATTACCTTATACTGTAATGGATATCACTATATACCTGCATTACCTTATACTGTAATTATAGTCACTATAATACTGTCATCACCTTATACTGTATGTATATCCAACATATACTGTCTCTTCCCTTATATGTATTATAATCAACACTATAACTGTCTATTACTTTCATACTGTATTTATATCACTAGATACTGCCTATCACTATAAGCCCTCTCTCACCATAACTGCCTCTCACTATATACTGTCTATTACCGTTACCTGTTTGTATATCACTTACTGTCTAATTACTTTTATACTGTAATGTATACACTATATACTGCCTATTACCCTTATACTGTATGTATATTCACGATATTAACTGTTATTACTTTATACCTGTAATGTATATCACTATAATTACTTCTACTCATTATACTGTATGTTATATCCCTTATATACTGTCTATATCTTATCCTTCTACATATATCCTCGCACTATGATATGGCTATACTTTACTGTATGTATATCACTATATACTGTCTATTACCTTATGTATGTAAGACACTACGTCTATACTTATAAGGTATGTAATCGACTATATACTGTCTATCACCTTATACTGTAGTATATCACTAATATGTCTATTACCTTCTGCTGTATGTATAATCACTATAGATGCATCTCACCTTATACGTTATGTATGTAAATATATATGCCTATTACATTATATGTACTGTAATATCACTATATACTGCCTTCCTTAACCCTCTCATCATTATAGCTAAATCACTATACGATGTCTATTAACCTTGATACTGTTGTTCAATATACTGCTATATACCTTATACGTGATTCACATATTCTTATCACTTTACTGTATATCATTATATACTGTCTATTACCTTATACTGTATTCTATCACAATACTGTCTATACCTTATACTGTTGTATATCACTATATACTGTCTAGTACTCTTATCCTGGATGTATATCACATATACTTCTTACTTTATACTTATGTATATCACTATATACTGCCTTTACTTTATACTGGAGTTATATCACTATATACTTGCTAGTAGCTATACTGATGTTGTATATCAATATATATTGCCTATCTACTATATTACTCTCCATATATGATCTCACTATATACTGTCTATTACCTGCATACTTTTTATCTCGTATATACTATTACTTATTATGTACTGATACATATTAACGGCTATTATACTATGATCAAATAGTATGTAATATCGAAAACTATATACTGTCTATACTAACGTATGCTATACACTATGTAGTGTATTACAAAAGTGTAATCTCTATACTTATACTTGTTGTATTCACTATTACGTTCTATACCTTATACTGTAGTATATTTGCACTATATACTGTTATTACACTTATACTGTATTATCACTATATCTGACTATACTTATGCTGTCTAGTGTACCTATATAAGCGTCAGCACTATACTGTATGTTACTAGTATTATGCCTATGATTATATGATGTATATCACTATATACCTACCTAGTGTATCTATCTATATCCTATATAACTATTAGTATGGATAACTCACATATACTACTGATTACCTTATACTGTATAGTATCATTATATACTGTCTATTACCTATACTGTATGTATATACTATATACTGTCTATTACCTTATACTGTAATGTATATCATATATACTGCCTATTACCTTATACGTGTATACTATACTCACTATATATGTCTATATATCTCATCCTTATACTGAGTATATCATATCACTATGCTTTGGCCTACTTATGACTCCTTATACTGCTAGTACTATGTTTAATCACTAGTTCTGCTATTACCTTATAATGGTCTGATTTACTATACTGTCTATACCTTTACTGTAATGTTACTATCGACTATATACTGACTTCTATTACCTTATACTGTATGTATATCACTATATCTGTCTATTACTGTAACTTATGTATATCACTATATACCTGTCTATTACCTTAATACTGTATGCTATCACTATAACTGCTATTACCTTATACTGGTATGTTATATCCACTATGTATCTGACTATTACCTGATACTGGTATGTTATCAACTATAACGTCTATTCCTTATACTGTAGGTATATCATACGCCTATTACTATACTTATGAACTATATAACTGTCTATTATTAAATTAAACTCTATTATATACTATATGCATTTACCTTATACTCATGTATATCCTATATACTGTCTATTACCTTTATCGTATGTATATCACATATATACTGTCTATTATTAACTGTTATACCTAGTTCGGCAGTACCTCTGTCTAATCACTATATTCAACCTATATGTATTACCCTATATTACTGTATGTACCTACGTAGAGACACTATATACTGTCTATTACCTTATCGGCTTATGTAATACACTTATTATAGTTATTACCTTGATACTGTATGTATATCACATATACTCATTCTGTATGATCACTTATCTTATTTACTTAAGTGTATATCACATATACTATTACCTTAACTGAGTATATCACTATTATACTGTCATTAACGTCTTAACTGTATGTACTATCACTAATATACTGTCTATTACCTTATACTGTATGTATATCACTATAGACTCTATTTACCTTATATGTATGTATCGCACTATATACTGTATATTACCTTATACTGTATGTATCCAACTATTACTAATATTTAACCTTATACTGTATGTATATCACAATATACTGTATATTACCTATACTGTATGTATATGCACTATATACTGTACTAGACCTTATAGATGTATGTAATACAATATACTGTCTATTACCTTAATCTGTAATGTATCATTATAACTATATATTACCTTATACTGTATGTATATCACAATATACTGTCTATTACCTTATACTGTATATGTATATCATATATATGTACTATTACCGTATATAGGTATGTATATCACTATATACTATATATTACCTTGATGACGTTGTATTCACTATATACTGTCTATTACCTTATACTGTATGGTATATCACATATTACTGCTATTACCTTATACTGTAGTGAATCACTATATACTATTATTAACCTTATACTGATGTATAACAATATACTGTCTATTACCTGATATGTATGTATATCACTATATACTATCCTTATGACTATTATATCTATCTATATATCTGATCCTGGTATGTATTATCACTATATACTGTCTTATCCTGATAACTTTATTCGGATACTTTATCCTTACGGTATTATAACTATATATTACCTTTACTGTATGTTATCACAATATTGTCTATTACCTTATACTTGTAGTATATCACTATAACTATTATTACCTTATTACTGTATGTATATCACTATATTACTATATAATGACCTATACTTGTATGTAATACTATATACGTCATTACCTTATACTGAGTATGATGCACATATACTAGTATATTACCTTATACGTGTATGTATAATACTATAGACTATATATTACCTATACTGTATGTATATCACAAGTATGTTATTACATTGATACTATGTATACACTTTATATATTCCTTTGATATGAATATATGTGATATACTAACTGATTATCACATATACTTATTCGTACCGTGTAATACATCGTCTAGTTATCTGTATCATAATACCTATAGTACTATATATGTCCTATATAGATATATCCTGTATGTATTCACTATAGACTGTCTATTAACCTTAACTGTAGTATATCCAAATACTGTCTATATACCTTATAAGATACTTGTATATAACTATATACTATATATTACCTATACTGTAAGTATATCAAAATATACTGTCCTATACCTTATACTGGTGGTATCTCAAATATACTAAGTTATTACCTATCTGTATGGTATCACTATAGCTATAGACTATAGTATGTATACACTTATGTTATACCGTTATGTATGTAGTATCCTAGATACTGTTATTACTATACTGTATAGTATCTATACAAAAGTATATATCACCATACCTGTCTATCATACCTCGTATACTGTATGTATATCACTATATACGGCTAGTAGTACCTTATACTGTATGTATATAACATAACTAGTCAGTTACTTATACTGTATGTATATCACTAATACTGTATATTACCTTATACTGTATGTATATCACTATATACGTGCTATACCTTATACTGTATGTATATCACTATATACTATATATTACCGTATACTGTATGTATATCACTATATATAGCTAGTACCGTATATGTATGGTATTCCTATATACTAGTCTATTCCCTTATACTGTATGTACACAATCTCACTGTTTACTTATACTGTGTCTAATTACCTGTCCTGATTATATACTGATATATAATACCTAATGTTGAGATCATATTCGTGCTATACCTTATACTGTATGTAATCTCACTATATCTGTCTATACTTATAGGAATGTATATAACAATTATACTGTCTATTACCTTATACTGGTATGGATATACTCACATATACTGTCTAGTACTTAACTGTATGTATATCACTATATACTGTCCTATTACCTTATTACTGTATGTATATCACGATATAATGTCTAATATTACAACCTTAATAATGTAATGTATTAATATAACTGCTCATATATTACCTTTATACGTATGCATACACATATATGTCGATTACCTTATACTGTTGTATATCAATCTACTGTCTATTACCTTATACTGTATGTATAGGCCTAGTACTATATAACCTTTACTATTATGATCCATCATATATTACTTGTAAGTATGAATCACTATCATACTGTATATACCTTATACTGGATGTAATACAATACTGATTCATACTTATGTAGATCGAGTACGGTCGTAACTATACGTCGACATTATACATATTATTTATACTGTAGATCACATATACTGTCTATACCTTATACTTAGGTGGAAATAATACATAGTCCCCCACTATAGACGTCACTGATGATCTTACATAGATATACCTATAGCTAATGGTATACATATATACTGTTTACTATGAACCAACTGTATAAGCACATACTACAGCTGACTACCTGATATATTTAGAATAATGGCATTTCTAG
Organism: Hymenochirus boettgeri; assembly: GCA_019447015.1. Taxonomy (NCBI): domain Eukaryota; kingdom Metazoa; phylum Chordata; class Amphibia; order Anura; family Pipidae; genus Hymenochirus; species Hymenochirus boettgeri. The sequence continues at coordinate 165,386,718 of CM033477.1, read as the reverse complement.
AGTAGCATATACCATGTAATCACATACTAGGACTACACTGTTTATGACATGTTTTTACCCAAGCACAAGAGCCAGGTAACAATGAGTATCTCATATCTAGACCCTTCTAGACAATTTTTTTGTATATAAAATAAACTGTTAAATGTCCGGTGATGAAAAAAACTGTTTTTAATGATTCTCTTACAGAATATTTCTGTATTAATGAACAAATATTTTTGCTTTTTAGTGGATATTTCAGGCGATCCGTTGCCTTGTTCAAAAATTGCTACTAAACTTTTCAAATAAACTTTCCACATTATGGTGGACTGGACATCTGGAAAAACCTATCGTTCTCCCAGTGATTGACAGGCTCGATAACATGTCCGAAATGCGTGAGGGAAGTTTTTAAATGACCTTGGATGCTTTGTAGCTACCCGGAATATTTTTAATTTTTACATGAGAAGAAAGAGAAATCTATGAATAACTCCTGCATTCACTAAATCATATTTTTAAATATATTCAAGACTTCTCTGTCCAACCCTCACTAAAGGAGACATTGTGTTATGACAAAGGTAAATATATATAAAGGAGAGTTTGTTTTACTTTTAACGCTACAACATTTTTTTGACGTTCTTACAAAAAGGAAACATTTTTGTAGCATTAAATCTAATGTCACTGTATACTGTCTATTACTATATACCCTCTCTCACCATATACTGCCTCTCACTATATACTGTCTATTACCTTATACTGTATGTATATCACTATATACTGTCTATTACTTTATACTGTATGTATATCACTATATACTGCCTATCACTATATACCCTCTCTCACCATATACTGCCTCTCACTATATACTGTCTATTACCTTATACTGTTTGTATATCACTATATACTGTCTATTACTTTATACTGTATGTATATCACTATATACTGTCTATTACCTTATACTGTATGTATCGCTCTATTATTATCTGTTCAAAAATGGTAGCCTGTAATGAGTCTTTGTGTGTTTTGGTTAACAGGCATTGTGTTTGCAGTATCATACCATGATTATTTTTAACATATTAATGGGAGCTATGACAAAGGTAAATATATATAAAGGAGAGTTTGTTTTACTTTTAACGCTACAACATTTTTTTGACGTTCTTACAAAAAGGAAACATTTTTGTAGCATTAAATCTAATGTCACTGTATACTGTCTATTACTATATACCCTCTCTCACCATATACTGCCTCTCTAGAAATGCCATTAATTCTAAATACATCAGTAGTCCAGCTGTAGTATGTGCTATACGGTTGGTCTATAAACCAGTATATGTGATTCATACAGTATAGGGAATATATAGTATATAGTGATTACATACAGTTAAGGGACTATATAGATATAGTGATTACATACAGTATACGGGTAATAACATATATAGTGGTATACAACAATATAAGTAAGAGACAGTAATAGTGATATACATACAGTATAGGTAAAGACCAGTATAAGTGCTATACATACACCTAAGGTAATGACGTATAGAGTGATATACAGACAATTAAGGAATAGGCAGTATATAGTGAAATACCTACAGTATAAGTAGGTAGACATTAATGTGATCATACATACAGCAAAGGTATAGACTATAAAGTGATTAACATACATAATAAGGTAATAGACGTATATAGTGATCTACATACAGTATAGGGTAATAACAGTATATAAGTGTATACATGACAGTATAGGTAATAGACATGATATAGTGATCATACATACAGTATAAGTAATAACATAAATAGTGATTACATACAGTAATTAAAGTAATACAGTATATAGTGATATACATACATAAAAGGTAATAGACAGTATATAGGTGAGAGCAGAGTGTGAGAGAGGTATATAGGGAAGGCAGTATATAGTGATATACTACAGTAAATAAAGTAATGACATATCTAGTGATAATACCACCATAAAGTTATAGACAGTATACAGTGAGAGGCAATATCAATGTGAGATAGGATATAGTAATGACAGTATACAGTGGACAGGAGATTTAATGCTACACAAAAATGTTTCCCTTTTTGTAATAACGTCAAAAAAACTTTGTAGCGTTAAAAGTAAAACAAACTCTCCTTTATTATATTTTCCCTTTTTCATAGCTCCCAATTAATATGTGAATATATCATGGTATGATAAGTGCAAACACGGACTGTTAACCCAAAACCCACAGGCCTCGTACGGCACCATTTTTGAACAGATCATTAGAGCGAGTTGATTTCTCAGACCTAAATACTAACTTTGACACAGGAGCCATTTATTTACACTCCGGGCGCCGAGTGACGTAAAAAGGCTGAACAATGCCGTGATTTTCAGAAACAAAATGTTCTTTTCACTAATTACAATTACTATTTAGAATCTGTGGAGCCCTAAACAGCAGTGATCATTAACTGCAGATTAGAAAGCCAAACTATGTTTGGCTACAAGCTGTTGTATTCAATTAGATCAACTGGACTTGAAACTGTGTTTCTTGAGGACGGTTCCGAGTCATCCACTGGCTTTCTCAATCAGAATGAACTTGGTACAAGAATCTGTGGCCAGTATGTCCCCCTGAAAATCAATTAGCATATACACAGCCGTAGTGTGTTAAAAGGGTGTGATTAGATTGTGCTAAGAGGTGTTTATGGAGCCCAGGAGTAAGGTGTTAAAAACAGCATTGTACTGGCATAATGGTTGGTGTCGAATCCCCCCCACCTCTATTGTAGCTATGGTTTTCTTTATTTTCAACAATAAAATGTCCTCCTTTAACACCTCTCTTGAAACCATCACTTCCTTTCGGCCAGTATGTTTTAACATTGACTAGCTCAGGTATGTCCTTTATGTCCTTAAAGATGCAGAAACGGCTGATCCCTGACCCTAGAATTGGCTCTTCTGTGCTGGGCCATACGTTTGATGCAGTTGCTGTTTGGTGGGTCTCCCCCACATACAATCAGAGGCAGGCGTCAACTGCCTGCACCCGCATATATGATGGGCTTTTCTTGTGTTGTGACAGGGTTTTGGAGGAATTTGGGTGACTTTACTAATCTGAATGTGACATTTTGTTGTGCAAAAGAAAATGAATACAAAGATTGAGTTCTTCCTATATCTCCAAGTTGATTGTCAAATTTGTTTGACTGGTGGTTACTAATAAACTTGAAGGCAGAAACAGTTTGCACAGTGACCCTTAGGCTGGGTACACATGAAGGTACTATTTGTCCCACACGAGCGCTCACTACGAGAAGTGGCCTGGGACAAATTTCCATTGGTCGGGCAACAGTGCAGTCACAAAATAGGGAACCGCCAACAATCGATCGTGATTTTCCGACATGTCCATTTGGTTCCGATCTGGCTGATTGAGGTTGGTTCGGCCGGCGTACCACACCCAGTATTTTTTCACCACCAACCAAAAGTTGCCATGGTTGGTTGGTTCGGCCGAAAATATCTGCTGTTGTGTACCCATCCTTAGAAGATACATCCAGTAGACAGACTATTGGCTTAGCATTGCATTGATAGCACCATCACCAATAAGGTAAAACACAGCACACACACTCATTATTTACAACATCTTATCAGGCAAATCCAAGTTTATGCAGCTCTAGTGCCAGGGCTAGTCCAGAAAAAAAAAACAGCACACTTCAAACAAATCTACTAATAAAATTTTGTACAATCTGTTTTTAGATGTGCTCAGATTTGAATTTAGATGAAGACAAGCGAGATCCACTCACACCGAGTGCTGTTAAACCTGATTGCACACATCTAACATCACTGATAGGGATACCACTATGGTAATTACTCTAATATAATAGCGTATGCTCTTTAAAACAACATCTAAAAGTACGGCCAGCAGCCCTTAATCTGGTAGTATAGATAAGTATTTACATACAGTACAGTACAAGTATAGTATACTATAGTATAGGTCTAGTCCAGTAACCAAAAAAAAAAAAAAAAAAAAATAGTAACGGTATAGGTACTATCGTATATACAGTTAGGCGTATATCGATAGAGTATATATAGTATATACATTACATGTACAGTAAATAGTACATATAGTATAGTCAGTAATAGATAGTAACAGTATAGATAATTAACAGATAAGTTATAGTACAGTATATTAATACAGTACAGTACAGTCAGTATAGTATACTATATCATAGGAATAGTACAGTATAGTACAGTATATTACAGTATAGTAATAGTACAAGTATAGTATAGTACAGTATAGTCTAGGTCAGTACAGTCCAGTACCGTATAGTATACTCCATATAGTATAGTATAGTATAGCGTAAATAGTATAGTACAGTATAGGATAATTACAGTATAGTATATTACTACGTTACAGTACCAGTATAGTATCTATATTAGTATAGTACAGTATAGTACAGTATAGTACCGTCATAGTATAAGTACAGTAGAGTAAAGTACAGTGATAGTATCGTATAGTCCTAGTACAGTATCTATAGTCAGTAAAGTATAGTACCGTAGAGTACACTATAGTATAGTATGAGTATAGTTACAGGACCGTACAAGTACGTAATCGTATACTATAGTACTAGACGTACAGAATAGTAGACAGTATAGTCCAGTATAGTACAGTATGTCCAGTCGGATAGTACAGGTATAGTATAGTCCGTAAGTATAGTACCGTATAGTAATTAGTATAGTACAGATGTATAGTACATGATAGTAAATACGTAACAAGTTACAGTGTGGACAGTATAGTACAGTATAGTATAGTATAGTATAGACAGTAAGTACAGTACAGTATATTATGTACAGTATATCTAGTATAGTCGTGCCACGGTTAATAAGACAAAATACGTTCAATCCAGTCCCAACTCATCTAGCAATATCCCTCATTTCCTGGCCTAACTGTTGAATCCAGAGGAAGGCACCAAAAAAAAACCCAGACAATTTCTGAAGGGGAAAAAAGCCCGCCTGACGCAAGTGCAATGGGAAATTTCCTGATCAACTCTACTTAATGTATCAATACCAGTAACTGTAACATTCCTTGTTTGTAAAAACCATCCAGCTTTTTTTTTAAAACTGACAATGACCCGGCCATAACAACATCCACTAAACAGTTTCCATAGCTTTACCGTCTCACAGTGGACAACCCTTGCCAACTCTACGTTATATATCACTTCGCCAGTACTTGTACCATTTCCCTTGTTTTGGGGCAGAAACTCCATCCAGCTTTTTATTAACGAACCATGAAGCCTGCGCATAACGACGGTCCCCCTGTACGACGTTCCCTCAGCTTTAACCGTTCTCACAGTGACAACCCTTTCCCCCACCTACTTTATGTTCAATACCAGTACGTGTAACATTCCTTGTTTTCAACTCATCCAGCCTTTTTATTACCGGACCATGAACCTCCATAACAACGTCCACTGGAAGACAGTTCCATAGCTTAAAACCGTTCTCAACGTGCAAAACCCCTTTCCCCAACCTATTATGTATCAATACCCAGTACCTTGTAATCATCCTTGTTTGGTAGAAACTCATCCCTTTTCTATTAAACGCCAATGACTGCATAACAAAGTTCCACTGAAGACATTCCATAGCTTTACCGTTCTCATCAGTGACAAACCCTTTCACCCACTCTGCACTTTAGGTATCCTTCCCAGTAACTTGTAACATCCTTGTGGTGTAAAACTCATCCAGCGTTTTTATTGAACCTGACCAATGAACCCTGCCATACAAACGGCCACTGGAGACAGTTTCCCACAACTTACCGTTCTCACAGTGACAAAAACCCTTTCCAACTGCTACTTAATTTATCATACCATAACTTGTACCAGTCCTTGTTTGCAGAACTCATCCACTTTTTATTAAACTGACCAGAACCTGCAAACACGTCCCCGGAAGACAGTCCCATACTTTACCGTTCTCACATGATCAAACCCTTTTTCCCCAACTCTACTTTATGTTAGCATACCAGTAACTTGTGACATCCTTGTTTGCAGAAACTCCTCCAGCTTTTATTAACTGACCCAATGAACCGCCATAACAACTCCACTTGAAAGACAGTTTCCCATAGCTTTACCGTTCTCAACAGTGAAACACCTTTCCCAACTCTACTTTCTTATGTATCAATAATACCAGTACCTTGTAACATTCCTTGGTTTGTAGAAACTCTCCAGCTTTTTTATTAAACTGACAATGAACCTGCTAACACAGTCCACTGAATACGTTCCATAGCTACGTCGCACAGTGCAAACCCTTTCCCAACTCCTACTTTATGTATCATTCCCAGTACTGTAACGTCCTGTTTGGAGAACACTCATCCAAGCTTTTTATTAAACTGGACCAATGACCTCCATAACCGTCCACTGGAAGACCGTTTCCATAGCTTTACGCTCTCACAGTGGACAAACCCTTTCCCAACGCTACTTATGTTCATACCAGTCACCTTGTACCATTCCTTGTTTGTAGAACTCATCCAGCTTGGTTATTAAACTGACCACTGACCGCTATAACAACATCCACTTGGAAGACAGTTCCATAGCTTTAACCGTTCTCACGGGACAACCCTTTTCCCAACTCTACTTTATGTATCAATCCCAGTAACTGTACATTCATTGTTTGCAGAAACTCATCCATCTTTTTATAACTGAACCAATGAAACCTGCCCCTAACAACGTCCACTTGAAGACGTATCATAGCTTTACCGTTCTCACATGACAACCCCCTTCCCAACTCTACTTTATGTATAATCCAGTAACTGTATCATTCTTGGGGGTAAACGCATCCACTTTTTATTAAACTGACCAATGACCCTCCATACAAACGTCCACGGGAAGGCAGTTCCATACTTTACCTTCTCACAGTGAAAACCCTGTCCCAATCTACTTTATGTACAATCCAGTACCTTGGTAACATTCCTTTCGTAGAAACTCATCCACTTTTATTAAACTACCATTAACCTGCCATATAACAACTCCACTGGAAGGAACGTCCACCAATACTGTTTAGGTTATAAGAATAACTCCAAAGGGGTTCAACAACGTTTTCGGGCTGCTTGTAGAGGTTGCAGCTTCCTCAGGACATCATCTGTTTGCACTCAGTGAGTGAGCTGTTTGCTTCTTCATCTAAATTAAATCAGAGCTCACCCAAACCCAGCATATCAGGCAAATTCTGGATAAATTAATACAAGTGGTCAGCTGGTAACTTTCCTTCTAATCCCTGAAAATGTAATAAATGATAGTACAAGGCTGACATACCAACCGTGGTTTACCAGGCTTTTAGAGTCTTCAGGGTTCTACTAACGAACTATATGAGCATGCAAACACAGTTGTGGATTGGGAGGAGATCCATCTTAACAATTGGAAATAAATAATTGACATTTGAAAGCACACTGGGAAGAATTTGCTCGAAATACAAATGTCAGTGAAGCCGAGAATATTCATCTTCCTTTCTTGTCCCCCATGTCCTAAGGCAACGTGTTCTACCTCGAACGGATTAGGGTAACCAACCATAGACAGAATCGAGTGACACGGACTGGTGTCTACACACATACATGCTGTGACTGGTCTGAAGGGATTCCGCCTTAACGAACCAGTAACGCACACTTGCTAAAACGAATATCCTTATAATCGTCAAGGCAGTCATCATAGGTCTTACTGTCTACTGTATAGGGAGACCCCTCAAAACATAATCTCAACCCTAGGTGGATACACATAACCATCATAAAAGTAAGAAACTGTCTACCCCACAACAAGGACCTGAGAATCTTTGCCTGGAAGAACCCCCACATTGGGGAGGTGTGCTCATTATGGGGGACTTAATTCCCCGACAGGCCTGTGGAAGGTGGCTCATTATGGGGGAGACTTTAATTACCCCCTGACATTTGACTGGTGGACTGGCTCATAGGGGAATTTTAAATTCCTGACATTGATTGGTAGGTACGCAGGATGGGGACTGTATTACCCTGACATTGACCTGGGGGAGTGTTGCTCTTATGGGCGACTTTAATGACCCTGACATTGATGGTGTAGGTGTACTCGTCTGGTGACTTTAATTACCCTGACATTGATTGTGTTGTACTCATTGTGGGGGACTTTAATTACCCTGACATGATTGTGTAGTTAACTTCATTATGGGACTTTTAATTACCCGGCCCGGGATGTGGGAGTGTGCTCAGTATGGGGACTTTAATTACCCTACATTGAATTGGGGGGGGTGGAGTGTGCTCATTATGGGCTTTAATTACCCGTCATTGAATTTGGGGAGTGGTACTCATTATGAGGGACCTTTAATTATCCTGACTTGATTGGTGGTGTACTCATTATGGGGGCTTAATGACCCTACATGGATTGGTGTAGTGTACTCATTATGGAGACTTTTAATAACCCTTGACTTGCTTGGTGTATTGTACTCATTATGGGGATTTAATTACCTGACATGGATGTGTTATGTACTCATTATGGACTTTAATTACCCTGACATGATTGTTGTAGTTTACTCATGTGGAGGACTTTCATTACCCGGACATTGATTGGGTTTATGTACTCCATTCATGGGGACTTGAAAGTACCCTGACATTGATGGAGTGTGCTCATTATGGGGGACTAAATTCCCTACATTGAATAGGTGGATTTACTCATTATGGGGGACTTTAATTACCCTGACTTGATTGAGGATTGTACTCATTGGGGACGGTAAGTACCCTGACATGTAGCTGTTGGTATTCAATTAGATCAACGGGACTTGAAATGTGGGTTCTTGAAGAACGTGTCGCAGGTCATCCGACTGAGACAGCAGTCGGATGACTATCGAACGTCTTCAGAACTACATTTCAGCCCGTTGATCTAATGAGCTACAACAGATATACCATGACCTGGAATGAAATGAGAACCTTCACAAAGTCATACCCTGAAAGTGATGGTGTAGTGTCTCATATGGGGATGAGTTCATGAGTTTCCTGACATGATAATTACTCTCACAGGTGGTTGAGGTGCCTAACTATAAAGGGCTCTATTGGATCTGGTAATATCTAATCTTGTGAGCGCATTCATGATATAAAGTAACGTGAGGCTAAGACCCTGACATTGAATGGGTGGAGTGTACTCATTATGGGGGAGCTTTAATTACCCTGACATTGACTGGTGGAGTGTCTCATTATGGGGACTTTTAAATTACCTGACATGGATTGGTGTAGTGTACTGTCAGTATGGGGGGACTTAATACCCTGACTTGATGGGGGTATTGTACTCATTGTGGGACTTTACTTACCCTGACATTGAGTGGTGTAGTGTACTCATTATGGGGGACTTAATTACCCTGACTTGATTGGTGGAGTTGTGCTCATAGGGGGACTTTTAATTACCGGACATTGATTGGTGGAGTGTGCTCCATTATGGGGACTGTAATTGAGCCCTACATTGATGTGTAGTGTCTCATTCTTGGGGAACTTTATTACCTGACCTTGAGTGGTGGTAGTGTGCTCATTATGGAGACTTTATTACCCTAACATGATTGTGTATTGTCTCATATGGTGGGACTTTAATTACCCTGACTTTGGTTGGTGGAGTGTACGCATTTGGGGGGGCCTTATTACCTTACCTTGATGGTGAGTGTGCTCATTTATGGGGACTGGAATTACCGTCATGATTGGTTGTAGTGTCTCATTATGCGACTTTATACCTGACATTGATTGGTGTAGTGTACCATTCAGGGGGACTGTAATAAATTACCCGACATTGATGTGTAGTGTCTCTTATGAAGGGACCTTTAATTACCGCCTGACATTGATTGTGTAGTTGACTCATTGTGGAGGACTTTAAATTACCGGGGGCGGACATGATTGGTGTAGGTACTTCATATGGGGACTTTAATTACCTGAATTGATGATTGGGGGAGTGTGCTCATTATGGTAGACTTAAATTACCCTGCCTTGATGGGTAGTGTCTCTTATGGTGGACTTATTACCCTGCATTGATGGGGGTGTTGACTCATTATGGGACTGTAATTACCCTGACATATTGGTGTATTCTCATTGTTGAGGACTTTTACTTACCCTGACATTGATTGGTGTTTTACTCATTATGGGGGACTTATTACCCTGACATTTGATTGGGGGTGTGCTCATTATGGGACTTTTAATTGACCCTGACGTAAGTGGTGGAGTGTGGCGGCATTTGGGGGGACGTTAAATTACCCTGACATGAAATGTGGTATGTAACCATTATGGGGACTTTATTACCCTGACTTGATTGGGAGTATGTACGCATATGTGGGACTTTAATTTACCCTACATTGTATCTGTTGTTCAATTCGATCAAGCTGGACTGGGAAAGTGGTGGTTCTTTCAGACGTTTCGCTAGTCATCCGACTGAGAAAAGCCCGTCGGATGACTAGCGAACGTCTTCAAGAACGACTTTCAAGTTCCAGTGATCTTAAGTTAAGACAACATAGATACCATACCTGGATGAATGAGAACCTTCCACAAGCAACCTGACATTGATTGTGTAGTGTACTCATTAGGGGGATAGTTCTGAATTTTCCGCGAGAATTTTTCGCTCACAGGTGGTTGAGATTCCTACTAGAAAAGGAGCTCCTGTTGATCTGGTATATCTAACATTGTGAGCGCATTATAGGATTATAAAGGTAACGGTGAGCCGTAGGGAATAGTAACCATGAAATAGTGGCGTTTGGACTTTGTTACGAAAGGAAACGTGTGCTGGTAAACAATTGACTTTTGAATTCTGGAAGAGCAATGTGCCAGGTTAAAAGCCTCTTCAGAATTCAACTGTATAATGTATTATCAGTAAAGGTACTGAACACAGTGCTGTGTGCAGGGATTTTTTAAGCCAGTTCCACATCTAGGATTTATACCCTTGGAAATAAATGTAAAAAAATAAATCCCGCCCATTGCTGAATTCTGAATTGTAAAGATGCAAGGTAAGAAGAAAGGCATTTAAACCTGTAGGCCGAGGAACAAAGGGCCTTTCGGGAGTATAAAACTGTAACAGGAGTGTCAAAGAAACAGCAAACTACTAAAATATACTGAAGTTGAGGTAGCTGAACAAAGCATATCACTAGCCTAAACATTTTTTTTAAGTATATTAACTAGTAGAAGATGAGACTGCAGAATGTAGCACCATTAATTAATGGGGATTAGGTAGGTTACGGAGGATGGGCGATAAAGCCCAATGTCTTGAATACTTTTGTTTCCCCTGTAATAAACTAAGAAATCCAATACAGATATCATCGAGTAGAGTAAAGCAATACGGTCTAAATAACTATTCAAGTGCACTTTGGTTTAACTGAGGATATTGTACAGAAGAACTAACTACGGTAATATTAAGAAATCTCCTGGACCGGATAAAATCATCCTCGGGGTACTTCTGGACTAAGGTTCAGTTATCTAGGCATTGTTTCTTACTGTTGTCAGAGTCCCTCATGTCCGGTTGTGTGGGCCTCTGGATGGAAAAGGCGATGTTCTCCATATTCAAAAGGGTAAGTCGTTCACAGCGGTAATAACAGGCCCTTTAAGGGTTTACTTCAGGGTGGGGGAAGAGCCTGAAATTTAAATAAGGTAAACATGTGCCTAGAGTATGTTCAAGGACTGCATTAATAAGTGTACCAGCATGGGAGTTGGAGGGAATAGATCTTGTCAACCTACTTGCTTGGCTTTTATTAGGAGTAAGTTTGATACATTCCCATAGCCGACTACTGTAAAAGCTAAAGGCCTGTTGGCTGGGGAGTCCACATTTGTAATGGATAGAAAGATTGGTAATGCAGTATGGATGCGACAGTATTTGAATGGGGCTTCATCATAGGGCCTAAAGATGCTAAGTGGCGCGGCCACAGGGTTCCCTGTGTTGGGGACCGCTTCTATTAATCAATTATTAATGATTTGGAAGTGGGTTATTGTCAGCAAGGTTTTCTGTGTTTGCTCGACACACAAACACTTTGTCGCCCATTAAACACCTTCAGAGGATTCAATCGTTACAGCGGGATCTAGATAAATTTTCACATTGGGGGCTTCTTACTACATTAACTATAGTTCCCGCCGGCCCAAGACTTACTCCTCGTCACCGTCAGAATAATTTTCGCACAATTTGTACAACGAATGACCCTCGTCGACCATCGTGCGCAAATGAATCTTTACGATCGTTCTAAGACCAACGATCTGCGACTATTCTCCGATGCTTTTTCTCGACGATCACCTGGCGATTCGTTCTGCCGAATTGCCGTTGTTTGTACATGTTTGGCAAGTTATCGGGTAGAGTGTCATGGAAGATTGAATGAATACACATGGGCGACATTTCGAGATCAACGTGAATTTCGAACGTCAACTTAATACGTACGTCACGATAACACCTGTACCAACGAACATTCTCTATCTCACTATCATTGATGTCTCCACACAGGAAATTGCACAATCACTGTTTAAATCTTTTGAAGTCCTTACCGTTGTTTTTAAACAGCTGATATGGCACAACTATACTGGCAACACGCGGTTTTAAAACATTGGCTGGGGTGCGTGTCCAGGGGTCTGTGGCCATAAACGTTGTTATGGGGGTGCTGAGATCTCTGAGGTTTTACGACCTCGCCGGTCGACCCTGTGATAAACACAGTTTGCCGTGTGAACCATGAATTCACGTATGGTTTTGCGCACTATTTCTTATCTTTAACACAGCCTCCGCCATGGTTCCTTCCAGTTACCCTACCCATAGTAATATTTTAACATCTATGGGCAGAGAACCACTGGCGATTTTCCCAGTTTTAATAAATCTCACAAATGGGCGTACTAGAACTTCCTAGTATGTTTCCCCAATAAAAAACCTAACAAACCACCTGCGTCACACCGGGGTCTTCCAACCCTTCCACGTGTTACAGAATGACTGGTTTCTGATTGGTACAGTTTTTATGTTCATATTCATTATCATAAACTATTGTGCTAATGACCCCCCTACACCGTAAATTGCTCATCTCATACCCACGGACCTTACGGGTTTCCTGTCATGTGTCAAGGTTTCGTGTACCGTAAATATTTAATTCACTGTCCATGTGTAAATAAAAGTGTTTTCCGCAATGCGAGGTCCATTCATCAAACGTGGATTTATTTTCAAACCTAATATTTACCTTTGTTTGCCGTTGAACAATGAACCTCTCCAGACTTCACTCACCTTTCCCTATTTTTATTATCATGAACAATCTAGTCATGGACGTGGAATACCGGAACTCCAAGCAGAATTAACATTGAGAGTCCAAGTGGAGCGGAACGCTAGATGTGGATCTACATTTCGTTATCTGACGTCTGTGCTTGAAGACACCTAGGATCATCAGTCTCATGATTCACCACACCTCAATCCTCCTGTATGAAATGCCCGCCCGGCCCTAATCAAGTACAATTTTATAAGATCTACATGGTGTCGAACTTATGTAATGCAGGAGATGAGAATATCCAGCGCATAATGTGTTGTCACAGTTGATGTGCATGACAAGTAACTAAAACAACTGAGTTCTGGAAATCTACAGCAGACAGTTTCACTGTTACATTGAGGCTGCTCTAGGGATTATTAGGAGGAAGGAACATTCCCTGGGATCGTCCATGGCCGAGAAACACCCCGCTGTGAACCTTTTTAAGACAATAACAAGATTGTGGAAGCACCTCCAATTAGCTAATTTCACTACTTGAGCGGAAGTGCACGACTGGTCAACATTTATACAACCAGAGAAAAGATAATCAATGCCACATTCCTGGCCCCATACAATATCATTATGAATCTTACACTGGCTAGCAATTATAAACATAGAGATAATCCAATGCCATTCTAGGCCCATACAATATCATTTATCGGATAACGACCTACATTATAACATAAACGCTAATCAATGCACATTCTAGGGCCCCATACAATACATAGTATCTGCACACTGCATACATGATAAACATAGAAAGATAATCATGCACATTCCTAGCCCCATACAATATCATATATCTGCACACTTGGCATAACTTTTAACATAGAAAGATAATCAAGGCACTTCCTAGCCCCATACAATATCCTATTATCTGACACAATGGCATCCTTTAAACATGAAAGATAATCAATGCAATTCTATGGCCCCATACACTATAATTATTATCTGCACACTGACATCCATTTAAACAAAGAAAGATAATCAATGCCACATTCCTATTCCAGGCCCCATACTATCATATTATCTTGCACACTGGCATCATGATACACTAGAAAAGGGATAATTAATGCATATTCCTAGCCCCATACCATTATCTATTATCTGCACAATGGCATAGTCATTAGTAACGATGAAAAGAAACCAATGGCACATTCCGAGGCCCCCTACAATATCATATTACTGCACAACACTGGCATACATATTAAACATAAAAGATGAATCACTGACCTTACTAGGCCCCATACATATCATATTCTCTGCACACCTGGCAACCTTATAAAACAGAGGAAGTGCATTGATTAGCTTTCTATGTTTAATAAGTATGGCATGTGCCGATAATATGAGTGTTGGGGCCTAGGAATGTGCAGTGATTTATCTTTTCTCTGTTTATAACGTATCCAGTTGCGATCAATATGAAATTTGTAGGGGCCAGGAATGTGCATTGATTACTTTTCTTCTCTAGGTTTGATAACTGTTTTTGACCAATCATAATCACTTCCGCTAATGATAAGTTGTAAATAGCCTAATTGGAGTCTCCCACAATCCGTGTATTTGTATGTATATTGGGAGCCTTTGTCAAACCTCCATGTGGTAAATAGCACCCCCAACAACGCTCCTTTAAGGGAGGTCTTTTGCCATTTAATATAAACACTGGTGGCCCTTTCCTCTTTAAAACCAAGGGGGAGGGGAAGTGAGAAAGCCTGTTATATGATCCAGTGGTGTAAAATGGAAATGCAAGTTTTGTTAATCGTATTGACGTAAAGGTTAGACGTTAGACCGGCCGACGGGGTTTACTTGACGGTTGGAAGTTTTTCCTTCATCGTGATCACAGTAATGTATCTAAACCCCCTTTGTTTATAATGTTGCCAGTGTGCAGATAATAGATATTAATGCCCGTAGGAATGTGCTATTGAGTATCTTTCTATTTTATATATATGTTGCCAGTGTGCATATATGATTTGTATGGGCTCTGAGGATTGGCATTGAGTTATCTTTTCTATTTTATAATGTATGTCCCAGTGTGCAATATATGATATGTATGGGGCCTAGGAATGTACATTGAATTATCCTTTTCTAGTGTTTATAGATGTATGTCAGTGTGCATAATTTGATATTGGATGGGCCTGAAGGTACATTGATTATCTTTTCGAGTTTATAATGTAGGCCATGTGCAGATAATATATATTGTAATGGGGTCCTAGGAATGTCATTGTTATCTTTTTCTATGTTTATAATGTATGGCAGTGTGGCATTATATGGATATTGTAATGGGGCCTAGAATGTGCATGGATTCCTTTCTTTTTATAATAAAGTATGTCAGTGTGCAATCTATGATATTGTGGGGGTCCTAGGAATGTACAATTGAGTATCGTTCTATGTTATAATGATGCCAGGTTGTGCAATAATATGATATTGTATGGGGCCTAGAATGTGCTGATTAATCGTCGCTAGGGGTAATGTAATGGTAGTGTGCAGATACTATGATTTGGTATGGGGCCTGGAATGTGGCATTGATTTATCTGTTCTATGTTTATATTATATGTATACTATATATACAGATAATATGATATTGTATGGGGCCTAGGAATGTTCCATTGATTATCTTTTTCATGTTTATAAGTTGTCAGTGTCATTCATATGATATTTATGGCCTAGGAACGTGCATTGAATATCTTTTCTATGTTATAATTCACTGCCCGTGGTGCAATAATATGGCTATTGATTAGGGGGGCCAGGATGTGCATTGATTATCTTTTTCTATTTTATAATGTATGCCAGTTTTCAATCAATGATATGTATGGGGCCAGGAATGTCAATTGATTATCTTTTCTATTTGATCATGTAGGGGCATGTCAGATAATATATATGTATGGGGCCCTTGGAATGACATTGATTACTTTTCTATGTAGAATGATGCCATTGTTGCAGATAATTATATTGTATGGGGCCTAATGGTCCTTGATTATCTTCTCTAATGGTTATAATGTCTGTCACAGTGTGCATCTAAATATATGGGTATGGGGGCCTAGAATTGCATTGATTATCTTTTCTATGTTTATATATATATAGAATAATACTGTAATATACAGATATATGGATAGGGTATGGCCTAGGAAATGTACATTGATTACCTTTTCTATGTTTAAATGTAAATGTCAGTGTGCATAAGAGTGATTTGTAGGGGGCCTAGGAATGTGCATTGATTAATCTTTTCATTTTTATAATGTATGCCAGTTTGCCAGAATATGATATTGTAGGTGCCTAGTAATGTGCATTGATTTCTTTTCTATTTTAGAATGTATGCCATGTGCAGATAATAATGAGAATTGTATGGGCCTAGGAAGTGCTGATTATCTTTTCTATTTTTTATAATGTATGCCATGTGCAGATATATGATATTGTATGGGGCCTCTGAAAGGTGCATTGAGTATCTTTTCTATGTTTAATAATGTCATGTCAGTGTGCAGATAATATGATATGTATGGGGCCCAGGAATGTGCATTGGTTTCTTTCTATGTTTATATGGATCCAGTGGTGCAGAATAATATCATATTGTATGGGGCCCGTAGATGTACATTGATTACTCTTTCTATGTTTAAATGTATGCAGTGGTGCAGATAATATGAATATTTATGGGACCAGATGGGCATCTGATTATCTTTTCTATGTATTATACTGTATGCCAGTGGCGATAATATGATATTTATGGGGCCTAGGAATGTGCATTGAGTATCTTTTCATGTTTATATATATAGATAACTTATATACAGATCATATTGATATTGTTATGGGGCCTAGAATGTCATTGATGAGCCTTTTCTATGTTCATAAATGTAGCGCATGTGCAGCAATAACTGATTTGTATGGGACCATAGGATATGGCATTGATTATCTTTTTTTCTATGTTTATCATGTATGCCACTGTGTCAGTATATATATTGTCTTGGGCCTGCATGTTGCATTGATTATCTTTTCGTGTTATATATATAGAACAAATATACTGTATAATACAATAATATGATAACTTGTATGGGGCCTAGGGAGGTCCGCATTGATTAGCTTTTGCTATGTTTATAATTCGTATGTCGTGTGCAGATATTGATATTGTATGGGCCTTCGGAATGTGCATTGATTATCTTTCTATGTTTATACTGTATGCCATTGTGCAGTTAATATGATATTGTTGGGGCCCTAGGAATGTGCAGTGATTTCTTTGCTATGTTTATAAGTATGCCAGTGTGCAATAAATATGATATTGTATGGGCCCAGGAATGTGCATTGTATTATCTTTTCTATGTTATAATGTATGCCATTGTGCGATAATATGATATTGTATTGGGCCTAGGAATGTGCATTGATGGCTTTCTATTTTATAAGTTGGCCAGTTGCAGATAATATATATGTATGGGGCCTAGATGTGTTTGATTAGCTTTTTCTATGTTTATAATGTATGCCAGTTGGTGCACTAATGATATTTTATGGGCCCAGGAAGGATGGCATGTTCTTTTCTATTTTTAGAATGTATTCAGTGTGCAGATCATAATGATCTTTTTGGGGCCCAGGATTGTGCAAATGATTATCTTTTCGATGCTTATATGTATGCAGTGTGCAGATAATATGATAGTTGTATGGGGCGCATAAGATTGCATTGATGATCTTTCTATTTTATATGTAGGCCAGTGTGCAGATAATATGAAGCTTTTATGGGGCCCAGGAATGTGGCAGTGATTATCTCTCTCTAGTTTAATTATATGGGTATTATATTACTCGGTACTATATACTAGGTATTATAAGAGCCAAACATTTGTATAGCTGGCGCTCCCCTAGCCAGAGGCAACTCGGGTCTCCCAGGTCAAAGGCGGGGCCCCTTCCTGTACACATCCCTCCTTTTGATAATTTATTGTTACGAGCCAAAGTCCGGAAGTTCAGTCCTCAAACTCTTAAGTATCGGCTTGGGCTCAAGTTCGAGTTCAGTCCATCCGAGTCCGTGTTGGATCCGGGAGGGGGGACCGGCGCACCGAGCCCTCCCCCACTCCCTCCATCCTGATCCCCTTCGTGCCTCTTTCCCCCTACTTAAATCCTTAATCTGTATTGTAAGCGTACACTCCTACCCCACAACCGCTAAGTACAGTACAAAATGGACCCAAACATACTTACAACTCCTGGTCCACGTCTTCTCTCCATTGCTGGCAGCCGTGGCATGATTGGCTCCTCGGTCGATCCGGCCCCCCTGCTTGTCTTTCCACCAGCCAGGGGAGCCGGACCAGAGCGACTCTGAACGAGGAGATGTAAAGAAAGTTTGGGATCGATTTTCTAATTTAAATTAGGTGGGGTGGGAGTGGATGCCCTATAACATGGGATGAAGATATTGAAGGTGGAGATGCCCTTTACAGACGTTTTATTGGGGGTTTTGTATTTCCCCATTGGTGACAAAGAATCTACACCTCAATTTCTCAATTATCTGCGCAAACCAGATTGGTTAACGATTGTCTGAAATGAGGTTGGGTCTGTGTTTTGACCTGGATGAGAATTACAGATATACCCGTGACCTGATGGATGCATAGTACAGATAGACCATTAACTGGATGGATTAATATTACCGATATCCCGTACCTCTGGATGGATGAATAATTACAATTACCATGACCTGGATGGATGAATCTTAACAGATTACCGGACCTGGAATGGATGAATATTACAGATATCCGTGCCTGGATGGATGATATTACAGATAGTACCGTGACCTGGATGATGAATATTACAGATATACCGTGACCTAGATGAGATTTAGCCACAGATATACCGTGACCTGGATGATGAATATACAGATATTCCGTGACCTGGAGGATGAAATATTACAGATATACCGTGACCTGATGGATGATATTACAGATATCCGTTACCTGGAATGGAATGAACATTCAGATATACCGTTACCTGGATGGATGATCTTACAGATATACCGTGACCTGGGAGGATGAAGGTTACAGAATACCGTGACCGGAGGGATGAATATTACCGATTCCGTGACCTGGAGGATGAATATTCAGATAGACCGTGAACCCTGATGAAGAATATTACAGTAATAGCCGTGACTGGATGGATGAATATTACAGATATCCGTGAGCCTGATGGATGATATTACAGTATAACCGTGACCTGTGGATGAATATTACGATATAAACGTGACCTGGATGAATGAATATACAGATATACCGTGACCTGGATGGATAAATCATTCAATATCCGTTACCCCTGGATGGATAACTATTAGCAGATATACCGTTACCTGGATAATGATATTACCGAGATAACCGTGACCTGGATGGATGAATATTACAGATATACCGTGACCTAGATAGATAAATATTACAGATATAACCACCGCGACCTGGCTGAAGGAGTAGGACAGAATATACCATGACCCGATGAATGAAATATTACAGTATAAACCGATACCTGGATTGGCTGAAATATTAGCAGATATTCCGTGACCTGGATGGATTAATATTCCAGATATACCATGACCTGGATGCTGACATATTACAGAGATACCGTGACCTGATGGATGGAATATTACAGTATACCATAACCTGGACTGGATGAATTTACAGATGACCGTGACCTGGATGGATGAATACTACCGATATACCGGGACCTGTGATGGCTGAATATTCAGATATAACCAGTGGACCTGGATGATGAATATTAAGATATAAAAAATTAAAAAACCGTGACCTGGATGGATGAATATTACAGAATATCCCGTGACCTGAGTATGATGATGACGATAGTCCCGTGACCCCTGGATGAATGAATATTACAGATAGACCGTGACCTGGATGATGATATACGGATTACCGTGACCTGGTGGGATAATAATTCAAGGTTACCGTGACTGTGGATGAATATTACAGGCTACCGGACCTGTGAATGAAATACCTTACAGTATACCGTTACCTGGGATGGATAATATTACCGATATACCGTTACCCTGGATGATAAGATTACAGATTACCCGTTTACCGTGTATGAATGAATATGACAGATATACCCTGTGACCTGGATGGTGAATTTAACGATATACCTTGACCTGGAAGATAATATTACAGATATACCGTGACCTTGAATTAATGATATACAGCATATACCATGACCATGATGAATATTTCAGATATACCATGACCTGGTGAATGATATTCCGTACATATGACATGACTGGATGAATGAAATTACATATTACCATGACCTGGCTGAAATGCAATATGACAGATATAACCATGACCTGGATGATGACACATTACCGATAGACCATGACCCGAATGAATGATATTACAGATCTACCATGACCGGGATGATGATATTACAGATAACCAGACCTGGATGCATGAATATACAGTTACCATACCGGATGAATGAATATACGATTACCATGACCTGATGAAATGAAGATTACCGATATACCATACCTGGATGAATGGATATTACAGACACATGGCCTGGATGAATGTATTACGATATACCATGGACCCTGGGATGAATGAATATTACAATATACCATGACCCGATGACAGAGATACATGACCTGGATGAATGAATATTACAGAATATAACCGTGACCTGGATGGATGAATTTTACAGGATATCCCATGACATGGATGATGATATTACAGATTACCGTGACCTGGATGATAATATTAACGATTACCGTGACCTGGAGGGATAATCTGACATATATACCGTGACCTGGAGAATGAATCTACAGATATTACCGTGACCTGGATGAATGAATATGACAGATATAACGTACCTGTGGATGAATATTACCGATATACTGGTGACCTGAATGGATGAATTACCGATATACCGTGGACCTTGATAATGAATTTACAGATATACCAGACCTGATCAGAATATTTACAGATATATCCGTGACCCTGGATGACTTTACAGGATATACCGTGACCTGTAATGAATATTACAGAGATACCATGACCGGAAGATGAATTTACAGATATACCAGTGACCTGGAATGATGAATGAATTAACCGATATACTGTGACCTGGATGGATGACTATACGATTACCAGGACCTGGATGAATGCAATTCAGATATACCATGACCTGATGAATGGAATCTTACAGATAAACCATGACCTGGATGATTGATATACCAGATATACCGTGACCTGGATGAATGAAATTACAGATATACCGGACCTGGATGGATGAAATATTACAGATATACTGTGACCTGATGATGATAGTACAGATATACCAGGTACCTGGATGAATGATATTACAGATATACCGTGACTGATGGATGATATTACCAAGATATACCGTGACCTGGATGCGGATAATATTATACAACACAAGAAACAGATATACCTGACCTGATTCCATGAAGATTACAGCTTACCATGTACCTGGATGAAATGAATATTAACATATATACCATGACCTGGATGAATGAAAAATATTACGACTATACCATGCCATGGAATGGAATGAATATTCCAGATACTACCCGATGACCTCTGGCTAAATGAAATATTACCCGATATACCATGACCTGGTGGGAATGAATCTTACAGATATGACCATGCCTGGATGAATGAGATTCAGATTTTACCCACCGTGACCTGAGGAATTTAAATTACAGATATACCGGTGACCTGGATATGAATATTACAGATATACCATGACCTGGGATGAATGATACTACCGATATACCGTGACCTGGATGAATGAATATACAGATATACCTGAGACCTGGTGATGATATTACAATACAACCCGTGAGCCCTGGCTTTTGGGATGAATATTACAGATATACCGGGGACCATGGAGATGAATATTACCGATATACCGTACCTGGGATGAATGAATATTACAGAATTAAGTAACCGGTGACCTGGACTGGATGATGAATCTTACAGATTAAACACCGTGACCCTGATGGATGAATATTACGATATACCTGGGACCTGGAATGAAATGAATATTACAGATATCCCGTGAACCTTAGGGATGAATATTACAGATATAATGTGACCTGGGATGAATAATGTTACAGATATATCCCGTGACCTGGATGAATGAAATATACGAAACTCTAAATACGTGGACCTGGATGCATGAAATATACAGATATACGTGACCCGGATGGTACTATTACACAGATATACCGTGTGACCTGGATGGATGAATATACAGATATATCGTGGACACCTGTGATGGATGAATTTCAGATATAACCGTGACCCTGATAATGAATATTACAGATATCACCCACGTGACCCTGATGGATGAATATTACAGATTTGTGGTGACCTGGATTAATGAATATTACAGATTACCGCGTACCCGTGGACCTTGTATGTATGAATATTACAGATATACGTTGAACCCTTTGTATGAATGAATATTACAGAAATCACCGTGAGACCACCTGGCATGAATAATATTCCGAATAATACCGTGACCCTGGATGATGATATACAAGATATCAACCGACCTGGATGGATGAAATTATTACAGATATATCCGTGACCTGGATTGGATGAATATTACAGGATACTCCAGACCTGGATGAAAATGCAATAAGTCCATAGATAACCGTGTTGAACCGATGGAAGTAGAATATTACAGATAGAAATACGTGAGACCTGATGGAAATTTAAAGATATCCCACCCGTGAACCTGAGAATGGATGAATATTCATATAATCACCTTGACTGGATGAATGAATGATTAACAAGATAATACCGTACCTGGGATGGATGGATTTACGAATATACCGGAAAGACCTGATGGAATGAAATATAACAATATCTACGTGACCCTGGATGGATAATATTACAGATATAACCCGGAACCGGGAATGGATATATTACAGATATCCCGTGACCTGATGAATGCATATTACAGATATAACTGACCTGGAGGGAAGAATCATACCGATCTACCCGACCTGGATGGATGACTATTACAGATATACCGTGACCATTGATTATGAATATACAGATAAATACCACCCTACCTGGATAAAAATGCGAACCTTTCACAAGCATATTTGGACATCCCGATGTTTTAAATCCTACAAACATCCCAGGAGTCCTATAGGATCACTCACTGGCCCTATTCCTCTTTGGTGACAGACTCTCTACTCAGCTACAGGTGGTAAAGACAGGGGTGTACCCCAATGGAGTTTTGTTAAACATACCTGGTACCCCATTCAATTCTTGGGTTGTTCTATTTCAGGTCAAACGTGACTTCATTTCTATTACACTTCATATCACAGACAACCCTGATATTTCTGATACTAAATTGTGTCATGCTCTAACTAAAAATATTGGTTCCAATGTTTTAATTGTCGCAGGTCCCGTGTTTGGAGGAAAAATCGACTCAATACATTTTATACTTTTATAAACCATTAAGAATGTCGAGCACAGCAAAAAACCCATTACCCATTTGAACTCCCAAAGAAAGAACCATAAAGAAAAACCAAGTCCTCAGCCCAGTAGTCCATGTCGTTAATCACAACCCCTTCAGCTACACTATGTTTCCTGATTTCCAATGAAACATTTGCAGGTTTAAAAATTGATTGCCTGGCTTGTTTAGAAAAAATATAGGAGGCTTGACCTCAAGCTGGCTACTAACTAGTCAAATCATTACAGTTTGCAGAATAAAAGCACATTCTTGTCAAATGGTCGGCGAGATAGATTGGGCCAAGGTAAAATCATTTAAAAAAAAGTGTTTTTATTGTGATTGGAAGAAACGTGTGGTTACTTGGGCCGAAAATGGCGGGAACAATGGGGCTGTTTAAGCCTAAATACCTAACAACGTGTTTACACAGACCTGGTCTGTTCTGCTGTTTCTCTTCTGTCTGTGTTTTACTTGTGTGTATCTGTACCCCCCCTTCCCTTAGAAATAAATTGGCTTTTGTGTCTATTTTGTAAACTGAGTTTTTATGGGACAAAGTACAGGAGCCTTTAAAGCTTCTTTATAACTTCTAAGTAGCTTGTGAATAATAAAATAAATGCAGAAGAGAGATTTATAGCTTGCAGTTCCATTCCACTAATGTAGGCTTGTTTTTGCAACTGCTGGGACTGCTCTGAGTACGGGCCAATTTCTAGTATCTGTTAAACCACCAATAAAATGATTAAAGCAAAGTTGTGTGAGTTCCTCTTAGATAAACCAATGCACCGCTCTAAATAATAATGCCTATTTTTGGGTGCTCAATTGATGAAAAAAAAAAATTTCATCATCTTGCCAAATCATGTGCACTAAGCACTGTGGTGTATTTAACGTTTTAAATTAGGTTCTTGCTAAAGTTGGATGAAATAAATTGAAAATGAATCACAATTTGAAAAAACTATAAAGTTTTCTATTGTAAATATATTGAAGAACGTTTGCAATAGACACAATTTTTATTTTCATAGTTTAGTAATAATGTTTATCCGATTGTCATTAAACAACTTTTGAATTTATGAACATTGGACCTAAACAAATTTTCTATAACTGTTGTGTATATAGTTTTAGTTGTATACCCGTTGTTATTAGTTCTTAGAGTTTATATACCTGTTGTATATATTTAGTTGTATAAACGGTTGTAATATAGTTTAGTTGTATTTACTGTTGTAATATAGTTTACAGAGGTTGTCTATACATACTGTTGTGATATGTTTATTGTATCTACTGTTTTTGTATATCGTTTTTTCGAGTTGTATCCATACTGTTGTATAGATTTGTGAAGTTGTATATACTGTTGTATATACGTTTAGCGTTGTATATCTTTGTATCTCTTTCGTGTGTATTAAACTGTTGTATATAGATTTACCTAGAGTTGGTATAATACCATCTTGTCTAAGTTTCGTTGTATACACACCACTGTTAGTAAGTATAGTTTCTTGTATATGTAACTGTGTTTAGTTTTATTGTATCACTTGTTTGCTCTCATGTTAGTTGTCTATACTGTTGTAATTATTTTCGTTGTAATCACTCGTTGTAAATATATTTTAATTTGTATAAACACTGTTGTCTATAGTTGTAGTTGTATACACTGTTTGTATATAGTTTGAGTTTTGGTATACTGTTGTATATAGGTTTAGTTGTATCTACTGGTGTATAGAGTTTCAGTTGATATATACCTGTTGTCTATCGTTTCGCTTGTATATACTGTTCGTACGATATTTCGTCTATTTGCTCGCTAACCTGCGGTTGGTATATCGTTTTTGTTGTATCTAACTGTTGTATCTAGTTGTTCAGTTTATATTACTGTTGTATATAGTTTAGTTGGTATACACGGTTGTCTATAGTTTAGTTTATATCTAACTGGACGTTTGTATACTAGTTTAGTTGGTAATACACTGTTGTCTATCGTTTCGATTGTATATCCTTACTGTTGTATATAGTTTAGTTGTATCAAACGGGGTTGTTGACCTGTTGTATATAGTTTTTAGTTGTATAATACTGTGTATTAGTTTTAGTTGCTATATCTAATTTGTATATAGTTTTCGTTTGTATCTCCTTATTGTAATAACTTGTTACGTTGTAATACTGATTTGTATATCGGTTTAGTAGTTGCTACTACTGTTTGTAATAGTAGTTTATTTGTATATCTGTTGTCTATAGTTTTTACTTTGTTATATACTGTTTGTAGTATGTTTAGTTGTCTATCCTAACCCATGTTGTATCTAGTTAAGCCGATTGTAATACCCCTCAACGTTTGTATATAGTGTTTATTTGTATCTTCCTTGTTGTCTATTTTTAGGTTGGTATCATTATTTTTCCTCCTTGTTTATATAGTTGAGTTGATACAACTGTTGATATAGTTTAAGTTTGTTATACCCATGTTTGTATATAGTATTAGGTAGAGGAGTGTTGTCTACCTTGTTTGGTCATCTGCGTCTTCGCGTTGTATATTCCTGTTGTACTGCGTTTCGGTTGTACATCCACCTTGTTGTATATCGTTTCTAGAGTTGTCTCTCCTCACTGATATGTATCTCTTTAGCGTTTTCTATTCCTGTTGTCTGGCCGTTTCCGTGTTCTCCCCTGTTGCTCCGTTTACGGGTTGTCTATCCATGTTGCGTATATCGTTTAGATTTTTAATACCGAAACTGCGTTTATAATATTTTTTAGTTGTATATAATGTTTTATATGTGTTATTGTATCCCTAACACTGTTGTATATAGTTTAGTTGGTAATATACTGTTGTATATATTTTTTTTAGTGTATCACAACGTGTTGTATATAGTTTAAGGGAAGTTTTTGTATATACTGTTTGGTCATATCTGTTTTAGATTTGTCATAATCCTGTGTCTCTAGAGTAGCATATACCATGTAATACATAACACATACTACACTTGGTTTATTGACAGTGTTTTACCCAAGGCCAATAGCCAGGTTAACAATGAGTATCTCATATTCTAAGACCTTCTAACAATTTTTTTTATATAAAATAAACTTAAATTTCCGTGTGATGAAAGAAAAACTGTTTTAATTGATTTCTCTACAGAACTAATTTCTGTAATTTATGACAAATATTTTTTTGCTTTTATTGGATATTTCAGGCGATCCGGTGCCTTGTTCAAAAAATTCTCTATCTTGTCAAATAAACTTTCCCATTATGTCGACTGACAGAAAATAACCTATAAGTTCCCCAGGTGATTGAGCTCATAACATTCCGAAAGCTGAAGAATTTAAATGACCTTGGATGCTTTGTTAGCCCGCGGAAATATTTTATTTTTACAATAAGAGAGAGAAATCTATAATAACTCTGCATTCACTTTAAATCCATAGTTTAAAATATATTCAAGACTTCTCTGTCCAACCCTCACTAATGAGACATGTTGCTACTTTTTACAGAATTGTCTCTTGCAAAACTCAGACCCTTTATTGAGGCTGAAAGTACCCAGGGAGTGAGGACTTTATATTCTCATCTCTATGGGTGTGGAACGGGTAAAAGGTGAGTATAATTGTCCTTTAAAGAAAATCAAAATGAACTGATGGGGGATAAACGGTATAAATAGATTGTCCCTTGAGCCCTTAAAAAAGCTTCTTTTAGCCAAATGGGATTCTGGATTCCAAAAGGGATAATATATTTTAGCAAGAAGAATATAGACCATGTTCCAAAATACGATAATATTTCCTATATAGAAATTCATTTTTGACAAACAAAATAACATCTTTATGGCACGTAAATGATATCAAACCAACATACATTATGGAGGTGGGCCAGGATTCTGCACTGGTGGAGTCAACTTGGGATTTACAATATAATTCTTACATAGTGACATATAAAGAAATGCCATACATGAACAGCATATCCTTATATTTGTATTTAATAAAGGGCAATACGGCCAAGGCCCTACTATATGCTTTGCTCCCTGTGTAAATGTATTCTCCGCCCCTTTAAGGCAGTCCAGATAGAAAGAACAAAATCGCGAGCATTACCACACGCGATTGTGAGCGCTTTTCTTGTGCGATCGCGTTTGCGCTCGCGTTTTTGCCATTTTCGCGTTCCCGCGATTTCCATTTTAGCGAAAATCGCAGGTGCAATCGCGAGCACAAAACGCGTGCGCAAGCGTGCGAAAAACGCGCTAGTGTGGCCTAGCCCTAAGAAAATATATAAGCTCTGTAAGTTCACATGGTTCCCTAGAGTAGATTGTACTAAATAAAGAGAGAAGAGGTATGGTCTTGTTCCCCAGGGAACGTATATTTTTCTCAATAGGTTTGGACTGATGCTTAGATAAACAATGTAAATTAGACAAACGATCCAATGCAGTCACATACACAATGGCACTCACAGGACTTGTAGGTAAAATATAACATTTATTGGCAATAGTGTATACGAACCTTTAGTTTGAATGTCATATCCTGAGGATGGCCCATCGTCTGAAACGCGTAGATAGCGTTTAAACTACTGCCAATAAAAGTTATATTTTACCTACAATTCCCTTGAGTGCTGTTGTGTATGTGACTATATATATATATATATATCTCCTTATAATGGTATATATATATATATATATATAGTAGATGTATTACCATCTACTCTTCTAACCCCTTGTAATCTGCAACGCTGCTCATACCCTTGTATCGATTAAAGAAATGTCTAAAAATAAATATCCCATCACCCGTATATACTCGAGTATACCGCGTTTTCTCAGGCTGAAAAATCAGCCTGAAAAACTCATACTCGGTTTATACTCGAGCCTCAGCTTACCTTCCCATTCCGGCAGCCGCACATCTTTCTCTGCACGGGCGCCCGGCCTGACGTCACAGCCGGCGCCGAGCCCCCCGCCCACGGCCCGCCGGGCTGTGACGTCGCCCGGCGCGCCAGTGCAGAGAAGATCGTGGCGCTTGCCGGAATGGTAAGGTAAGCTGCCGGAATTTCTCTTCTTCTAATGCCAAGGAGGCTTCTTCAAGAGCCCAAGGATGCTTCTTCAGCACAAGATGCTTCTCAAAGCCAAGGAGCTTCTCTTCAAGCTGTGCCCTTGCTTGATGGAGAAGACCCACAGGGAGAAGAGCCCGCCAGGTACCTAAACTGGGTGGGAGGGGGAGGTAGGGGGTGGCATTCAAGATGTTTTGGGAACTACAACTCCCAGCATGGCTTTATTAGCAGGGAGTTGTAGTTTCCAAACCATCTTGAATGCCAAAGTTCGAGGGTGGCACTCCATTCACAGACGGTTCTTGGAAACTACAACTCCCAGCTAATAAAGCATGCTGGGAGTTTAGTTCCCAAACATTCTCTGAATCCACCCCTCACTCGGCGCACTTCAGATTTTGTGCAAACTACATACCTCCCAAGCCTAAAAAGCCGCCATGTGGGAGTTGTAGTTCCAAACATCTTGAACTGCCGATAGCTTCTCTACCCTACGGTTTACTACTCGAAGCTCAACAACTTATATGGATTGTTTAGCTGAAATTACTGGGTCCCCAGTCTACTTCGGTCGGTTTATATAGGGTACTCGATCACTCGCAAAAATAGTATACTACGGTAGCCCATTTGCTAAACGATGGGAAAAAGGAAACCTATTATACGAGTATACATGATAAAGTTGCAACCCCCTTCAAATGAATTCACACATGTTGGTGTGGAAATTGTAAGGATTGACAAAAGTTAATCGTTCTAATCCCTGTCGTAAACTCTCATTTTCTAGCTTAATCATGTCTAGATCGAGAAGAGAAATACATAAGGATTAAGTGAAAATGTACTTGTCAATTATTTACGACTAGGATCCTGTAGCAATTTACAAGTGAATCACGCAGACGGTCAGGCTGACAGAGACTAAGGAAGTGAGTATAGAGAGTGTTACTTGTGAAAACTGCCTAAATGTGTCTGGTTACTCCAGGGAAGATATGATAGGAATTTGTGGATGAAGTTCGATGGCAGCGAAGGTGGTAGATCCATCAGGAAGCGTTTGACACATTGGATGTGGAAGTTTCTTAGTAAAAAGTTACGTACATGGTGATACTTTAGATGGGCTACTAATAGGTCCTTAGCAGTCCCTGTTCTGACCTGAGAAAGGACGGTTGATCCTCTCGAAAGCTGTCTACTAAAATATACTGTTAGTCTCTATCTAAAAGGGATCACAGACGCCTCTACTTTGTACTACAAATATTGGGATAAAATCACGATATGCAAAACCAAGAGGATAAGTCTCATAATAACACCCAATAAATCTACTACACAAAACAACATAGGGGGGAGGTTTATAAAATAGTTTAGCATATAACTTAGATACATAATAAAACCAAAGAAAATAAGGGAAGTCCAGCCTAAGAAGTGGCCAAAGTTAGCGTCTCCCTAATAAATATTCCCTATACAGTTTGTTTTCGTTTTGATGAAAGAACCTTCTGACAGTAAGAATTTCTCACACCATGCCTCAAAAAAAAAAAAAAAAAAGGGTAGCTACTGAGTGTTGTGTTGTGACTATAATATATATAGATATATTTCCTTATAATGGTTATTATATATAATAATAATATATAGAATGTATATGTATTTTACTTCTATCTACCCTTGTAATTACTGCTACCTTTAAAGATAATGTCTAAAGTAATAAACCCATCACCGTATATACTCGAGTATAAACCGAGTTTTTCAGGCGAAAAACAGCCTGAAAACTCAACTCGGTTTATACTCGAGCCAGCTTACCTTACCATTCCGGCAGCCGCACATCTTTCTCTGCACTGGCGCCGGCCTGACGTCACAGCCGGCGCCGAGCCGACGGCCGCCGGCGTGACGTCAGCCGGCGCGCCAGTGCAGAGAAGATCGTCGGCTGCCGGAATGGTAAGGTAAGACTGCCGGAGATGCAGCTTCGTCAATGCAAGGATGCTTCTTCAAGGCCCAAGGATGCTTCTTCAGGCCAAGAGATTTTTCAAAGCCCAAGGATGCTTCTTCAATGCTGGCCCTTGCTTGGATGGAGAAGACCCACAGGGAGAAGAGCCCACAGGTACCTGAACTGGGTGGGAGGGGGAGGGTGAGGGTGGCATTCAAGATGTCTTTGGGAACTACAACTCCCAGCAGGCTTTATTAGCAGGGAGTTGTAGTTTCCAAACCATCTTGAATGCCAAGTGAGGGTGGCATTCACAGATGTTTGGAAACTACAACTCCAGCTAAAAAGCATGCTGGGAGTTGTAGTTCCCAAACATCTTAATGCCACCCTCACTGGCATTCAGATGTTTGGAAACTACAAACTCCCAGCTAATAAACGCATGTGGGAGTTGTAGTTTCCAAACATCTTGAATGCCAATTTTACCCTAACCCTCGGTTTATACTCGAGTCAACAACTTTATTAGGATTTTTAGCTGAAATTGGGTACCTCGGTTTATACTCGGGTCGGTTTATACTCGAGTATATACGGTACCTTGCAAATATGGAAAAAGGAAACCTATTAGGTACGATACATGATACATGTCAACCCCTTCAAATGAATTCACACATTTGTTTTGGAAATTTTAAGGATTAAAAAGTTAATTTCTAATCCCTGTGTAAATCCATTTCTATTAATATTCTGTTCTAGAAGAGAAATACATAATGATAAGTGAAAACTGTTAAACTATGTCAAATTATTTAACACTAGCTGAAAATCAAGAACTGTAGCTTGTACAATAATTAAGGAGAAGTAGTATAGAATAGTTTTTACTTGAAAACTCCTAAACTGTGTCTGTTTTAACTCCATTGGAAGATATATAGGAATTCTGTGTATGAAGTTCATCCATAGAGTGTTAGATCAGTCAGGAAAGGTTTGACATTGGATTGTGGAATTTCTTAGTAAGAAGTACAGTAATGTGATACTTTTAATGGGCTAACGGTCCATTAGCAGTCCTGTTCTGACCTGAGAAAGACGGTTGATCCCTCGAAAGCTTGTCTACTAAAATATACTGTTAGTCTATTAAAAGGATCACAGCGCTCTACTTTTACTACACATATCGGACTAATAAAGCAAAACAAGATGGAAGTTCTTCATAATAACACCAATATAATTATACACAAAAACATAGGGGGAGGTTTATAAAATAGTTTTATAAATATTATATAATAAAACCAAAGAAAATAAGGCTGAAGTCCAGCCTTAAAGAAGTGGCAAAAGTAGCGTTCCCTAATAAATATGCCCTATACATTTTCGGTTTGATGAAAGAAACTTCTTGAACAGTAAGAATTTCTCCACTATGCCTCAAGGACAAACCCTATAAGTAATAATTAACATGGATTCATGGGAAATAAATCCAGTCTGACAAACTTGCTTGGTTTTATAAAGTTGTAAGAATGATTTGGCGACAAAAAGTTTTTATACGTAAACTAAGGTCTGTTTTCTAGGGGGAAAAAAATAATTTTACATGGATGTAAGGTGATTATTATTATTATTATTATTATTATGATGGATTTATATAGCACCAACATCTTCCGTGGCGCTTTACAATTACATAGTCATACATTACATACAGGGTAATATATGTTATACAAAGTCATACATATTACATACATTAAATAAACACAAAAAAATGCACAATCACCTTCTTCTTCACAGCAATAGCTGAGCTCCTGTCATAGAAAATTACGTCTTTGGATTGTAAAACAAACAGGACTTCAACCCAGTTCTAGAGGATCATTCATGCCCTTGTGGGCACACATGACACCTCACATTAGTATCAAGGATTATATGTACTTTGTTTCCAAACAGCAAAGAAATGAGAATTTGAATCAATGCATTTCTGTCAGACTAGATTTAAATAAGTTGTTTTTTGAAGTTGTTTTCATTAACATGGAATAACAATTAGCAACGTATATTGGGTTTGGTAATAGAACAATGACAATGCAATTTAATTTGTTGTTCTACATTAAAATCATCTATTGACTGTCATAAGTAATGTTTCAATACTTTTATGTAAATGTCTTATGTTATAACCATAGGACAGGAAGTTCAAGGCTAGGATCTGACTTCACTTTGCATTATGGGTACAATGAACATTCTACATAGTAACATAGTATTGGAGGATGAACATTCATATCGATACAGTACTAGTAACTATATGGAGTTGTCAGATCTGTCCACTATCACCTTTATACCTACCCATAATGTCTGTATAACAGTTATAGTATAACATAGTAGTGAGGTTGTATAAAGACATACTCCATCTAGTCCAACCTTTATACCCTACCCATAATGTCTGTATACAGTTACATAGTAACATAGTATTGGAGGTTTATAAAGACATACGTCCATCTAGTCCAACCTTTATACCCTACCCATAATGTCGTTATAACAGTTACATAGTAACATAGTATTGAGGGTTGTATAAAGACATACGTCCATCTAGTCCAACCTTTATACCCTACCCATAATGTGTATAACGTACATAGTAACATAGTATTGGAGGTTTATAAAGACATACGCTCTCTAGTCCAACCTTTATACCCTACCATAATGTCTGTATAACAGTTAACTAAGTAATAGTATTGGAGGGTTATATAAGACATATTCCATTAGTCCAACCTTTATACCCTACCCATAATGTCTATAACAGTTACATAAGTAACATAGTTGGGAGGTTGTATAAAGACACATCTCCATCTAATCCAACTTTATACCCTACATAATGTCTGTATAACAGTTACATAGTAAGCTTGTGAAGGTTCTCATTCATCCGGCCATGGTATATCTGTTGTATTAATTAGATCAAACGGACTTGAAGTTTAGTTCTTGAAGAAGTTTCGCTAGTCATCCGATGGTTTTCAATTCATTCTGAATTAGAAAGCCAGTCGGATGACTAGCGAAATGTCTTCAAGAACTAAACTTCAAGTCCAGTTGATCTAATTGAATACAACAGATAGTTACTTAGTAACATAGTATTGGAGGTTGTATAAAGACATACGTCCATTAGACAACCTTTATACCCACCATAATGTCTGTATAACAGTTACATAGTAATATAGTATTGGAGTTTGTATAAAGACATACGTCCATCTAGTCCAAACTTTACACCCAATCCATAATGTCTGTAGAACATTTGCGTATTAACATAGAATTGGGGGTTGTATAAAGACATTCATCCATCTAGTCCAAATTTTCTACTCTACCCATAATGTCTAAGAGTTACAGTATATAGTAACAGAGTATTGAATGGTGTATATAAAGACATACATCCATCTACTCCAACCTTTATAACCTACCCACATGTCTGTTTAACAGTTATATAGTAACAAAGTATTGGAGGTTATTATAGACATACGTCCATCAGGTCCAACCTTTATGCCCTACCCATAATGTCTGTATAACAGTTACATAGTAACATAGTATTGGAGGTTGCATATAGACATACGTCCATCAAGTCCAACCTTTATACCCTACCTATAATGTCTGTATAACAGTTACACAGTAACATAGTATTGGAGGTTGTATAAAGACATACGTCCATCTAGTCCAAACTTTATACCCTACCCATAATATCTGTATAACAGTTACACAGTAACATAGAACTGGAGGTTGTATAAAGGAAATCGCCATCTAGTCCACCTTTTAACCCTCATACCCATAATGTCTGTATAACAGTTACATAGTAACATAGTATTGGAGGTTGTATAAAGACATACAACCATCTAGTCCAACCTTTATACCCTACCCATAATGTCTGTATAATAGTTACATAGTAACATAGTATTGGAGGTTGTATAAAGACATAAGTCCATCTAATCCAACCTTTATACCCTACCCATAATGTCTGTATAACAGTTACATAGTAACATAGTATTGGAGGTTGTATAAAGACATACGTCCATCTAGTCCAACCTTTATACCCTACCCATAATGTCTGTATAACAGTTACATAGTAACATAGTATTGGAGGTTGTATAAAGACATACGTCCATCTAGTCCAAACTTTATACCCTATCCATAATGTCTGTATAACAGTTCCATTACCCCTATTAATTTAGGTGCCCTTTTCTTAACTCTTTTCATTTTCAAGATGTCCAGTTTTTACAGCTTGTTGCTGTTATGGGTTATATCTAACAAATATAAATAAAAATTAAAAGTTACACAACAATTTATGTACAATAGATTGGCAAGTTCCACTAATAATATTGTATTATATAAAAAATGTGTTGTATCGGGCAGTTCAGTGGCTCAGTGGTTAGCACTGATGACTTGCAGTGCTGAGGTCCTGAGTTCAATTCCACCCTTGGACACATCTGCATAATTATATAGTTACATAGTAATTGAGGTTGAATAAAGACATCAAGTCATATTATATAGTATCCCTGTACTGACCAGAACTACAGTGTATGTATTAATACCAGTAATTCTCAATATTATATTGTATCCCTGTACCAACCAGAACTACAGTATATGTATTAATACCAGTAATTCTCAATATTTTTTAGTTTTAGAAATGTATCCAGGCCTTTTTTAAAGCTATTTAATTAACCTGCCATTACCACATCTGCTGGAAGACAGTTCCACAGTTTCACCGTTCTCACTGTAAAGAAACCTTTCTTAACCTGAAAATGAAACTTCTTTTCTTCCAACCTTAGATGTCCACGTGTCCTCTGATATGACCTATTAGTGAACAATGCACCAGAGAGTTCATTGTATGGCCCATTAATATATTTGTATAAGGTTATCATGTCCCCAGGCAAACGTCGCTTCTCCAATGTAAACAGCCCTAACTTGTCTAATCTGTCTGCATAGTCAAGCCCCTCCATTCCGCTTATTAATTTAGTTGCCCTTCTCTGAACTTCGTCCATTTCCAAGATGTCCCTTTTGTATATGGGATTCCAAAACGGCACCGCATATTCCAAATGAGGCCTTACCAGTGCCTTGTAAAGAGGGAGAATATTATTTTCTCCCTTGAATCTATTCCCCTCTTTATACAAGACAATATCTTGCTAGCTCTAGCCGTTGCTATCTGGCATTGTTTGCTATAGCTAAGTGTGTTATCTACCAGAACCCCCAAATCTTTTTCCATTACAGATGCACTTAACACAGAGTTATTTATGGTGTAGGTGGCACAGGGATTATTAAATCCCAAATGCATCACCTTACATTTATCTACATTGAATCCCATCTGCCATTCTGCTGCTCATTTTGATAATCTATCTAGGTCTGCTTGCAGCACTTGCACATCATTGGAAGTTTCCAAAGCTCTGCATAGTTTAGTGTCATCAGCAAACACAGAGAACTTGCCCTCAATGCCCCTTCTAAGTCATTTATAAACAGATTAAATAGAAGTGGCCCCAGTACAGAACCCTGAGGGGCCCCACTTAGAACTTTAGCCCACATAGATGTAACTCCATTGACCACCACTCTCTGTTTGCGATCCAATAACCAGTTCTCTATCCATGTACAAATGTTTTCTTCAAGGCCAACAGTCCTCAGTTTATACATTAGTTGCCTATGTGGCACAGTATCAAAAGCTTTAGTAAAATCCAAATATACCACATCCACTGCTGTGCCTGAGTCTAACTTCTTACTCACTTCTTCATAAAAAACAATTAAATTTGTCTGGCATGATCTATTTCCCATAAATCCATGCTGACTACTACTAATAAGATAATCTCTGGAGACAAAGTCAAGGATATGATCCCTTAACAAGGTTTCCATCACCTTCCCTACCACTGATGTTAGCTTACAGGTCTATAGTTACCAGGCTGTGAACGACTACCTTTATTGAATATTGGTATTACATTGGCTATTTTCCAATCCAGCGGCACATCCCCAGATCAAAGTGAATCTGAAAAGATAAGAAACAGTGGTCTAGATAGAACTGAACTAAGATCTTTTAAAATCCAAGGGTGTATTCCATCTGGTCCTGGCGCTTTATTGATATAGGAGTTTGCAAGGAGTTTGTATGTTCTCCCCGTGCCTGCGTGGGTTTCCTCCGGGCACTCCGGTTTCCCCCACAATCATAAAGACCTACAGATAGGTTGTATGTGTACATAAAGTGATTAGATTGTAAGCTCTTCGGGGCAGGGCCTGGTGTGAATGTATACATGGAATTGTAAAGCGCTACAGAAGATGTTGGTGCTATAGAAATCCACAATAATAATAACTATAAAGGGAAAGTTTAAGTATAAACTTTGAATTTGGCTTGAAAGACTGCATTTTGGAAGGGAATTTGTGTGTTTGTGCTGCAGATTTTAAAACTCAATAATGTCAATGAAGAGGACATTGTTGTTTTTTACTTACCCTTTAAATATGTCACATGCATTAAAGGTAGGTCAGTTGGTGTGTGTGTATTCATATCAGGTTGGGGGATAAAATACTAACTTTTTTGATGATTGGTCAAAATGAGTTTTTTTTTACTTTAGTTACCCTTTACGTATGGCTGCCATAGTAATGGATAAGTAGATCAGTAGGTGTGTGTACCCGTGTCGGGTTGAGAGTTAAAAAAAAAAAACTTTTATGATGATTGGTCAAAATTATTTTTTTTTACTTTAGTTACCCTTTAAGTATGGCTGCAACAGTAATGGAGGGATAGGTCAGTATCTGTGTATACCTGTATCACGTTGGGGGTTAAAAAAACAAAGTTTTTTGATTATTGATGAAAATTTGCTTTTTTGACTTTAGTTACCCTTTAAAGTATGGCTGCCACAGTAATGGATAAGTAGATCAGTAGGTGTGTGTACCTGGGTCTGGTTGAGGGGGTATGTCTTTTTTGTGTTTACAACCATAAAACTATCTTTTATTGAGAATAAATCTAAATTAGTTTTTTTTACTTTAGTTACCCTTTAAGTATGGCTGCCACTGTAATGGATAAGTAGATTAGTAGGTGTGTGTACCTGGGTCTGGTTGAGAGGGTATGTCTTTTTTGTGTTTATAACCATAAAACTATCTTTTATTGAGAATAAATCTAAATTAGTTTTTTTGACTTTAGTTACCCTTTAAATATGGCTTCCATGGGAATGGAAGGTAGGTCAGTAGGTGGGTGTACCTGGGTCTGTGTGGGGGGGTTGGGGGTATCACCATTTGTATTTATGATCATGAAAAAACTGTTTTGAAACATCCACATTTGAGGATTGTTACCATTATAGTCTATGGGAAAAAATGTCCGTAAATTCGCCGTAACGCTTCTGCGGATTCCTTAGCACACTTCTCCTATATGCCCCGCACGTCTGTACCGAATTTCACGTCTCTAGCTCAAAAACTGTGGGAGGAGATACGGTCCAAAAAAGCGGAAGAATAAAACGGAAGAAGAATAAGAAGAAGAAGAAGAAATAGAAAGAACAGGAATTTGGCTTCTTCAAGCCAAATTAATAATCAAGTATCAGCGGCAGAAACTGTGCGAGGATTAGGAAAATGGTAGAGTCTGGTTTTTAGGCAAATGAAAATACAGTTTGTATTTATTTCCCATAGCAGGTCAGCATGCAGTTAGTTATGGCAGATAATGCAACAAAGTAAAAATAAACACCTGCTCGTCTGCCTATCTCTACCAGAGCCTGATATGAGACACTGGGAAAAA
This sequence comes from Hymenochirus boettgeri, assembly GCA_019447015.1. Taxonomy (NCBI): domain Eukaryota; kingdom Metazoa; phylum Chordata; class Amphibia; order Anura; family Pipidae; genus Hymenochirus; species Hymenochirus boettgeri. Next base: position 165,348,584 of record CM033477.1, on the reverse strand, counting down.
CAACCGTGAAATGCACAATTTGTAACCAGCAGCCAGCGAACAACCCAGCTAATTGCACAGAGCAAGTCTTCTGGTTTTATCTCACCATGTGTTGATTAGAAAACTTAAGGGAATATATCGCCAATTAATAACTTTTCCCACAGGTATGTTACAGAGGAAAGAAGGACGATTGTGATAAGCAAATGACATCAGATGTTATCGTGGCAACCATCAATTATACCAACATCAGCACCATGGACCACCACACCAGTATCTCTAACATCGTCTTCACAATACGTTTGACACTGACATGTGTTTTGTGCTTTTATGATACGTCTTTTGGGTAAATGCATTTCGTCAGAATGGAATAGTGACACTTTGTATGTTATAGACATTACAAAACCTCTTTTATAAAGTTATGTATTAAGTTATTAAGTTATAGAAGCAGCTTAAACATGACTATTTGCTTGAATTCCTTAGATACTTGTCATGTTATGTCTGTCTGACCTTCATAATGTCTTCCTCACCTCCTAGAAACTTTACAACATTGCTTCCTTTTTTTAAATTAATTCCCTGTCATAATAGTCACTGATCGGCCTGACCCTGACCTTTCCCTTAACCGGGCTTTTCACATCATTCCTGATCTTTTCTAGCTTTGGCTTTTACTTTATTGGAGGGGGGTTTGAATCAGTTACCATCAGTTCCCAGCGATGTCCTCAAATCACGTCTCTCTGCAAATGCAAACATCTCAGTGCTGAACAGGTTAATGCACAAGGGCAATTTAATATAAATATATTGCATTTTGATTGATGTTTAACTGAGCAAGTTAATAAATAATCAGAAATCTGGATACTAACTAGGAAAAAGCAATTGACCACAATTATCTTATGGATTTATTTTTATATTATCACTCACCACCCAATCTTTATCTCTATTCCCAAGTCCCCAAGTAGACATCATTTATGTCCCTATTCGAACCACAGCTAAAAGTGCAAACATTCAACACACACTGACTCACTGGAATATGTAACAACATACGCACTGTAGGCTCCATGGTCTTTGTGATCTTTGTAATGTTACTATGGTAACTTGTCGTTTACGAGTGTGACATCTGGTAAATTATTACACACAACAAAAGGGCTTAAATGCATTACAATCATTCTGTATAAATAATATATGGAACAATCACTCCTGTGTGTATATATTATATATACATAAAGTATTTCCATATACTCCAGTGCACACAAATTTATCAAGTCAAGTGTCTATGACCGAAACATTGCCCACATGTAATTTTTGCCAAATAAAGGAATTTTTCATCAACTCCCGTTGTGTGCACTGGAGTATATGGACATACAGTACTTTATATATATATATAATCATTATCTAGTAGCACCAGGGTATTGAAAAATTGTTTTTACTATTTGTTACATAAAAGGTTGAGTGCCCACACATTGGAGAATTACATATATATATAATCCAATGTTGATAGTCGGCTGTACAAACACCTCCAGGATTTCTTAATGGAGAATTAAAGTCTCCAGACAACATTGTCCCAATAGACAGAGCACATTCACAAACATACAACAAGCTGTGTCTCATATCTCCCTTTGATGTGGCCATTGGGTGATTTGTGAAAATAACCTGTGAGTACTAGGGGTCAGCTCCCACAATCCACCTTAGCTGGGTAAACCCCCAGCTAAGTGTCTGTGTACAGGTGCATGCTCTGTAGTGCTCAACAGATCTAAACAAGGAAGTTGCAGCCTTGCTTCCTAGAAGCTGACAGCCAATCACATTACAGCACAGAGATCCTCCCTCTCCCTGACAAAGAACAGGGGTTTACGTTTTTTGTTTTCAAACACATTCTAGGCTCCTGTCCCAACAATGATATAATCCTTTACTTTTTAATACAAAAAGAAAAGTAATCTTTGCCGTGTATTTAAGTCTGGGAATTCAAACTTGTGACCTTCTGAACTGTAAGTTTCTAAAACTGGCGTCTTACCAGGTGAGCCACCACTGAATAAGCTGAAAGTTTAGGTATATTTAGAAGTTTTATCTTTTGCTTGGAACATAATAGAAACAGAAAAATGGTAAGATTGGGGTATTGAACCTGTACCTTCTGAACTGTGTATTTTTAAACCTGGTGACTTACCAGGTGCACCAACACTGAATAAGCAGAGCATACAGGTACATTTGGAAGCTTTATCTTTTACTAGGAAAAGAATAATAAAAATAAAATGAAATATGGAATCCCTGATAAGATGTTGAAAGCTGCTTTTTACCCTGCAGTTTATTTTCCAGCAACTCACACTGACTGGTAAATAAACTACAGGGTAACAAGCAGCTTTCAAAGTCTTTCAGGGATTCCATATTGGTGTGGAGACATCTGTATAGACAATACTCTGTATATAGAGACAGTGAATACTGGCGTTGGGGGATGTGTCTCTTTGATGACTTCTGTGAGTTGTACTGGTAACAATATGGAAACCTTTGTATTTACTGGATATATTTTAAAAAAAAAAACTGCTGCTTCTCACTCTCAGCTCAATTGACAATGTAAGACTTTATGGAACAGTCTATGTAAGACTTTATGGAACAGTCTATGTAAGACTTTATGGAACAGTCTATGTAAGACTTTATGGAACAGTCTATGTAAGACTTTATGGAACAGTCTACGTAACACTTTATGGAACAGTCTACGTAACACTCTATGGAACAGTCTATGGGCACCAGGAGAGGTAGAATAGCAGACTGCACTGAGCAGGCAGAAAGGGGGGATTCCAGGCACCACTAACTCCCCCTAAACATGCCCATGCTCTCCATAACCTTGTAACCCATTTCAAATCAACCAATTTGGCTTTAAATGTGTTTACTTTTGACCCCGAGGACTTACCAAACCCAAAATGACCAGAAAAGGTCACCATAAAGCTTCTATAAAGAAACGTACCACTTACTTTGACTGGAAGATCATAACCACCAGAAAACCAAAGATGGCCCCGGCCCCTTCCACGCAGCCAACAGGAAAATGCAGTCAGCAGCTCAAACCTGACAAAAAAAAAGGAAAAAACAATGAAAAATCAAAATCTGTATCATGTACCAAAAGAAATAGTCCTTCCCTTTCCATCCCCATCCCAAACACATATTTTAACAAAATTCCAACAATGTAACGTCATATGGAATAGCAACACACCAACAAAACACATAGGGTAATAGCTGCCATTAAAATCCCGCATTGGGTCAATCCCTTTCCTGGATTTACCCATGTTCGCAAACGCGATAATGAGTGGCGAAATGAACATTTACCCAGAGCGATAGCGGCTCTGAGTAAATGAGCCTGATAGTCTATAAAGTTTCCTGGTGACCTCCGTTCCCCTTTAAGTAAAACGTTTTATCCTTTGTTATATTCTTTAACACATTCCTCCTGTTACTGTGATATTATATTATATATTATATATAATATATATTATATTTTACGGTGTGAATGCACACACTATAATATTGTTTTATTATAAGCTTACAAACTTCTCCTTAATGGTTTCCACTTCTCTGTCTATTTAAATTACATTTTGTCTGCTCAGCTAATCAATACCACCATTGTTTCCTTTATTACACAGTTTATTACATTTTCCATAATCTCATTTTTTTTCTCTGAATTTCACTGAACATTTCTAAGATTTTCAGGGCCAAAACGCCCAAATTATTTTCAGGAAAATTATAGTTTTTTTGCATTGAGGAGAATATTTACACAAAACGACTAAAGCAAAAAGACTGCGCAGGTAACATTTTAAGGGGGGCTACTTTAAAGGAATTGTACAATGAAAAATGACTTTGTCTCATTTCAATCTGTAAATGAATACATACAAGCAGCACTTACTCTGATGTGTTTGTGTTGCTGCATGACTTCAATCTAGTACTTGTTTTGCTAAAGCTCAGTCTATTAGTCCCCCAGCCCCCTTGCCTGACTATCTGACTCTCTGTGAGGGCAAGCATGCTCAGTAATCCATACAAGGCAGCATTGGGAGAGGGAATTTCCCACCATGCAGTTCTGTCACCATTCCAGCTACAGCTGGAAACTTACATGGAGATTCAATAAAAGGTCTTATCATTTAAAATGGTGCTAATTTTGCCCCAACCAATCAGATCTTATTTAACATTTCAAAGCTAATATCTGATTGGTTTATTCAATTCTGATTAGTTTATTCAACATTGGGTTATTCAATTCTGATTGGTTTATTCAACATTCCTGCGAATGTTCGCTTTCCCGTCATTTCCATGTTAGCAAAAATCGCAGGTGCAATCGCAAGTAAAAACATGCGCAAACGCGTGGAAAACGCACTAGTGGGGCCGTGCCCTTATTGTATTATTTTCAAATTATCCCAGAAACCGCTGTCTTGTCTCAGTGACTGAACTCGACACTCGATTTATTACGCACGATTTATTACGACCTTGATGGGTTTTAGAAACCAACTTCCTCCATTTTGTGGTTTCGTAGCATATTAGAGACAAACCATGGGCCTCTACTGTCCCCAACTTCTACCTACCGATGGGCCTCTACTGTCCCTAACTTCTACCTACCCATGGGCCTCTACTGTCCCCAACTTCTACCTACCCATGGGCCTCTTACTGTCCCCAACTTCTCCCTACCCATGGGCCTCTACTCTACTGTCCCCAACCTCTACCTACCCATGGGCCTCTCCTGCCACCTTCTACCTACCCATGGGTCTCTCCTGTCCCCAACTTCTACCTACCCATGGGCCTCTACTGTCCCCAACTTCTACCTACCCATGGGCCTCTACTGTCCCCAACTTCTACCTACCCATGGGCCTCTACTGTCCTTAACGTCTATCTACCCATGGGCCTCTACTGTCCTTAACGTCTACCCACCCATGGGCCTCTACTGTCCCCAACTTCTACCTACCCATGGGCCTCTACTGTCCCCAACTTCTACCTACCCATGGGCCTCTACTGTCCCCAACTTCTACCTACCCATGGACCTCTACTGTCCCCAACTTCTATCTACCCATGGGCCTCTACTGTCCCCAACTTCTACCTACCCATGGGCCTCACTGTCTAAACTTGCATTATGGGAGACAGTAAAGTTACAATGAGCAGGTACCATAACAGAGGATTATGGGTAGGGAGCAGGTGGAGCTGCAGTGAAATATCTACATCTTTATATGGTTGTAAATATTTATGCTGTTTTGAAAACTATAATTCCCAGCATTCCCTGTCAGCACTCTGCTGTTGTACAGTGCTTAGGAGTTTTAAATGTCAATCATCTGAAAGTCCACATACCTGCTGTAGTTCTAGCTGAACCTCATCAAGTGGTAGATTGTTATTATCATTAGAATCATTCACATCCCATAGATCATTATGGCCAGAAGGATTTACACAGACCAATGAAATCACATGTCATCTGTTCCTAAGCAATCACTTGCTCTGGCCTCATGCATAGGTGCAGATCGAAACTCAATGTGGGTTATCTGAACCCAACCCACAAATCAGGACTGTATTACAGTGTCTGCCTGTACGCAGACACTTAGTTGGGGGTTTACCCAGCTAAAGTGGATTATGGGAGCTAACCCCTAGTTCCCATGGGTTTATTTTATAAATCACCCAGCAGCCACAGCAAAGAAAGGGGTAAGACACAGCTTGTTGTATGTGTTTGAATGCACTCTATTGGGATAACGTTGTCTAGAGACTTTAGTCCATCATTTTTCACTATTACTTTTCTGACTAATCACCATTCTGTGTGCAGCATATGACATCTCTCTGGGTTCCAGCTCATTCTTCATCCCATCTAATTCCCGGAGCCCATAACACGTACCCACGACCATTCAGACAATATAACTTTCATAGCTTCGACAGACTCTCCTGTGGTGTTATTGTAATGGGAAAGAAAACGTCTCTTCATCCTAAATTGCATTTAGAACGGCGCACTTGATTATCCCGAATAGATTACGACAAGCCCTTTTTCAGGATGACATTTATTCTGAGACTCCACAATGGCTCTATAGTTTTATAGGGCAATCTACCTTGAATATTCTTTCTAAAAAAATGAAATAAATAAGACGGCAATTGGAAATCACATTGGGTCCCTGTCATTGAAGCATTAAATTGGCTTCTCCCTCTATTAAGCCGCGATACGTACTTTGCCCTTTGTTATTGAACAGCAGGTATTTCCACCGTCCTTTAATAAAACGTTAATAACGCCGTTTCCCTTTTGTTTAGTAATCAGTTTTAACGTTCCCAGTCATTCTTTGAGCTTGGAAAATACATTTCATTTTTCTGGCCCATTTTAATGTTGCTCGAGTATCCGTCATATTCGCCCATAGTCGTATTTAAATACTTTTCCATGTAAGCGAGCAGCAATATGTTTAGCGATCATGTCCCTTGTTAAAGAGCCTTTCCGTGCGGGTATCGTTATCTCGGCATTGCTAAATCATAACGACGAACATAATAATAGGTTGGAAATAGAATGAATTTCGTTTTTTCTTTAACTGTCCTGAGAGAGGGAATTGAACATGTGGATATTTACAGGTTCGCTCGGCGGAAAAAGTATTAAAGTTAAACATTTCTTAGTCTGTAATACGGTAACTTGTTATAATGAAATGTTTATACCAACCAGAGAAAAACAACAAAGAAAAGAAGAAGAATATTTCACCTGCTGGTACAAAAAGCATCTGCGCTGGAATCTTTCTTATTTTTATGACTTTACATTAAAAACACAGTCATAAAAAAAACATATTTCAAAGCAGGTTAATAAAATGAATCAACGTTGCAGTCTAACCAATCACACCGGATCGTTGAGAATCCTGTAGGTCTCTGTAGTCTGCCAGTTTGGGGGGCTGCTTTATAAATTGTCTCATCTATCACCCTCACTGAACATCCATTCGGAAGTTTACACCTTCCCAGAGCATTAACATTAGGGGTAACTAGAGGTGTCCGAAACTGCTAAAGTTCGGTTCGTTTTCCAACTTCAGTATCCGATGGTTACCAAAATCGAATGCCACATTGAAGGGTTATGGAGCGCTAAAGTCGAGAGATATCGAACATTCGTTAATCATTGAAAGGTTTGGAAAGCTTGATTTCGAGAGTTACCCACCGGCCCAGTTGAGGGTTATGGAGCACTAAAGTTGAGGGTTATTTCCGAAATTGAGGGTTACCAAACGGCACATTCTAGGGTTATAAAGCGCTAAAGTTGAAGGATATCGATTTGAACGTTCCATAATCAATGCAAAGTTCGGAATGCTCGTATAGTACGGAAAAGTTGGAACAGTTCGGACTCCAATTAAAGTTCAGGTCCAACTCTAATGGTAACTAGTTTCTAGTTTTATAAAGGTACGTATGGCAATTATCATCTCCTACACTAAACCTCATCCTAATATGGAATAAATCGGCAAACTACAGACTGATGTGTGTTAAAATCTACACGGTTTTCTCCTATTTGGTAGGTATTTGCTGCCTTTATAACAATCTATAAATGACAAGAAAATAAATCAATCCGCTGTATATTCTGTTCAGTTTTTATTGTATTGATTCGTTTCTTGACATTTTATTACTTTCCCTCTTTGTGAAATAAAAACAATATCTGTCTGAGGGAGATGGAGTCTAACCAGACGCAATTTACGTAGATCTCCAGATGGATTCCGAGAACTTTTACCCCATATGAAGTGAACTTTGGGAATTAGCTCCCGTTTGGCTGTATATCTTTTTGTGTTTAGGATCCTCATTTAGGGCTTAGGGCAATCGCGTTTGCTCCAATTGAGTAACATTGCAGAATCGCAGCACAAATACATGCAACAACGCTTGATGGAATGCATACACATGTGTGATTATTGACCGAAACGCCCGATCATTGTGTGTGTGTCTTGTGCTCGGGTTGTTGACTTGGCGCCCAATTGGATGTGTGTACGGACCTTAAAGAGTGTTTGTCCCTTGGTTATATTTGTGTGTTTGGGTTTCTTGTAATTGGGAGTGGTGATGGCTCTACTTTTTTTGGTGGTGGTCACATGAGCTATGACATACCTGTGTGACTATTATAATGTATAATTTTATAAGGCTATAACACAACGCTTCTCTACATTAGAAACATTAGAAACAATACACACTTGTATAGACATTTATCAAGTTGGTTTGCAAAAAATTGAGTTTCACAAGACTGTAAACCTTTTTCATTACCATTATACCCCGTGTTATAATACCACGCTAGTCATTAGGGTCAAAACATCCAAATACGGTCATTTTATATCTCCGCCAGCCCCCCGACAAGTGTAAAAACGGCTTTTACTTATATCACCCATTTTGTTGTTAAAGAGAGCTGCAAGAACGAGTCCTGTCAATCAGTCCAACAGCCAGCCAGCCCCCAAATAAACCAAATATATCTTTATATATTAAAAAATATTTTGGACACCAGTGATTTTCATTCCACTATCGAAACTACCTGGAACCTTTATTGAGTGGGCTCCACTCCATAAAATATCTTAACATTTTGTTTGGCCTTTTCTCTTGGGGATTTAAATCCTTTTCCTCCGTCAGCCCGCAAATTACGATAGGAAAATCTCTCCAAATCATTCCTGTAAATTCACTTACTATAACTTTTAATTCTACTGTCAACTCTCTGGCCTCGTTTATTTCTTTCCATTCACTAACAGCTCATGGATCTTACGTGAAATCGTTTCAATTACTTTTAATTACTATATCCTTATCCTTTCGCAATTTGTGCAAAATACAAGCAGATGAAATAATGGGCGCGTAGTGCCAGGCACGTGCGATCTGGGATATTCCGATTCCCCAAAAAGACAATCTAGAAATTACATTCCATTTGTCTGGTTGCTTTTTACGTTGTCAACAAAACAGAACTAATTACTTTGTAAACAACGAAAAGAAAGTTCTCAGCAAATCTTCTTTTGTGTAATGTGGAAATCCAACATTTGGATTGTAGGTTGTGCATTTTATTTAAAGAGATAGTAACTCCAATAAAATAAAAAGATTTGTTGCACCTTTTTTATTTCCCCCCAATATTCCGCATATACGTAAGAGGCACGAACATAAATAAAATAATAAATACATACCGTATATACTCAAGCATAAACCGAGGTTTTCATCGGTTTATACTTGGGTCAATCACTCACCTAGTCTGTCTCACTTTACCGGCACCGAGTTGTGATGCCAGGCAGCAGATCAGTGGAAGTGAGTGATTGACTCAGGCAAGTTAACACTTACCAAGCCCTCTCTTCCACTGTACTGGGGGGGGGTGTGTGCAGTGCTTTCCACCGCAAATGTTTGGAAACTACAACTCCCAGCAACTAAAGCATGTAGTTTAAGCATGTAGTTTCCAAACATCTGGAGTGGCAAGAAACGGGGGTTACTGTATGAGTTACTGTCCATTTAAAGGGCAACTAATGTCTCATAACAAAACAAAATCAGGAGAATGGTATCTATTGTTATAAAGATTGCCTCCTGATTCTGTATTGTTTTGAGGCTTTAGTTGCCCTTTAAATGGACAGCAGTATTGGCTATTACTGTAAGGGATTACTGTATATGAATTCTGCTGTCCATTTAAAGGGCAACTAAAGCCTCAAAACAATACAGAATCAGGAGGCAATCTTTAACAATAGATACCATCCTGATTGTGTATTGTTTTAAAGTATTAGTTGCCCTCTAAATGTAATGGTAACGAACAAAGTAAAGGTAATCCCACACATTAACCTCCCAATTCATTGCCACTACAGATGTTTGAAAACTACAACTCCCAGCATGCCTTAGTTGCTGGGAGTTGTAATTTCTAAACATCTGCAGTGGCAAGCACTTCACCCCCCCCCCCCAAGGTCAGTCAAGGAGAGGACTTTCCTTGTGGACAAAGGAATTTCAATCTGGAGGACTTGCTGTGGGAGGATGTGCAGGAGGAGAGGACTTACAATCTGGAGGACTTGCTGTGGGAGGATTTGCAGGAGGAGAGACTTACATCTGGAGGACTTGTGTTGGGAGGATTTGCAGGAGGAGAGGACTTACATCCGGAGGATTGCTGTGGGAGGATTTGCAGAGGAGAGACTTACTATCCGGAGGACTTGCTGTTGAGGATTTGCAGGAGGAAGACTTACAATCCGGAGGACTTGCTGTGGAGGTTTGCAGGAGGAGAGGACTTACATCCGGAGGACTTGCTGTTGGAGATTTGCAGGGAGGGCCTTACAATCCGGAGGACTTGCTGTGGGGATTGTCAAAGGAGAGGCCTTACAATCCGGAGGACTTGCTGTTGGAGGATTTTCAGAAGGAGAGGCCTTACAATCCGAGGACTTGCTGTTGAGGAATTTGCAGGAGGAGAGGACTTACAATCCGGAGGACTTGCTGTGGGAGGATTTGCAGGAGGAGAGGACTTACTATCCGGAGGACTTGCTGTTGGAGGATTTGCAGGAGGAGAGGACTTACAATCCGGAGGACTTGCTGTGGGAGGATTTGCAGGAGGAGAGGACTTACTATCCGGAGGACTTGCTGTGGGAGGATTTGCAGGAGTAGTGGCCTTACAATCCGGAGGACTTGCTGTTGGAGGATTTTCAGAAGGAGAGGCCTTACAATCCGGAGGACTTGCTGTTGGAGGATTTGCAGGAGGAGAGGACTTACAATCCGGAGGACTTGCTGTGGGAGGATTTGCAGGAGGAGAGGGCTTAGAATCCGGAGGACTTGCTGTGGGAGGATTTGCAGGAGGAGTGGCCTTACAATCCGGAGGACTTGCTGTTGGAGGATTTGCAGGAGGAGAGGACTTACAATCCGGAGGACTTGCTGTTGGAGGATTTGCAGGAGGAGAGGACTTACAATCCGGAGGATTTGCTGTGGGAGGATTTGCAGGAGGAGAGGACTTACAATCCGGCTGCATCACTCCGAATCCACTGTCTCCTGGTGCCTGGGTTCATTATTTGGCGGGAAGTGACTAGCGAAATCAGTGGCCAGAAGAGTGGATGCGGAAGTGTTCAGCAGCTGGATGCGGAAGTGTTCGACATTACTCTTGTAGTGCCCGGGTATGTTTTACAGAGATCGCTGGGTAATGTAGTTAGAATGTTATACAGGATGGCATTGTGGGTAGGAATACAGACAGCTATGTTGAACTTTAACATTTGTAGTGCCCGGGTAGGTATTACAGAGATCGCTGGGAAATGTAGTTAGAATGTTATACAGGATGGCATTGTGGGTAGGAATACAGACAGCTATGTTGAACTTTAACTCTTGTAGTGCCTGGGTAGGTTTTGCAGAGATCACTGGGTAAAAAGCAGTTAATGCTGGAGTGACTGGAAAGGCAGGGTTAATGTCCTGACCTTGGTGTTACCTAGTAGAGGTCAGAGCCAGTAAAGTAACAATCTCCCATTGAACAAAGTAACAAACTTCTATCTGCACCTATGCATGAGACCAGAGCAAGTGTCTGCATGGGAACAGATGACATGTGATTTCATTGGTCTGTGCAAATCCTTCCATGATCTATGGGATGTGGATGGTTATAGTGATGATAACAACAATCTACCACTTGACAAGTTTCTGCTATATCTACAGCAGGTATGTGGACCTCCAGGTGATTGACATTTAAAACTCCCAAGCATTGTACAACAGCAGAGTGCTGACAGGGAATGCTGGGAGTTGTATTTTTCAAAACATCATAAATATCTTCACCCATATAAAGGTGTAGATATTTCACTGCAGCTCCACCTGCTTCCTACCCATAGTCCTCTGTTATGGTACTTGCTCGTTGTAACTTTAATTCCCATAATGCAAGTTTACACAGTGGGTGTAGATTGAAATGTATATTCTGCAGGATATAGTTATAAATTCATAGATAGGTAACCAGTAGACCTCTAGAAAATCTAACTCCCAGAATTCCTTGGCTATAGAGTGAAAGCTGGGAGTTGTAGTTTTTAAACCATCCAGAAAACTGCTGGTTACCTATCCCTGTCACAGATCAACAAAAAATAGCAGATTAAAATGAGCTGGGGCCCCTGGGTAGGTAGAAGTAGGGGACAGTAAAGGCCCAGGGTACGGGTAGGTAGTAGGGTACAGTTGAGGCTTTTGGGTAGGTAGTAGGGGGCAGTAGAGACCCAAGGGTAGGCAGTAGGGTACAGTAGAGACCCATGGTTAGGTGGTAGGGGACAGTAGAGCACCATGGGTAGGTGGTAGAAGTAGGGGACGTAGAGGCCCATGAGTAGGTAGTAGGAGAAGTAGAGAGCCATGGGTAGGTAGTAGGGGACAGTAGATGCCCATAGGTAGGTAGTAGAGGACAATAGAGGTCCATGGTTAGGTAGTAGGGGAAGTAGAGGCCCATGGGTAGGTAGTAGGGGACAGTAGAGGCCCATGGGTGGAGTAGAGGCCTAGAGGTCCTGGTTAGGTAGTAGGGGAAGTAGAGGCCATGGGTAGGTAGTAGGGGACACTAGATGCCCATGGTACTTAGTAGGGGACAGTCGAGGCCCATTATTAGGTAGTAGGGGACGTAGAGGCCCAGGGTAGGTGGGTAGGGGACAGTAGAGGACCATGGGTAGGTGGTAGATGACAGTAGAGGACCAGGTAGTGGTAGGGGACGTAGAGGCCATGGGTAGGTAGTAGGGAAGTAGAGGGCCATGGTAGGTAGTAGGGACAGTAGAGATGCCCATGGGTAGGTAGTAGAGAGGACAGTAGAGGTCCATGGTTAGGTAGTAGGGGAAGTAGAGGCCCATGGGTAGGTAGGGGACAGTAGATGCCCTGGTACTTAGTAGGGGACAGTCGAGGCCCACGATTAGGTAGTAGGGGACAGTAGAGGCCCATGGGTAGATGGTAGGGGACAGTAGAGGACCATGGGTAAGTGGTATATGACAGTAGAGGACCATGGGTAGGTAGTAGGGGACAGTAGAGGCCCATGGGTAGGTAGTAGGGGAAGTAGAGGCCCATGGATAGGTCGTTGGGGACAGTAGAGGCCCATGGTAAGGTAGTAAGGGACAGTAGAGGCCCATGGGTAGGAAATTGAAGGTACATTCGAGGGTTACCGAAACGAAGGCTACATTTGAGGGTTACGGAAACCAAAGGCTACATTTGAGGGTTACCGAAATCGAAGGCTACATTCGAGGGTTACCAAAATCGAAGGCTACATTTGAGGGTTACCGAAATCAAAGGCTACATTTGAGGGTTACCAAAATCAAAGGCTACATTTGGGTACCAAAATCAAGGCTACATTTGAGTGTTACCTAAATTGAGCTACAGTCAAAGGTTACCAAAATCAAAGGCTACATTTGAGGGTACTGAAATTAAACTAATCATCTGAGGGTTACCAAAACCAAAGGCTTCTTTCTGGGTTACCGAAATTGAAGGCAACATTCAAAGGTTACCGAAATCAAAGGCTACATTTGAGGGTTACCGAAATCAAAGGTTACATTTGAGGGTTACAGAAATCGAAGGCTACATTTGAGGGTTACCGAATCGAAAGGTACATTTTAGGGCTACCGAAATCGAAGGCTTCATGCGAGGGTTTACCAAAATCAAAGGCTACATTTGAGGGCTACGAAATCGAAGGCTAAATTTGAGGGTTACCATAATCAAAGGCTACATTGGACGGGCTACCGAATCGAAGGCTACATTCGAGGGTTACCATAATCAAAGGCTACATTTGAGGCTACCGAAATCGAAGGCTAGATTCGAGGGTTACCATAATCTAGGCTACATTGAAGGTTACCGAAATCGAAGGCTACTTTGAGGGTTACCGAAATCGACAGGCTACACTTCGAGGGTTACCATAATCATAGGCTACATTTGAAGGTTACCGAAAGAAGGCTTACATTCGAGGGTTACCGAAATCGAAGGCATAATCGAGGGTTACCGAAATCGAGGCTACATTGAAGGGTTACATATATAGGAACATTGGGTTTGGACCGCAACAAAAGGAAGTTCCTGTGAGTGTAACGAAATTGGAGTGGCCCTTTCTCTAAGGACCTTGCTCTCAAGGACATATAAAAAGAAGGACACTAATCATTTGATGGTGTATGGTTGTGTGTGAAAGTTTTGAAATAGGATTGTTTGACACGTTTGAAAAAAGGTTGTTTGTATGTTAAGGACTATGTGTGCAGGACTGAGTGTGAATAAGCAGACTAATCTTTCTTTATTCCAGTTAAAGGGGTGTGCTGGACTTCTATTCTAGTATGTACCTGTTGTAATCACAAACAGGTGTGAAAGTCTTAATAAGTGTTTGTTTTTTTCCCTCTCTTTATGGCTCTTGCACTAATTGATTGTGGGGGTTGGCCTATTAGTTAAATAGGATTCACAGTTGTGGGCCTGTGGTTTGGACCCAACAAAAGGAAGTTTCTGTGAGTGTAATGAACTGTGTGAGTGGCCCTTCTCTTAGGACCTTGCTCTCAAGGACATATAAAAAGAAGGACATTGAAACAAGAAGGGCAATTAAACAAGGTTTGTGGTCACTGTGGTGGTGTGGTGTATTAGAAGGGACAGTTTTGTCAGTACAATGCAAGTGCATCGTGCCACATGTATAGGAACCTGGAGCAGACTTCCGGGGAACCTATGTCGGTGTCAGTGTGGTGGGTTGCCTGTTTGGAAGCTGAGGTGGAGTGTGTGTCTAAGGGGGCAGGCTTGCTGCTGTTGCAGGGATTGGCAGAACTGGGGGGTCAGCAGGCACTGGCTGGGGCCAGTATAGAGGTGGGTGGAGAGGGACAAGAAAGGATAGGAAGGAGGTAGTTTTTAGGGTTACTAGGGGAAGTGGGGGACGGAAGAGTAGGGGGGACTTCTTCCCAGATTGCCATCCAACAGATTTGCCGCCTTAGTATGAAGTAGGAGGAGGGACACCTCGGAATTAGCGGTATGGAGGGGGCTGGTCCTTGAGCACCCGGGGGACTGCATCTCTGATACAAAGGGAGGAGGACACGGAGGGTCAGGAATGCAAGGCATGGTGTAGTGGTTAGTGGTAGGGGACTCCATTATAAGGAAGAATAGATAGGGTAATCTGCCGCCAAGACCCTACATGCCCAAACTGTGTGTTGCCTGCCTGGTGCTAGGGTTCGGCATGTGGTGGATCGTGGTAGACCGATTATTGGGTGGGGCGGGGTGTGACCCGCGGTCTTGGTTCACATTGGTGCCAATGACAAAGTTTAGAGGTGGAGGTGAGGTCCTTAAACTGATTTCTGAGAACTAGGGGCCAAGATAAAAGCAAGGACCTCCAGGGTAGTGTTTTCAGAATACTACCGCAGCCATAGTGCTAAGCCAGGGAGACAGCGGGAGCTTAGGAGCATTAATGCGTGGCTAAGAAGTTGGTGTAAGGAAGAGGGTTTGGGTTTATGCTTGAGACTGGGCAGACTTTGCTGTTGGCTACAGGCTCTTTAGTGGGATGGGTGCACCTCACTGATGGTGGTGTAGCTGTTTTAGGGGAGAAGATGGCTAGAGGGTTGGAGGGATTTTTTAAACTAGGTTTGGGGGGGGGGGGGAGGGTATTAGCAGTCTCAATGGTGATAGATTGTCAAGGAGGAAAAGCAGGGTGTAGATAGGCCAGTGGAGGGCGGAAAGTGGGGTGGGGCTAGCATAGGGGAAGTGAAGAAATGTGTATCAAAGTGTACGAATAAATACAGGATAATAATTAAAAGTAGTTTACAAATGCGGAAGCCTGGCTGACCAATGGGTGAATTGGAAATGATGGCATTGAATGAAAATTGATGTAATAGGTTAGCACGAAACGTGGTTGAACAGTTCTCACGACTGGGCTGTTAATAAGAAGGATGTGCCTGTTTAGGCAGGACAGAAAAAAAAGGAAAGGGGGGAGGAGTATGTGTTTATGTTAAAAAATAATTGAAGCAAATTTGAAAGAAGAGATTAACTGGTGATATGGATGATAAAGTGGAGGCAATATGGGTGGAATTAGGCAACAGGAAAGGGGGTAATGTCATTGTTGGGGTCTGCTATAAGCCGCCAATGCTAGCAGGAGGAGGTGAGTCAACTCATATGCAGTTTGGCAAGGGGGGCTGCAAGTTTGGGGAGTGTGATCATTATGGGGGGACTTCAATTACCCTGACATTGAGTGGTGTGGTGGAACTGCCATCACAGAAAAAGGCGAGAGTTCATGAATTTGCTGCAGGTAATTTCTCTCACAGGTGGTTGAGATTCCTACTAGAAAAGGAGCTCTGTTGGATCTGTGTAATATCTAACATGTGGAGCGCATTATAGATATAAAGGTAACTGGAGGCTTAGGGAATAGTGACCATGAAATAGTGGCATTGGACTGGACTTTGTTATCGAAAGGAAAAAGTGCGCTGGGTTAACAAAGACATTTAATTTCAGGAAGGCAAAATTGTCCCAGGTTAAAGCAAGCTCTTCAGAATGTCAATGGGATAATGTATTATCAGGTAAAGGTACTGAACAGAAGTGGACTGTGTTCAAGGGGATTTTAAGCCAGTTCACATCATAAATTATACCCTTGGGAAATAAATGAAAAAAAATAAAATCGCGCCATGGGCTGAATTCTGATGTAAAGAGGCAAATGGTTAGGAAGAAAAAGGCATTTAAAACCTTTAAGCGAGGGGAACGGAAAGGGCCTTAGGAGATAAAAAACTGTAAACAGGAGTGTAAGAAAGCAATCAAACTAGCTAAAATTAATAATGAAGTTAGGATAGCTGAAGAAAGCATCACTAAGCCTAAACATTTTTTAAAGTTATTAATAGTAAGAAGATGAGGACTGAGATGTGGCACCATTAATTCATTGGGATAAGTTAGTTACAGCGAGGATGGCGATAAAGCAAATGTCTTGAATCATTTTTTTCCTCGTATACACTATAGAAGATCCAAGTACAGATATCATAGAGTATAGTAGCAATAAAGGTATTACAAGATTCAAGTTCACTTTGGTTAACCGAGGATATGGTACAGAAAGAACTAAATAAGGTTAATATTAATAAATCCTGGACCGGTAAAATACATCCTCGGGTATTAGGAGCTAAGTTCGTTTTATCTAGGCCATTGTTTCTACTTTTGTTGATTCCCTCAGTCCGGTGGTGGTGTGCCTCTGGATTGGAAAAAGGCTGATGTATCCAATATTCAAAAGGGAAGTCGTTCACAGCCGGGTAATACAGGCCTGTAAGTTTAACTTCAGTGGTGGGGAAGATCCTGGAAAGTTTAATAAGGAACATGTTCTAGAGTATGTTTCAAGGACTGACATTATAAGTAGTAACAGCAGGATTTAGGAAGAATGATCTTGTCAAACTAATTGCTTGGCTTTTTGGGAGTAAGTGTAGAAATTTAGACTAGGACATAGCAGTAGATGTAGTTTACTTGGATTTTGCAAAGGCTTTTGTACAGTCCCCCATAGGCGACAATGTATAAGCTAAGGTCTGTTGGTCTGGGGAGTCACATTGTACATGGATAGAAAATTGGTTAAGAATAGGATGCAGAGAGAGTTGTAATGGGGCTTCCTCATTATGGACTAAAGTGCTAAGTGGGGTGCCACAGGGTTCTGTGTTGGGCCGCTTCTATTTAATCTATTTATTAATGATTTGGAAGTGGGTATTGTCAGCAAAGGTTTCTGTGTTGCTGACGACACACAAACTTTGTCGACCATTAAAAAATTCAGAGGATGTGCAATCGTTTTGCAGGGGATCTAGATAGATATCACATTGGGTGGCTAAGTGGCAGATGAAATTCATGTTGATAATGTAAGGGATGCATTTTGGACTAAAAATACTTGTGCAATTATACTATAAATGGCTCTGCGTTAAGTAAATCCCTGTGGAAAGGGATTCTGGGAGTTTTGGGGGATAAAACTTAAAGGTGCAAGCAGTGCCAAGCGGCACAATAGCCAGAGCCAGCATGGGATGTCTTGTAAAAGAGAGGTATGGATTCAAGGAGGAAAATGTCATTCTCCCTCTTTACAAAGCATTGGTAAGGCCTCATTTGGAATATGAAGTGCAATTTTGGAATCTGTGGACAAAAGGACATCTTTGAAATGGAAAGGGTTCAGAAGAAGGCAACTAAATTAATAAGGGGATTGGGGAGCTTTGAATATGAAGAGAGACTGGAAAAGTTACAATATTGTAACGCTGGAGAAAAAGGCGCGGGGCGGGATATGATATGTGTATAAATAACATAACGGGCCATACAATAAACTATCTGGGGCATTGTTCACCAATAGAAAGTCAAAGGACAAGAGGACATCCCTTAAGACTTGAAAAAAAAGGTTTAGGCTTCAAGTCGGAAAGGGGTTTTTCACTGTGAGAACGGGTTAAAGCTATGGAACTGTCTTCCGTGGACGTGTGTAATGGAGGTCATTGGTCAGTTTAAAAAAAAAAAGCTGGAGAGTTCTGCAAACAAGGAATGTTGCAAGTTATGTATTGATACATAAAGTGAGGTTGATCCAGGAAATTTCGAGCCACTTGGAGTCAGGAGGATTTTTCCCCCTTCATTAAATTGGAGTTTATTTTTGCCTTCCTCTGGGTCACGTTAGGCAAAATGGGGATTTTGCTAGATGGGTTGGACTGGATGGACGTATATTTATTCAACCTCAAAATTATACTATACTATTGAAGGTCACGAAATCAAAGGTACATTTGAGGGTACCGAAATCGAAGCTGAAGGCTACATTTGAGGGTTACCAAAAACAAAGGCTACATTTGAGTGTACCTAAAATGAAGGCTACCGTCAAAGGTTACCAAACTCAAAAGGTACTTTGAGGGTTACTGAAATTAAAATAATCATCTGAGGGTTACCAAAACCAAAGGCTTCTTTCTAGGGTTACCGAAATTGAAGGCGCTACATTCAAAGGTTACCGGAAATCAAAGGTACATTTGAGGGTTAGAAATCAAAGGTTACATTTGAGGGTTAAAGAATCGGAAGGCTACATTGGAGGGTACCGAAATCGAAGGGCTTACCTTGGAGGGCTACCGAAATCGAAGGCTACATTCGCGGGTTACATAATCAGGCTACATTTGAGGGCTACCGAAATCGAGGTACATCGGGGTTACCATAATCATAGGCTACATTGAAGGTTACCGAAATCAAAGGCTACAATTTGAGGGTTAACGAAATCGAAGCTACTCGAGGGTTACCATATCAAAGGCTACATTTGAGGGCTACCAAAATCGAAAGGTACATTCGAGGGTTACCATAATCAAAGGCTACATTTGAGGGAACAACAAAATCGAAGGTACATTCGAGGGTTACCATAATCATAGCTACATTTGAAGGTTACCGAATCAAAGGCTACATTTGAGGGTTACCGAAACGAAGGCTACATTCGAGGGTTACCATAATCAAAGGCTACATTGAGGGTTACCGAAATCGAAGGCTTAACATTTGAGGGTTACCGAAATCAAAGGACTACATTTGAGGGTACCGAAACCGAAGGCTACATTTGAGGGTTACAAAATCAAAGGTCCATATTGGTGTTACCTAAATTGAAGGCACAGTCAAAGGTTACCAAATCAAGGCTACATTTGAGGGTACTTGAAAATTAAACTAATCATATGAGGGTTACCAAAACCAAAGGCTCTTAGGGTTACCGAAATTGGGCTCACAAAGGTTACCAAAAATCAAGTTACATTTGAGGGGTACAGAAATCGAAGGCTACATTTGAGGGTACCGAAACGAAGGCTACATTGGAGGGTATACCGAAATCGAAGGTAATTGGGGCTACCGAAAATCGAGGCTACATTCGAGGGTTACCATAATCGAAGGCACATTGGAGGGTACCGAAATCGAAGCTACATTCGAGGGTTACCCTAATCAAAGGCTACATTAAGGGTATACCGAAATCGAAGGCTACATTCGAGGGTTACCATAATCATAGGCTACATTTGAAGGTTACCGAAGAAAAGGCTCATTTGAGGGTTACCGATATCGAAGCTACATTCGAGGGTTACCATAATCAAAGGCTACATTTGAGGGTACCAAAATCGAAGGCTACATTCGAGGGTACCATAATCAAGGCTCATTTGAGGGCAACCAAAATCGAAGGCTACATTCGAGGGTTACCCTAATCATAGGATACATTTGAAGGTTACGAAAATCAAAGCGTACATTTGAGGGTTACCGAAATCGAAGGCTACATTCGAGGGGTACACATAATCAAAGGCTAATTGAGGGTTACGAAAATCGAAGGCACATTTGAGGGTTACCGAAATCAAAGGCTACATTTGAGGGTTACCGAAACCGAAGGCTACATTGAGGGGTTACCAAAATCAAAGGCTACATTGGAGTGTTACCTAAATTGAGGCTACGTCAAAGTTTGTTACCAAAATCAAAGGCTACATTTGAGGGTTACTGAAATTAAACTAATCATCTGAGGGTTACCAAAACCAAAGGCTACATTTGAGGGTTACTGAAATTAAACTAATCATCTGAGGGTTACCAAAACCAAAGGCTTCTTTCTAGGGTTACCGAAATTGAGGCTACATTCAAAGGTTACCGAATCAAAGGTACTTGAGGGTTACCGAATCAAAGGTTACATTGAGGTTACAGAAACGAAGGCTACATTGAGGGTTACCGAAATCGAAGGCTACATTTGAGGGTTACCGAAATCGAAGGCTACATTTGAGGGCTACAAAATCGAAGGCTACATTCGAGGGTTACCAAATCAAAGGCTACATTGAGGGCTACCGAAATAGCAGGCTAAATTTGAGGGTTACCATAATCAAAAGCTACATTTGAAGGCTACCGAAATCGAAGGCGTACATTCGAGGGTTACCATAATCAAAGGGCTACATTGAGGGCTACCGAAATCGAAGGCTACATTCGAGGGTTACCATAATCAAAGGCTACATTGAGGGCTACCGAAATCGAAGGCTACATCGAGGTTACATAATCAAAGGCTACATTTGAAGGTTACCGAAATCAAAGGCTACATTGAGGGTTACCGAAATCGAAGGCTACATTCGGAGGTTTACCATAATCAAAGGCTACATTTGAGGGCTACGAAATGAAGGCTACATTCGAGGGTTACATAATCAAAGGCTACATTTGAGGCTACCAAATAGAAGGCTACATCGAGGGTTACCATAATCATAGGTACATTTAAGGGTTAACGAAATCAAAGGCTAATTTGAGGGTTACCGAAATCGAAGGCTACATTCGAGGGTTACCATAATCAAGGCTACATTTGCGAGGGACTACCAAAATCGAAGGCTACATTCGAGGGTTACCATAATCAAAGGCTACATTGAGGGCTACCAAAATTGAAGGCTACATTCGAGGGTTAACCATAATCATAGGCTACATTTGACGGTTACCGAAATCAAAGGCACATTGAGGGTTACCGAAATCGAAGGCTACATTCGAGGGGTACCATAATCAAAGGCTACATTTGAGGGTTACCGAATCGAAGGTCTTCGAGGGTTACGAAATCGACAAGGCTACATTTGAGGGTTACCGAAATCAAAGGCTACATTTGAGGGTTACCGAAAACCGAAGGCACATTGAGGGTTACCAAATCAAAGGCTTACATTTGAGGGTTACTGAAACTAAACTAATCATCTGAGGGGTTACCAAAACAAAGGCTACATTTGAGGGTTACTGAAATAAACTAATCACTGAGGGTTACCAAAACCAAAGGCTTCTTTCTAGGGTTACCGAAATTGAAGGCTACATTCAAGGTACCGAATCAAAGGCTACATTTGAGGGTTACCGAAATCAAGGTTACATAGGGTTACAGAAATCGAGAAGGCTTACATTTGAGGTACCGAAATCGAAGGCTACATTCGAGGGTTACCCGAAATGAAGGCTAATTTGGGGCTACCGAAATCGAAGGCTACATTCGAGGGTTACCATAATCAAGGCTACATTTGAGGGCTACCGAAATCAAGGCCAATTGGGTTACCATAATCAAAAGCTACATTTAAGGACCGAAATCGAAGGCTACATTCGAGGGTTACCATAATCAAAGGGCTACATTGAGGGCTACCGAAATCGAAGGCTACATTCGAGGGTTACCATAAATCAAAGGCTACATTTGAGGGATACCGAAATCGAGGCGACATTCGAGGGTTACCATAATCAAAGGCTACATTTGAAGGTTACGAAATCAAAGGTACATTTGGGGTTACCGAATCGAAGGTACATCAGGGTTACCATAATCAAAGGCTACATTTGAGGGCACCGAAATCGAAGGCTACATCGAGGGTTACCATAATCAAAGGGTGCTAACATTTGGGGCTACCAAAATGAAGGCTACCATTCGAGGGTTACACATAATCAATAGGACTACATTTGAGAGGTTAACGGAAATCAAAGGGCTAATTTGAGGGTACGAAATCGAAGGCTACCTTCGAGGGTTTACTAATCAAAGGCACATTTGAGGGTTATCGAAATCAAAGGCTTCATTGAGGCTACAGAAATCGAAGGCTACATTCGAGGGTTACCATAATCAAAGGCTACATTTGAGGGTTATCGAAATCAAAGGCTTCATTTGAGGGCTACCAAAATCGACGGCTACATTCGAGGGTTACCATAATCAAAGGCTACATTTGAGGGTTATCGAAATCAAAGGCTACATTTGAGGGCTACTGAAATCGAAGGCTACATTTGAGGGTTACCGAAATCGAACAAATAATTTGAGGGTTACCGAAATCAAAGGCTACATTTGAGGGTTACAGTTTTGAGAATTCGATAATTATCAAAAATATGTTTGCCAGTTCGAAAAACCTGAACTAGTCCGTAGTTTGGATAGTTCGCATTCGTACGAACTCATAAAGTTTCAAGTGCGAATCCATCACTAATTATTACCGATAAGCAGATTGCAGTGCAATGGACTCCAGCAAACCTGGTATGGTCAGACCAATTGGCCAACACTAGTGTGTGCTTTTTAATGTGCAATCAGATCACCATTGGGGTAGTGTGACCTAGTCCTTACCTTGCCCCCAATTTTCCACAAACATTGATAAAGAGAAGAGAATCCGACTCGTTCTTTATTACCAAGATACAGACAATTTATACCTTAATCTCCCCTTTAGGGTTACTGTGGGTTCCCTAGGTAAAGGCCATTTTCCCAGTATTCCGTGTCCATGTTAGATATTGATATAAGCTCCATAGTGTTATCCTACCAGACGTGTTTACAGTAACCATCAATCCTTCTCTCGTTATTGATGAGTAGAGTTGACGGAGGATATAAATGATTGCACCATTAGAGTAATAATGCGCTATTTTCATGTATATATAACAGTACCACCATTAGAGTAATAATGCGCTATTTTCATGTATATATAACAGTACACCTTTGAAAAACTTGCCGTGTGACCTTTAACTATGAAAGAGGATAAGATTATTATTATTATTATTATTATTATTATTATTATTATTATTATTATCAAATAGTGTTATTATTATTATTATTATTATTATCATCATCATCATCATCATCATCATCATTATTATTATTATTATTATTATTATTATTTATCATCATTATTATTTATTATTATTATTATTATTATTATTATTATTATTATTATTATTATTATTATTATTATTATTATTATTATTATTATTATTATTATTATGGATTTATATAGTGCCAACATCTTCTGTGGCGCTTTACAATTACATAGTCATACATGACATACAGGGTAATACATGTTATATAAAGTCATACATATTACATACACAGGTAATACATGTTATACAAAGTCATACATGTTACATACACAGGTGATACATAATATAAGTAAACAGGGTGATGAGTTTCTTACAGCAATACCGTGATACAATAGGAGAGAGGACCCTGCCCAAAGAGCTCACAGTCTACAGGATATGGGGTGAGACATAAGGTGACGGGAATCGGTGACTGTAAATAGATTGGCAGTGGAGTGTGAGAGGCTCATTCTTCATGATCAGACCCTGGTATCCAGGACACTGCACACTCTTGGCTTTCCTCCTATCTCTCTGGTAGGACCTTTAGTATTTACAATCTGGAATTAGCTTCACTCCTCGCCCCCTCCCTGTGGGGGTCCCGCAAGGCTTAGTACTCGTCCCTCTTCTTTTCTCCATCTACATCTCACTACACTGACCTCCCAGGTCCCCGACTGCCTTAGTCCCATCTCTGCCTTCATGTCCTCCCGCTTCCTCAAACTCAACATGGACAAGACTGAACTTGTCCTTTTCCCACCCTCACTTATAATGTAAAGTGCTATATATTACTCTGTATAGTTATAATGTACAGTGCTGTGTATTACTCTGTATAGCTATAATGTACAGTGCTGTGTATTACTCTGTATTGCTATAATGTCCAGTGCTGTGTATTACTCTGTATAGCTATAATGTACAGTGCTGTGTATTCCTGTATGGCTATAATTCCATGTGCTGTGTATGTACTCTGGGTATGCGATAATGTCGAGTGGGCTGGTATTTCGCTGCTGTATAGGATATAATGTATCAGTTCTCATGTAGTACTTGTAGAGTTATAATGTACATTGCTGTGTATTAGCTCTGTATACGCTATAGTTACAGTGCTGTGTATTACTCGTATGCTATAATGTCGCAGTGCTGTGTGAATTACTTGTATAGCTCTAATTTACAGTGCTGTGTATTACTCTGTAGTTTGATATAATGTTCGCAGTGCTGTGTATACTCTGTATTGCTCATTGAATGTCGCAGTGCTGGGTATTACACTGTATAGTTATGAGATGTACAGGACTATGTAGTAAAGCTTTGTATAGTCTATAAGGTACAGTGCTGTTTATTATCTGTATTGCTAGTAGATGTCGCAGTGCGGGTATTACTTGTATGTTATATGTACAGTGCTATGTATTACTCTCTATTGCTATTAATGCCAGTTCGGGTATACTCTCTGTATAGTTATAATGTACAGTGCATGGTAATACGCTGTATGGTTTAAATGTTAGCAGTTGCTGGGTTTACTCTTGTAAGGCATACGTAATAATGTAGTACAGTACATGTGTAAGTAACTCTGTATGGTTATAATGTACCAGTTCTAATGATGTAGTTTGATTATCCTTCTGTATAGTTATAATTACAGTGCTATATATATACTCTGTATGATTATAATGTATCAGTGGCTATAAATACTATGTATGTTTAATGTACAGTGCTATATATTACCTGTATTTATATATGTACATGCTATATATTACTCTGTATGAATTTAATGTACAGTGCTATATAATACTCTATATGGTTATAAGACAGTGCTATAATTAACTCTGTATGATTAATGTCAGTGCTACATATACTCTGTATGATTATAATGTACAGTGCTGGTGTGTTACTCTGTATGGTTATAATGTACATTGCTGTGTTATTACACTGTATGGTATATAATGTACAGTGCTATAATACTCTTGATGATTAATGTACAGTACTGGTACCCACATGGCCATCTCGTAATAAACATTTCCATATGGTAGTTAAATTTGAAATAACCTTCCAATATTACACTGATCCCAGATTACCCAAGGGAAATGTAAAGTGATGAGAATAAGAAACATCCACAACGTCAATAGTTTAAAATAATCATTTTATTTTTATTGAATTGGCCCTATCCAGATTGGATCCCAAGTTGTCGCAGAGGAGGTGAAAACCTCCTCCTGATCAAGGCCAGAGAGGGGAAAAATTCCTTCCTGACTCCATGTGCAGTCGGCTGATCCCTGGACAACTAAGCCTGAACCCACTCCCCTCCCTGTACCTGCGTGAGGTCTAAACACTACTACAGGTGCGGCTATCTCTGGTCCTGCCCCCTCCCATTCCCCATGGCCGCATATTCACGAGGGATGCATTGCCTATGGAAACATGCGTCTGAAAGAGCATATCCCCCCATTTGTCATTCCGGCCCTCTTAGGGAAGGGGTTGGATCCAGGACCGCCCGAAACAAAGCTAGCATCTGCAGCATAAAGGTAGTGGGGAAGGGATTAAGGTTCTACACATGGTCATTCATGGGCCCCCACAGCGATGCACAGTGTGTTACAAAAGGCTATTTTGGACTATCGGTAAATTTATGGGCGACTGGGTATTTTGTGATAATCTGCCA
Source organism: Hymenochirus boettgeri (assembly GCA_019447015.1). Classification (NCBI taxonomy): domain Eukaryota; kingdom Metazoa; phylum Chordata; class Amphibia; order Anura; family Pipidae; genus Hymenochirus; species Hymenochirus boettgeri. The sequence goes on along the minus strand of CM033477.1, from coordinate 165,322,639 downwards.
GGTAGGATCATCAACGTTGGCCTGACCGCATCCATATACTACCGATAGTGGCTGTTGGTATCCTCGTCATGGTCGGGCCCGCAACCGTACATGTTACGAACTACTTTAGTGAAGGGCTTTTTTCCCCCATTAAATACCCATAATCCTATCATAAAACCCCAAAACCCTGATCTTTTACCCTGTCCCACCCATGGTTGGTCCACAGGAAAGGAAAAATTCCTTCTGACTCCATGTGTGCAGTCGGACTGACTCCCTGACCAACTCGGAACGTCTCTTTATTAACCCTGAGAACTAAGGACCTGGTCCGATCCTCCCAAGGTTTAATACAGACGCTCACCCCTTTACATCAAACAGATTCCTGTCCTTCCTGCCGTGCTGCGTAGAAAACTAAAAGAAGAGAGAATAAAGGGGATTAACAGTAATAATAGTAATTAATGTGTTGTTGTGATATATAGGAGGCACAGACTAGAGCGATGACTGGGACTGGGTGCAGGAAATCAGTTCTGATTACCTGTAGAGGGATTTTCTCCACTGGCGGTTGATGGGTGGTAAGGTTCTTTCTCAATCAATTTATCCTTGGTTTTCTAATAACAGACAGAAATAAGTCCCGTTTCATAGGCAGAGTGTAAGGTTGTGTACCGACTCGTACCGATTGAACTAATACTAACCATGTGTTTGGTATCGGCGGCAGAACATATTTCTTTCCTTTAAAGAATTTCTCTGCCATTTACTGCTATAAAATGAGTGTGTTTCGTAGTAATGCAGTACCACACCCAGACAGAGGAGGAGCACTTGCAGAGACTGAAACACTATGCAATACGGTAATGAACGATAAGGACACTTTGGGCCCTATTTTAAAATGCACTGTATCGCAATTTAGTAAACTTACCGTGTCAGTGTGACTGGGAGGGGACTAGATGCTGATACCGGAGATGAACCAGCCATGTATATGTGACTGAAACAGGTGAGCAAGAGGGGTGAAGTCCCAGTGTTTCAATGGGGCCTTGTTACTCTTAATTCTCCATTAAACATGTCAGCTTCTCTCTCGCAGACTGGATTAAACTCCCTGGGAGGTTTTGTTCTTGACGTCCTCCAGGGTCAGAGTTCAGGGCCATTATAGTGTCTGCCTGCTGACGTTGTACCTCCTCCGCTCTGTAAGCCCGAACGTCAGATTCCTGTAGAGTGCTAATAGAATAGTTCAGTATGTCAGTTAGCTATCATTGGCTCTATGCAGACTTTAGTTGACAATTCACTGGTCTCCCCTTTGCAGCTCTAAGAGGTTTTCAATGTCAAAAGACTCAAATCTTTGACATTGTTTGAATCTGGTCTAAGGATTATTTGTAATTACGCCAGGGATTCATCACCCTCGTGGGAAGGAGTTGGCGTGAGTTGGCGTTTGTCTCCTACCCGGATCAATGTAATAGGTAGGTAGGTATCTATGGGGAGGTTAGGGTTGTATTAAACTTGTATATAGAACTGCATCAAGATCCTGCTGGGTGACCTCCCCTGTAATGCCCCATGTCCTGTCTGTACCTCTTGGTAGGTGATGATCTATGAGACACACACAGTTCCCGCATCTACCCATTTCTAACCTGCTTTGAGGCTGGTGAGGTCCTTTATTTTCTCTTCAAGTTGTCAAACCTCGCATCTGGTGATCCTGGTCTTTCTCTGTAAATAGACACAGATAATTGGGGATGAACATGACCACATTATAGACACTTATAAAACCTGTTTTCTACATGTTCTAATACAGCTAAGAGACATATTGATAAAGACGCAGTATTGTAATTACGCATCCCTTTATTACCTGTACACACTGTGGGATTCAGCATTACAACCAATAACCAAGCCGTTAATTACTGGTTTTAGTACTGGTGGTCGTCCTTATAGTAGAGGAGAGAGGTGACAGTTGGTTGTCCTTAAGTAGTAGGAGAAGGTGACATGTTGGTTGTCCTATAGTAGAGGAGAAGGTGACAGTTGTGGCTATAGTAGAGGAGAAGGTGACAGTTTCGGTGTCCATAAAGAGTAGAGGAGTAAGGTGACAGTGGTTGTCCTTAGTAGAGGGAGAAGGTGAGTGGTTTGTCCTATATAGTAGAGGAAAGGTGACAGTGTGTTGTCCTATAGTAGAGGAGAAGGTGACAGTTGGTTGTCCTATAGATGAGGAGAAGGTGACAGTTGGTTGTACTATAGTAGAGAGAGCGGTACGAGTTGGTTGTCCAAAGTAGCAGGGAGAGGTGACTAGTTGGTGTCCTATAGTAGGAGGAGAAGGTGACAGTTGGTTGTCCTATAGTAGAGGAGAAGGTACAGTTGTTGTCCTATAGTAGAGGAGAACGGTTGACAGTTGGTTGTCTATAGTAGAGGAGAAGGTGACAGTTGGTTGTCCTATAGTGTAGGTAGAATAGGTGACAGTTGTTGCCCATATAGTAGGAGTAGAAGGTGACAGTTGTTGGTCCTATAGTAGAGAAGAAGGTGACATTGGTGTCCTATACGTAGAGGAGAGGTGACGTTGGTTGTCCTATAGTAGAGGATAGACGGTGACAGGGTGTGGCCCTATAGTAGAGAGAGTGACAGTTGGTGTCCTATAGTAGAGAAGAATTGTGCAGTTGGTTGTCCTATCGAGAAGGGAGAAGGTGACAGTTGTTGTCCTATAGTCAGAGAGAAGTGACAGTTGGTTGCTATAGTCCCCCTAGATGTAAATTATTAGGGTATGTAATATATACATAGAGCTAGGGCCCCTATGTTACACCAGGACACCCAGTATTCTCCCTAGCATCTCCCTGTCATCTGTGATAGTTCTCTACGCCATAAGCGACGCAGATACACTAGGGGTTGGGTTATATAGATTGGATTATGGTACCCCCCCCTAATTGTAAATTAAGGGTATATTGTAATATATAACATAGAGGTCTGAGGGTCCCTCTTTGACAAACCAGGACACGCCAGTATTCTGCGGCTAGTATCTCCCTGTCGATCGTGGATGATTCTACCATTAAGTACATACACGGGTTGGGTGATTATATAGTGGATAGATGTACGCCGCTAATGTATATTATAGGGATTGTAATATATACACAGAGCTATGGCTCCTATTTTTACACTACGTGACACCCAGTCTTCCGCCTAGAAGTCATCCCTGTCATCTTTCTTGATGTGTCGAATCGGATCTCCTTGTTCTGGCTGTCGATCTTGTGAACCCTGGGGGGGGATGAAGGGACAGACTGTTCCCGACATAAAAAAAAATATTGTGTGTGATCCACGAATGGAGCTTATTATGTGATTTACCCACTTCAGGTAATCAGTGCTGATGTTCGATATGGATTCTGATCGCAGGACAAGGTCATATCACATCAGATTACCGACTCCACATGATCACCCAGATTGTGTTCTTTTTTATCATGTCTATCCACCTGTGCAATAGTTCCTTCCATCCAGAAGCAGAGGCTCAGGTTGGTTGATTCTAAATGTTAGTTTTGTCTTCCTCTTATCTTCAATATAGTTTAAACCTCCATAGAAAAAACGATCATACGTAATCTCCCACTTTCTAAATTATTTTAATGTAGTTATCTTATATTAGGTATTAAACCCTGACAAAAGGCAAACGATCGCTTTGGGAAGAGCTCACGTATATATAGTAACCCTGGACAATTACATTTTCAGATAGGAATTGTTACCTCTCGCCCATGATAGCTAGGTAATAAATAGTCATTAATTTCGAAATGCAAAGCGGTGAAAAAAACGACACAAAGGGACTCATTAGTGCGTACAGTTGTCTTATTTTGGTGGAATTCAAAATGCGTTCTTCGCTAGGGATTATAAGTTTATAACAGCATGGAATGGGTGTGATAGAGTACACACAGGACCGTAGTTCATTAGTGTTATGGAATAATCCATAGTGATATGGACTGTAATACTTAGAGGATATGGACATGTTAGTAATATTAGTGATATGGACTCGTAACTCATTAGTGATGATGGAGCGTAGAATGTTAGTGATATGGATCTGTATAATATTCGTGATATGGACTTGTTACTACATTTATTGATCATGGACTGTAGAATATTAGTGATATGGACTGTAGAATATTAGTGATATGGCCTGTAATACGATTAGTGATATGGACTGTAGAATATTAGTGATATGGACTGTAAATATTAGTGATATGGACTTGTTAGTACATTAGTGATATGGACTGTAGTAATATTAGTGATAGTGGACTGTGAGAATATTATAGTGATATAGACTGTAAAGTATAGTGATTATATGGACTGTGTAATTATCATTTAGAATATGGTTGTAAAATATGAGTGATATGGACTGTAAATACATTAGAGATATGGGACTGTAAATATTGTGATATTATGGACTGTAGTGAAATTTGAGTGATATGGACTGTAAGAATATAGTGATATGGACTGTCAATAGCTTAGAGATATGGACTCGTAGAATATTGAGCTGTATATGGTACTGTAGAATAGCTAGTGATTATGGTGACTGTAGATATTAGTGATATGGACATGTGAATGACGATTAGATCTATAAGGACTAAACTTAGAAGATACTTAAATATTACTGAAATGGAGCTGTACGTAGATATTAGATCGTCATGAGGACTTATACAGACTATTATGATATGGATGTAGATAAACAACGGTTCAGAGAGTCGTGGTGACTGGGTAGTAATAGTATCTGAGGCCAGAGATTGCTGACTTGTAGAATATGAGTGTATATGGACACGTAAATAATATTCAGTGAAGAGCTGGGACTGTATATTAATCTATTAGAGATATGAACTGTAGAATACTTAGTGATATGTACTGTAGAAATATTAGTGATAAATGGGACTGTAGAATATTGTGATATGGGATCCGTAATACATATTATGTGATATGGACCTGTAGAATCATATAGTGATGAATGGACTGTAGACTTAATATTAGTGATAAATGGGGACTGTATAATATTAGTATAATGGAATTTATATGAACAATATAGACGGTATACGGCCGCGTGTCTCCTCTTAGTTCTCCATGGCCCTGTCGCGTACTTCGTGATATGGACCGTCGAATAGTAGTGCTAATCGACTGTACTACATCGAAGTATATTTACTGTAGAATATAGTGATATGGACTGTAGTAATATTAGTGATATGACGTAGAATATTAGTGATTGGGGACTTTATGAGATATTAGTGATTTATGGACTGTAATTACATTAGTAGATAAAATATGGTAGCATGTAGAATTTAGGATATGGACTGTAGAATATTCGTGATATGGACTGGTGAATATATGTGATAATGGGACTGTAATACATTAGCAGCCTCTTGCCTGTGAATATTATGATATGGACTGTAAAAAATCCTTCGTAGTGCCTTGCTGGCCATAATGACTGGTAGAATATTAGTGATATGGAACTGTATTAAGCATTAGAGATATGGACTGTAGAATATTAGTGTATTGTACAGTAGCATATTAGGTTGATATTGGACTGTAGAAATATTAGTTGATTAGGACTGTAATACGAATTAGCGATATTGACTGGTAGTTTAATATAGGTTATATGGACTTTAGATATTAGTGATATGATGATGGTACTAGTAGAACTTATTAGTGACTATCGGATAGTACTATCTACACATTATGATATGGTACTTTAGAATAGTAGTGATATGGACTGTAGATATAAATTAGTTGCTATGGGTAGGGACTTAGGATAACGTCTAGATGGGGAAAGTATTAATGGATGTTCACTAGGCGAAGCGGATTGAGAGGGAGAGAGTTATAAAGGTAGGAAACAGTCTAGATGGGAAGGAAAGTGATTAATGGATGTCACTAGGCGAAGCGGAGAGAGTGAGGGAGAGAGTTATAAAGGTAGGATAACAGTCTAGATGGGAAAGTATTAATGGAGGTCATGTCAGAGGGTGAAGCGAGGGAGGGAGAGAGTTATAAAGGTAGGATAACAGGTCTAGATGTTGAAAGAGTATAATGGATGTCACCAGGCGAAGCGAGGAGTTTAAAAGTAGGATTAACAGTTCTAGATGGGAAAGTATTAAGGATTTACCAGGCGAAGGAGAGAGGGAATGAGAGTTATAAAGGTAGGATAACAGTCTAGATGGGAACGTATTAATGGAGTTCCCAGGCGAAAGCAAGAGAGGGGAGAGAGTCAAGAAAGGTAGGATAACAGTCTAGATGTGAAAGTCATTAATGATGTCACCAGGCGAAGCGAGGAGAGAGGGAGAGAGATAAAGGTTTAGGAAAACAGTCGAGATGGGAAAAGTATTAATGGATGTTCAACCAGGCGAAGCGAGAAAGGGAAGGAGAGTTAGAACGGTTGGATAACAGTCTAGAGTGAAAGTATTAATGGATGTCACCAGGCGAGCGAGAGAGGGAGAGATTATTAAAGGGTAGGATAACAGTCTAGATGTGAAAGTATTAATGGAATTTGGCTCCAGGCGAAGCGAGAGAGGGATGAGAAGTGCTAAAGGTAGGTAACAGTCTAGATGGGAAGGGAAATATTAATAGCTGTCACTAGGCGAAGCGAGGAGAGGGAGGAGAGTTGAGAGGTTATAAGGTAGGATAACAGTCTACATGGGGAAAGTATTAATGATGTCACCAGGGCGAAGGGGAGAGAGGGGGACGAGAGATAGAAAAGGTAGGATACAGTCTAGATGAGGAAAGTGTAATAGACGTCACCAGGCGAAGCGCAGAGGAGAGAGGAGGGAGTTATAAAGGTAGGATAACAGTCTAATGGGAAAGTGTATTACTGGATTCACCAGGGGGCGAAGCGAGAGAGGGCGAGAGTTATAAGGGTAGGATAACAGTCAGATGTGAAAGTGGTTAAATTAATGGATGTCACCAGCGCGGAAGCGGAGAGGAGGAGAGAGGGAGGAGAGTTTATAAAGGTAGCGATAACAGTTCTAGATGTGAAGTGTTAATGGATGTCACAAGGCGAAGCGAGTGAGCGGGGAGAGAGTTATAAGGTATAGGATAACAGTTCTAGATGGGAAAGTAGATTAATGATGTCACCAGGCGAAGCCGAGAGAGGGAGAGAGTTATAAAGGTAGGAAACAGTCTAGATGTGAAAGTATTAATGGATGTCACCAGGCGAAGCGCGAGAGGGCGAGAGTTATAAAGTATGGATAACAGTCTCGAGGGAAATGTAATGAGTCACTAGGCGAAGCGAGATTGGATAGAGAGGGAGAGAGAAGGAGGAGAGTATAAAGTAGGATAACAGTCTAGTGGGAAAGTGTAATGGACTCCACCAGGCGCAAGCGAGAGAGGGAGAGCGTTATAAAGGTAGGATAACAGTCTAGATGTGAATGTTAATGGACGTCACCAGGCGAAGCGAGAGTAGAGAGGGAGAGAGTATAAATGTAGGAACAACAGTCTAGATGGGAAAGTATTAAGGGATGTTCCCTAGGGAAGCACGCGAGAGAGAGAGAGGGAGAGAGTTGAGAGAGTATAAAGGTAGGATAAACAGTCTAGATGTGAAAAGTATTTAATGGATGTCACAGGCGAAGCGAGAGAGGGAGAGGAGTTATAAAGGTAGGAAACAGTATAGATGGGAAAAGTATTAATGGCTGCACCAGGCGAAGCGAGAGAGGGAGAGCGTAAAGGTTAGGATAAAAGTCTAGATGTGAAAGGATTAATGGATGTCACCAGGCGAAGCGGAGAGGATTATAAAAGGTAGGGATAACAGTCTAGATGGGAAAGTATTAATGGATGTCACCAGGCGAAGCGAGAGGAGGAGGGAGAGCGTATAAAGGTGGATAGCAGTCTAGATGTGAAAGTATTAATGGATGTCACCAGGTGAAGCGAGAGAGGGAGAGCTATAAAGTAGGATAACCGCCTAAGATTGAAAGTATTCATGGATGTTCACCAGGCCCAGCGATGAGAGGGGAGAGAGTTATAAAGGTATAGGATAACAGTCTAGATGTGAAAGTATTAATGGATGTCACAAGGCAAAGCGAGAGGGAGAGAGGGAGGAGGGAGTTAAAAGGTAGGATAACAATCTAGATGGGAAAGGTTACGGACGCACCAGGCGAAGCGAGGAGGGAGAGGGAGAGGAGTATAAAGGTAGGATAACAGTCTAGATGTGAATAAGTGTATATGGATGTCACAGGCGAAGCGAGAGAGGGAGAGAGTTATAAAGGTGGGATAAACAGTCAGATGGGAAAGATTAATGGATGTCACTGCGAAGCGAGACGGAGGGAGAGAGGAAAAGGTAGGGAAACAGTCTGGATGTGAACGTATTAATGGATGTCACCAGTGAGCGATGGAGCGAGGGAGAGAGTTATAAAGGTAGGAAACAGTCGAGAGGGAAAGTTTAATGGATGTCACCAGGTGAAGCGAGGAGAGGGAGAGCGTTATAAAGGTAGGATAACCGTCTAGATGTGAAAGTATTAATGGATGTCCCAGCGAAGCGAGAGAGGGAGAGAGTTCTAAAGGTAGGATAACAGTCGAGATGGGAAAGATTATATGGATTGTCACAGGCGAAGCGAGGAGAGAGGGAAGGCGTTATAAAGGTAGGATTAGGAGAGCAGCTAGATGTGAAAGGTATAAGGATGTCACCAGGCGAAAGGCGAAGCGAGGAGGGTTATTAAAGGTAGGAGGACAGTCTAGATGTGAAAGTATAATGGATGTCACCAGGCCAAGAGAGAGAGGGAGGGAGTTATAACGTAGGAGGACAGTCTAGCTGTGAAAGTATTAATGGATGTCAAAGGCGAAGAGAGAGGGAGAGAGGGAGAGAGATTATAATAAGGTAGGGAGCAGCAAGAGAAGATGGGTTGAAGGCGGGGGAGGCAGCAGAGTGTTAGTTGGGGGTCTGTTGGAGAAATTTCCTTGCGAGGAAAGACGAGGGCACGGCTTGGAACATAAGGAAACCAGAGAGAAGCTTAAGTAGGGAGGTGCAGTCGAGGTGAAGGGATATTTTTAAGGTTAAAAGCAGGGTATTGAATAGGATTCTTTGTTTGATGGGAAGCACCATATGACTGAAGTGGGTTTGCGGGGCTCTTTTTGGAGGAGAGCGGATGATCCGAGCTGCGAGTTTAAGATAGACGGGAAAGGAGAGAGCTGAGAGGCGGGAGGTCCAAGTAGTAGAATGTTACAGTAGTCAAAGAAGGGAGATTTAAGGACATGGATGAGGCATGTTAATATAGACTGGAGAGGAGAGAGATGAGCAGGCTCGTTAGGGTAGTTCAAGTAGTAGAAGGTTACATTAGTCAGGACAGGAGGATTATAAGACAGAATGAGCATTTTAAGATAGACTGGAGAGGAGAGAGCTAACAGGCCGGGAAGTCCAAGTAGTAGCAGAGGTACCAGTAGGTCAGACGGGAGGAGATTATAAGGACAGGATGAGCATTTGAAGATTAGCACTGGAGAAGAGGAGCGAGATGAGAGGCCGGGAGTCAAAGCAGTTTAGGTCGAAGGTTACAGTAGGTCAAGATGGGAGATTATAAGGGCAATGGAGAACTTTTAAGATAGACTGGAGAGGAGAGAGATGATGAGGCCGGGCGTCCAAGCAGTAAGGTAGAGTAGAATGTTACAAGTAGTCAAGATGGGAACATTAAGGGCATGGATGAGGCTTAATATAGGCTGGAGAGGAGAAGAGATGAGAGGCTGGGGAGTCCAAGTAGCAGAATGATTTACAGAGTCAAGACGTGGAGATTAAAGGACATGGATAGCATTTTAATAAGACTGGAGAGGAGGAGTAACAGGACAGGGGTCCAAGAGTAGCAGAATGTTTACAGTAGTCAAGGATGGGAGCTTATAAGACCTGGATGAGCATTTTAAGATAGACTGGAGAGGAAGGATGAGGAGTGGGAGTCCAAGCAGTGAATGGTACAGTAGTCAAGATGGGAGATTAGAAGGGCATGATGAGCATTTTTTAAAGATAGCCTGGGAGAGGAGAGAGATGAGAGGCTGGGTCCAAAGCAGTAGAATGTTTACAGTAGTCAAGAGGGAGATTATTATAAGGGCATGGAGGAGATTTAAGCAGTGGAGAGGAGAGAGAAAAAGGGGGATATTGGCAATATTGTGAAGGAGGAAACGACAGGTCCTAGATGACATTGGTAATGTGTAAGAGGAAAGAGAGGAGACAAAGATCACTCAAGGCAGCGTGCAGGGATTCCACTGGGTTAATGCCCCATATGTCATTAGAGATGGAGAAGGGAGGGACTAGGTCCCAGTTAGGGGGGGGGGAATTAGTAATTCAGCCCGTTTGGATAGATTGAGTTTAAGGCGGCGGCTTGCGACATCCAGGAAGAGATTAGAGAAGCAGACAGGTAGAGATTTGGGATGAACTTCGGGGTTAGCGTGGGGGTGGACAAGTACAATATAGGTCATCAGCATATAGTGATCTTAAAACCGAAAGAACTGATTAGTTCTCCAAGAGAGATAGTTTGTAGAGGGAGAACAAGGATCCTAAACCCGAGCCCTGAGGGACCCCCCACTAAAGTGAACAGGATGAGAGGACGAAGTTCTTATTAGTAAAAGAGACAGTGAAAGATCTGTTTGTTAGAGAGATAAGAGCTATGAGATATAAGAAGAGGAGTTGATTTCGGATGCCCATGAGAATATAATTGATGAGTTTTTTATCTGTAAGATCAGTAAATCAGATGTGAATTTATAAATAAAGGGACCAAATATATTCCTTTATGAACTTCAGTTATTAGCAAAGAATAAATGATGAAAAAGTGAATATTCCTGAACATCCTCCTGGGTTGTAATTTCTATACTTGGAGGTCCAAGATTAAATATATTTAATTAGCAGATTGGTGTACACCTAAGGAACACATAAAATTGCCCTTGTGACAGATCTATAATGGTGTTTTCACAATTTGCCCCAAATACTGTTAAATGCAGAAAAACACCAACCGGTTCCTATTAAAAGTAAAATATGTTCAAAGAGAAATTAACCCTCAGGTTTAATGTATGTCGCTATCAGTGAGTTCCGCCCGTGATGTAATACTATATAAGAGGATCTGAACAAGATTTGGTAGGTCCCCAGTAACTCGTCAATATTTCTTTGGCTATCCATCCTTAGACATGAATTGCCACACCTTTAGACATGGGAAACTAGTTTCTGTACGCATGGACTTTTTTAGTCTTTAAAGGGCATGCTACACCGAAAATAAGTTTTATTTGACCATAGCTGGAAAACTATAATTCTTCCCAACACCACTGTATAATTTTTTTGGTGATCTGCCCCCATTTCTTTTAAGCTATCCAATCTAAAACTTCTTAATTTAAGCGGCAATCAAGTTCCTTGCTCTCGAAAACTATTTCGTAGCTGGAATGGTGATTTGACAGTCTGGAATGCTGTAGGCGTGTGCAGGCTGACAGTTGGTTTGTGGGGGGAAAAGTCAGGTCAGATGAGTGGGAGTGGTTAAAGCGGGAGGGGGGAGGACTGCTCCTAAAAAAAGGTTGTGGCTGGATGAAGTAGTAAAAAAAAACTTTGGGTAGGAAGAACCATACACACCAATTTGTAACGCACCCGATCTAATTACAATCTGATCATCAATAGACTGAGTTCTGACAGTTTTTTATTAAAATAAATAGAAATCGTTGTTCCAGACCAATTTTATCAGAATTATTTTATTTATTTTGCTGTTGTTACTAATTATTTGTTAATTACAGAAGTATTTTCTTGATCATAGAACATAACCGGTGAGTGTGCAACGTGTGTCTATTAAAAATATGGGGGTTGTGGGGATGAGGGGGGGGGGGGGGGGAAAACCCCCCAAATAAGGTAATCGTAAGGATATTTACTGCTGCTCGTTGTGCACCCAGTGGGAAGCAGCCTGAAACCCATTTGCCAGGGCTGTACTGCGTATTGTGTTCAGGCCAGCTGCAGCAACTGTTTAATGTGGCAACTTGCTGACTTTAAATTCTCCAGTTTTCAATGTTGGTCATTTGTAATACCCGAGGATATTTTTATTTATAACATTTATAACCCATAGTACAGTTAGGGTGGCCGGTTCGCGGATCGAAAACCCGGAATCCGCCGAGGCCGCGGATTTATCCCGTTCGCGAAACGGCGGATTTTTCCGGAGTTTCCACCTTCCGAACTTCGATTCGGGATTTTTCGTATTTCGAAAATACAAGGATTTCCTCTGAATTCCTTAATACGTATTTCGAAAAATATTCGAATTCGAGATTACTTGTCTTTCGACAAATACATGAAAACTCGTAATTTCTAGTAAAATCGCCGAAAAAATAAGTGAAAAACTCATAATTTCGAAACTTTTCCTAAAATACGAAAAATCTCGTTATTCAAGGGGTATTTTAAATTTTAACGGTGGTCCGCTAGTATTTCGACGTTCGGATATCTCTATAGTACAGCGCTGTTTACAATCATAGAGTGATTAAAAAGATGGATCGTTACCCATCACAGCCCATATTAACGAGCATTTGGTAGTAGTTAGCAGGGAAATGAATGTTTTTAGTCTAAAACTCCACAAAATCCATAAATGACTTTTTTCTTAGTCCCTAATCAATTGTTCAAAAAATATACAATATTCACACATGGAACTGTAATCATAGGACAGGGACATAGGATATACTCAGGACAGGTCTGCCAAGGACAACTAAAGATGTTCACTCCTCAACGTTACATCCAGGGTTGTCGTCTGTATAAATAGACGTTTTGTCCGTTGCTGCACATTTGCCTGCCGCGGGTTAAGGAAGGAGGTCCATGTCAGTGCTCAGTCCATACGCCAATAACCGCCATCGAAACGCTCTGCATGGCTGTTGCCCAGAAGGACGACGATGCACAAACAAGCCCCCAAAACAAGCCGACCAAGGACAGGGATTGGATGGACCTGTCCTGTGGTCGGATGAGAACAAGATTAACACAGTTGGTGAGATTGTGTCAAGTGTGTGGTGGGAAACATGTGAGGCGTCCAAGACAATTGGTGTTGTGCTACAGACAAGCATGGTGGTGGGAATGGATGGGTTGGGGATGTTCGAGTGCTGACGCACGGGGGAGATATCATAGAATGACTAAGGTGAGAATCTATATTACAGTCACTCATTGATGTCAATGAGGGAATTCCTGTCTTCCCACTGCCCCTCCCAATTTCTCCCCCTCCTTTGTATTAGTCATTTATAAGGAATCCCTTGTATTATTGACAGACAATGTTCGGTCCGTTCTTTCTCTTTTAATAGGAACAGGTAATAAACTATTTTTACCATTAAACAGGATTCCATTATAAATGTCTAAACACAGGGAGGGGAGAAACAGTGGTAGTGGACAGGTTAATTTGTTTGTCTGGCTTATGTATTATAGACTAAAACGCAAACCTTACGTGTCATATACGGATTAAACTTCACCTCGGAGTTGCAGTCATTATATATGGGCGGTCAGGAACTCCTCAGGTGGTGCAATATCCTTATATTTCACTGTAGTAGCTTATATCCCTTATATATGACAGTCCATATCACAATATTTCAGTCCATTATCACTAATATTCTACAAGTCCATATCCTAAGTATTTACAGTCCATATCACAATGTATTACAGTCCATATCACTAATATTCTACAGTCCAATCACTAAGTATTACGTCCATATTCAGAATAGTCACAGTCCATTCACTAATGGATTATAGTCCATTATCCACTAATGTATTACGTCATATCCACTAATATTCTACAGGTACATATCACTAAGTGGATTGACCAGTCCATTCACTAAGGTATTACAGGTACATATCACTATGTATTACGTCCATATCACTAATATCTACATCCATATCACTAATGTATTGACAGTCCATATCACTAAGATTTACAGTCCATAATCAAAATGTATGACAGTCGCATATCACTAATATTCTAAAGTCCATATCAATATATTCTACAGTCATATTCACTAATATGCTACAACGGTCATTATCACTAATATTCTACAAGCCAAATCACTAAGATTCTACAGTCCCATATCAACTAATGTATTTACAGTGCATATCCACTAATGTAGTACAGTCCTATCACTAATATTCTAAGTCCATATCACTACTATTCGACAGTCATATCACGATATTCTACAGTAAAAAAAAAAAAAAACCAAAAAAAAAAAAAAACAAAAATCCATATCACTAATGTATTAACAGTCCATATCACTAATATCTACAGTCCATATCAACTCATGTATTGACAGTCCATCAGTCCATTATTCACGAAATATTTACAGTCCATATCACTAATATTAACAGTCCCATATCACTAATGTATTACAGTCCCATATCACTAATATTCTACAGTCCATATCATAATATTCTTACAGGCCATATCACTAATGTATGTACAGTCAATATAACGAATATTCTACAGTCCATATACTAATATTATACAGTCATATCACTAATGTTGTATTTACAGTCCTATCACGAAATTTTACAGTCCATATCACTAAGATTCTACAGTCCATATACTCATGCTATTAAGTCATATCACTAATATTTTACAGGTCATATACAATGTATTACTCCAGATAAATAATGTATACAGTCCATATCACTAATATTCTACAGTCAATATCCACTAATGTATTACAGTCCCATATCACTAATATTATACAGTCCTATCACTAATATCGACAGTCCATATCACAATGTACTACAGGCCTATCACTATGTTTACAGGCCATTTCACTAATATCTACAGTCCATATCACTAATCTTTACAGTCCAAATCACTAATATTCCTCCAGTCCATATCACAATATTCTTACAGTCCTATCTCTAATGTATTATAGTCCAGATCACTAATGATTCACAGTCCATATCACTAATATTTACAGTCCATATCCACTAATATTCTAAGCAGTCCGTATCTCATGTATTAAAGTCCATAACAATAAAGTTCTACAGTCCAATCACTAATATTCTTACAGTCATATCAATAATATTCTTACAGTCCATGATCTCTAAGTTTACGTCCATATCACTAATATTCTACAGTCCATATCACTAAATTCTACAGTTCCCATATCATAATATTCTACAGGTCGTATCTCTACAGGTATTAAAGTCACATTCACTAATATTATACAGGCCATATCACTAATATTCTACAGTCCATATCTCTATGTATTACAGTCATATCACTAATATTCTACAGTCCATATCACTAATATTCTACAGTCCATATCACTATGTATTACAGTCCATATCACTAATATTCTACAGTCCATATCCACGCTATATTCTACAGTCCATATCACTTAATATTTTCTACAGTCAATATCACTAAGATTCTACATTCCGTAGCTCTATGTATAAAGTCATATCACTAATATTCTACAGTCCATATCACTAATATTCTACAGTCCATATCACTAATATTCTACAGTCCGTATCTCTAATGTATTAAAGTCCCATATTCACAATATTCTACAGCATCCTATTTAATCAGTCTAATGTATTACAGTTAATATTTCCAGAATATCACTAATTTCTAAGTCCATATCACTAATATTAACGTCCGAATATCACTAATAAGATCTACAGTCACTATAATCATAATTCTACAGTTCCAATATCACTAATATTCTACAAGTCCATATCA
This sequence comes from Hymenochirus boettgeri, assembly GCA_019447015.1. NCBI lineage: Eukaryota > Metazoa > Chordata > Amphibia > Anura > Pipidae > Hymenochirus > Hymenochirus boettgeri. The sequence goes on along the minus strand of CM033477.1, from coordinate 165,307,070 downwards.
CGAAGTTTATACAGTCCATATCACTAATATTCTACAGTCCGGTTTCTCTAATGATGTCATATAACTATATACAGTCCATATCACAATATAATCCATTCTATTATAATCGTATCCATATAATCCAATCACTAATATTCTACAGTCCATATCACTAATATTCTACAGTCCACTCTCTAATGTATTACAGTCCATATCACATATACATATCTACTAGCATATACAAAGTGACAGTCCATATCCACCTAATTGCTTACAGTCATATCACTAATTTATTACAGTCCATATCACTAATTCTACAGTCCATATCACTATATTATTACAGTCCATATCACTAAATATTCTTACAGTCCATATAACTATCTAATCTACTAATGTATAACAGTCCATATCATACTAATGTATACAGTCCATATCACTAATATTCTACAGTCCATATCACTAATATTCTACAGTCCATATTCTCTAATGTATACATCTATACTATTCCCCCAGCCATATCTCTATATACAGTCCATATCCTACAGTAATATTCAAGATTACGTCCATATCACTAATATTATACAGTCATCACAATGTATACAGTAATCACTATATTTACAGATATCCTAATTAATCTTCACTAATGATATTACAGATCACTAATACTCAGCTACATTAATTCTACAGTCCAATCACTAATATGTACAGTCCATATCTCATGTTATACAGTCATATCTCTAGTGATTTACAGTCAATCAAATATTCTACAGTCCATATACTAATATTCTAAGTCCCATAGCCTTAATATACCGGCCATATCATAATTATCTACAGTACCATATCACTAATATTCTACAGTCCATACACCGATTACAGTCATTCTCTAAGTTACAGTCATTATCACTAATATTCTTAAAGTCCATATCACTAATATTCTACAGCACACAAGTATCTCTAATGTATTAACTAAGTATTACAGGGGGCCATATCACTAATATTCAGTACCAGTCACATATTCTACTAAGATTCATATCTCTATATTTTACAGTCCATATCACTAATATCTACAGTCCTCCATATCATCTAAGATAAGCCTGATTCACTAAGTATTCTACAGGCCATATCACTATATCTACAGTCCATATCACTAATATTCTACAGTCGTACATCTAAGTGTCAGTTAACGGTTCCATATCACTAATATACCGTCAATATCACTAATATTCTACAGTCCATATCCCTACATATTCTACAGTTCCTATCTCTTCAAGTCGTATCCTACTATTTACGTCACATATCACTAATATTCTACAGTCACATACACTAATATTCTACAGTCCATACTCTAATATACAGTCATACAATATTCTAACCAGTCCACAACTAATATTCTACAGTTCCATATCACAGTTTACATATATAACTATTTACAGATCACATATCTCCATCCTAATAAATTCTACAGTCAATATCTTAATGTATTTACGTCCATATCACTAATATTCTACAGTCCATATCACTATTATTCTACAGTCCATATCACTAATAAATTCTACAGTCCATATATCTAATGTATTACAGTCCATATCACTAATCATTCTACAGTCCATATCACTAATATTCTACAGTCCATATCACTAATATTCTACAGTCCATATCTCTAATGTATTACCAGTCATCACAATATTTACACATTCACATATTCTACAGTCCTATCACTAATATTAGTCCATACAGGATCAGCATATCACTAATATTCTACAGTCATATCACTAATATTTACAGTCCATATCACTAATACTGTATATCACAGTGATCTCTAAGTCAGCAGTCTATCACTAATATTTTACAATCCATATCTTCTAGTATTACACAGTCCAGTATCACTAATATTTACAGTATATCACTCCTAATATTGTACAGTCCATATCACTAATATTCTACAGCAATCTAATAGCATAAAATATTCCTACAGTCCATATCACTAATATTCTACAGTCCGTATCTCTAATGTATTACAGCATATCACAAATAGTATACAGTCCATACACTAATATCTACAGGTCATATCACTAGGTTACAGTCATATCACGAATCTTCTGCAGGGTTTCCCATCACTAATATTCTACAGCCTATCCTAAGTATAGCCATCTACGAAATGAGTTTACATATTTCTTACAGTATCCCTAAATCAGCAAATCGAATATTCTCACAGTCCATATCTTAATGTATTACAGTCCATATCACTAAGTATTATGTCCATATCACTAATTGTAACTACTGTCTGTACTTCATACTCACACCAATTCACTGTTATAACTTATAATCCCTAGGAAAACGATTTTGAATTTCAACCAAAATAAGCAATTACGCACTAATGAGTCCCTTGTGTCGTTTTTAACCGGAATTTTAATTCCGGAAATTAATGACTTTTATTACCCTGAGTATACAGGGGTACATTCCTCTGAAAATGTAATTGTCAGGGTTTATATATATACGCTGATCTCTTTCCCAAATGGATCGTTTGCTTGTCAGGGTTTATCTAATATAAGTAAACTATTAAATATTTAGAAAGGTGGAGTTACGTCATGTCGTTTTTCTATGGGTGTTAAAATATTATTGTAGCATAAGAGGAAAGCAAACTAACATTAAATAACCCAAACTGGGCCTCCGCTTCGATGGAAGGAAACATTTGCACAGGTAACATGATAAAAAAGACACCAACAGGGATTTGGGATCGGTTAATCGATTGTTTGTATGAACCTTGTTCTTCTGCGATCAGATCCATTCGCACACAGCCGGGTAACCTGGAGTGGTACACACATAAGGCTCCATTCGTGAATCACACACAATATTTGGGGAAACACTATGTCCCCTTCATCAGTGTTACAAATGACAGCAGAACAAGGAGATCCGATCGAACACATCAAGTAAAAGCTGACAGGGAGATGCTAGGGAGAATACTGGGTGTCCTGGTGTAACATAGGGGTCCTAGCTCTATGTATATATTACATATCCCTATAATTTACATTAGGGGTACATTATCCATTATATAATACCCAACCCCTGTGTATTGTCTTATGGTAGAATATCACAGATGACAGGGAGATTCTAGGGAAGGGAATACTGGGTGTCCTGGTGTTAACTGGGGCCCTAGCTCTATGTAATATTAATATCCCTATAATTTAATTAGGGGTTACAGTATCCACTATTATACCAACCCCTGTGTATTGTCTTATGGTAGAATATCACAGATGACAGGGAGATACTAGGGAGAATACTGGGTGTCCTGGTGTCACATAGGGGCCCTAGCTCTATGTATATATTACATATCCCTATAATTTACATTAGGGGTACATTATCCATTATATAATACCCAACCCTGTGTATTGTCTTATGGTAGAATATCACAGATGACAGGGAGATGCTAGGGAGAGACTGGGTGTCCTGGTTTTTGTAACATAGGGGGCCCTAGCCTATGTATTACTACATATCCCTATAATTTACATTAGGGGTGGTTCATGGACAACAAACTGTCACATCTTCTCTATATAGCAACAAAACTGTCACTTCGCCTCACTATAGGACAACAACTGTGCACCTTCTTCTCTAACTATAGACAAACCAAACTGTCACCTTCTTCTCTTACTTATAGGGAAACCAACTGTCACCGTCTCCTCTATAGATAGGACAACCAAACTGTCACCTTCTCTCTCTGAACACGGTACTTTCCTATAGGACAACCAACTGTCACCTTCTCCTACTATAGGACAACAACTGTACTCTTACTCCTTCTATAGGACAAACCAACTGTCCCTGCTCCTCTACTAAGGACAACACCAACTGTCACTTCTCCTCTACTAAGGACAACCAAACTGTCACCTTCCTCCTCTACTATAGGACAACCACTGTCACTTCTCCGTCTAATCTATGGACAACCACTGTCACCTTTCTCCTCTACTTGGACAACCAACTGTCACCTCTCTCTACTATAGGACAACCAACTGTCACCTTCTCTCTATCTACTATCAGGACAACCAATGTCACCTTCTCCTCTACTATAGGACAACCAACTGTCACACTTCTCCTCTACTATAGGACAACCAACTGGCCCCTGCTCTCTATACTCTAGGACAACCAACGCACCGTCTCCTTTACTTAGGACAACCAACGTCCCTTCTCTCTACTAATAGGAACCAACTTCAACTCTACTATGGCCAACCTGTACCTTATCCTCTACTTAAGGACAAACAACTGTCACCTTATCCCTACTATAGGACGCCACCGTAACTAAAACCAGTTAATAAGGCTGGTATTGGTGTTGTAATGGCGGATCCTACAGTGTGTACAGGTAATAAAGGGATGGTATATTACAATACTGCGTCTTTATCAATATGTCCTTTTAGTGTATTAAACATGTAGAAAACAGGTTTTAATAAAGTGTCCTTCTAATGTGGTAATGTTCATCCACCAATTATCTGTGTCTATTTACAAGAGAAGAACCAGGATCACCAGATGGAGGTTTGAAACTTGAAGAGAAAATAAAGGGACCTCACCAGCTCAAAGCAGGTTAGTAAAGGGTAGATGGGGAACTGTGTGTGTCCATAGATATCCACCTACAAGGTACAGACAGGACATGGGGCATTACAGGGAGGTCACCCAGGCAGGATCTTGATGCAGTTTATATACAGTTTTAATAAAACCTAAACTCCCCATAGATTACCTACCTACCTATACATTGATCCAGGGTAGGAGACAAACGCCCAACTCAGCCAACTCCTTCCCCACAAGAGGGTGATGAATCCCTGGCGCTAATTACAATAATCCTTAGACCCGATTCAAACAATGTCAAAGAGATTGAGTCTTTGACATTGAAACCTCTTAGAGCTGCAAGGGAGACCCAGTGAATTGTCCAACTAGAAGTCTGCAATAGAGCCAATGATTAGGCCTTAACTGACATACTGACCTTTCTATTAGCTCCTACAGGAATCTGACGTTCGGGCTTTACAGGAGGAGGAGGTACAACGTCAGCAGGCAGACACTCTAATGGCCCTTGAACTACCCGGAGGACGTCAAGAAACAAACCTCCCAGGAGTTTAATCCAGCTCTGCGAGAAGCTGCATGTTAATGAGAGAATTTAAGGTAACAAGGCCCCCTTGAAACGCTGGGACTTACACCCCTCTTGTCACCTGTTAGTCACAATTACATGGCTGTGTTCATCCTCCGGTATCAGCATCTGTTCCCCTCCCCAGTCACACTGACACGGTAACGGTTAACTAAATTGCATACCGTGCATTTTACAAAATAGGGCCCAAAGTGTCTTATCGTTACATTACCTATTGCCATTAGGTTTCCAGTCTCCTGCAGTGCTCCCTCTCTGGCTGGGTGTGTACTGCATTACTGCGAAAACACCTCATTTTATAGCAGTGAAATGGCAGAGAAATTCTTTAAAGGAAAGGAAAATATGTTCTGCCGCCGATACCAAACCACGGGGTAGTATTAGTTCAAATCCGGTACGAGTCGGTCAACTACACTCTGCCTATGAAAACGGGATTATTCTCTGTCTGTTATTAGGAAAACCAAGGATAAATTTGATTGGGAAAAGACCATTACCACCATCAACCGGCCAGTGGAGAAAATCCCACTCTACAGGTAATAGAAATGATTTCCCTGAACCCAGTCCCGGTCTCGTCTCAGTCTGTGCTCCCGCTACTATCACAACAACACATAATGACATGTCAGTTACTGTCTAATCCCTTATTCTCTCTTCCCTTTTAGTTTTACGCCAGCAGATGGAAGGACAGAAATCGTTTGAGTAAAGGGGGTGAGGTCGTATTAAACCTTGGGATGTATCGGACCAGGTCTTAGTTCTCAGGGTTAATAAAGAGACGTTCCGAGTTGGTCCAGGGACAGTCCGAGCCACATGGAGTCAGGAAGGATTTTTTCTCCTTCCCTGGGACCAACGCTGGGACAGGGTAAAGATCAGGGTTTTGGGGTTTTTTATGAGGATTTGGTATTTAATGGGGGAAAAAAGCCTTCACCTAAAGTTTCGTACACATGTATGGTTGCGGGGCCACGACCCCATGACGTAGGATACCAACAGCCACTATCGGTAAGTATATGGAGCTCGGTCAGGCAACGTTGATGATCCTACCTGGCAGATTATCAACAATACCCAGTCGCCCATACATTACCGATGTCCAAAATAGCCTTTTGTACACCATGTGCATCGCTGGTGGGCCCATGAATGACCATGTGTACGAACCTTAACTCCCTTCCCACTTACCTTTTAGCTGCAGATTGCATGTTTGTTTCGGGCCGGTTCTGGATCCAAACCCCTTCCCCTAAGAGGGCGGGCTGACCAATGGGGGATATGCATCTTTCAGACGCATGTTCTCCCATAGGCAAGCATCCCCTGAATTGCGGCCATGGGGAAGGGGGCAGGACCAGAGATAGCGCACTGTAGTAGTGATTTAGACCTCACGCTAGGTACAGGGAGGGGAGTTGGGTTCAGGCTTTAGTTGGTCCAGGGATCAGTCCGACTGCCACATGGAGTCAGGAAGGAATTTTTCCCCTTTGGCCCTTGATTCAGGAGGGGTTTTTCACCTTCCTCTGGACCAACTCTGGGATCCAATCTGGGATAGGGCCAATCAATAAAAAAAAATGATTATTATAAACTATTGACGTGTGGATTGTTTTCTATTTCTCACACTTTACATTTCCCTGTGGTAATCTGGGAATCAGGTGTAATATGGGAGGTTATTTCACATTTAACTACAATGGAAAGTTTATTAACGGAGGCCATGTGGGTACCCAGTATGTACATTATAATCATACAGAGTATTATATAGCACGTACAGTTATAACCATAAGTGTAATACACAGCACTGACATTTATAACCATTACAGAGAGAACACACAGCACTGATACATTATAATCATACAGAGTATTATTAGCACTGTACATTATAATCATACAGAGTAATATAGCACTGTACATTATAAACCATATAGAGTATTATATAGCACTGTACATTAAATTCATACAGAGTAATGAATATAGCACGGTACATTATACATCATACAGAGTAATATATAGCACTGTACATTATAAACATACATGTTATATATAGCACTGTACATTATAATCATACAGGGTATTATATAGCACTGTATATTATAACTATACAGAGTAAGGACCAGAACTGTACATTATACCATACAGAGTATTATATAGCACGGACATATAAACATACAAGAGTATTACACAGTCATGTACATTATATAACTATACAGAGTAATACCAGAAACTGTACATTTTAACCATACAGCGTTTACACAGCACTGTAACTTATAAATATACAGAGTAATACCAGAATGGACAGTATAGAACAATATGAGAGTAATAATAGCATGTACCAGTTAAACCCTATTACAGAGTAATACACAGCACTGGAATTATAGCAATACGAGTAATAATACAGCACTCTGGACCTTATAACTAGACAGAGTACTACCATAGTACTGTAG